>JANHMN010000006.1:8819184-8834624 GCA_030674055.1 Rhabdomys pumilio | reverse complement strand
TATACATATACATATACATATACATATACATATACATATACATATACTACATATACATATACATCATATACATATACATCATATACATACACATACATATACGTACACACGTATATACACACACACCCTATACACACACACACACACACACACACACACACACATATGTTTTCTCCAGTCCAGGCTAGTCTTGAACTCACAGAGACTCACCTGCCCCTGCCTCCTGTCCCTGCCTCCCAAATAATAGGATTAACAGTATGCATCACCATGTCCGGCTTGGAAAAATATTCTTAAACTGGTGAAGGAAAAGAACTGTGAACTCAGGCCTCATGAGAGGGAATGACAGTTTTTTGATGGAGGAGGGCCATGTGGTCCTGATGCTGGGAGAACTGCACTGGGGTCTCTGGGAGGAGTCACTTAGGCAGCAAGCACATGATGTTATCAGGGGGGAACCTGAAACCAGGAAGAATGAAAAGCAGCAGAAATGTCAGTTATCTGGCCAAATATCATAGGCTGCTTCTCTCTCCTTATTATGTAACTGGTGGTTGAAAATATAACATTATCTGAAGGAGTTTTCAATGAAAAAGTGTTATCTAAACGACAGATACAGTGTAAAGGGAACAGGGTGAAGGGAAATGAGCAGATAGAAACTTAAAGGGGCTAAGAAAAGTTATTATGTCTATGGAAAAACCCAAAACTGCTCAAAGAAATATCGTAAAAATGTACAAGCTAAGCCTGGTGAGCTGAGTTTAGCTCGGTCCTAAGAACCCACACAGTACGCTGGGTGGTGGTGGTGCATGATTTTAATCCCAGCACTTGGAAGGCAGAGGCAGGCAGATTTCTGAGTTTGTAGGCCAGCCTGGTCTACAGAGTGAGTTCCAGGACAGCCAAGGCTACACAGAGAAACCCTGTCTCAAAAAAACAAAAACAAAAACAAAAAACCAAAAAAACAAACAAAAACAAAACAAAAAAAAACAACAACAACAACAAAAATAAAAGAACCCACACAGTACAAGAAGAGGAGACAGGACTCCCGAAAGTTGTCCTCTGACTGCACACATGGATTGTGGCATGTGCACACAGACACACACAGACACACGGACACACTGTTCATGCCCCAAGCCCCAGGAATCTGAGAAAAGGGGATTGTCATGAGTTCAAAGTCCTCTTCGGATAACATAAAGAGATATTGTCTCTAAGAAAATCAAAGGATCCAAAGAATGACATGAACAAGCAAACAAACCACAGAGTAGCTGAGGTGGGACCTAGGCATGTGACTCAGCTGGTAGAGCCTTTGCCCAACATTCATGAAGCCCTGGGTTCAGTCCCTGGCTCAGCCACATAAACCAAGTGTGGTTGAGTGCACATGCAACCTAGCACGTGGGAGACAGAAGCAGGGAGATTAAAAGTCTGATTGCATAGTATGACGCCAGCGTTGGATACAAAAGACCCTGTCTCAAAATAAACGCCAGCGTTGGATACAAAAGACCCTGTCTCAAAATAAACAAACCCAAAAGAGATGAAAAATGTGTTAATAGGAAAAAAGAGTCTTGCGTTAAACCTTTACAAAAAAAGGAACTCTAAATAGATTATAAGCTAAAAACTATTGGAATTGTAGTAGAAAACCACCATGACTGATCGAGCACAGACCTTTTATACATCACTCAAAGTACAATCCATACAAGGATAACTGGACAGCTTCACAATGAACCATCTGCCTGAGGTGGAAGACAAGCTCTAGACTTGAGGATATGTGTGACCCCCACATCCACTGGATGTATAATTAGAGCTACATAGAACCCTCAAAACAGCACAGGAAGGAAACAAAAACTCAGTTAAAAACTGAGCAAAGGTGTTGGAGGCTGAAGAGGCGGCTCGGTGGTTAGGAGCGAACACTGCTCTTGTAGGTGGATCGGAATTTGGTTCCCAGAACTGAAGATGGGTAGCTCACAACCTCCTGTAACTCCAGCTCTAAGGCATTTGATACCCTATCCAGGCCTCCACTGGTGCCCCACTGATGTGCACATACCAACTGTCTTAGTTAGGGTTTTACTGCTGTGAACAGATACCATGACCAAGGCAACTCTATAAGGACAGCATTTAATTGGGGCTGGCTTACAGGTTCAGAGGTTCAGTCCTTTATCATCAAGATGGGGGCATGGCAGTGGCCAGGCAGGCATGGTGCAGGCAGAGCTGAGAGTTCTACATCTTCATCTGAAGGCTGCTAGCAGAATACTGGCTTCCAGGCAGCTAGGATGAGAGTCTTATAGCCCACACCCACGGTGACACACCTACTCCAACAAGGTTATACCTTCTAATAGTGCCACTTCCTGGACCAAGCATATACAAACCACCACACCTACACACAGACACAGACCCATATATATTATTAAAAATAAGGTAATTCTTAAAAAACAAAAACATGAAGCTGGGCATGGTGGATCATGCTTTTAATCCCAGCATTCAGGAGACAGAAGCAGGAGGATCTTTGAGTTTGAAACCAGCCCAGTCTATAGAATGAGTTACAGGACAGCCAGCGCAATACAAAGAAGTGTGGCCTCAAAAAAAATTAATTCATCCATCCATCCATCCATCCATCCATCCATCCATCCACCAATTAAAAACTGTGCAAAAGATTTGAGCGGACACTTTACCAAAGAGGCTCTGAGGGGTGGCTGAGAAGCCCATGAAAAGATGCATGACTTGGGACAAAGAGAGTTAGAGATCATTACCTCTAGGGCTCTCAGACAGTGGGCAGATGGTGAAGGGTAAGCAGGGATGCTGTGCAAAGAAGAGCCAGCATGTGCGGGCAGAGGAGGGCAAATAGGTGGGCTTGGGTCCTGAGTGGACTGCCACACCCCAAGTTTGGGCTCGGTGCCCAGGGGCGGGGGGAGGGCAGAGAGATGAGCAGGCAAGGCCAGCTTAGATGTAACCAAACATGCAGGCTCTGCACCTGCTTGCTTGCTCATCTGAATGGACTGTCTTGCCTTTCCTCTGGGTGGCAGGGGTGGGGGATGGGGGTCGGGAAGGGGGGGGGAGATGCCGGCAGCAGCATGTGGCGGATGGGAGGAGCCACATACTAGAATCAGACAGCAAGGCTCAAGTCTCACTCCTGTTGCTTACAGTCATGGCCATGAGTAAGAAATCTCAGCTCTCCATGGCCCCTCACTGTGGTTGTTCTCTCAACGATGCTGTCCGACCCACATCTTAAGCTTTCACCTGTGTGGAGCCTGGTTGCCAAGCTGCCTTGCAGCAGGTGGCACAGAGCTGGTTAATGAGCCAGAGATTCACAGAATCTCCATGAATGATGCCCTGACAATAGGAAAGGCCCTATAAAAGGGCCAAACTTAGAAAGATTTGGATTTTGGGTTTTGTCCTCTCCTTGCTTCAAATGTCAAATGATCACAGAAGCAACAGCCACATGACAGACAAGCCGTGAGTATCCCGGAGGAAAGCCTGCGTGTGAGGTTACTACAGAGCGAGCAGTCTGTAGCCAATCGCTCTCAGGAGAATAGATGGGTCTTTTGTGGGTATTTGGATACATTTTCTGGGCCTCACTCTCTACTATTAACTGGGCTAGGCATTTTGATCACTGTTGTGTGCCAGGAATTCCTTTGCCAAAACCAAAGAGTGAGGTCCCTATTCTTGTGTTTACGCTTCGAGGGGAGAGACAAGGAACTCACAGCAGACAGTATTTCCGAATGTAGATGCTATGACGTGAAGGGGTGTGAAGGAGACAGTTGGCACGTGTGACAAGAGTTGGCTTGTGAGATGTGGAACCCTTGTGAGATGTGGAACCTTGAGGAAGTGAGTCCTGGGCTGCGTGTGTAGCTACACACAGGGCAGAGGGTGGGAGGAGCCTGGCCAGCGGGAACCGCGGCCATAAAGAAAGGCCTTGGCACAGAGGCAAATGGGCAGGTCAGGAAACCGGCATTGGACGAAGGGAGCGTGGGAGGTGAGGCCAGATGGCATGCGCACAGTGGATCGGTTTCAGATGCAGACAGGAAGCCACTGGAAGGCCTCTGTGGGGTGGGGCGGGGTACGGAGGGGACACTACAACACCTCAGTACATGGCACATCACTGGCACCTAATAAACACCCCATAACCAAGAGAGAGGGTGTGTTGAGCCTTTCCTTTCTCAGGTTCCAGTGGCCCCTCTTCCCCTCTGCTTCAGATCAGGAGACCCCCTTGGGCTGCCTTTTAAGTCCTCCCCCGGGGCCATTTGCTCCCTCCAGAGCAGACGACTATAATTGCTGCTTTCCACAATGACATAAAAATCTAAAAGGCACAATCAATACAGCGGCATACACATCATGGTTTTCATTGCAACCGATAAAAGTATAAACAGCAGGGGTGGTGGGGCTCCAGAGGCTGCAGCGGGTGAGTGTGTGGGGGCTTCCGAGGGTGCAGCAGGGTGGGTGGGGCTCCCGAGGTGGTGGAGGCTGGGGGCTCCTGAGGCACGGGGGAGGGGGTGCTCCTGAAGTTGTGGGTGGCTCTCGAGGCTGCAGGGGAGTTCCTGAGGCTGCAGTGGGGGTGAGAGGGTGAAAAGTTGGGGAGGTGGGGGTTTTGGAAGGATGGGGGGGATGGAGGGGGGGAAGTACTGCACTAGTTTCCCAGCCTATCCTTTTC
This sequence comes from Rhabdomys pumilio, assembly GCA_030674055.1. Lineage (NCBI taxonomy): Eukaryota > Metazoa > Chordata > Mammalia > Rodentia > Muridae > Rhabdomys > Rhabdomys pumilio. The sequence goes on along the minus strand of JANHMN010000006.1, from coordinate 8,829,994 downwards.
TTTCTGAGATCCTTCTATAGAAATGCTATTCTCCCCAGCCTGCAAATGGCTCCTGCCTTTAAAGTCTGCTGGACTACGGGCTTTTCTTCCTTTCAGATTCAGCAACCTCTGTTTTTAACCTCACTTCTGAATTCTGATCTGTCCCTTGCTTCCCCAAATCGTCTGTCTCCACAGATATGGTTCCAAGTGGTTTCCTAGATGCGGGTCTTAGGACAAAGATGTCTCCAGAGCTTGGGAACTGGCCTTGACCCTGTCTGGAGCCCAGCTCTTGAGAATCAGCTTCTTTCCTTCCACGTCCAGCCTGCCACCCACAGCTTGTGTGGCAACGTGCACAGAAACATTCATGTCTCCAGCTCTCGCATCCTCCCGGCGACGACTTCCTCAAACTGGTTACTTAATGAACGTCATCCAATTCCGATTCTGTCTTGCCACAGCCTCATTTGCGAAAGCCAATCTGCTTTATGATTTTAACCTCTGGCTAGAAACTGCTCCCAATTTCATGTCATCCATAAACGTGATGAACGATTAGCTTGCTTCTCTGCAGTCGTTCATTTATCCCACCAGCACTTCGTGAGCGCCTACTGGATGTTAGGTGCTGGCTTACACAATGGAAAATGGCTTTGGCATTGCAGGTCTCTTGCGCAGGTGGCGCACCAACCTGTAACGGTTTCTGTTTGTGAGATCTGCTGGCTTCTTTGGAGAGGAGGAAGCTTGTATTTACTTGAAGACGCTGCAAGCAGGTTTTATAGAGTAAGAAGAAATGGCCTCCCCTCACGTGTTCATATCAGGAGCTCAGAGCCTTGCAGCGTCAGGCCTGCCGCCATCTAGACCTGCAGGCTTTGCTGTCTCCTGCATGCTTCAACCTTAGCTTCAACCCGAGGTGGGGTGAGAGCAAACGGGAGGAAGAAAGTCTGCCTCTCTCTCAACAAAGGCAGCAAAAGTCCGTTTGAGACTTGCTGATGGATTACTTACTGGATCACTGTGTCCAGCTAGAACCAGTCAACAAGCCAAGAGGAATAGAAGTCTTCTGATTGGTCATGCCCGAATCACATGACAGCCTCGGGGTGGAGTCGGCTGTGTTTTAATAAAGCTGTAGACTGAATGAGATTCTCAGAGGTGGGCAGACACCCTTAGTGCTGAGAAGGGTGAGTGCATGCTGGTCTTTGTCCAATGGGCTGCATCTTCCTAACCTGCTTGGGTACCAAGGATGCTGTCCAAGTGCTCTGGAGACAGAAGGGGAGCTCTGAGCCCTCCCTGACCCCATCATACCTTCTTGTGCTGGCTGGTTTTGACTTTCTGCCTTACTAGACAGCAGCAGGTCTCTCTAGTCATTTCTCTTATGCTTGGTCTTTTGTTTGTTATGTTCTTCCTGTCCCCAAACCCAACTCTCTAGCCTTTCCAGAATTTGCTAGGCCCCTGCAGCATATTCCAGTTGACCTCAGCTTACTGGGCTGTGGTAGCCTTCGCCTATTGTCCCCTTCCCTGGAGACATATGGAGTAGTGGGTCACAGAGGTTAGACCATGCATCCAAGACATATCAGTTGTTTGGATTTTGGGGGTTGTTTGACTCCAGGGAGTCACTTGAAAGAGGAAAACAGCATTAAGGTAAGAACAGGGGGTTGATCTTAACTCTCAAATGATCAGGACCCTGGAGGTGGGAGCCAGGGATGGAGCAGGGACTTCCCTCTGGAGCATCAGTGTGTTTGGCTGTGCTCCCCAGACACCTCTTCATGGCTAATCTTGACTGTCAACTGACTACATCTGGAATCAACTAAAACCCAAGCCTCAGGATGCTTCTGTGAGGGGCATTTTTTTAAAAAAAGATTTATTTACTTATTTTATAGGAGTACACTGTAGTTGTCTTCGAACACACCAGAAGAGGGCATCAGATCCCATTACAGAGCCACCACGTGGTTGCTGGGAATTGAACTCAGGACCTCTAGAAGAGTAGTCAGTGCTCTTAATCACTGAGCCATCTCTCTAGCCCCCATGAGGTTCTTAATGAGATTATTTGAGCATTAATATTCAACCCTAAATGTAGGTGGATGAAAGGACACAGAAGAGGGGAACTTTGCACTTTGTCTGCCTGTTTTCATCCTCGCTGGCAAGTTCCTCTATTCTGCTGCTGAGACATTCCTTCACTGGTATTACAACCTACTTCTTCAGGCTTCCAGTGTAGACTGAAGATCAGCAGCTGTGGTTTGTGGATGAAAATAAGGACATGATTGCTAGGTAAGATTGACAGGAAGGGTTTTATTGTAGATAGGAGGAAAAGGACAGCCAGAGGCATCTGGAAAAACAAGTATGTTAAACATGACCAGCAGCCTTAACCGGCCAGGGTGGGTGTTGAAGGTGAGAGAGAGGACCAGGAGCCAAGAGCAGAGGACCAAGGGCAAGTTAGGGAGGTCCGGGGCTGGAGAGGAGCCAGGACTCTAACAGGTACTGAGAAGAGCCTGAGGCCAAGCAGGCACTTTGGTATGCTAACAGGTACCATAGCTGGCCTTTTGTTTGTTTGGGACCTGACTTTTTGAAGAACAGTCCCTAATAAGTTCCTGTGTTTGAATGTTTAGTCATCAGGGAGAGGCACTGCTTGGGAGGGATTAGGAGGTGTGGCCTTGTCGGAATGGGCATGGCCTTGCTGGAGGAAGTGTGTTACTGAGGGGTGGGCTTTGAGGTTCCAAAAGCCTAAGCGCTGACTACCCAGTATCTCTCTTCCTGCTGCTTTCAGATCCAGATGTAGAACTCTCAGCTATTCTCCAGCACCATGTCTGCCTTTGTGCCACCATGTTCCCTCCCCCATCCTGCGTGCACCCCCCTCCCCCATGAGAAACTCTCCATCAGTCCTCCAGGCCTTCAACACCAGATTGGAACTGCAGAGAGACCAGCCTCATGGACTGAACAACTACCGGACTGTCAGCTTCTCTGGTGTGAGACAATCATGGTTGGACTTCCCAGACCTTATTGTGTGAGCCAATGGAAACCACTCAGCCCAGCCCTGTTAGCCGGGGAGCACAACATGAGGCTCGACTACATTATACGTTCACTCTATTAGTTCTGTTCCTTTGGAGAATCCTGACTAATAGAAATGGCATAGGTCCAGCTGCTATGAGGAAAAAAAACACAAAGAAATGTCCATCCTCCCTTCCAGCCTCTTCCCAGAATTGTGAACAGTATTATGGTCATAACTGAGGTGTTCAGCTAAAACAAATGTCAGGGCTAAAATGAGGATGCTAAGATTTGGGCTGGAGAGCATACACAGGAAGCCTTGCTGCTGGGCATGGAGGTACCAAGTTAACTAGGTAAGGAAGGACCAGTCTCTGAGAAAACAACGAAGAGGGGTCTAGTCAAGTTCCTGTATTCCAACAGATCCTCCCCTGAAGGGCATACACAAAGAACCACTGCCCCTTTCCCTAGGAAACTTCTGAACTTTGTGGGTACAAAAAAAGAAAAAATTCTGTATCAAACATACTTGATACATTCCTGCATCAAATTCATCTATTTGTAACAGACTGAATTGTGGGTAAGGATAACTTTTAAGAATGCCTCTCTCTTAAGGGCTAGAGAAATGGCTTAGTTAAAAGAAGAGCATTGGCTGGTTTTCTAGAGGACCCAGGGTCAGTTCCCAGCACCCACATGGCGGCGTACAACTGTCTGCTACTCTAGGTGCAGGGGACGTAATATTCTCTTCTGGCTGCCATGGGCATTAGACATGTATATGGTACACGGACATGCCAGCAGGCACAACACCATATATATACATAATAGATTAATTAGTAAATAATAGTGCATTTTTAAAACACCATGTACATAAAATAAAAATGGAGAGAGAGAGAGAGAGAGAGAGAGAGAGAGAGAGAGAGAACCTCTCCTAGCCCAGGAAAGCCTACATTGGGCATAGCAAACGGAGAACCAGTAGAGTGAGGTGTAGAAGCCCAGACTCCAGAGGCAGCCCACACAGGGGCCTTCAGTTCAGTCCTCTCTCCTCTCTGGAGTCTGTATTTTCCACTTTCTGTTCTTTCCTGCTAAAAATAAACTTTGGCTACTACTCACTCTACCTGTGTCCTGGTGGGAATTCTTCTCCATTAGGAGCACAGACTGAAGATTGCTGCCGCTGGGGATGGAACTGAGTTCCTGAGGGAGTGGCGTCTCCTGCTTCCTGACAAAGGCCTGTGTGGCCTGAAGTGGGGAGGTTGGGAAGAGCAAGGAGGCTGTATTAGAACAACTGTGCGCCAGCTAAAGATTCCGAGGGGAAAAGGAAATGGGCACTGGGGGGAGAATACAAAAGTCTACCTCAGCCCCTAGGAATCCATACATAGCCTTGACCTTACCCAGCTGTCCTAGAAAGGATGAGGGGGTTAAGACAGGGTGAGGGGGAACTGTCTACCCAGCATTCTGCTTTCTTCTGATGGCTCTGTCCACAGCTGCTATCCTGGACTCAGTTATCTGGTTTTTTGTTTGTTTGTTTGTTTTTGTTTTGCTATATTATCCAGGCTAGCCCCAAACTTTTAATTCTTCATTCTCACCTTCTCACACACTGTGTGTACACCCTGCTGGTCTCCTAAGTTGTTTTTGTTTGTTTGTTTGAAATGTATTTTATTTATTTATGTGTAGGAGTGTTTTACATGCACATGTGTATGTGTACCGTGTGTGTGCTGCTCCCCACAGGAGAAGAATCAGGTCCCCTGGAACTGGAATTACGGATGGTTGTGAACCACCATGTGGATTCTAGGAACTAAACCCTGGTGGGTCTTCTGCAAGAACGGCAAGTGCTCTTAACCAGTGAGCCATCTCTCCAGCCCCCTCTTTAACTTAAGAGGGTCTCTTTTCTTTCCTGGTGGGGGGTGTCAGCCACAACCTGGACCACCCTGAAAGGTGAGATTTTCACCCTTTGTCCCCAACAGACATTCCTGTGAGCCCCTGTTGCCTGGCCTGGCAGAGACAGCATGAGGTCTAAAGCCTTGTTGCCATGGAAGACTTATGAGTTTCCCTTGGACGGTCTGTTGTTACTGATGTGGTTGGTCTAGGACTCAGGAAACATGGACTGTTATTCAGCACGCCTGAAAAATGGTATGTGACTTTTCTGTTTGCATAGCCCACATGTAAGCCGGACCAAGCTGTATCCTTCAGCTCCGTCAAGGGGTTCTTGACAGATACCGAGAGAAAAGGGGTATAGGTAATGTGTTCTGAGAAACTTGGAAAAAAAACTGCTGCACAGAGTGCCACCGAGTGCTTATGGGCCCGAGCTAGAGAGGGGCTGGAGTGTGTGTGTGTGCGTGCGTGCATGCGTGTGTGTGTGTGTGTGTGTGATCTGCTGTATTCCATGTTTGTTAGAGGGGCAGGTACATGCATGTGTGTGTGCCCCATGTGTGATCTAGAATGTCACATTTGTTAGTGGAGCAGGTAGGAGGCCTCAGGTGATAACTAACTATAAAGAATAAGAATAATCCCCACGGCTGGAGAGATGGCTCAGCGGTTAAGAGCACTGACTGCTCTTGCAGAGGTCCTGAGTTCAATTCCCAGCAACCACATGATGGCTCACAACCATCTGTAATGTGATCTGATTCCGTCTTCTGGTGTGTCTGAAGACAGCTACAGTGTACTCATCATATATATTAAATAAATAAATTTTAAAAAGAAAAAGGCACAGTGAAATCAAATATTGTGTATGTTAAGTACACAATATTTTTTTTAAAAGCATATAGTTGCACACAAAAAGTAAGAAGGAAAGAAGAAGAAAGAGAAAGAGCATCAACACATTGCAGTAAGGACAGTTAGCATTATGGGCATGTCTGGAAGTGAAAACGGATCGGCCCTTAGGTCCGTTTCGTAAGTTTGGTCAGGCTCATTGTGTTGCTTAGGCTGGCCTTGAACTCATGCTCCAGTGCCCCCTGAGTAGCTAGGATAACAGACTTGTACCAGAGTGAGTCAGGTCAGGGGCTGGTCCTAGGCAGGGAGGTGAAGGAGGTCTTGGATGAGGGCTGAATGCCAGCATCTCCCATGTGTATAGCTGACGCTGCCCTAGCTGGTCTCCAGTCCACCCTCTCCCACTGCCCGCCCCATCCACCTCCGCACAGAGTTGGCATGGCTGCCTCCCCTGAGCAAGTTCCTCCCACCCGCTTACAACCCTGCATTTCCCTTAGACCTACAAACCACTCGTGCTGCAGAAAGTCCCCCCTGAGCCTCAGGCGTCTCACCCTTCCCTTTCCCAGCTCACCTTCCTTTTGCTACACTGCCTCCTAGACCTGTGTTGGTCACCTCTGCGGGCAAGTGTCCTTTGTTCCCTCTGCCTGGAATGATCTCCTTCTGTTCACTGCAGCGCTGATCCTTCCTTTCTGTTCCTTAAACAAACCCTAACTTATCTCTAACATCACCCAGGCCCCCTTAGTACTGCGTGTAAGACGCCATGCAGTTCACCTCCTGCTGCCTCCGGATGGAGAGATAGAGCTCTCAGTCCCTTCTCTAGCACCATGTCTGCTGCCATGCTCTCTGCCACGATAAGGGACTAAACCTCTGAACCGTAAGCCAGCCCTGTTAAATGTCAGCAGTACAACCCTAACTAAGCTCTTTCCTCCTCGCTCTCCCTGCCTTTTTCGGCACTTGTTGATATGTCAGCTCTGCCCTCAGCCTGGCTCTTCTCTGTTGCGGCAAACAACGGTGCCACATGGCACCTGAGCTCCAAAATCTCTCTACCCAACTCGCTAAGTTCCCACTGGTGGGTTGCTACCATGCCAGCACCATGCTTTAATTCCCCCACAGCCTTTGTGTCATACCTGCCTGCTGTCATACCTTTTTCTCTTGAACCCAGACGAGCTGCCTCGTGAAGGAGAACAACACAAACTTAGTTCAGAAACAATGGTGACTCAATCACTGGGCACAACAACTAAAATCCTAATCTTGTAAACCTTATTAAATCTAAATCTTCTGGTGGTGAATCATGACGGATCCACCATTGAAACCTGGAGATGCTAGTGGTTATATCTCGTCCTCATGCTGTCCCAGTCCAAAAGGACCCTCTCTCTCTCCTGCTTCCTCTCTTCCTTGGTCTAACCTGGAAGTCCCGCCTACTTGCCCAGTGATTGGCTCCTTTAATCATTAGGGGATGGTTCACAAGAAGTCACCTAAATACTTGACTCATTCCTAATTCACAGCCCCCCAAGGAGAGCGGAATTAGCATCAAAATATCAAGCAACCCCTGGGCTATCCACTGCACTTCTCTGTGGTCACAATGGCTTCTTAACATCCAGATACCAAAGTACCCAGGGATGGCAGTGTCTCTCTTTGGGAGTGTCCCATAAAAACAAATATCTGATTTCCCTTCATGTGCCACTAAATACATCAGTGAGCCACCAAGTGTCAATGTGAACTGTTGTGTCTTACAAAACAGGGAGCCAGGTATGGTTTGTGGAGCTGAAAGACCCCCGAGGGGATCCTCCCTCAAGTCTGGACGGGTGCTCACCCACAAACACACTAGAGACCTCCTTGATGCATTTGCATAAGGTAGTTTAATAGCAAGGGCCCTTGGGTTGAAACCTGTCCCACGCAGGAGACAAGGGATTTCGACCAGGAATCCCAGAGGCGGGCTATTTATGGGTAGAGGTAGGGAAAGGCGGGAAAGTTTGGCGGGGTTACACACGATTGGTTATTTCAAATATCAGCAATTTGCAGAGGCTGCAGGATGCTAGTATCCCGGACCTCCCAGAAAGGGAGGGAGAGAGAAGTAAACAATGGATGGCTTGTTATTCACTTGGGCTGGTTTGGACTTGTCTGGGGCATGCCTTTTTATTTTTCTTTTGGTCACCTTGCCCCTGGAGGGGGCATGTCTGTTTTAAGCTGTTTTCAAATTTTATTTTCACAGAGCCAGGTATGATCTGGTGGGAGGGGACCCTTGGCAGGCCCATGCTGAGGCACCCCTTCCCCCTGAGGTACCAGCCACACATGGGTATACACCACACATGCCTGTAGAATAGAGTTTATTTAGGGCATGGGCAGGGGAGTTGAGAAGGGAGGAGAGGCAGAGAGAGGGAGTGAGAGGGAGAAAGAAAAAGGCCAGGAACACATGGAAAGACAGGGGAAGGGGAGAGAGGGAGAAGGCATTTGAGAGAGAAGAAAATCAGAGAGAATTAGAGAGAGTGGAGGGAGCAAGCAGCCCCTTTTATAGTAAGCCAGGCCTACTGTTGCCAGGTAACTGCTGGGCGGAGCCTAGAAGGAATGCTAACAAGAACAGTTTCATGACATGGGTCAGGTGACCAGTGGTGTCAGTCAAACATGTTTGTCCTTCCCCGTGAAGCTGAGGATTGCCAAGGGGCCTGGAACAGCAGTTCTGAAGGGAAGATGCACACGGTATGGCAGGGTATGACACCTGACAGTGCCAGTCTTGAAAGAGTTGTCTTGGCTTTTGATCTGTGAAGAGTCCCCGTGCCCTGGCAGATGGTTTCCCAGCCCCCTTCCATCCCCCAGCAGCCCCAGGAGGCAGGCCCTGGGACAGGGGAGTTTGCAAGGCTGGTGGGGCCGGGGAAGCTCCGTTCCCATTGGCAGGTGTGCATTGTCTGTGGCAGCTAATTACTTAGGATGGATGACTCTGACTGTGGCAGAAACCCCCCACTCACCACCCGCTCCCTTTCTCTAGGGGAGCTGGAGCATGTGGAGAGAGCAGAGGGCTTCCATGATGCCTTGGCCACTGGTGGGGCTATTTATCACCAGGGATGCTTATGCCCTACCTGAGGCCAGAACCTGGGCAGAACGGGTGATACACTGAGGGCCAGGGAAAGGAGAGATGGCCTTCAGCACTGTTCCTGAAGGGATTCTGGCCTTGAGATAGAGATGAGAGGTACTGGAGGTGGCCACAGGAGACAATGACAGAATAAGCTACAGAGCAGTATTCTGTCTTGTCTCTAGATGGGGGTCTCATGTAGCCCAAGCTAGCTTCAAGCCTCTTATGTAGCCCAGGGTGACCTTGGTTTTCTAGTTCTCCTGCCTCTGTCTCCAGAGTGCTAGGACTAAAGGTGTGTGTAACCACGCCTGGTTTATGCAGAGCAACTAACTGGGCTACATGCCCAGCCATGTTTCCCTGTATTTAAAATGTTTAGGGCAGGCTGAGATGGCTCAGCAGGTAAAGGTGCTTGCCACCAAGCCTGACAGCCTGAGTGTGATAGCCAGAGCCTACATAATGGAAGGAGAGAGCCAAATCCCACAGGTGCTTCTCTTCCATATGTGCACCATGGCACAAGGACACACACACACACACACACACACACACACACACACACACACACACACGTAAAACATTTAAAAATATAAAATATTTGGAAATTGAAAACATTACTTGGTGGACCAGAGACATGGTTCTGTAATTCAGAGCACTGGCTCTTTTGGCAGAAGACCAGGTTCGATTCCCAATGCATGCATGACAACTCACACCACCTGTAACTAACTCCAGTTCCAGGGGGCCTCTTCTGGCCTCGTATGTACTAGGCATGTATGTCGTGCACCATGTACATTTAGGTAAACAATCTTACACATAAAATAAAAATAAATCTTTTTGCTTGCTTACCTTGTTTTTCAAGACAGTGTTTCTCTGGGTAGCCCTGGCTGTCCTCCGACTCTATCCATAGACCAGGCTAGCCTCAAACTCAGAGATCCACCTGCCTCTGCCTCCTGAGTGCTGAGACTAAAGGTGTGGGCCACCACACCTAGGCTAAAAATAAATCTCTTTAAAAAGAGAAAATAGAACTTTAGCTAAAGAAGACTGGCTGTTGAACTGGGCTGCCCTTGAAGTTAGAAGCCCAGGAGTTGTGTAAGGCTCTGGTGTATTTGTGTATTTGTATATTTGTGTATTTGTGTATTGGTGTATTTGTGGAAGGCTCTGGTGTATTCACACATCCTGGCTGGCGTCAAAACGCCTGTAGTATAATGTCCAGGTACACAAACCCTTAAGAACTAGTTTCCAGCAGCCGGTGAAAGGTGAAAACCACCCGGAGGGGGCAGTCCTTGAATATGACATTGACTGGTTGTATACAACATCTCCCTATGACTCTGTAAGAAACCACAGAACAACCTCTACGTGTGTAACCATTCTCCGGGGACCCTGGGCAGATCTCATCCTTGCTCCCCAGAACACAGAAGGGTGGGATAAGAACATCTCAGAGAGCAGCACTGGTGCTGGGACAGCAGTTCACCAGGGTGGCATGGGGCAGAGCACCTCTGTTGGCTACTGGCTGGTGTCTAGCCTGAGAATAGACAAAGGAGAGAAGTGTCCACCCGTGCCCTCCCTGAAGACTGAGACCTGGGGCAGTTCTGCTTCCGGTCTGCCTGCAGTGGTTCATCATTCTGGAATTCTAACCTACTCTGTCCCCTGCAATTCCATGGTTCCTGTTTCCTGGCCACCTGTGTCCTTAGCCTGGGCAGGGTCCTCATTGCCATTTCCAAGATATCCCTTGAGACCAGTTCTGTTTCATGACTGGAGGTCAGTGTGGAGGGACAGCTCAGGGACGGGTGTGAGCGGTGGTTCCTCTAAGTGCCACACACAGGTCAGACAGAGACTGTCTCTTTCTTCAGCAGCAAAAATTCCTTTAAATGTACTTCCTGAAGTCTCAATTCTAGAAGCTGTGTGTGTGCGTGTGTGCGTGTGTGCGTACGTGCGTGCGTGCGCGCGCGTGTGTGTGTGTGTGTGTGTGACATGTATGTGTGTGTGTTATGTATGTGTGTATGTGGTGTGTCTGTGTGTATACGTGTGTGTGCATGTATATATGTGTGGTGTGTGTATATGTGTGTGTGCATATGTATATGTGTGGTGTGTGTATATGTGTGTGTG
>JANHMN010000006.1:8779218-8818829 GCA_030674055.1 Rhabdomys pumilio | reverse complement strand
GTGTGTATATATGTGTGTGTGCATATGTATATGTGTGGTGTGTGTATATGTGTGTGTGCATATGTATACATGTTGTGTGTGTATATGTGTGTGTATGCATATGTATATGTGTGGTGTGTGTATATGTGTGTGTGCATATGTATATGTGTGGTATGTGTATATGTGTGTGTGCATGTGTATATGTGTACATATGTGTGTGCATGCGTGTGTGGTGTGGGTCTCTGTGTATATATGTGTATGTGTGTGTGCATATGTATATGTGTGGTGTGTGTATATGTGTGTGTGCATGTGTGTGTGCGCATGTGTATAGAACTTTACTCAGACCTCTTCCTACTTGGGACGGAAGTTACAACTGTTTTCTCCAAACTCCAAGTTTAGTCCTGGCTTCAATCTCTGGCACCAAAACCAAAGCACAGCAAACCAAAACAACAACAAAACCCCAAACAAACAAACAAGCAAACACAATCAATCCCATTCTCCTCCCCAAACAAAAAAACAAAAAGAAACGTGACTGGGGTGTGGGGCATGGAGGTGCTAGAGGAGGGTCACCTTCACTGGTGACCCCAAGTTCCGATTTGAACTCAGGTCTCCAGAGGTGAATGGAGCTCGGAGTTGCTAGGGTGCCATCCAGTGCTCTGCAGATGCATTTAGACACGGAGTTAATATTACCCTGCTTTGTCTGCCTTAACCACTTCAAGTTCGAGAGGACCCTTGGAGGAGCCTCTGCGGGGCAGCTTGGAGGAGCCTTAAGTTCCTCAGCTGGCTTCTCTGCTCATCTCTCTGCAAGGTGTGCAGAGCCAGGTTACGCTGGCACAGCTGTGTGCGTGGTGTAGACACAGCTTTATGCTATTTTCTCTTGCACCTGAATCTTTTTTTTTTTTTTTTTTTTTTGACTTTTCGAGACAGGGTTTCTCTGTGTAGTCCTGGCTGTCCTGGAACTCACTCTGTAGACCAGGCTAGCCTTGAACTCAGAAATCTGCCTGCCTCTGCCTCCCAAGTGCTGGGACTAAAGGCATGCGCCACCACCACCTGGCTTACACCTGAGTCTTAAAGTCATTGGTGTCTCTGGGCGAGCCAGGGCTGTGGCAGAAGCTGTTAATAACAGATACAAGCGGCTCTCTGGTAACGAATTGCTGGAGACGGTAATTAGCATTTTAATTTAGCCATTTTCTTTCCATTCACCTCTGGAGACCTGAGTTCGAATCTGAAATTGGGGTCACCCGTGGAGGTTTGCCTGTGTCCTTCTAATCTCTCCCATGGGTGTTTGTCTTTGTCACACCCATAGCCACAGCCCAGGGCTGTGTTTGGCCTGAGGGGGGCACTGCCTGTCCAGGCTGAGGAGGGGCAGCCTTTGGGTTTCAGGGAACCAGTAAAGCTGAGGAATTGATGGGTGGAGCTAGCAGGGGTGGGGCCTGGAGCAGTGAGGAAGGTGGAGGGTCAAGATGAGGAAAGACTATGGGCTGGGAGAGAAAGGCGCATGGGCAGTCTGAAGTGAACAAGAAGGAAGGATGGTTAGTCAGAGTGTGCTATCCGTCCCTTCCCTTTCCCCTCCCTTTCTCTTTCACAAGCACCATATTTCTTGATGTTTCTTCCAGTCCAGATTTGCTATTTAACTCAACATCATATAAAACTTAAAAATGTGGGCCAGCGAGCTGGTTCAGTGGGTAAAGGTGATTGCCACCAAGCCTGATGACCCAAGTTCAATCCCTGGAAGCTACAGAATGCAAAGAAAGAAGAGACTCTTGCAAGTTGCCCTCTGACCACCACGTGCCCACCCCAGTTCCACCTCCAAATAAGTAAATAAATGTAAAATAAGCAGCCACTTTGCATCGTTAGCGACAGTGAAAGCTCTGTTAGCCCTGTTAGGAGTGTGGCGAGGCTCTGTGGGTGTGGAGAGGCAGATCACCTGCATTCATTGTGTGGGTGTGAGGACACGGCAGACCCCCTTCCCAGATCCTACACGTCGCTGAATGAAGACAACAGCAAAGAGAAATCTCAATTTAGGGAGTCCCAAGGCCCACAGGGAAAAATGACCAGCTACTTTCCCTTCGTGTTGGTGGCCAGGCTCCGGGAGCTTCGAGGCCAGGCAGAACATTGAAGGGAACGGGTGTAGATGGAGAGGGTGGTTGCTTGGGTTCTGAAAGCCCATGGTGATGTAGAAGGTGTCAGTACTGCCTGATTCTGAAGACTCAAAGCAGAGAGAACCAAATCCCAGTGATGCCCCCAGGCCCGCTGTGTGGTGCTTGTCAGTGGGAATGTGTTTTCTTTTTTTCTGAGGCAGGGTTTCTCCTCTGTATAGCCCTGGCTGTGCTGGAACTCACTCTGTAGACCAGGCTGGACTTGAACTCAGAAATCCGCCTGCCTCTTCTTCCCAAGTGCTGGGATTAAAGGTTAGTGCCACCACTGCCCAGCGTGTTGGCTTTTTTTTTTTTTTTTTTTTTTTTTTTTTCAGTTTTTCGAGACAGGGTTTCTCTGTGTAGTGCTGGCTGTCCTGGAACTCACTCTGTAGACCAGGCTGGCCTCGAACTCAGAAATCCACCTGCCTCTGCCTCCCAAGTGCTGGGATTAAAGGCATGTGCCACCACCGCCCAGCCAGCGTGTTGTCTTATCTTTCGGATATCACCGTCATCATTTGAGAAGCTTGGCTGGGAATGATGTGGGGTAGGATTGAAGCTGATGTCAAGTAAGAGCGTGTGTGGGCTCTACAGGGGATGAGGGAGGCGCGGCCAGCTCTCAGGTACACCACATGCCCAGTGCTTGCTTGCTTTCTGCATTGCTACAATGTTTCCTTAGCGTTGTCAAGGCTAGTTATCCTCAGGTTGGGTTGGTTCCCAAAAGCTCCTTAAAGGACTCCTCCTCCTCCTCTTCCTCCACTCCCGGCTACTTCCCACTCCAATCCTTCTACCCTTTCCTATCCTCCTCTTCCCCCTCTTCTCCCTCTTCTGCCTCTACCCCTCCTCCCCCCTCATCTCTTTCCCCGTCTCTTCCCCTAGCCTCCTCCTCGTCCTCCTCCTCATCCTCTTCATTGACCAGGCTCACAGAGATCTAGAACTCACAGAGATCTACCTGCCTCTGCCCCTAAGTGTTGGGATTAGAGTTGTGTTCCTGTATTGTGAATCCCTTGGCCACATGATTCAGTTTGGCCAATGCTGGCAGAGAAGTTAGGAGCAAAGGGTTTACACTTGTTTTGGTTCAACACAGCTTCTTCTTGTTGATGGAGGGATAACTCAGCTGTTAAGAGTACTGGCTGCTCTTCCATAGGTCCTAGGTTCAATTCCCAGCACCCATGTGACAGCTCACAAGTGTTTGTAACTTCAGTTCCAGGAGATCTGCTGCCCTCTTCTGGCCTTCTACAGGCACAGGGGCACACACCTATTTCACGGACGTAGATGCGGGCAAAATACCCATACACATAAAATAAAAATCAATACAATATTAAAAAACAAAGATTAATAGCCTCCTATTTTCCCAGCTACCCTGAGAAGAAAACACCTTTAATAGTGCTGGTCTACAAATGCAAGATGTACCGCAGCGCTGACCCAGCTGGTCGCCCAATCAGAGCCACCTCTGTTGCCCCTCAGCCAGCGAACAAGGTTAAACATGTGATTTTCTTGGTCTCTGAGGCTTTGGGGTTCTTTGTTCCATGGCATTATGGCAGTAACAACGGACTAAGGTAGGTACAGAGGCCTTAACACTCTGGAATGTTGTGTGACAGTGAAGGATTTGCCCTGGGAAGCTCCCCTCCCCCTGGAATGAAAAGACATTCGTAGCTTTTTGTGGCTGTGGCTTGGGCAGGTTCCCCCAAATTGATGTGCTGGAAGTGTGGTCCTTAGAAAGGACCTTAAAAGAACCTTAGAAAGGCGCACTCAACCTAATAGAGACTTTAAGGGCTGGGCCCTCGTGGAAGACGGTTGGGTCTAGGAATATGGCCCTGGAAAGAACTAATATTTCTTGAAACATTAGTTCCAACATGGCTGAGGTGTTTAAAAACACCAAGCTTGAAGCCAGATGCCACAGTACCTACTTGTGGTCCCAACTGTATGTGAGGCTGAGGCAGGATAATCTCCTGAGCTTGTAGGTTTTCACCAGCCTGAGTGGTCAGCTTACATCTAAACAAAATTAAGCCCTTGGCTCTGTCCCTGCCTCTCTCTGGCTTCCATCCCTCCTGCTGTGCTACCATTGGCGGTGAGGTCCTCATGAGGTCTTCACCAGAGGCCAGCAGATGTTGTTGGTATATGATCTCGAACTTCCAGAATTATGAGTGAAATAAATCTTTCTCTCTCTTTTTTTTTAGTAATATGACCCAACCTCTGCATTTTATTATGGCCATAGGAACTACACAAACACATCCTCTTTCCAGCAGGATGTCTTATGACTTTTCCTGCTAGGGTGCTGGGAGAAAGATGTTTTTCAGGGATGATGCATGAACTTGACCTAAAAGATTAATGAGATACATCGCCCCTTCATCCCTTCCTACCCCAAGTCCAAGCACTACTTACTTCCAGAAGAGAGAGACAGAGAGACACACACACAGAGAAACAGAGAGACACACAGAGAGAAAAACAGAGAGAGACAGAGACAGAGAGAGACACACAGAGAGAAACACAGAGAGAGAATGAGAGGAGAGGAAAGGAGAAGAGAAGAGAGAGAGAGAGAGAGAGAGAGAGAGAGCACCTAGAGGCAGTATCGTCACAGTAGCTGGGGCCTTGGCACGGATGCTCCGTTCTTTGCTACCTTTGGCATATTTCTAAAGATTTTCAGTTTCACAATTGAGTCTCTAATAGAAAGAGACGCCAGTAGTTAAGTCCAGGCTGTGTGCCTGGCTCTACCTGCCCTGTTCCTGAGAAGGCTCCTCTGTTGGAAAAGCCTTTCTCAGTGCACAGGTTGGTTAGCACTTGCTCCTGCATCCTTGGACATCCTTTAGCGTGGGGAGGAGTTAGCTCACATTCTGATGTAGCCACTGCAGCAATAGCAGTACATGACCCTGCTTGGCCTCCCGACCCTGTGCAGAGGCTGTAGGCGGTGGCCCCTGGTGTCTCCTAGCCCACCTGAGGACAGTGTTGGTTATATTGCTGGGCAGGCAGCCTTAGCAACTCTCCCGGTGCCAAGGGTGAGGTTTTCTGTTTCTTAAGCTAAAGTGGCCAGGTAGAAAGGCTGTCTTGGCCGTGCATACCCAGGTCCCAATGATGTTATGGCATGAACTTGGGCTGTGGACAGGTGTGCAGATCCCAACTCTACCGCTTGGGTCATGGTCTTTACTCCTGAAATCCCACTTCCCGGTACAAAACAGTGAAGGTGTTCGGGTGATGACATGGCTGACCCAGAGCAAGTGGAGCAGACAGCAGCGATCACATCTGTTTGTATGGAGGATTGCAGGGATGGCGGTGTGCTTACAAGCTTGAATTCTGCATGTGGGCTGAGTTAAGCCCCTGCAATTATCTCTTGCCCAGTATGGCCTCTCTGAACCTTGTGGGATGGACAGAAGCTGCACATGGCCCCCTGTGGCTAGGCAAGCATGAACCCACTAGCTCATCCAAACAAGTAAGCCTGCAATGGTGTGGTGTTTAGTGCAGGAGTGGCTGCCACACCTTGTCCAGAATAGCTCCCTGCTTGGCTCCATTGTCTGGGATGACCCTTGACCTTCTGCTCCTCCCACTCATACCCCCCCCCAGGTAAGTGCTGCTGGCCCCTCAGATGGGAGCATGCTGGGAACACTGGAAGCTGCCAGTGAAGAGACAAAGCAGAGTGGCTAGATTAAGCCCAAGGACAGGCAGGGGTGACTTGAAAGTCCCTCCTTGCGCACAGCCGAGGGCCTCACAGCTATTGGTCAATATCCATTGACTTGTGTCCTCTCTTCTCTAACTTTAAGGGGGGTCTTTGTTGCATAAAGAAGCGTTACTATGGCAACCTCCTGGTTTCACAAAACAGCATTTCCTCTTAGAACCAACATCTTCCCTCCCTGTCTGTGAGAGCCGCTTTTGGGTGGGACATGGGGTTCTTTAAGCCTCAGGACTCTGGACAGAATCCCAGAGTCCAAGCTGGCTTTGCTTCCAAACGCTCAGGCTTGGTGCCAGGATGTGAGGTACCCAGCTGGGCAGCAGTTTATGCGGGTAACCTATACGTCTGTGTGTCTGTGATACTCAGCAGTACACCACGAGCTGGCTGGGCCCCCACCCCAGTGTGGAGGACAGACAGAACCCCGCCTTCGTCAGCTTCTTTTCAAGTAAAGGGGAAAAGGAGTAAGGCCAAGGTTAATAGCTGTGAAGGAATGGGAGCCACGTGACAGACAATAGCGGCGAGGGGTCGGGAAGCCGGCTCTAACTTTGGAGTTGAGCCTAAGCGAGAAGGGGACGCAGCCATGCAAAGCCTGGGAGATGTGTGTGGGAACAGGGAGTACAGAGGACCTGAGACACGTGTAAGCTTGAGTGTGTGAGGATTAGAGGAGGCTAGAGATGGGTTGGCCAAGGGAAGGACACCAGGGTGTCGCAGGCATGGGGAGGGTCTTTGTAAACTGGATCAAGAGTGGGGGCTTCATGAAACTGTAATAAACAGAGTAGAGATGTGTGTGTGTGACATACGATTTAAAATTTCTTTTGAGTGCTTAAAGGCCAAGCTGCCCTTCCAGGTTCCTTTAGCTTGTGCCCCAGGTGTGGAGTAAACCGCTTATCTGACTTAAGATGCACCCATAGCTTCCAAAACCGGTCCCCTGCCTGCCTTGTGGTCCAATGGCTACCTCACTGTTACTCAGGGGTCGTCTCCATCATTGTCACCTCTGTCCTCGCCATGACTTTGGCACTCTGGTTCTTGGCAGAGAAGCCTTCTGTTCCTCCAGCCCCACCCTGGCAACCCCAAAGCTTAACAAGAGCTCTCCCTGATGGATGAAGGGACTCGCACCATGAATCCTTCAGCCAGCTCAGTCCCGGGCATTCAGTCTCTCATAACTCTGTGAAGGCTTCTGAGTGACGCCTGTGACAGCTGGATAAAGGATGAAATAAGAGGTCTGATAAGTGGGATTGATGGCTGTCCTTGCTCAAGATGGGCAGAGGGAAGGGCAGAGGTAGGCCCTGGGGTGAGTTATTGCCTGCTTTGGCATGTCTAGAGCTCCGGCTTGCTCCAGCCACATGCCAAAAAGGTTTGTACCAATTCCCAGCCCTCTGAGAATCCCATATGTGAGGCTTCAGAGCAGCCCCTGAATTCTGGTGTCCGGGGAGCTTGAGAGAGACCAAACAGTTTCCTTCAGGCTGCAAAATGAATTGTAGAAGGGCAGAGCACACAGGCCTCTGATGTTGGGGACAGGCACACCTCCCACTATGTGCCATGGGAGGCTCACAGGACTCTCCATATGACAGGAAGTGAAACCAGAAGTCTCAGCCCAAATGGCTTTCATTGGCTCAGGTAGCCGAACCATTGGGGGCTGCTCTTCCTTTACATGTGGCTTGATCCATACTCTATGGATGAGACCAGTCCTTCTGTTTATTGAGCATATGCTGGCTCTGTTCTTTGTAGGCTTTCCCTCACAGTTATTTGGTGGCTGCCAGAATATTCTAAAGCTACCTGTTTATGCCCAGTGGAAAAAAAAGTCCCCAAAGTGAATTAAAACCAAAGTATGGAGTCTCACTAATTCATGTGTTCCTGGGTTAATTAACCTATTGTGGTGCAAGGGATGATGGGAAAATCTGGCTGGCTAACCCCGAAATTGCATCCTACCCAACTCTATAGCTGAGAAGCCTGACATTCTCCAGGGAAGGGGGAAAGAGGGCCTGTGAACATTTGCCTTATCTTTTCTTGCTGTGGCCCATCTTTCCCTTGTCACCGATCACAGACCCCATGGACATGTGAGTTCTGCTACTGCATACGAAGCTGTGTAGCTGTCAGGACTCTGGTTGCAGGCGACAGAAACTCAATTAGAATTGGCAGAAGCCAAAGGCAGCTGTCTCATGATAGTAAAGGCCACTGACCCTGCTACTGGCATTGCTTCTGAGTGGTCCTAGGGCCTCAGACGACATCATCAGACCATGTCTCTCTCTCTGTTCTGGCTGTAGGTTTCTTGGTCTATTTCTGAACAGTCCACTGTAGACAGATGGGCTTGGCACAAGTTGGCCAGACCTGGGTCCTCAGTATGTTCTAGTCACCAAGGGACTAAGAGAAGAGGACAGAGGGGACCTTGACTGGAAAAAAAATGTCTTGGAGTTTGGGCAAACAGAGGTGACAGCCTGTAGTGGCCCTGACCCCAGATGGATTCCAGCACTGCATTGATCTGCATTGGTCTCTACACGTACCTCCTCCTGCAGGCACAGAACTTGGGCCATTTTCCTTTGCTCCGTGCAGATACAAGCCTGATAAACCCGGCAGAGAAAACAGAGCTGTGCAGTCATGGCCTACTCCAGATGCTGTGTTCAGGCCTGTTCAGGAATTACACTCAAACAAGCAAGAGGTGGGAAACAGAGGCCCAGACTGTGGAGCTGTTTGCCCAGGTTGCTCAGCTGGTGAATGATGGAGTTTGGCACACACATCTGGCTCTGGAAACCCTGGCTTTATGTCTCTCCCTGTGTTCCCTTTCCCAAACACGGGACACCATCTCCCAAAGTGAACTCCAGCAATGTGTCACATAACGGCGGGGATCCATTCTGAAAGTGTATTTTGTCCTAGGGTGAACATCAGAATACATTACATGGACTGAGGCTTCTGCACTGTTGGAAGACCACAGGATCTCGTGGGATTGCTATGGTGTGTGGCTCATTGCCAGCAGGAAAGGCTGAAGTGTAGTGAGGCTGACTGCACATGGCTGCCTCACGCTGACTCCCTCCGGCTGGATCTTTTCTCTGACTAGGTTTTGGTTAGTGAAATTTCCATATAGGCTGAAGCTACTGCTGAGCGGTAGAGTACCTGTTGAACATCTATGAGGCCTGGGTTCAAACCCCAGCACCAGACAAACAACAAAACAAAATAAGTATATGTTTATACCAGGTATTTTGATGCATGTCTTTAATTTCATCCCTCTGAAGGCTAAGGCAGGAGGATGGCTGCAAGTTCAAAGGTCTATGTAGTGTATTTCAGGCTAGCTAGAGCTACATGGGGTTTGAGGGAGAAACCTCACATGGGTAAATACTTAGGCTTTTTCTGGGTAAAAGAGACAATGACTGCACCACATGCCATGTGCCTGCACGGAGCAGCCGGCTCCTTGTGTAGTTTAAGGAACTTGTTGCTCTAAGTTTCCTCGCTGGCTGTCCTTTCTTCCTGGAGTGTTCTTGACAGTCTTTCTTGGCTCCTTTAGTCATTCACGTCTTAGCCCAAAATTGATTCCTTTGTCCTAGAAACTTAGACACACAGACACAGACACACACCCAGACACACACACACACACAGACACATACACAGACACACACACACATACACAAACACACATAGACACACACATACACAGAGACACACACACAGACATATACACACACAGATACACAAACACACACAGGCACACAAACACACACACAGACACACAATAGACACACAGACACAGACACACACAGACACACAGACACACACAGACACATAGACACAGACACACACACAGACACACACACACAGACACATACACAGACACACACACATACACAAACACACACAGACACACACATACACAGAGACACACACACACAGACACATACACATACAGACACACAAACACACACACAGACACACATAGACACACAATAGACACACAGACACAGACAGACACAGACAGACACATAGACACAGACACACACAGACACACACACAGACACACACACACACACACACACACAGTGTGAGCAGGCCCTGAATGGACTCAGCAGGTTACATTTATATTTTGATTCGAATGCATGTATACGTAACAATGGAAGCTACAGGAGAGGAGGAGGAGGTTGGACCTGGGAGGAGTGGGGAGAATTTATACAGCTGTATTCTAGTTCAGTTATAAGAAATAAACAAATATATGAGAAAGCAGCAATAAAGGTGCCTTCCCCGAAAAAGCCTCCAACACTAACATCATCTTGTGTTCCAGGACCTTTCCTGAAAAGTCCTTGTCTTAGTGTTAAGTCCCAGGGAAGCAGGGTATGCAAGACCCTCAGAGCCTGGAAGGAATGCAGCACGGTCATTCGAGACACTTGGAGAACGAAGAGCCTGAAACCTCAAGGATCTTGCAGACTGACGGCGTTGCTCCCGGTTTCTGAGTCTGTTAGTTCTTCCTGTACTGTGTGCCCGACTCACTGGGATGAGTCTTCTGCCTTGTTGGCTAGTTTATGAGCTGAGTGGCTGGGGAGTGGAGTCTGAGAGAAAGCCACGCCCGCCTTACAGATTCTGTATGGCTGATTAATGATTAATGAGAACGACTGAGATTCTGATGAGTTGGAATATTGATCCTGAGTCAGATGATCTTAGAATCTCTTTAGTCTCCTTAATAGCCGGTCTCATCTCCTATAACTGTCACACGAAATCTTTGGAATATATTAATTTAACAGACCCCTGGCTTCTACCAACCCGAAGCTAAGAATGCTATCAGGTAGCATCGGAGGCTTAGAGCAGAGGTTTGCCAGCTGCACCAAGACCACCGCCTGCTGCTGCCACCTGTGTGTTAGAAATGTCTTGACTTATGACTTGCTTTGGTTTTATACTTGTGATGACTTCATGCAACAGGTAGCACGTCAGATCACAGTGTTCAGGGCATCCCCAATCTGTGCTCCTGGCCGTGTTCGTTTGTATTTGGCTCTAGAATAAATGAGTTCTCATTCCCTTCCAAATAAGAGCTGCTTTTTGTATAAATATAACCAAGGCATGCGGCAATTTTGCAGTGGGGGTTGACTTGCTGCCATAGTGCCTACAGAGAGGACTATGGGCTGACTTGCAGTAGAAATGTGCCATGGGTTCCCCAGAGCTCTGTTTCCTCTTCCCAGGGTTCTACGTTACCATCATGGCCTATAAACTGAAGACACGCTGCAGAACTTTGTGCCCGGGCACTGCAGAGCTGCGTGGGTAGAAATGGTGGGGGCTGAGCATCTCCCATCTCCCAGATGGAAGAGAGTAACAACACAGATATCTCCAAGTTCTTTAAGGTCTAGCTTTCAGAGCTGCTGCCTGGTGGGGGCAGTCCCTGCACAGGACCCGCCCCCAGCATCATGGATGGCCTCTCCTGAACCCTCCCAGACTCCCTTTTACACCCTGCCATCCCCATTGCTTCCTAAAACACTACATCCCTAGTTCTAGGAATGGAAGAGTCTTTCCCCCATAGGTCCACTACCATCCCAGGTAAGAGACACATGATCAGTATCCTGAAAAGCCCTGATGGGTGGGATGGGAGGTGCCCTTCAGTCCCCACCCTTTCCCTGAAAGGAGGCAGGGTGAAGCTGGAGCTTCAAACCACAACCAGTTCCTGCAAGGGGTGGGCTAGGCAAGACCTGTGTGCCTGGATCAGGACCCAGGTGTTAAGGCCTTCTAAGCCCTGTCTGTCATCAGGGTTAGTCAGCTCCCCTCCCTGGGCTGCAAGCTTCTGACCTTGCTGCTCTGGTTACTGGCCCAGGCTCCTTCTGAGCTATCCCTCTGTCCAGGACACATTTCTTTCATTTAGATCCCAGCTAAGACCTTGCTGAAGCATGCATCCAGCACTTCTGGAGGAGTCAAACGTGATGCCCAGACACGCTGGAAAGTCCAGGGTTCGGATAGGCCTGCATGGCATGCATCTCTCAGATAGTGGTTTCTCTACCTAACACACCAAGTCCCCATGGTATCTTCTTGTCACCCCCTGGGTCTTGTTTGCTTGAGGCAGTCCCCACTGCATTGGAGTGGATTCTCTCAAAGCTCCTTGTGTTTTCTTTCCAGGCATTAGCAGCTCAGAGGACTGACCTGTGTGCAATGGGAGCTCAGGAAGTATTCTCTGGACAAATTAATAGAAGGAACCCACTACTGGAGGTTAAACAGGCCGTTCCTCTGCCTGTTGAACTGAAGAGCAAGGGCTGTAGAACCCTGCCTGAATTCAGTACAAAGTGGGCTGCTCCTATGTGGTAGAATTCCCTGCCCTTGGGCACACATCCCTCTAATGAGTCCAAGGAGGAGGATTTAAAGCAAGCGAGTATTGCTTTTTCTTTCTCTTTTCTAAACCAGTTAGTCTATAATTGTGCTTCCGACACTTGGCTCTGGCAGCATGGGAGATGTCGACAAAATTATTATTATTGTTGTTGTTAACTAATATTTATTAGGCGTACTACACAGGATGAGCCATTTTCCGCCTGCTTCTAATCCGTTTTGGTTCCCTGAAGACAGACTCAGGAGATGACGGAAAGAGCTGCACGGAGCCACTGAGGAACACACACCTGCAGCAGGGCTTCCGGGGGCCACTGGGCCGGGCAGTGGGGAGTTCCACACACCTGGAGCACAGAAGGGCCAACCAAATTGTAAGGCACGGAAGAATTAAAGTCCTCAGAGAACTTCTCTAAGTGAGACTTCTGGTCTCTCAATGTTTTCAGAACATCTGTTCTAATTGCTGTCTCCACATCACCCTACGAGCAGGGCCACAAAGGCCTCAAAGCCATTCAATAAGTAAGGATGCTTCATAGAGCAAGGAGGGGAGAAGGGAAGGACAGACAGGGATTGAGGAGTGAGGGAAGAGAGAGCTATGACCCATCTGTCAGAGAGACTCATCCACCAATTTCTGTCTTGTACCAGCGCTATCCACAGAAAGACTGCAGCTCCTGACATCTACCATCCACTCCAGGGAGTGACAGGAGATGGCCCAGGGTCGGGAGGGGCTGACACAGGGAAGGCACATTTCCTGCCTAATGGGAGGTGGCTGGCTCGGTAATGAGCATTCCCGCTAATTTGGAGGAATGATTTAACACCAGGAGGAGCCTGGGAAAACCGTATTCTAAATAGAAAACCCTGAGCCACCCTCACCAGCTTGGAGAACCATTTTATTGCTTGGACTTTGGAGCGGTCTACACTGGGAGAGAGTAGTGGCTGCCTCCTTGCAAAAGAAGGTAGGAAGGCAGGTACTAATAGAGGGAAGGAAGCTGCTATGCCCAGGTTCCCTGCCCCTGGCGATGAATTGTAGCAGGGTTTGGAAGAACCCAGGGTGGACCACTGCCAACCTCCTGGGCATTCGGCTTCTGGTCTCCCTGGCTTCAGGGACTAGAAAGACAACGTGAATGTGGTCCATTTATCCATTTATGAAGCCACTGTTGGTGCCAGGCATCACTGCCCCAGGGCCTTGTGGCTAAGTACATGGTCAGGGGACCTGATCTGCGCTTCAGTGAGGGTGGGTAGAGGGCCGTGGGCAGATAAGTGAGCAAGATAGCATCGGATCAGTGCCAACAAGTGCAGAAAGAGACACAAAACGGAACCGAGGAGCTGGAGAGTGGCGAGGTCAGGGAAGGACATGGCAACCAGAGAACATCGAGGACAAGGGTCTGAGGTAAGATCCATGATGGAATATCATGGGGGTAGGGCTGGGGAAAGTAGAATACACAGAACAAGGGGAGAGAGATGCAGCCTGACAGGGTCTGGGTTTCATTCTGAATTGACTTCAAAGGCTTCAAAATGGAGGCTGTGGTTTTGTTTGTTTGTTTGTTTGTTTATTTGTTTTTGTTTTTTATTGGATATTTTCTTTATTTACATTTCAAATGTTTTCCCCTTTCCAGATCTCCCCTTTGGAACCCCTCTATCCCATCCACTCTCCCTCTGCCTCTTTGAGGTTGCTCCCCCACCCACCCGCCCACTCCCTGTCTTCCTGCCCTGGCATTCCTCTACATTGGGGCATCGAATACCCTCAGGCCCAAGGGCCACTCCTCCCACTGACATCCAACAAGGCCATCCTCTGCCACATATGTGGCTGGAGCCATGGGTCCCTCCATGTGTACTCTTTGGTTGGTGGTCCAGTCCCTAGGAGCTCCAGGGGGTCTGGCCGGTTGACATTATTGCTCCCCCCATGGGGCTACAAACCCCCTCAGCTCTTTCAGTCCCTTCTCCAACTGGAGGCTGTGATTTGTGATCTAATTTATATTTTAAAAAATCACCAGGATGCTCTTTGGGGTGGAGAATATGGGTAATATGGGTAGGAAGGGACAGAAGTTCTGAGTGTCCTGAAGAAAGAGGAGGTGTGTGGGAGGAGCTCGATGAGGAGGTGGAGCCTGGGATGGGCTTTTGGTGGTGGGCAGCCTCTGCCGAGACTAGAGAGAACAGAACCATGGGCAAAAGATGGGTTGCCAAGTCCTGGGGAAAAGTCCTATGGAGGGGGTATGTTTGGGAGCTTGGCTGGCTCTAGGCTACAAGAGAGGGTGCCCACTTGTCCTTAAACAAACAAACAAGCTGGAAATCTGGAATTCACTTTGTAGTCAGGCTTGGCCTTGAACTCACGGAAATCTGCCTGCCTTTGCCTCCTGAGCACTGGGATCAACCTGTGCCACCATCCTTGGGAGATTCTTTTGGTGTTTTAAAGATATGGTCTTATTATATTTATGTACAGGCTGGTGTGAGATTCACTGTACATCCCGGGGCAGCCTCTTAGCTCCTTCTTGCCTCAGTCTCCCTAGTGGAGACACTACCAGTGTAGGCTACCACGGCTGGTATGGGAATCTGCTTCCCTTGTTTTTAATATTCCAATCCCCTTCAGCCCATCCTCATCGATTCTGAGAACTGAGTTACCAAAAGCAGAATTCAGTGTATAGAAAAACCGTAGCCTGCACGTTCCAGGGGCCAAGCTGGAATTCAGAAGTTTGAGCCTAGAAAACCAGTTAGTTTAACTCTGCTGCTCTCCATGTAGCTAGGACAGAACAGGAAGTGGGGCCTTTCCTTAGTTCTTCCATGCCCCAAATGTGCCTCTTCCCACACTCTGAAAGCCAGAAGACAGGACTCCGAGATAGCTACAGGCCGTGTGCAAGAGAGGGAAGGAACACACGAGAGGACACCCCAGAACAATCTGTAATTCCCAGGGTCTGCAGTGAAGAGTCAGTTACAATCGGAGAGTTTTAGGAGCCAAGATGGTGGTGCTTAGTCCTCACAGGTCTCATCTCCCCTGCCCCGGTGCTCCAAGACCACTGGATCTCAACCACTCCTTCCTAGCAGGTAGCCTCCATTTCCAGTGTCTTCCTGTGGCCCAGGCTACGTTGTTCAGCTTCCAGTCATCAGACTGGGAGGAGACAAACAGGGAGGCACAAAAGAGTCTCCAACTTCTTCTCTTAAAGGCAGCTGCCTAGAAGGGCGGCATGCATTTGCTTACATCTCATTGGCCAAAATTTACTGCATTGACCACACTTAGTTGCAAGGGAGGCTGGGAAGTGTAGTTTTTAGCTGAACCCTTTGTCTGTGACTTTGGTGAGACAGAGGGATGTGGAAAGCAGATAACCACACCAGGACATTAACCATGATGCCAAGTAGATAAGATCAAAGCAACCACCTGTTCAAGCTCCCTGAGCCACCTGTTCCATGTCACTATGTCCCCACAACCCTTCTTTCCCAACCCTTCTCTCTCTTAACTTACATCTTCCCTCCCTCTTCTTTTCTTGACATGTTGATTGAATTCCCTCCCACCTCAGTGTCTTTGCATTTGCTTCTGGTATACTTTACACCAGGACCCTTGTACCACCAACTCAACTCCCCCCTCAGGTCTCAGACAAACCTGTCCTGACCTCACCAGACACTCTCAGTCTCGGCGCTCCGAGTGATCTGCCAGGTGCGGCCTCAGTGTGGCCGTTTGCCCTAGGAATGCAGAGTCTCGTGCCACACGGAACAGTTCAGTGATGATGCTCACACACTCAGTGGTAGATCAGGGAGATTCTAAAATAGCTGAAAACTCTGAGTGCCATCGTGGCCACGGTAACAGGCAGTGCCAGCATAGTTCATGTGTTCATGACATTGCTGTGAAAAGAACTGACAGGAAGCATACACGGCATGTGCTGCTGTGTCCAGGACACAGGACTGACAGTCTACGCTACATTGCTAGTTTATGTATCCAGCTTTTCCATTACTTTAGCATATATTTCTACTGATTAAAAACATTGATGTAAAACAGCATGTCCTGTGACACTTGCACCAGAGTCACTTATGTGTCCACTGAAGTCTGTGCTGAGACAGTGGCCTAGGACACCCAAGTGTGTCCTCTAGGGAGATGGTGAGCCCCTGGACACTTCCTTTTCCTCTTTGCTACCCCATAGTTGGTGTAGTTAAGCCACCTGACGATGCGTTCCTCAGATTGTGCCATTGTTAGTGACATATGACCGTGTTTTGGTGCCACCTCACTGGACTTAGGGGCATAGCAGCAGCCAAGAGGCTTCCTTTGGCTGCTTCCATGTTTGTCCTTCAGAA
The DNA here is from genome assembly GCA_030674055.1 of Rhabdomys pumilio. Taxonomy (NCBI): domain Eukaryota; kingdom Metazoa; phylum Chordata; class Mammalia; order Rodentia; family Muridae; genus Rhabdomys; species Rhabdomys pumilio. The sequence continues at coordinate 8,802,500 of JANHMN010000006.1, read as the reverse complement.
GAAATGCATGATTGTAGACAGGGAACTTTGCTTCGGCATTGAGCTGCAGATGTCCACAGAGGTCCCTAGAACCTGTGGTCACATCACCTTTCTGCTTTCTTTCCTTGGTCAGGCCTCCGGTTTCTTGAGGAGGAGCACAGAAGAGGACTGAGCATTTGGGGATCTTGAGCGCTGTCTTTTTTCTCTTCTCACTTAGTGAATAGTTTGCCTGGCTACAGAATCAAGTTTGGAATGATTCTTCTTCAGAATTTGGAGCATTCCTTCCAGCACTGTCGTTTCTCTGGACACCGGTAGACACTTCCTTTGTCCCCAAGTTTGGGAAACTTTGCAACAAAATGCTTGCTGTCTGCTTTCTTGTTTGTTATATTTAATTCTGAGTCTTTGGATTCCAAACTCCTGTCATTCCCGAGAGACAGCTTTCTGCCTGCATGTATGCCTGCAGGCCAGGAGAGGGCACCAGACCCCATTTCAGATGGTTGTGAGCCACCATGTGGTCGCTGGCAATTCAACTCAGGACCTATGGAAGAGCAGTTAGTGCTCTTAACCACTGAGCCATCTCTCCAGTCATCCTGAGACTTTTCATTAAATGATTCCATTCATGATTTCTTCCTCAATGTCTTGCTACCCAGACGCCAGATCTTTCTGACTGACCTAACACCCTTTGGGTGCTTTCTTTGGGGCTTTGTGCTGTTTTCTGTGGGACATTCCCACATTTGTCTTCTAATCTACCTTTTTAAATCACTTTTTTTTGTGCTATGATCCCCAAGAGGTGTCCTCTGCTTCTCTTCTCTCCCTGAGGTTACTGCAATGGATTTTGTCACCTGGCACGGTCTTAGTTTCTTTGTTACCTTTTCCTATTTGTCTTCTCTGTTCTTTCTGTTCCTCAAAAGCAAACTGCTACAGTTTAGCTCTAGAACGACTTTCGACTGCTGTGTTAGGTTTTATGCTTCACCCTCAGCTATAGCTAAGTGGTAGAGCCTGTACAAGATGGGACCATAGGACATCTTCAAGTCCTTAAGGGAGATGGTGAACCCCTGGCCACTTCTTGTTCCTCTTTTCTACTTCTGGGTCATACGGTGACAGGATTTACTCCACCTTACTCTTCCTACCATCATGAGCCACTTTGCAAAAAGCTGCAGAGAAACCAGGCCAAGTGACCTGGAAGACTCTGAACCAAAATAAACCTTTCATCTTCACATTGTTTGTCCCTCCAGACATCTGCTTCGGACTCACACGAGATGTTCTCCAGCTGTCTGCATCTGTGGCTCCTCAGCTCTTGACTGAGCTGGTGTGGTGGAGATGCCAGCATCCTGATGGGCCACTGTCTAGGCACTCCCCAGCAAGAGCACGGAGCTCTTGCCTTTAGAGCTGGTCAAATTCCCTAGGGAAGACTCAGTCTCCTCCCTGGGGAGGGGCTCTAACCTAACAACGTCAGTGATGAGGAGAGATGGGAGCTGGTCCCCATCCCAGACTTCCACAGCCCTGTTCACAGGCTGGATTAGCTGCGTCTTGTCTTTTTAGTCAAGGTGAACTTTGGAGGAGGGCTGCAACAAAGAGCTGAAACAGGAAGTGATCTAGTCTGCTTGTTGAAAGTTCTCCCCGGCAGTGGTGGCACATGCCTTTAATCCCAGCACTTGGGAGGCAGAAGCAGGTGGATTTCTGAGTTCGAGGCCAGCCTGGTCTACAGAGTGAGTTCCAGGATAGCCAGGGCTATACAGAGAAACCCTGTCACAAACAAACAAAACAAACAAACAAAAAAAGAGAAAGTTCTCTCTCCCTCTCTCTCTCTCTCTCTCTCTCTCTCTCTCTCTCTCTCTCTCTGTGTGTGTGTGTGTGTGTGTGTGTGTGTGTGTCTCCAGTGTGTCTCACTATATAGACCTGGCTGGCCTGGAACTCAGTAGATTAGGCTGGCCTCAGACACACAGGCATCCACCTGCCTCTGCCTCTGTGTTTGAATGTCTGGTTCTTTCCATTTACTACTCATTGTATTTTTAGCGTTCACGCTACGGTGCCTGGGCAGAGGTCAGAGGTCAGATCTCAGGAGGCGGTTCTGTCCTTCCACCATGGGTCCCAGGGATGGGACTCGAGTTTTCAGATACGGATGTTAAGTGCAGGCCTGCACAGCTTTTCTAAAGCTTCATCTGAAATCTCCTCCAAATGAGCTGTCCCCATACATCTTCCACGAGTCTGTCTTTTAAAAATATGTATTTATTTATATGAGTACACTGTAGATGTCTTCACACCAAAAGAGGACATTGGCTCCCACTACAGATGGCTGTGAGCCACCACGGGGTTGCAGGGAATTGAACTCAGGACCTCTGGAAGAACAGTCAGTGCTCTGAACCACTGAGCCATCTCTCCAGCACCTTCTGTTTTTCTTTCTTTTTTTCTTTCTTTTATTTTCACAATTCTGTCTTTTTGTGCTTCTTTGAGCCTGGCTTTTCTTGCCCTTCCTGATCGTGAACCCTTTGACCTCCTCTGTTGTCCCTCATCCCAAGACAAGCTTGCCTTCCACTCACTGTGCTGTGGGGAACAGAAATGTGTCTTTCACATGTTTTAGAGACTGGAAAGGCCAAGGTCACAGTGCTGGCAGGTCCAGAGTGAGGGCCTGGTTGCTATACTCACACTGGTACAGATGGCATGTCCTCATGGGGCAGGGGAGAGGAAGAGGAAAGAAGCCCGGTCTATGTATAAAGACACCAATCATTCCTGGGAACAATTCTGTAACTCCGTCACCTCTCAAAGATGCCACGTATTAGTGTCACCACAATCGGGACTGGGCATCATTGCAGCTTGCCTGTGTGCTCTGGCCATCCTGGCTCCTCTTTCTCTGCTCAGCTGGACTTTCTCAGATACCTATGGAATGCCCTTGACCGCCTGTCTCAAGCTGCTACATTTAAGGACTTTAAGGACTATTTCGGTTTCTTATGTTTGTACCCATTCTCCTAGACATGTAAGTGTCTCCCACTTTATGGCTGAGATCAGGGCTGGGAAACCTGCAAGTGGTTGTTTGTTGTTGTTGTTGTTTGTTTCATAAAATGTTTAAGAAATATTTCTTTTTTGCTAAAGAAATAAAGTGCTTATGAATTCATATATGATTTACAGGCACAGATGTTAGTGGTGAAAATTATTCCCCTCTATCTGAGCTTAATTTTCAACTAGCTTTTATTCAACAATATAACGTGAAGGGAGGAAAAGGAGGAAGATCACTCACGGATCTATAAGGAAGACCTCCTCTTCCTCTTCCTCCTCTTCCTCTTCCTCCTGCCCCTCCTCTTCTTCCTGCTCCTCTTCTCCTTTCTCTTCATTCTCCTCTTCATCTTTCTCCTTTTTCTTCTCCTCTTCCTCTTCTTCCTCCTCTTCTTCTTCTCTCTCCTCCTCTTCTTCCTCTTCCTCCTCCTCTCCTTCCCCCTTCGTTTCCTTCTCTTCTTCCTCTTCCTTCTCTTTCTTCTCCCTTTTCTTCTCTTCTTCCTCCTCTTCCTTCTCTTCCTTCTCTTTCTTCTCCTTCCTCCTCTTCTCTCTCTCCTCTTCTTTCTCCTCTTCCTCCTGACCCTCTTCTTCCTCCTCCTCCAGTTTCTCTTGTTCCAAGCACCCACACATTTATAATCTGTTCCTTGTTGCATCTGCTGTCTCCCCCACCTCCAGGTATCATTACTGGTTTTCCTGGCTTTCTTGCCTTTACAGAATTAGGCGCTTCCTGGCGGCAAGGCCAGTGTCCCATGAGCCTCTGTGTCCTGAGCACACAGCTGAGCATGCGGTTCAGTCACAGATTTGTATTCTGTGCTGTCAGTGTGCATTAGGGCAGACGCCTTTTCCCTGGTCGCTCTGTAGTTTCCTTAACGATCATTTTTAACGACTCCAGAATATTTCATCAAGTGGATGATCCATAATGTAGTTAACCAGTCCCCTACTGGGGACCATTTGGGCTGTTTCCAGTTTTTTTCTTTTATCCCTATTACAAATAATGCGACAACAACCCGTTCCCACACAAGATAGTTTATTTCTCCTTTCTAGAAAATTCATGGACTGAGTTGGTCAGGACAGGCTCCTGGCTTCCATCCCGTTTCAGTCTGTAACAACCGGCTTTCCTGGTTCCATTCATGGGTGGGGGGACACAGGCGCTCCGTGTCAGCCTCTGTTTCCTTCTACACAAGCACATCCTGTGGTAACATGAATCTGTCTCCCTGCTTTCCTGAGCGGTCAGGGACTGGGTTGTCTTCATTCATCAAATGTTTATTAAAGTGTTATTTATCTTGGACTCTCTAGAGCCTTGCTTTATTCTGGTCTGGGCTGCTATAACGAAGTACCGTAGACTGGATGGCTTATAAACAGCAGAAATTTATCTCACCCACCTGAAGGCTGCAAGTCAGAGTCGGGGCGTCATCACAGACTGGTTCTGGGGAGGGCTTCTTTTGTCCTCAGTTTGCTGTTTCTCACTGAGCCCTCAAACAGCCAAAGGCAGCTGGCCAACTCTCTTGCCTCCCTGTATCAGCATTTAGCTCTGTCGTGAGGGTTTTATCCTCAATACTTCCCTCTCTCCCCAAGTTTAACCTCTTAATGTCACGTTGGGAGGTAGGGCATCTGTATCTGACTTCTGATAGTGTGGTGGGAGGCAGCAGCATTCAGCCACAATAGCCTCTTACAGAACCTGCCACACCTGAGGCACTTACAGCCTTTGCACCCATCTATGTGCCTTTCTTGGTTACCAGCCCCCTCCACACACTGTGTCACTGAGATGACTTATGACTCCTGTGTTGGACCTAGGCATTAGTCCTGGCCTGCCAGAGGGCACTGTATCCCTGCTCACAGGGATTGATTTGGTGAAAGTCACATGATGCATCCAGACCCAATGACTGGCAACCTTGAGATGCTCCCAGAGCTGCCTTTTCTTCCCAATGGCCTGAAGGATGACACAGTACTGATGTAACTTTACTGCTGTCCTGTTGACTGTCATGGCACTGTTGGCCCTGGAAACTTGCTGCCTGTACCCCTGGCCTTCCTGTGCATCCAACACATGACAAGGAGAGCCAGGAGACACTCAGAGGAAAGCCTTTGTCCCTCCTTCTTCATCTAGTAAGCCTCCCTCTGTCACCAGGGAAGCACCCAAGGTGAATAGTCAGGGTCGTCCCAGGAAGCAGCAAGCGTCCCAGTGGGCAGAGCACGAGCTCACAGCTGAAGGGTGGGCTGTCTTTGGATCAACCCTTCTCAAAACCTCTCTGAAAAGCAAACCCTTGAGCAAGGACCTGAAGGACAGGAAGGGCTTGTGTTTCAGATGGAAGTAGCCACCAGGGAGTTGGCCTAAGGATGAGACTTAAAAACTACTGATGAAAATGCAGAGCAGACAGTTACGTGCTTTCCATGGCGGTGACTAAAGCTCTAAGGCGGTCAACATAAAGGAAGAAGAGCTTCCTTTGGTTTATGACTTCAGGGATTAATGTGCATGGTCCCTGGCTTACGTCAGGATTTCCATGTGTGGTCCCTTGGCCAGGCGTGCAGTAGCACATTATAGTGAGAGTGCTTGGCAGAGAGAGCTGGTCGCCTCCTGTAGCCCAGAAAGAGAGAGGAAGAAGGCCAATGTCCCCTTTAAGAGCACATCCTAATGGCCCACTAGGTACCGCCTCCTAATGGTACCACTATTCCCAGTAACAGCTGGGCCAGGAACCAAACCTCCAGTGCACCATTGTGGGACACTCCAGGTCACACCGTTGCCTCATATAGATGGTTCACGGGTGAATGAGTTCAATGGATACTTGCTTTGCTTCCTTGGTGTTGGAGTTAACGCCCAGTCCCTATGCTTGCAGCCTGTAACTGAGATGCTAACACTCGGGGTTCGATGACACTTTTGAACCCTGGGTCTAGCAGTGATTGAAGTGGTCTGGTCCCTGAGATGTGTTAAGAACCTTGTTTATGTAGGGTGGTGGTGGCGCACGCCTTTAATCCCAGCACTTGGGAGGCAGAGGCAGGCGGATTTCTGAGTTCGAGGCCAGCCTGGTCTACAGAGTGAGTTCCAGGACAGCCAACAGCCAGGGCTACACAGAGAAACCCTGTCTCGAAAAACAAAAAAACAAAACAAAAAAAAAAACAAACAAAACCAAAACAACAACAACAACAAAAGAACCTGTTTATCCTAGGTGGCTAGAGCTGGACCCTACACCGCCAATTCCTTGAGGCCCTAAGCCAGTCTGTATTGTTAAATGTGCATATGGTGCCAAAAATTGAAACCTTGGGCTGGAGAGACAGCTCAGCAGCTAAGAGCACTGACTGCTCTTCCAGAAGGTCCTGAGTTCAATTCCCAGCAACCACACGGTGGCTCACAACCATCTGTAATGGGATCTGATGTCCAATTCTGGTGTATCCGAAGACAGCTACAGTGTACTCATAAATAAAAATAAATAATATTTTTTTAAAAAATCGAAATCTTTCAGATCTCAGCTTCTCAGATTAGGGACAACTGCCTGATGAAGGCTATGCAAATATTCTAAAACAAAAAAGCCTCCAAAATCTCTGGTACTTCCTTCCCAGGCTCTCGAGATGCAGGAGTCCTCAGCTTTAATTGGTACCGCCATGTTTCTAGAGGCAACCCCAGCCACACATCAGTTGCCTGACTCTGTGGACTCGTCAGTATTATCACCATCGAGCATCGAAGCCTGGAATATGAGACCCAGGGAGAGAGAAAGAGCCAGAGCCGGGCCTTCCCCTCTGCTGTGCATTCTAGGCACCAATCGGTGCACCACTGGTCTTTCTTGTGCTTTGCTCTGAGTTGTTGTCTTGTGGTAGGTGTGACAGTTTCACCTGGAAGTGTCCCGCTGATTGCTCTGGGGACACTCCTATTCTCATATTTAAAGAGAATTCTGTGACAGTGGTGGCAGAGAGGCCGCCGGGAGCCCCTGGCAATATGATTCTGTCTCAAGAACAAAGAGGCAAATTTTCAGAAGATCAAATGCACAGGAATCGGGAGCAGAAGCCAAGTTCCAGATGGAGACAGTGAAGGGCCCAGCGCCTTACGCTGAGATCTGAAAGCCATGAATAACGGAGAAGGACGCACAACCCAGGGTATGTGACTTGCTGAGGGTGGAGAAGCGGCCTCATCCCGCTGCGATGAAAACGATGAAAAAGTCACTTTACTAAGAAGATTGGCCAGGTCCAGGCAGGGGCAACAGGGAGTGAAGTGAGCAACCAGGAGCCACAGTCAGGGAGCCACAGACAAGGAGCCATGTTGCTGCGGCAGCCACAGGCATCCGCGCACCGGAAGCTCACTGTCATTACCAGCTTACTGAAGCGGGGCCAGATGTTGCTGGAGACTTAGGGGCAATAACCAGGGCATGGCAAACCCTCCTGCTGGACCTGAGCTGGCACATGCACCTTCCTTACCAGGCTCAGAAAGGCACTCCTCTGGCATAGTTTGGGTGCAAGCCCCATGCCCCTTTTGTGCCTCTGGCATTAGTAGAGCCACGCTGCATCTCTTCACTCAGAAGAGAGGAATCTCTCCTGCCTTCCCTCAGTGCCCCCCTCCCTGACCTGACCAGCTCAACAACCTTCTCTGGGGATGCTTGACCTCGTCCTTTCCTTCAGCCTCTTCTTCCACCACCCACATTCCTCCCTCCGCTCCCCTCTCTTGGAACTCTTATGCTCCTGGTCCCTCAGTCTTCTGGCCATTCTGCCTCCATTGAATTTATAGTCCCAGAGCTGCTGTCTCTGTCTCTTCTAAGACATGGAGAACTCTTCAAGAAGACTGTTCTTTCTTCTGGGAGTAAGTTCTCATTCTTCTGTCTGGCCACCTGTACCTCTTCCAACAGTTTCTGAAATGGCCCTAAATATACTTCTGCAATATTACACTACGTGTTTAACATGAATCTGCCTTCTTAGAATTGACTGTGAAGCCGGGCAGTGGTGGTGCACGCCTTTAATCCCAGCACTCGGGAGGCAGAGGCTGGTGGATTTCTTAGTTCGAGGCCAGCCTGGTCTACAGAGTGAGTTCCAGGACAGCCAGGGCTACACAGAGAAACCTTGTCTTGAAAAACAAACAAACAAACAAACAAACAAAAAAAAAAAAAAGAGAATTGACTGGGAAACCAAACCACTGACAAACTCTGAAAGCTATTGAAGGTGCTCCTGTCCTGCAACATCAAAAAGTCAGCCAAGATTTAATTCTTCACGTAAAAATAAACAAACACACTGTATCATTACTATGCAAACTTGCTTCCAACCCAAATATAAGTGGTAAAAATTGTTACAAAGTATACCAAATAACTTTCTTTAACTGAATTTATTTATGATTTGTTCCCAGCATGTGTTTGACCTACGTGTCAATTCCATATCTATGTGCCCAAGAACCACACAATTGTCTTGACTGAAGGCAGTGTAAGGACGAGCACAGAGAAATCATTTGGTTGGGCCCGGGTGGTCATTTTAGGGCTCTGTGAGCAGCTGTCATTTTGGGGGACAGCTTTGCTGATCTCACAAAGAGGTCACAGCACTGTTTAAGTGGCATTGAACACTCTCTCTCTTGTACTATAACTTTGTATGTCCCCGCCATGAGCGCCAAGAGAGAACACAGGACACAGAGCTTTAGGTTACACCGGATCTCCTGTCAGAAGAAAGGGCAATAGGACCGTCTCCACATGTGCTGCTGTGTAACTTGCTTTGGGGAGAACTGAACTGTTAACCTCAGAAAAAGAACCAGTGACAGACCAAAGAAATGACCTCATCCAAGTGCAGCTTGGTGCAGTAGAGCTCACTCATGAGTGCTTAGGAGAGAGCTTACAGGACAATGAGACCCAAACAACTGCAGCACCAAAAAAGTCCCACCCCAGGATGAGTGTCCACTCGCTAAAAACCAGCTGAGTGGGAGGGGTCAATTCCAGCCATCCCGTGAGAGCACCTGCAGCTGGGACAGGGCTACATTCGACTGGGGTGGGGGACTCTGCTGAGGGTCCCATGGCACCTGATCTTTGAGGATGCAGCTTGCAAAGGTCCGCAGGTCACCAGAGTAGTTCTGATTCCGCGTGAAAATAGTTGAGTCACACCTGGACCGAGTTTCACATTCGGTATACTTTAATAAAGATATTTTGCAAGGACGGACAAAAGCTTACAAACAAGTCTGTCTTTTGTGCTGGGAATGTGGGTGACTCCGGCGGGGTGACAAAGAGCCTTTTCTCCATTTACCTTTTAATCTCCTTTTGCCCTTGGACGGACGTGATCGTATTACGTAGCGGAGGGAAAAATCCGCACACGCACACAATGGAGCAAACAAAAGTAAATGAATGTAGAGGTGATATAGAGGCGTGCACAGATGTGACCAAAATCCTGAAAATGGCGGCTGCTGACTGCCTCCAGCCCTCTGTGAGGTCTCAGAACATCTCTAGTGCAGGGACAGTCCCTCTCCCTCCAACCCATCCCCCGCAGGAGCCAACAATGTGGAGCAGTGGGGAGTTTGGCTGTGTACTCCTTTCCTCCCGGAGCCGCGCAGCCCACCCTTGTCGTCGTCAAGTTCAGAGAGCCACGTGGGTGGGCAAAGGGGGGCACTGGAGCCCCTTGATCCTGCCTCCCTCCACAAAGAGAAGACCCCAGGGGCCCAGCTGAGGAGCTGCGGGTGGCAGGCCTCCTTCCAGTTTCTATACCCATCCAGTCACCCACCGACCACTTGGGAACCGCTTCCCGCCCTTATGGCCCCAGGGTGGGAACCGCCAATCCCATTGTCGCAGCCCAGGCACCTGTGGAAGCTGGACTGGGCACACACAATCAAAACCTCCCCCCTGCAGGCAGCGGGGACGCTCAGCTCTGGAGAGAGAGGAGCAGGGACTGGGGAGGGCTGCGCTCTCCCTTTTGTCTCCAACTGCCTTTGTTCGTGAATAAACACTCTTCGGCCTCCTCCCCACCACCTGAAAGCCGCTTCTGCCGGCGAGAGAAATCGTGTACCATCTCTGCTTTAGATGTACAAAAAAATCTGAAATTGCTTGGAGACTGGCGGCGGGCGGGAGGCTGGGCGAGGCTGGGGCGGGGATCCGGGCTGTAATTGCGGGTCATCTATCTGTTCCTGCTCCTGCCTTTGCCAGCGGCGCCTGCTCACAAGCAAGCTAGCAGGCGGTGCGGCGAGGACCCCGCCATTCCTCTATTCCTTATTGTTCCTCGGCAGCAGTAAAAATCTTTTCCTAAAATTGTCCTTTTAAAGTCACGTTCAGGAGACATTCTGCGCTGCTCAGGGCCAAAAGCCCCAGTTGATATGGTCGGTGTGGTCCCCAGCAGACAAGGGGTATGAGGGGGCAGTGAAACTTGCTGGGGTTTGAGGGGAGGGACAGAACTCTGGCACCTTAGAGCTGCAGCTAAGGAAGATGTCTGTTGTTTATTCCTGCACTGGCCTCCTCCTTCCAGAGGCTGTAGGTTCTATGTCAGCCTCAACCTTCCTGCACTCATGGTGGGTAGCTCTCTAGCATCTTTCCAGTTGAGGTCCACCTGGCCTAAAACACTTTACATCTGAAGCAACTAGATGAAGAGAAGATGTGTTGGGGCAATGTGACATTCAGCTGACCTACCCAGTTCTAGGATGAGATATTCATCCCCCCCTCCCGTGACTCCCCCCAAACCCTGCTCACACAGGCAACCCCAAAGATTTAAGAAAACTAGAACAGCTGAGCAGGGAATAAGCCAGATGTGAGGCAGAGAAGGCTAGAGGTGACCAAATCCTGCCATCTTCTTGCCAGGGAATATGGTAGCTCTTTGCAAGCCCGTTGTGGTAGCACACCTCCCTAAGAGCCAGCTAGCTTCCTCCCTGAACATGGTGGCTGCACTGTGGCCACAATCACAGGAGATATTTGTCGTTCACACAAAATGTGCCAAGCATGGCCCAAGCACTCTTTGTGGGAGATGTCTCCTGCTCCACCCATTTTTATGCTTGCGGAGGGTGGAGGATTGTGGGAGGAGGGGCTGCATCAACGGGCACCTGGCTGTGGGGACAGTCTGGTCTTAGTCTGCAGGGCTGAGGGAGGACGGGATGTCAGGGATGGGCAGCAGGTGATCTCCGCTGGAACTCTGTGCTTACCCTCTCCAGTGCCCCTAGCCTAGACAGCCCACTGTGAGGAAGCCAGGGAGCCCTGTCCACCCTGAGGTTGTGGCCTCTGGCTGACGAGGGTGACACTCTGAAGACTGTGAGGAGGATAAGCAGGCGCAGTGGGAGCTGCAGGCTGGGCTGAGTGGAGCTGCAGTGCTCACTCAGGCAGAGCATTGCCTCTCCTCGCCTCCTGTGGGACTCAGTCACCTGCCCTGATCCTGCAGCTGCCTGTCTGCCAGGAGGGCAGGATGGAACCACACTGCACTGGCAATTCAGGGTCCTCCATGACAAGCCTCTTGCCACCGTTCCACATATGAATTCAGCTATAATGCAATATTTGAGGCAACTCCTTGATGAGGAAAAGAGGTTTGTTTAGCCCACGGGTGGTTCACTGATGCAGCTCCAGCATCAGCCTGCCTCTGAGAGGGTGGTACATGTCAGCAGTTACCACCTTAATCCTGTGAGAGTGAACTCCACTGGCCTAAGAACTTTCCAATAGACCCTACCCGTTAAAGGTCACACGGAAGAACCTACTCTCTCTCATCTGCTGGCTATAGCCACAGGGGAGCATGAGAGTTTTTGCTCAAACCTCTGCTTATGAGGTTAGGGGAGGGACTTTCAGATACCCACACATCTGTCTCCTCTGTCCTTGTCCCATGTCATCTTGTAAAGAGGCCTGGGACATCCCTGACACACTACCCTCTGTCTCCTTGCTCAGTCTGTTTTTTTGTTTGTTTGTTTGTTGTTTTGCTTTTTTTGATATAGACTTTCTCTGTGTAACCTTGACTGTCCTGAAATTCTCTTTGTAGACCAGGCTGACCTCAAACTCAGAGATCTGCCTGCCTCTGCCTCCCAAGTGCTGGGACTAAAGGCGTGTGCCACCACTGCCTGGCTTCAGACTGATTCTTAACATAGACAGACAGACCATCACTGGGCCCAACAGTCAGAGAGATTTCTTACTCTCTGGGGAAAGAGGTTTATTCCCTGAAGTCTTCCCCATGCCTGGTACAACTGTAAACCCTAGAAATGTGTGTTAAGTGAGTGAACAAATGAAGTTCTAAGTGTAAGACATAATGTGTGTGTTTGTGTGTATTTAAGCATGCACATGTGTGTATATGTGTGTGTGTCTGTGGGTGTGTATGTGTATATGTATATGTACGTATGTGTATGTGTATATATGTGTATGTGTGTGTATATATGTATATGTGTGTATGTGTGTATGTGTATGTGTGCATCTATGTATATGTGTGTGTATGTGTGTATATATGTGTATGTGTGTGTATATATGTGTATGTGTGTATATGTGTGCATGTCTGTGTGTATGTGTATATGTATGTATGTGTATATATGTGTATGTGTGTGTATATGTGTGCGTGTCTGTGTGTATGTATATGTGTATATATGTGTATGTGTGTGTGTATCTGTATGTGTGTGTATGTGTGTACATATGTGTATGTGTGTGTATACATGTGTACGTGTGTGTATATGTGTGTACATGTGTATGTGTGCATCTATGTATATGTGTGTGTGTATCTGTATGTGTGTATGTGTAAATGTATGTATGTGTATGTGTTATATATGTGTATGTGTGTGTATATATACGTGTATGTGTGTGTATATGCGTGTATGTGTTTATGTGTGCATCTATGTACATGTGTGTGTGTATCTGTATGTGTATATGTATGTATGTGTTATATATGTGTATATATGTGTATGTGTGTGTATGTGTGTGTTATATATGTGTATATATGTGTATGTGTGTGTATGTGTGTGTATATGTGTGTATGTGTGTATGTGTGCATCTATGTACATGTGTGTGCGTATATGTATGTGTTAATGTGAATCAAACCAAGGCAGTGGCCCAAGGAAAAGCTCTAACTCTGAATTACATCTTTAGTCTTTCTGAGAGGTTAACCAGCATCAGCCTGCCTCTGCGACCTTGAAGGAAGGGAGGAACAGAGCAGTTGTGATCTCAGCCCATAGCCACAACCTGTCCCCTTTTTAGGGACAAGGTCATGGAGACTTCTGTGAACCACACAGAGGGGTTGACATGGTCTGTGGCTCCAGGGCATCAGAGCTCTGTCCTACAGAAGCCCCAGTTAAGGGTCATGACACAAAAGTAGCAAAGTAGCCCAGAGGGGAAGAGGGCATTCAAAGAATGAGGAAGGAGTCGTTAGTCTGACTCCAGGTCAAGTGAGAGAGCACGGTTTGTATGGATTCAGACACATGGGTGGATATTGCCAGAGAACAGGCCTCTCTCTTGAGAAGTCATGGGTCTATACCTGAAAAAGACTCAAGTTAACCAACACTGGGTTAAACCAGGTTAAATCATTTCCATCGCTGCTGGTCAGAACCTTGGACAGAGTGCTAATGGGCTACACTGTGCCCAAGTTCCCCGACTGATCTGTCTCATGGAACACTAATAGGTAATTACCTCAGGTTGAGAATTTCGGGGGGGGGGCGGAGGAGGAGGAGAATGTTACCGAAAAAGGAAGCTGGAGTCCATTTGTAAACTTTCTGAATGCCTTGCAAAGAAGTTTAGACTTTATCCTTTAGGATTCAGTGTGGATTCACTTGGTCACTCTGAGGAGGAATTGAGATGCTACAGGGACATCAGTGAAAACACTGGTCATCCACCAGGGAACTAAAACACCCATGTCCAGAGGGTCAGAGGGCTGCTGTGGACAGTCTCGGGTTGTAAGCTGCACCACGGTACTGAGCACCAATTCCATATAAACCAGGGCTCCTGGAACGGTGCACGTACCCATGCTCAGTGGGGAAGGCCCACTCTGCTCCATATGGGGAGGTTTAGAGGGTGAGGTTGCCTCAGTACCAGAGGTCATGGACTAGGAGTTACCCAAGTCTGTATTCATCCCCGTTTGATGATGGGCCACACCATCAGCTGATGACTCATAAGCAGGAACCAGTCCCACCCGTGTCTAAGATGTGCAGTGTGTACCCACTCCAGTTGTCCTGACCTTCTCTAACACAGCAACTGATGCGTTCACACGTCTAGGGTGCCATTGTAAGCTGGTGGCACCCCAGTAGCCAGGATCCCAAGAGACCATGCTCCTAAGAGACTGTGCAGAGCAGAGATCCCCGCAGTCATTATGTGGTCTGAGTATCAGTGGGGCATATCTGAGACTTTCAGGTGTGTGTTGTGGCAAGGCCTAACCTGCTCTGACTACACAGGGTGGAGTGCTGTCCTGGCTTCTAATTTAGATGAGAAATCTGGTGTTATGTTGGTGCCAATTAAAATTTGATAGCAAATATGGCACCAGCCCAGCAGGGCCCAGCACTGCTTTGCAGTTCACCCACCGTCTCTGGCTACGCTCCGGAGCTTTTGCATGGAGAACGTGAGCTAGCTTAGTTTTCTGTACTTTTCCAGCCAATCTCAGATATACTTGTGGGCGTTATCAGGACAGAATGAGACTCGCTGATCTATGATTAACTGGAAGAGATTGCCTGGTTACAAACAGAGAGAAGGCAGGCGATTCTAGACTCTTTTATAGGTGGCTGAAAGGCAGTGTTTGGCCATCTATGCCCGTGGGCCCAGGACTGTGAGATACCAACCAAATCCACCCAACACTACATTACAGCATGACTAAGAGTTTCTGCCCAGTTTCACTGTTTGCTCCTGTGACTTTGGCCAAGACACCTTGCCTCTCTGAGATTCCAGTTTCCCTGAGGGAACTTGGAAATTGACGCAGGATGTTGGCAGCAGGAAGTGAGTTGTCTGTGCCACTCAGGTTGAATTCTGCCTGGTCACATAGAGCTGGTCCTGGATGGTGCCCTCTATGCACGCAGGAGCCAAACATAGGCCCCATGTCTTCAGGTTTGTTTAGTCACAGAATGACTGTATTTGTTTCGTATAGCTGTTGTCGAAAGCTAAAGAAGAATGTTTCACGACTCTTTCTCCTCACTGAAAAAGTTATGGGAGCCAGCAAGGGGGCTCAGTGGGCAAAGGCCCTGTGGCCATAGCTGGTGGCCTGTGTTCTGATTGCAGAACTTACGTGTGGAAGGAAAGAACCAACCCCACAGTTGCCTTTTAACCCACTCATGCGCTGCCCAACCCACGCAAATAAATAAGTGCAAAAAAATAGTTTTAAAGTGTTGAGCTATCCACAGTGTCAGGGTTCGGGAGATTGATCCACTAGGGTCACTGAAAGTCTCAGACTAGCCTGGGCTACATAGCAAGTTCTGGGCCAGTCAGAACCAAGATTCTATCTCAAAACCAAATAAGAAATGTGGAAAAAAACTTTCCAAATATAAAATTCTCCACCCTAACTGAAGTGTCCATGTCAGTAGGGTTAGGTGTACATGTTCTTTACTTTATTTATTTTTACTTTGTTTTTTGTTTGTTAGTTTGTTTTTGTTTTTTGTTTCTGTTTTGTTTTGGAGACAGGGTCTCACTGTGTAGCTCCGGTTAGCCTAGAACTTGCAGCATAGATAAGGCTGGTTCAAATTCATAGAAAGCTGCCTGCTCCTGCCTCCTGAATGCTGAGATTAAAGACATGTGCCACCACACCCAGAAGGCTCAGCACACTTATACGACTGTGCAATAAATCCTTCATAGGTCCAGTCACATGAAATCAGTGTGTCCACAGAGGAGTCATGGCAAAGGGCCCCAAAGGGCTGCCCTTGCCTTGCTGTGGTCCCAGTGAACATACTGGGGACAGACCATGAGGAGGTCTGCCCACACCTGCCTTAGGTCCACATACTGCCCTAGCAGTATGGAGGTGGGACACCATCCTGTCTGAGCACCCTAGGCCTAGGGCCACCCCAGCCAGTGCTGAGCTACCTCACCCTGCTCTGGTGGTGAGCCCTGCTCCTCATGTGGCTGGTTTCTTCAACAAGACCATCTGTCCTTCTTTCCGCACTTGGTTGAGCCTGATAGGGCCATCCATCTCCCACCCCTTGTCTCCCTGGCTGTCTGTCACAGCCCTGTCCTGCCATCCCTTCCCAGCTTGGGGGCACTGAGGCAGGTTTGGCCTCTGGCCTTTGTGTTTACTCTTCTCATCTGGCTACATCTGGCCTCCGGCTGAGTCACTCACTCCATCTGCCGTTTCTCACAGTTGGACGATGGCTGTTCCTTCCCTGGCTCTGGTGGAGCCACGTGGCAGCCCACGCAAGAAGCTGGTGCCAGGTCTCCACAGTCCTAGGGATGGGACTGCATACAGACAGCTCTGTTGGGGGTGGGGAGAGCTCATCTCAGTCTTACACATACCTACCCCCAGTCCATAGTTTCTATCTACCCCCCAGTCAACACACACACACACACACACACACACACTCAGTCCACAGCTCAACATACCCCCAGTCCACAGTCACACACACACACAATCCACAGCTCACACTCACCCCCAGTCCACAGCCCACACCCACCCTGCCTACAGCCTTAGAGGACCCAGAGGTCCCTGTTTCTGAGTATCACAGAACCCAGAGGCCACAGTCAGACATAGGTAGAAACTAGACGTTGAACTTTGCTTGATGCCACGGCATCTACTCTGTGCCTGACTGGGAGGGTGTTTCTAGAAGATGGTAAGCTCATAATCTGCTTGGAAAACAGGAGAGCACAAGAGTCACAAGCAGGGTTTGTGTCCCTGGCTGCTAGGGAGAACCCAGGCTCTGGGATGCCCACTTAGCCTTTCTGGGTCTGACTGTCTCCATTCATTTTCAAGAATAAACCAGGCTGGATGGATTGTCCATCTGCCACAGGCTCAGAATCTGTTCCCCTTTCTCTGGCCACAGCACCCCAATTTTTTTCTTTAGCACTCAGTTACCTCCTAGCTTCCCATGATTTAGGCAGGATTGGCAGGAAGGATTCACGACCAATCAGAATGCTGTACACTGCTTCCCATCTGGTGACTAAACCAGGGACAGGCTACCCCCAAACTGTGCCAGCGGGGGCCAGGACTGTGGCTAGGACTTTGCCAAGGAAAGGGGCACTCTTTCTCCTGAGCCTGACAGTAGGCTGTTGTGAAGCCAGAGCTATTGGTGGCTGCCAAGTGGTGAGAGCTAGCCTCTGAGGAAAAACAAGCATGAGGCGAAGCATGCCAGACATGGGACATGAAAACAGCCCTGACAAGCCCCTCGGTCCAGACCCGCCTGGAACCAGCTGCACCTTTGAACATTCCCATTGCCCAGGCCAGTCTGACACCTTTCTCATTTAGCTAGAGCTAGCTTCTGTGACTTGCAACTGAGAAAGTTTATGTGAAGAATCCTGAAAGGAACTAACGTGTCTGATAGCCAGTCAGTAGACACTCAATAAATGTTTATTTTAAAATAAAGCCATTGTAGAGAAAAAAAACAATACCAAGAAATAACACAGCTTCAAGTGTGTTTACATGATATTCTCAATGTGCAGAGCTGGAGACGCTAGGTAGACTGGTGGCTGCAGGGCTGGACTTACCAGTAAAGGGCTGAAGGTGGCATAGGCCAGGTCAGGGGCTTGATTGCTGTCACAGTTTCCTGAATCTCTACGTGACAGAATCAGAGGCACACAGCATACTGATGGTACTTCTTTGACATAGGGAGTATGGGGTTTGTGAAACGTAATCCAGAAAAGGCTTAGCGAAGAGGCTGTGGGGCCTCTCTGTACTGTCTTCCCAGCTTTCTGTGGCTCTGCAATACTTTCAGAATCAAGTTCTTTCTAGACAGAAGAGCCTTTTAACCTACCAGGAGCTTGAATTCCAGCCCTGCCGGTTACCAGCTGGGAGATCTGAGAACAGTCTTATCTCCTAATTGGCCTTACTGTCTATGCCTGGGAAGTGGGCTTGTCCGCCTTCCCACAAGTGGTGTAAATGGAAAAGGAACTAGAGAAGGAACCTCACTCTCTCTGTCCTGTTGGCAGGAACAGTCAACAGCAGCTGGTGGCAGCAGTCAGAGAGTTAGGCTCCATAGGGAGAATGAGGTGGGCCACCGGGTCTGGAGTCAGCCTCCTTTGCTTGTGTGGTCTTGGGCAGGATACTGGACCTCTCTGGTCCTTGCTTGCTCCATGTGTTCGGTGGGGACAGGGAAATGTTTTGAGGATTTGGTGGGAAGATGACTGCAGGTCGGAGCCTGACACTTGACAAAGGAAGTGTCTGGCCCCACAGGTAGAGATGCAGGGAAGTCTGTAGCAACAGTCCTCCAGGAAGTTCTTTCTGGGCTCCTTCAAAGATCCCACCATGGCCAGCAGGAAGTCTGATAAGAGGTGCAGAGCAGAGGCTTCTGCCTCAGCAGGTCCTCCTGGGGGAGTGGAGGAAGCCTGAACTGGTGTCTCACAGGATGTACTCAGGGGTCCAGCCTGCAGGGACACAGAACCTCTATTCAGTGAGAGATACTGGACATAGTGGGGGCTCATTGTGTGGCTTGGGGGTGTTGGAGAAGTCTCTCTGTCTCAGATGCCTTTTATGTGCTTCTTGGGGTTTGGGGATGCTTAAAACTCTATTTCCAGGGCAACCCTAACAAAACATTGCTCTCTCCTAGGCTCTGTTTCCTTTTTAGAATCAGATGAGCAACCCGATAAACCACTATTCTGCTGATGAGCTGATGACAGGGTTGGCATAGGGGTCAAGACGTGCTAATCGGGTGGGAAGATGGATAATTTAATTATCCATCTTATGGATATTTTAATTATATTAAAATATATATTATGGATAATTTAATTAAGTGGAGACTGAGAATAAGCCAGGCTAGTTACAGCAGATAAAGAATACATTGGCTTATGTAACATCCAGGCTTCAGGTATGGTTGGATCCAGGAGTCCTCTGACTACATGGTGCCTGTCAGAGAGGAGAATGTGTGTATGTTGCCAGGAATTTCTGACAGAAGTCTCCAGATTCTTTCTGGCCGGCTGGCACAGGCCAGTGCTCTCATTCCTTAAACCAAACACTGGGACCAGGGGGACAACATATGCTGTGAGGAAAACATTGATAGGCTGCTCCACTGTCAAAGCAAAATGCCTTGATGGGTTTAGGTTTCAGTTGAGCAGGAGGGACAGGTGCCTGCTCCTACACAGCTGCTCCTGCTTGTCTGAACCTCTTCTCTTCCCTCCACTCAACCCAAAAGCTCATCTCAAGATGAAAAAACACAGGCAGTGTGCTGCCTGACTAAGCGCACACATTGTGGGTGTTTGGGGGTAGGGGGTGGTATAAAACCTCGGTGCTATGCAGAAAAGTTGTACCCCCTGACACCCAGTCAAAGCTGACGAGGAGGAACAGTCCTGCAGTCAGGCCTACTAGGAGAACTGTTTCAGTCCGGAGAGATGGCACAGCAATTATGGGTGTCAATTACTCTTGAAAACCTGAGTTCAGTTCCTAATACCCACACACCCGTTGTCTCACATCCTACTGTAATTCTAGCTCCTGGGAACTCTGTCGCCCTCTTCTGGACTCAGTAGGGGGTGCACTCACATGCACACATCTACACAGAGACAAGCACATACATATATTACTCAAAAAATAAAACCAAACTTTAAGAAAGTGACTGCTTTTACACCTCTGATTCACCTTCCGTTTTGTCTGGTTTGGTGCCCAACTTTACAAGACTACGAAATAAACCGCCTTTTTTTTTTTTTTTTTTTTTTTTTTTTTTTTTGCCACCCTGATTTTCTGACGTTCATTATTAGGATGTGGGGATCCCTGTCCCCTCAATGCTGTTTGTCTTGGCTCAGTCTAAGGACTCAGTGAGGTGGGGGAGAAGTATCAATTCTATTGAAATCAGAGGTCCAGGACAAGGCCACCCTAGTTAGGAAGCAAACACCACATGATCTCAACAAGGCCATGCCTACTCCAACAAGGCCACACCCACTCCAAAAGGCCACACCCACCCTATCAAACCGGCGGGCAGAGCCTGCCCCTCAGGCTTGTCAACCCCATCGCCTTTACAAGTAGAATCTATTCCTCTGATAGCTTGGAACACCTAGGAAGAGTGAGTTGCCTGTTGTCCACCAAGGGCTCCTGCTACTTCATGCTTTGTTCTAAATTCTCAGTCGCCCTCCCTGGACAGCCTTAACCCTGTCACAGATGCTCCAGAGCACTCAGAACCCTGAGTTTGAGGCCTGGAAAAGACCTGAGCATTTGTTGTCACTAATCTCCATCAAGGCGTGCCCAAGATCACCAGACGCCACTTAGCCCCACCTACCCTGTGATGGGACATTCTGATCTTACTGTGCCTCTTGACTGCATACCTTACCAGACTCAGTTTCCCACCTCCCTGAGTGAGCAGAACTCTTGAGCTCCACACTCCTGTCGGCATCATGCAGCTGGGATACCCTTCGGCTGAGCCCCTCATGGATCGGTGATCAATTCCTGTTTTCCTCCTTCCCCAGCTCTGTGCCTTGGCCATTTGCATGTGTCTTCATCTTAGACAGCTTTTCCTTCCCTTGCTAATTGCTTTGCTGTAATTCTTTGGAGGTAATTTTCTTCTGTTCCCTCGTTTCTGCAGTTAACACCCTCCAATTAATTTCATAGCTCTTGAAAGTTCTTCCACAAGTTGCCCTAAAACCCTCCCAGTGTAACCGTTGAGTGTGATCAGTGTCTCCCAGCGCACAGCTCCCCACTCCCAACCTCTGCCCCGAGAGGCTCTGTGCAGGAGAAGCCCAGGAGAGGAGCCTCAGTTTAGAGATGAAAACCCAGGCTTCAAGAGTAGAGCATTTTGCCAAAGGGTCCAGGCTAGACACAACTGGGGTTTGAGCCTCCGGCTCCAGCTGTCACTGAGCTTACAGCTGCTACTCATGGCAGAGTGTCATGCGGCAGCTGTCAGGTGTACACACCTGTCCTACTGGGGACCTCAGGGGAACTTGATGGCCACGCTAGTCCCTCCTCTGATGATTCTGCAGAACCCATTCTGAGTTCTGCTCTGAGATGCTTCCTGGAATGGCAGAACTGAAACCTGGGGTCTTAGCAATCTGTATGGACAGGTGAAAGACAGCTCAGCCATGACATCTCCAGAGGAGCGGAGGTGAGGGTGGGGGTGTGGGGGAGGGAAGTCCCACACCAGCGGCATTTGCAGAGAAGTGAAAAAACGATTTCAGATTCTGTTTTCCCATCTCTCTCAGCAATCCCCTGATGGTATTTTATCTGGTAAATAGAAGGTCTAGTTGTTATTCTCAATTATGATATTAATTCTCCCAGTGACCCTGGGCTACTTTCCTTCCCTCTCAGAGCCTGTTTCTCTCTGTCACCACCTGCTCAAGGACAAAAAGATGTTCTCACAGAAAAGAGCAGACCTGGGCCTCATTACCCAGCAGGCAGTGCAGGCAGTGCAGGCAGGGCTAAGGGGTGGCCTGTAAGACCTGGGTACCCAACAGGCAGTGCAGACAGGGTTAAGGGGTGGCTTGTGAGGGGTGGGCAGATGTTCCCTCTCCTTTTTCCTGCAACAGTGCCCTCCCTTTTTGTGCCTGTTTAACACCACAGACCCTCTGCCCACCTTCCTCTCAGGGGCCTGCTTTCTCCCTCCCTCCAAACCCCTTGCAGCAAATTCCCAACCAGCTGGGCTCCAGTCTCACGGCATGGGGCTGCTTTGATATTATTTTCTTATTTTTCCCAGTTATCTCCCCCTCCTTGGGAGGAGGGGGAGACGACAAGGTTGCCACGGGTAATTGGCCTCAGATTTGTTTCCCTCAGCATTCACCGACTCCTCTCCCCCATCTCTCTTGTTCCCCCCACCCACCTCCTTCTTCCCATGTGGTTTGCTAAGCCATCTGGAATTGGGCCCAGAATTCCCTTCTCCCCCATGTGTGAGCAGGTGTGAGCAGGGAAGGCCAGTCTGAGGACCATGTGGGAGGCCCAGGCTTTCCCCAGCATGGGCCACCAGATTCAGAAAGTAATCTCTTCAGTGACAAAGGGAGGAGAAAAAAAAACCTGCAGTAATAAAGTATAGAGACCCCAGGCTGATGATTTGCAAATACACAGGAAAACACATCCCGATGGAAAGTTTAGCGAGTTTCACTCTCGTTCAGAACAGAAGACTAATTTTAAAATATTGGTCACTGGGAAAGGAAGGGCTTCAGTGGTGCTGGGGCTGTGGTCCAGCCTGTAGAAGACAGGTCTTCACAGCTGGAAGGTTCTGAGAGTTCTCAGAGGCTGAGCTGTTAGCCCAGAGGCCTCAGAGAGCACAGCCCCGAGAGGCAAGAAGCAGCCTGTGGGATGGAGAAGCCACGGACAGTGTCTGTAGGACAGGGGATTCTGTTGCTTGAAGAGACCTTCAAGACAGATCTGTACCAGAGACTCAGGGTATAGTCACAATCTTTAACAATCTCATGGGCCATGAGGTTGTGGCCAGTCATAGGGTTATAGCAAGTCTGAATGATCCTGGGGCCTTTAGGCAAGTGTAGTGGCCAGGACTGAGACTGAGCTGGAAATTCTGGAGCCCAAAGGACAGCCAATGCCCACCGGAGATGAAAGGCATTTAATGTTTCAGAAACCAGTCTGGGCCAGCAGGAGCCTCAGATGCTCTACAGTACCACAGCTGGCTGTGGCCCTCAGTGGAACTTCCACAGAGTTGAGCTTTCCTTGCCCTGAAGCTTCAGCCTCATACACAAGACCTTGGGCCTCAAGAAAATGAGCTACCACACTTGAGAGTCTGCCCCTTGGCCAGCCACCCCCTGCCCCTTGGTCTCAGCTTGTGTTGGGAACAGTCCTAGTTCCGGGATCCCGGGAGACAGCCAGATTCTGTGCGTGCTGTCTAGCTGGGCGTAAGGAAGCTGTTCACTGTGTTTCTGACTCCAAAGCAGGTGACCAGGGGACAGGACAGCACGGAGAAAGTGACCATACACACATCCTTCCCTCTCCCGCCCACCCGGGGCAATGCCCAGAGGCTTCTCAAATGCCACTGGAGGGTGGCAGCCAATGTGAACAAGCATTACTCCTCACTTCAAAGCTAGGGGACCGGAAAGACACTGGGATGGCTACTGGGTGGTGGGGATGGCTCTGGAGGGAACATAATTCTGGGACTTTCTGACTCAGTCTAGGACACCCTGCTGAATGAATCCTCATCACACTGAGAGGCCTGAGGCACAAGGGTGCCTTTTAGACATGCAGATGCTCGGTCTCACTTTCTCCCTGCTCAGTTAGGGTCACAAGAGTCTGAGCCCTGGGAAAGAATGATTTTAGCAAGTCTGCAGCTTCAGGACAGAACTGTCACCTTACATTGGCACACCAAGTTTCTGAGGATAGAGTCTCCATCAGCACCTCCTCCCCTCCCACCCCCCCCGCGCCCGCCCCGACTGCCGCTCTCGCCCCCCCCGCCC
>JANHMN010000006.1:8751108-8779118 GCA_030674055.1 Rhabdomys pumilio | reverse complement strand
CCCCCCCCCCCCCCCCCCCCCCCCCCCCCCCCCCGTGCAGACCACCTAGCTCTAATGCTGGTGTCCCACATGTTTACCTCAGTGAGTGAGAGAGAAACAGAGGGACTTCCCCTCTCTGTCTCCTCTGAGCCTTGTTTCCCAGGAAGTGGGCAGCATCTTGTCTTAGCTCCATCCTCAGAGCAGCTTGATGGGAGTTGTCTCAGAGGGAAGCCTGCCCTGCCTTGCCAGCTGTCACTACAAACTGGGCAGTGGCATCTGCTCTGGTGAAAAGGCCCTGCAGCTCCAAGCTGGGCTTGACCACTTCACACAGATGTGACCCTGGGTGCATCCATTCTCAGTACTGGGACAATGCTGTCTCCCTGGCAGGAAGCTTCCTGTTTTCCAGGGGCAGGACACAGACAATAAAATCACAAACAAATCAGTGAAGGAGACAGCTGCTGTAAAGGCAGAGAACAGCCGCTGTGGCAGAGATGATGCACAGAGAGGAGGAGCTGCCTCTCTGGCAAGGCGGCATTTGAGTTGTTATCTGAATGCCATGCTCTGACATGGTACAAACAGAGGCGGTACAGCCTAGGCAGGATTGAGCAACAAGTGCAAAGGCCCTGGGGTACAGGCGGAGCTAGTAAGGAAAGAGAAAGATGGCTGATGGGACAGGAGCGTTAGGGAAAGAATGAGGGGAGAGGTAGGCAGCAGGCAGCCAGTGCAGGGCCTTTGGGGTTTATTTTGAGCAGATGGAAAATTCATCTTAGCTGGGAGAATGGAATGGGGGTGAGCTGAGACAATCCCAGGGTCCAGGTTAATGTCGAGTGAGCATTCTCTTTGACTTCTTGCTGTGACAATTCCACAGCGCTGAGTGGGATGCTTCAGTCATATGGAGACTTGAGTCTCATGGGAACCCAGCCACCCAGATGTCAGAATGTGCCTGAGGTCTCTGGGATCTCTGTACATGGTGCTGTGTGACACTACAACACATTCTTGTTTCCTCAAACCTAAAATATGGGCTTGGCTTTGCAGAGCTCCAAGTCCTCAGATGAGGTGACTCAGAGAAGGACAGAGCCCAGGCATTGGGGATCTACCGGCAGGAGGGAGGCTTAGTGTTCCCGCCTCCAGGGATGGATTGACCAGCCATTTGCCTGAAGGGTCTGCCAGCCCTCTCTAGAGGCTTGGCTCTGGGGACTGGAGTGGGCTGAAAGGAGTGGGAAGGAAGGATGCAGAGGCAGTGCGGGAGGGAAGCCTTCTGTTGCCATGGAGGGAGCCGCAAGGTATTCTGGGATCAACATTCGCATTTCGGAGGGGCAGGGTCACGAAGGGTGGCTGGGGAAGGTGTAGGGAGCCAGGGTTGTTCTTCTATCCACAGGGCTTTTTCTGTATCCCAGAAGACAGTGAGTCCTCACCCCCTTGAGTGGGACTGGAACCTCTGCAGCAGGCCTGGCCACCCCACCACCATTCCGCCCCTCCCCCCATGACTATCCTTTCCCTGTCCGGTTGGTCCGCCTTTTGTACGGAGGTAACAAGCGGCCCCTTTCCAGGAGGCCTGTTTGCCAGCACGACAGCAGCAAATTAGTGCTCTTAAAAGGCATTCAGCATTTATCCCGCAACCGCTCACTCGCTGCGAAGGGGGCCTGTTGTGCCTTCTCCCCGAATCTGCTGAAAGGGGGGTTCGTAGCGCATCTTAATCGGCTTCCTTCCACCCACCACATTAAATGCATTTCATCTACTCTCGCAAATGGCTAATTTTGAAAATCCGCTTATCAGAATTAGGTCCTCAGCAGCCATATTTATTTACGTTTCATTTTCATAATTTTTTTTTGGTCCCCATGTGTGTGAGTGAATTCTGTTTTCTATTGTTTGGCTGTATCTCACAAGTCCAGGGTGGACAAGGGCCAGGTTAGAGGCAGAATGGAGGTGGGGGTGAGGCAAGGTTGCCAGGGTGGGCTTAGGAACAAGCTTGAAAAGAAGAGAATGAATGTCCTTCTGGTTCCCAGGCTCTTGAGGCAGGCTTCCATTAGAACAGGGCTGGGAACCAAGCGGGAACAGAAGACACTGTACCCGGTGTCTTCTAGGGGACCAAACACCAAGCATCCTGAGTGCTCTGTGAGAGCTAGCTACATGGTGGAGTTAGAACTCTTGCCCTAACCACACACTTGCCCTTGGTGTCTTACTGTCAACTGCTCAAAGGAAAGTTTCCCAGTCTAAGCGC
Source organism: Rhabdomys pumilio (assembly GCA_030674055.1). Classification (NCBI taxonomy): domain Eukaryota; kingdom Metazoa; phylum Chordata; class Mammalia; order Rodentia; family Muridae; genus Rhabdomys; species Rhabdomys pumilio. Next base: position 8,776,918 of record JANHMN010000006.1, on the reverse strand, counting down.
AGGCAAACAGGGCATTGTTGTGAGAAGCAGATTCTAGGGAGGGGTGGGAAGAGGGCTCATGAGATTCCGCAACTTGGCCTTCCTAACTACAACCAAACTCTGGTGGGGGGTTGGGGGGGAGGTGGGGGGCAGCCTGGGGGGGGGGCAGCTAAAGAGCCCTGACAATCTGCCCTTTGGAACTCATTCACGTGTAGTCACCTGACTCTTTATATAAGAATGTATTCAGAACATGCTAGCGCCAAAAAATATGTAACAACAACAACAACCAGCTGATTTCCTGTTGACCTTTCCGGGGCACCTCCTATAGTCCGCGCCGTTCTGCAGAATATGGGATGGAAGGATAAAGGGCACTTCTGGTTCACTGTGGTCCTGAGAAAAAAAAGCTCCAGAACAACGCATCCTAAACACCAAGAGGGAGAACCACGGGACAAGGACTAGTTACTGGTTAAATAACAGCTGTGCTACTTTAAAAAGAAATTAAGACTCCTTAGAAGAAATCAACATTGTTTCAGTTGGAATAGAAACTCCTCAGTTACATCTTGGTTGTCAGCTTTGAGCTGGATTACCTACAAACCTGCACCCAAGGCTTCAGGTCTGTCACACTGCCACCTGACCTTGGGAGTCTGGAGCCTTCAGATCCTCATCTGTAGAATGGGCTGGGTGCCTGTGACAAACACCTCCCAGGACAGTGTGAAGAATGAGTTAATGTTGTAAGGAGGCACTTTCTGTGCCAGATTTGATGAGGACACACACCTAACAATTAAACGGGAATATGTGGGCTGGGGGGCGGGTAGTTCAGTGATAGAGCATTTGCCTGGCATCTGCAGAGACTTGGGTTGGGTTACACACACACACACACACACACACACACACACACACACACACACAATTGCCCAATCAAATTCAGGAAATATACTCGGAAGATAAACATACAATCTATTTTCCAACATAAAAAGCATAGCCACACAACACCCCAAAAGCTCACAGAACAGTGCGTTCCCCACCCTGGCTCCAGGAGCCTGGAGAATAGCAAGGCAGACCCCTGACTTTGTCAGGGTGGAACCTTCCTCTACTCTCTTCAACCTCCTGCTTCTCCCTGGAATTGAATGATGTTCTTATACACATTTTATGTAGGTCCTAGGGATTGAACTCGGGTCTACAGTAAGCACCTTACCCACGGAGCCATCTCACTGGCCCAATAACTTGTTTGGAGGAAATAAAATCTCATTCAATCTCAGGTGAGAAGTCTGTGGTAGTGCTGAGAAAGGAGCTTTGGAGCAGGCAGAGGTCGTGTGCGCATGCGCATTAGAGGAAGTGGTACTGGGAGATTTGCGAATGAGTCGCGTGCGCACAGAAGCATGCATGGCAAGGGTATGGCTCAAGAACTTGGTAGGAACAGATCCTCTAGTGCCCACATTGAGTCAGGACCCCTCTTCTGAGCATTCTGAGATTGGCAAAGGGCGGCTAGGAAATAAAGGGAGCTGATTGAGGAGTTTGCATATTCTTTACCACGAATTCTCAAGAAGAAAAAGTATAGGGCACTAGAGAGATGGCTCATCGGTTAAGAGCACTGGTTGCTCTTCCAGAGGACCCAGGTTCGTCCCAGCACCCACAAGGGTGGCTCACAACCACTTATAACACCAGATATGAGGGATCTGATGCCCTCTTCTGGCCTCAGTGGGCACTACATTCATGTGATACACAGACACACAGACAGAACACTTATGTATATATAAAAAATAATGAAAATTTTTTGGACTGAGTTCTCCAAGAAGTGAGATATGGAAGGCCAGGACATCCATGATAGGATGCCTTAGGGTGGTGTGCGTGTGCGTGTGCGTGTGCGTGTGCGTGTGTGTGTGTGTGTGTGTATGCCAGAGTGTGTGAGCTATGGACACCAGAGTACCACTGAGCTCAGAGGTTTGTTTGTGTGCAGCTTCTAGGGTTGGCCACACCAGGCCTGGGGACCTAGGCCTTTACATGAGGACCAGCAAGGACAAAAATGCAGACCCACAGAGAGGGTGAGCTCAGCAGGGCTGAGATGCTGGTGTCATCAGGAAGGGGATGGGGAGGCAGGTTTGTACCATGCCAGGTATTTATAGTGTTATCTGCTGGGCTTGAAAGCTGAGTCAAGCTGCATTTAAAATACAGAATTACATTCTGGTGGAAAGAACCAGGTCCCTTATTAATAGAAAGCAAAATCCCAGAGGGAGGCTCCCATGTGGAGGTGCAAGCTGGGACAGCCAATCCTGGCCTCACAAGTGTACAGCCTTCAGATCTTGCCTCTCTGTACACAAGGTTTTCCCAAGATGCAGCTTTTTGTTCTAAAACTCTGGTTCAAGCAGGTTAAAAATCTCTTTCCCTGGGTGGTGGGGTTGGGGGAGGCTGGAAGCAATGACGCAGCAGCTTAGAGGGCTTGCTGCGTCTGCAGAGGACTCAGCTTTGGTTCCCAGCACCCACATAATGGCTCACAACCATCTGTGTCCTAGTTGTAAGGGATTCGACATCTTCTCTCGACCTCCATGGGCGCCACACATGCTCGTGATGTACAGACATGCACATATACAAGGTACTACATCACATAAAAAAAAAAAGCAAACTAAAACAAACATAACCACAGCAAACTCCTTGGAATCCTTTAGTATATCTAAGTAGGGCCAAGATTAAAAATATATTTTGCGCGTGCACATGCCGCGGACGTGCCCGTGCCCGTGCGTGTGTGTGTGTGTGTGTGTGTGTGTGTGTGTGTGTGTGTGCGCACACACAGCTGCTCCTGCCTCTCACGTGAGCCTTTGGGAGAACTAAGACCACTGTTCTATATGGTACATTCTATTCCTTCATATTAGCCCAGCATTTTTGTTGTGAGTGAGAAAAAAACCTAACCCAAACTAGCTTATCTAAGAAAGAAAATACGCATGGTATCCACGATGGAAAAACGTCAAGGTGACCTTCAGAACAGCTGGATTCAGGCTTCACATGGGATCTTTAGGACTGTCATGGTTAATTCATTGTCAAGTTGGATAGATTTGGAGTCCCCTGGGAGGCATATCTCCTGCCATGCCTGTGACAGCACTTTGAGAGTTTTCAGGCTTACCTGAGGAAGGAATGCTCACCCTGAGTGTGGGTGGTAGCCCCCATGGGCTGGAGTCCACGGTGAAACGGGAAAGAACCCGTGCCAGCATCCCATGATCTCTGCTTTCTGGTCTCTCCAGATGTCAGGAGTCTTAACTGGATGCTTTTGCTGCCAAGGACTCACAATGTCTTTCTGGCCATAATGAACTGTAAACTTTTAAACCTTGAGCCAAAATTAACCTTTTGTTCAGTAAGCAACATTTTGTCGTGTGTTCTGTTATGGCAACAAGGAAAGTAATGAATCAAGTACTTGACCTCTCTCTCTCTCTCTCTCTCTCTCTCTCTGGCTCTTTCTGTCTCTGTCTCTCTCTGCCTCTATCTCTCTTTTTCTTTCTTTCTCCACCCTCCCCCAGCCCCAGGTCTGCTTCTACAGGGCTAGCCTCAGTCTTAAACACAAGGGGCCTTCTCCAAGGCTGTGGGTACCACCTGGATTCCTGCACACAATCCTTTCGTGGTTGTCTTCAGAAGAAGAGCTGGAAGTGGCTGTCTAGCATCATGGCTAGGATTTGACAGGCAGCCCTCTGCACACCAGCCACTCTGCCTGGGGCACGGACTGGAGCAATCAGGCAGACCTCAGTCGCTGCCCAGCCTAGTGGAGCCTGAGGGAGAGTGAGAGAAGGACATCAGGCAGCTAACTCTCAGATATCCACCATAGCCACATTACAGAAGACTGTGGAACACACACAATGGGCCACCATTCAGGGACAGAAGCCTCTTTGTCACCTGCTCTTTCTTGTCCTCGCCAGTAAAGCTAAAAAAGACAGAGGCCTCTTGCTGGAAACTCGGCTGGCTTGCTCTGGGGCGGGTAAGAGAAGCTGGAAGAAAATTCATGGGGCTGGAAGACCTGCCTGGGAACAGTGTTCTCTCTCTCTCTCTCTCTCTCTCTCTCTCTCTCCCTCTTCTTTCTTCTTTTTCTTTCTTTGTTCTTCCTTTCTTTCTTATTATTACTTATTTTCCATCCTGTTCACAGTTGTCACGAGACCCAAACCCAGGTCAGTGTGTATCTAGGTCGCTCAGGCTGCCAGATGCCCCAATGGAAGGCAAAGCTGATAGCCCTCCCAACGCTAGCTGCAGCCAGGGGCCAGGCCTGAAACCTGACTTCCCGTGGATTGTCTCCACCATTCCAGCTCCTCACCAGTGTCTCAGGGACCAAAATGACTGCAGGAGCCAGCCACCTTCCTCCCACCCTGCCAGTGTGTGTGTGTGTGTGTGTGTGTGTGTGTGTGTGTGTGTGTGTATGGGTGTGTGGTGTATTTGTGTGTATATGTGTGTATATGTGTCTGTGTGGTGTGTATGTATGTGTGTGAGATACATGTGTGTGAGATGTGTGTATATGTGTGTGATGTGTGTGTGTGTGTAGTATATGTACAAGTGTGTTGTATGTGTGTGGTGAATGTATATGTGTGTGGTGTATGTGTATGTATGTGTGGTGTGTATGTGTGTAGTGTGTAGAGGGTTGGCAATCTGTGTTTATGTGCTGGCTTCATCTGCTTCTTGGTTGTTTTCTGGTCCCCTTGTCCCATCCTGACTTTCAGATGTTATGACAGTCACCCAAGAATTCCACAAAGCTGCCTCCTGATCCATTCAGTTTCTCTGTATCTGGGACCAGGTCCTACACCATCCACCTAACTACATCCAGCCCATGGAAGAACACTTACTAGCCCCTTGCCAGTTCACTGCTAGGCCTCAGCCAGGTCCCCAAGGACTGTCAAACCTAGTGTCACACCCAAGGTCAGAAAAGCATCCTCTCTGGGGCTTTCCCTTGCTGGGCCTTAGCTCCTCCCTGGCTCTCCGCTGAGCGAATGAGCTCACATTTAAGTTTTAATCAGCATGCCTATGCACTTCCCGCCCACCCCTGCACTGCTCTCCGTGCCCTGTGGGTGTCTTTCCTGTCCCAGCCTCCAGAGTCAAACCTGAATCACTTGCTGACAATTCAGCTGCCAAGCTGCAGAGCCTGCTTCCAAAAGCCATCAGAGGAAGATGCTGGAGGACTGACATGGAGTCTGTGTTCAGAAACGGAAGTGGAGGGGCGGGGCTGGAGCTCAGGAGGGCGCCCTGTTCTGGCTCTGACCCTACCCCAGTCCCCTCTTTTCTTTCTCCAAGAGCAGAGTCTCCATGTGGAGCTCAGTTGTCTCTTAAGTCTTTTAAGGTCACAGATTGTTGCTGGTCAATTCCACAGTGCTCAGGACAGCAGGGACCATGTCTAAGCAGGAATCATAGTCCCATACAAATGGGGCTGCCCAACAGGGCTGTAGGGACAGCAGCAAGAAGGAAAGCCTTGTCCTGAACTAGATGTGTAAGAACCACAAACATGGGTCAAATGAGGACGGCACTGGTCAGCATTGGGCAGAAGATCGTAATGGATCCCCAGCGATCTTGTAACTGTCACCAGCTGTGGCAGAATACATCCCCATATATTTTTGATGACCCTGGTACCAAGAAGCCTACCACACATGTTGTTGGTTTGTGTCTGCAGTGTGGTGCTTCTTGTGATTTTAGGGTATACTGTGTATTAAAAGCTTCACTGTAAAACACATGCCATGGGGAGTGGCCAGATCTGTCTAGGATTTATGGTGCCTGTGATGGCATTGTCTCCTCTGTGCTCTGTCTAGTCTGGTTGTGTTTCGTTCATCATGGGCCTCAGAGTAATAGGCTCTACCACATGTATCTCCTATAGCCAGATGCGTGGCAAGGTTACCAGCTCGGTGTGTGTACCCACATTGTGACAGAACCTTCTAACAGTGAGTTTCTCAGACTGTGTCCCCAACGTAAGAGACACACGATGGAGGTGTAAAACCACTCTTGGTAGGGCACAGCACTGAGCAGAAAATAAGAGGCAGTCGCCTATGTGAGGAAATCAATAAGGTTATTTGGGAGGTCAACACTTCATTTCTGACTCAGGAATTCTATACCCAGAAAGAGAGAGAGTACAAAGTCAGGCACAGTGGTACATGCTGGTATTCCATCAGCCTAGGCTACATAGAAAGACCTTATCTCAAAAGCAAAATTAGCTTGGAGATAGTTTGTAGTTAAGTTGCTCTTGCAGAGAACCTATGTTGGGTCCCCAGCTCCCACAAGGTGGCCCACAATCACTTGTAACTTTAGTTTAGGGATCTGATGCCCTGTGGCCTCCTTGAGCCCTAGGCATGTACACTGTGCGTGTATATACACTCAGGCAACACACTCATACACACAAACTAAAAATGTGTATTTAAAAGTAAACACACACACACACACATACACACACACACACACACACACACACGTGCGCGCGCGCACGCTCATGCACAAGTCCTATGTGGTGAATTCACACTCATGTTCATGTTGTCACAGGCTCTCTATGGATAGGGTGTAAGTGGTATGACGAGCTGGACAGGGTGCTCTGGAGGAAACTGCTCTATAAATGTCGGCATGAAGGATGTGAGGCCCAGCAAGTACTTTCTGGAAACTTTTAGAGTAAGTTCTGTGCCCTCAAAGCACCTTAAAGGCACACCGGAGTTTCCCAAGGTGAGTCCAGCTTATGTACTGGTCCCTAAGTTCCCTGGGGATGCTGGGCTCATCACCAACAACCCATGCTGTCTGGAGAACTGGTGTTCTTTAGGTATTTTTTAACGTTTGCTGAAGAGTGAGGCCTGGCCTCCCAGATAGACAGGATGTTGAGCAAGTGAGTGACTGTCAAGCTGCTTGCATATGGGAGTTGCAATGACCCTGTCGGATATCAGAGTGAAATCTATTCACCTGCCACCGCTAGGATGTGGTGATGTACTGGCGTGGTGGCTTCCTTTATGAAACAGCTTTAAAGCATTCCTTTTACATGGAGTCCCTTTTGAATGTGTCCCATTTTGGACTTAGTCATTTACTTGAGGCTCCCCTGCTCTGAGTCTGATGATGGCTCTGGTCTAAAAGCAATAACTAGCCTCAGAAGAACAAAGGCTTCATGTCACAGAGTGCCCTTCTGAAAAGGTAGCATTCCTGAGACTTCAGGCGGGAGCTGCAGCAAGTTGCCTTCTATCTGAGGACTGACTTGGGCCGCCTGCCATCAGAGCAAGCAAGCATTTATGCAACTACAAAGCAGAAGGGCCTGGGCCTGTGGCTCTGTTGGCAATGCCCCAATAATCACAGGTAACATGAGAATAGTGTCGAGCCAAGTTTCCCAGCTCACGGGCAAAGGCTTACTCCTGCCACCTGGCAAGCAGTCCTTGCCTGAAGGCCACGTAGGAAGGATGCAGAGTATGCAGGGAGGGACCATTGCAGATTGTGACAGGCATTTGTGTGCATCCAGGTCAGAGAGAGATTCTAGCACAGCAGGTCTGCGATTCCACTCATGTTATTATCACCCCAGTTGCAGACAAAGCACGTGTTTGAATTAGAGCAAGTGGGTCCATTTGTAGAAACATGTTATGCAGCATGGACAACAGAGGCTGTGAGCGTGGCATGCTGAGGTGCGGTGGGGACTTCGGCTCTGTGTTGTTGCTGTGGCCATTGTTGTAAGGGCACACACTTGCTCTGAGCTCCCCAATACGGTCTTCTGTCACTGTGATCAGGGTTTCTGAAGGCTGTGCAGAGTGCAATAAATATTCAGTGTAGAGATAGGAAGCAGAACTAATGGGGTCTGGTCTGTCTGTCTGTCTGTCTGTCTGTCTGTCTGTCTGTCTTGGTCTCAGTAAGAACAACATTTTCAGGATTCTCATCTACAGGATTGGAAGTCAAGTGCTGGAGAGATGGCTTGTGCAGAGGACCAGGTTCAGTACCTGCACTCACATGAAGGCTCAAAACCATCTGTAACAACTCCAGTTCCAGACGATTCAACACCATCTTCTGGCCCTGCATACTTTCAATCCCATCACTCAGAGGCAGAGGCAGGAGGATCTCTCTGAGTTCAAGGCCAGCCAAGTCAGCCAGGGATACACAGTGAGATTCTGTCTCAAACAAAACTAAACTAAACTAAACTAAACTAAACTAAACTAAACTAAACTAAACTAAACTAAACTAAACTAAACTAAAAAGTCTCTTCAGAAGAAGCAGAAGGGAGTGAGGAGGCTGGAGCCGAGAGCCTTGCAAGGGAGGGCTACCACAGCACCTCAGATCACGTTACTTCCTGACCAGACCTGAAGCTGAGGTGGCTGGCATGCCTAGCTGAGCAGAAGAGGGGGAAATTCCTCCCTGGAAGAAGATGGCCAGAACCTTAATGACCTTTCATAGTCTACGGTTTTTCATCTGACAGTCAGCGAAAATGCAGTAACACAGAAAGAAGGGCAAAGAGAAAAAGAAAAAGAAAAACAACCAAGAGTAAAACAACCTGTTAGAAGCATATTCCCGGGGCACCCAGGTAGCTGGGAGCTTGGGGCTGAGCCTTAAGATCTGTGCAGTCAATATATCCAAGAAGTTAGGAAACAGTTTCAGCCGAGAACTGGAATTATAAGAAAGGGCATCGATGGAAACTCTGAAATAAACAACAACAAAAAGAGTTGATAAATTTGACAGAAGATTTGCAAGATCAGTACGTGTAGAATCCAACACATAGTTGTGGGAAATTAAAGGCTGTGCGTGAGTAGAGAGATATCCTGGGTTTCTGAGCAGGGAGATGGTGTGTCTCACAGTCAACTCTTTCCAAACGAATATCAATTTAAGTGCCAGATTTTAGAGATAGAAACTGAACCTCATTCTAAAACTTCTGTGGTCATACAGAGGTTCCAGAATAGCCAAACCTCTTGTTTTATTTAATTGTTCCTTTTAATTATATTTTTTATTAATTCTTTAGAACTTCATAAACGTATTTCAATCATATTAACATACCCCAAGTCCTCCCATATCCCCCTCACCTTCTTGCCCATCCAGTTTTGAGTTTTCTCCTCCCATCCCTGTCAGGCCCAGTTTTGTGTGGTCCAAACACTCTTGGGAGTGAGGCTTGCCCTGGAGAGCACCAGAGGGTCACGTCATTTAGAAAGCAAGCTCCCTCTTGCAGTCAGCGCCAAATGCTGGGGGCCTCTCGGCTACAAGCCAGACATCCTGAAAATGAGGCAGACAGGGCCACTGGTGCAGGCTGAGGAAGCATTTGTTAAACACATGTCTGATGTGCACCTACCGGGAACCCATGGAAAACAGCATAGTTCAACAGGAAAGCAAACACCCCACTTGAAAAACTTTTCATTGATTGTTTGTGAGTTTCACATCATGCACCCAATCTGACTCTACTCCCCCCATATCTCCACATCTGTCCTCCACTCTTGCAATATCCACCCCCCAAAAGAGAAAAAATCTCACCGTGGAAGCTGCAACGTGTCACCGTGTGCCTCCCAGTACACAGACCTCTGTCCCAAATAGCTTTACTTGCAATGAGTTGTGAGGCCTCTGGCTTCTGCTACGTCATCAATGCTGGGCCCTCCGCAGGACTGCTGCAGCATTGGTTCTGCAGGACGGCCCTTCACATGCTCCGGCAGTTCAAAACTGGAGCAGATGTTGGGATGGGCCAACTCAAAGCCCTAGATCTGGGTCTGGGTGATAACTGATTTAATCAGCTCACCAGCTTCCCCGTGCCTGTGCCACCAGGGCCAGCTCTCCCATTTGTGCTCCTGAGTACTGCAGCTGGCTGCAGGTGGAGCCAGCTCTCCTGAACTCACGCCCTTGTGGCTGGCTCACCCGAGCCTCCTCCTATCTCTGCATCCAGCCACCAGGCCAATTCTACTGTGCTGCCCAGGGGAGGTTCAGGGGCCTGCTCTCCCATCCTTAGGCCTCTGAGGCCAGCTGTCCCACACTGTCCAGATGACACCTGGGCAGGGCCAGCTCTCCCAAGTGCCACAGCTGGTGAGGAGTACCAGCTCTGTGCAACCCTCAGATATCAGCACAGCCCCAGGCTGCATCCCAGACCAGGGACATCTGCATGGCCTTTGGTGATAACATGGGCTATGGACATTGACACAGACCCCTCCCTGCCCCCCACTGCCACAGGGCCACAGACTCAGATATGGTCAGACCATGGTCAGACATGGGTGCATCGCCATGGCCTCAGGTGACAGCACAGACTGCTCACATCAGGCTGTTCCTCGCCATCCTCTCTTCTCCAGTTCTGCCTCTCTTCATCACTCACAAACCATCCTGCTTCTCTTTCTCTCCCATCGCTCACTGTGGCGGTGCCCGCCCCCTGTGCCATGTGTGATGGGCAGGCCTCCCAAATGCCCCGTTTGTCATATGGGTGACATCCGTGCGCCGACATTTCACCATGGACGGCATCTGACTGTTTATGACTTTTATGTGCACGTGAAACATTTATCAAAATGAACTATAGCCGTTAAAGCAATAATACTGAGTTTCCTGACCACAGTCAGATTAGGTTAAAATAAAAATCAATAGAGATGGGCTGACGAGCTGGCTCCAGGGTAAGGGGCTTGCTGCCAAACCTGCACAACTTGGGCTTGAATTCGATCTCTGGAACACAAGTTGTAGAAGGAGAGAAACAAGAGAAACAATTAAATGATTCTGGTGATGTTGTTTCCTGGTCTCAATCGGAGGATGCAAAATAAACAAAGTATTTTTAAAAATGATTTATTTATTTTATGTGATTGAATGTTTTGCTTGCATGTATGTTTGTGCACCACAGTTGCCCACAGACTTTAGAAAAAAGCATCAGATCCCATGGAACTGGAGTCACAGACAAGTGTGAGTCACCATGTGGGTGCTGGGAACTGAACCTCTGTCATCTGCAAGAGCAGCCAGTGCTCTTACTACTGAGCCATCTTTCTCTCTCGTGTGTGTGTGTGTGTGTGTGTGTGTGTGTGTGTGTGTGTGTGCGTTGAGGCAGGGTTTTTCTGTGTAGTCCTGGCTGTCCTGGAACTAAATCTGTAGACCAGGCTGGCCTCAACTCACAGAGTTCTGCCTGCTTCTGTTTCCCAAATCCTGGGATTAAAGGTGTGTGTCACCACCACCTAGCTATAAATATTGTTTTTTAAGTTAAAAAAAAAAAAACCAAGACACCCAAAATATTTGGAAACTATAAAGCATTTTTCTGAATAATTTCAGCTTAAAATAAGTGGCCCCCCCCAAAAAAAATAGGACATTTAAAAACAGATGATTAATCGAACACAAAATGTCAGGAGAGGGTGAGTCCATGAGCATTGTAGCAGGGAGCATAGCAGCAGGAAGGAGCTGGAACAGTGGCTGAGAGTTCACACATGATTGATAGGCACAAGACAGAGAGAGTGAGTCTGGGCCTGGCGTGAGTTTTGAAACCACAAAGTCCATCCCCAGTGATGCACTTCCTCCAACAAGGCCACGCCTTCTAGTCCTCCTTAAATGGTCCATCAACTGGGAACCAAACCTTCAAGTGTTTGAACCTATGGAGGACATTCTCATTCACTGTTGCTATAATAAATACCAGCATACTAATTGGAACCGCTTGCGTTGGCTCACAATTCAGAGCTGTTAGTCCACAATTGGCCATATTAGGGCAGTGCAAGATGGCTCGTGATGAAGCCATTTGCTTTGTGGCTGGGATGTGAAAATAAAAAATGAGGAAGTGGCTGGATTCCCAGCATACCCTCAAGGCCATGCTCCCAGTGACCAGAAGATGCCCAGGAGGCTCTACCTCTTAAGGTTCTGCCTCCTCCAGAGTGACACACTGGGAAGCAAATGGGTAACACCCAGACCTCTGGAAAACATGCCTCCAAAATGTCACAATAAGATTGAAAATGCAAGCTTATTTTTAAAGGAATTTTAAAATAAAACAAATAATAAGCATATTTTAATAAAATAGAAAACAAATGTACAATAGGAAGTCCAGAGAAATTATTTTTTTTACAAGAGCTAATAACAGCAGTAATGCCTAGGATTATTTCAAAGGAGCCCAAGGTGGGTGTAAGCAGCCATTGCCAGACACAACGGTGGCAGCAAGGCCCCAGTGATGCTAAGAGGCACGAGAGAGCCGAGAATGACTGCAGGCTCGTAAATTTATATTTGCAGGAGAAACGGAAGACTTTCTAGATAAGTAGGATTTACCAAGACCCACAGAAGAAATAGAAAATATGAAAACTTCTGTGTCTATTAAATAAATTGTATTCATGACCAGAACCTTTCCTACAAAGAAAACTCCTAGCCTTGATTGAATAATTCTCCAAATATAAAGAAGAGATATCACCAATCTTTACAAAGTCCACCAGAGGATTAAATTATTCGCTGAAATATTTAAGAAGAAAAGAATACAATCCCAATTATTTTATATGAGGCAGTAAAACTTTCGTACCAAAACCTGATTAGGAAAGTCTAGGAAAATCTCTGTTGTGAGCCTACCAATCTCTTTCATAGACATAGTTTCCTAAATAAAATATTAGCAAGCTGAATTCAGGAACAGAGGACTAATATGTCATAACAAAATTGGATTTATTAAAGAAATGCAAAGCTAGCTTTTGATGTAATGAAACAGAAGGACAAAAATTATATAATTATCTCATATAATAAAAGTCAGCATCCACGTATATTAAGCAGAGCTCTTGGAAAACTAAGGCATCAACAGGACAAGAGACAGTCTGAGTGGAGCACACAACAGGACTCGCAGTGATGGACGTTAGTTTTCTGTCTAAGGTCACAGGGGAGACAAGAGCAACCATTCTTCCTGTTTCTGTCTATCACCACTTGAGATCATAACCAATGAAGCAAGGCAGGTCAGTCAAACGGAGGGTGAAAGATTGAGGGGAGGGACCATGCCATCTCTCATGGATAGCACGACTGTGGGGGTGAAGTCCATGGGAAGCTGAGGGGACTCACAGCTACATTTAGCAAGGCTACTTGATACAACGTCAGCATTTTTATATACAAACAAAAATTTAAAAACCAAAGTTTAGAAAATGGTGACATTCACAAGGACATTAAAAATTAAATGTCTAGAGATGGTTTAAATAGAGATAAGGAAAGCTGCTATATAGAGTTATACCAAACATTGTTGAGAGAAACTAGAAAGGAATTAGCATAAATGGGAAGACACAGTATCTATGGGGTGAAAGAGTCAATATTTCAAATTGTAAGTTCTCCAGAGTTGACCTATGGAACCAAACAAAACATAACCAAAATGTCAGATTTTTGTTTTATGGAAACTGACAGGCTAATTCTAACCTTGGTACAGAAACGAAAGCACGGAAAATGGCCAGGGCAACTCTGAAGAAGAAAATCAGGCACCACAACTTAATGTGAAGGATGGTGGCATCGGGAACAGTTGGCATAAGAGCACCTGATGCTCTAGCAGAAGACCTGGGGTGGGTTCCCAGCACTGGCATTAAGCAGCTGCCAACCACCCAACTGTAACCCCATCGGTAGCTCCTAGGGAATCCCAGAATACCTGTGCACACAGGCACATTGGCACTCATGTGTTAAATAAGTAAGTAAATCCGAAGGAAGGAAGGGAGGAAGGAAGGAAGGAAGGGAGGGAGGGAGGAAGGAAGGAAAGAAGGAAGAAAGGGAGGGAGGGAAGAAGAAAGGAAGGAAGGAAGGAAGGGAGGAAGGAAGGGAGAGAGGAAGAGAGAGAGGGAGGGAGGGAGGGGGAGGGAGGGAGGAAGAAAAAAAGAAGGAAGAAAGGGGAGGGAGAGAGGGAAGAAGAAAGAAAAGAAGGAAGGAAGAAAGGAAGGGAGGGAGGGAGGGAGGGAGGAAGGAAGGAAGGAAGAAAGGAAGGAAGAAAGGAAGGGAGGAAGGAAGAAAAGTACAAAGTACGTTATCCAAATTGTACATGGTGCTACACATTCCTGTAATCCCAGCCCTTGGAAGGGCTGAGAGTTCAATATCATTCTCAATTATATTGTGAATTTATGTTACCTAGACTATATGAGAAAAATTTCAGACAAATGGACTAGCAGGACAGAAGTCCAGAAACAGATCCACACATTCGTGTAAGACTTTGAGTTTCACGGAGCTGCTCCCCAGAGTGGCTGGGGAGAAGGCCGCGTTTTTGAGCAAAGCTAGAGTATCAGTTGGATGTTCATACTGAGAAGATTAATCTTTATTGTCGACTTGACTGGTGTCTTGGATACTTCTCTATTGATGTGGGGAAAAATACCATGAGCGTGGCACCTTAGAAAGGATTTAATTTGGAGTCCAATGTTCCTGAGGGTTAGAATCCGTCATGGCAGGGAGCCTGGCAGCAGGCAGGCAGGACGCTGGAGCAGTAGCTGAGAGCTTGCAGCAGATCCACAAGCATGGGGCAGAGAGAATTAGCTGGGAATTGCCTGGGCTCTTGAAACCTCATAGCCCACCCGCAGTGACACATCTCCTCCAGCAAGGTCACGCCTTCTAATCCTTCCCAGACAGTTCCACAAACTGAGGACCAAGTATTCAAATATATGAATCTATGGGGGCTGGTCTCATTTAAACCACAACTGGATTTAGAATCACGTGGTCAGTGGGAGGCACAGCCCAGGGTGTCTATAAGGGCATTTCCAGAGAAATGCCAACTCTGAATGTAGGTGGCACCTGCTCCCCTTCCATCGGCTATCTGGATCTCCAGTCTGCGATGGCCAACACATGCTTCTCCTGTGCTTCACTGTGCATTCTCTACCACGTAGACTCTGAAACAGTGAGCCAAAATCAATCATTCCTCCCTTAAGATATTCGACCGAGTACTTTGTCATAGTGAGATTAAAATGGAAATACACACATGGACATTAATCTTAGCTCTTCTCTCAGGCTATACAACATTAGAAAATATTTTTCTAACAGGCAGGACCCGTGGCACTAACACCCAGGAAGACATTAATAAATCAGATTACATTAAAACAAAGTTCTTCAATTCATCAGCAGACACCTGAGATTTCCCCTCCACATCAGCACATTTGTTGGCGGTTTTCTTCTTCGGGCCTTGTTTAGGCAGTCATACTGACCATGAGCTGGCAGGGGTGTCGTTTCCTTGTACACTAAAGCGACTGAGCGGGTCGTGGTTATATATTTAGGTGAAAAAAATTGTAACTAAATAAACAGAGTCTGAGTTCAAGCAGAAGCAAGGCACAGAACACAGGAGAGGCTGAGGAGAGGAAAGAAAAAGGGAAAATGAAATACTTATATTCTGATTATAAAATGTTTTTAGGGCTGGAGAAATGGCCCAGCACTTAAAAACACCAGCTGCTCTTCCAGAGGTCCTGAGTTCAATTCCCAGCACCCACATGGTGGCTCATGACCATCTATCTATAAAGGAGTCTGATGCCCTCTTCTGGCATGCAGGAGTACATGCAGACAGAGCATTCCTACACTGAGTGAATGAATGAATGAATGAATGAATGAATGAATGAATGAATGAATGAAAAAAAAGTTTATCAAAAGAGACAGTATTGAGACAGCAAAATTCATGTCCCAGGAAGGAAGAATATATTTTCTATACATAACATCGAGCTTCTACACAGAACATATAAAAACATCCAAGATAAAAAATAAAATGAAAAACTGGGCAAAGATTTAACCAGGCATTTCACACACATTAAAAGATACCTGTCCCTGGGGTAGAGAGCAGTGCTTTTCTTCTTATTTAATTAATTTATTTTTGTTTTGTCAAGACAGGATTTATCCATATAGCCCTGACTGTCCTGGAACTCAGCTGTCTGCCTGCCTCTGCCTCCTGATTGTTGGGATTAAAGGCATGCGCCACCATGCCCAGGTAAGGATGCTGTTCCTTTAGTTATCAGGATATACAAATTTAAAACACAAAATCGTGATGACAACCATAAACATTAAAAGAGGGACAGCTCCAAATTCCCCTGCGCTCACCTGTTGGAATGCTGACAGCGACAGTCACGAGGGTTCTGCGTGAGATGATGCTCTCAAGCGTGTTCGTGAGTCACTGTCACAGCTCCAAACAGGAAGTGACCACGTGGGCATCGAGAATAGAACAGATGAACTGCGGTGGGGTCACTTAGCACAACACTGGACTCCAGTGGAAGTGAATGAGCTTCCGCTATACACTAGCCGTAGTCTCAGACATGCTGAATGAAATAAACCTGCTACACAGATCGGTGCTGTAAGACTCTATTTATATAAAAGGCAAAAGCCAGTGAAACTAATCAATGGTAATGAAATCAGGTTAAATGTTACCCTGGGAATATCAGATGCTACCCTGGGGAGGAACAGGCTTTTGGGCTCACTGATAATATTCCGTCTCTTGATCTTGGTGCTGTTAATGATGTGTGCTTACTTTGTGAAAATATATCGAGTTGCATGTATGTCAGATTTAAATAAAAACCTTCATAAAAAATTACACCGAAGGCTGGTGAGATGGCTCGGAGGGTAAAGCACTTACTGCTAAGCCTGGTGACCTGCCGATCAATTCTCAGAACCCATATAAAATAGATCCCAGAGGTGGCTAGCACGCTGTTGGTTCGGTGAACAGGTACACTCACATCACAGGTGTGTACAGTCCCTAGGGAGATTTGACAGTGTATGAAGTTATAAATACACACATATTTGTGGGGAATTTGATAGATTTTATTTCACTAGAGAGATTTTAGGTTTACAGAAAAATCGAGCAAAAAGCAGCAAGTCCTCACATGCCCTCCTCCAGTCCCTCCTCCACCCCCACCTCTAAGGCCTCTCCTCCCCCTCCTCCCCCTCCAGCTCCTCCTCCACCCCCTCTTCCACCCCCTCCTCCACCCCTCCTCCACCCCCTCCTCCACCCCTCCTCCAGCCCCTCTTCCCCCTCCTCCTCCAGCCCCCACCCCCCATCAGTGTCCCATGGATCAACCCGGATATACCACTGTCAGCCAGAGTCCACAGTTTAGCTTGTGGTTCACTTTTGATGTTCTTTTCTTTACTTCAAGCTGATTTATATTCATTTTGTGTGTGATGTGCCTGCAGGCGTGTCTGTGCACTGTACATGTTCAGTGCCCTCAGAGGCTGGAAGAAGGCGCTGGGTCCTCCAGAAATGCAGTTATTGACAACTGTAAGCCATCATTTGGGTGCTGGGAACTGAACCTTGTACTGTACAAAAGCAAGATTGCTCTTAACCACTGCCACCATCTCTTCAGGCCCCTTGATGTTTTCTTTTGTGCTGTCTGTTTTTAAATTAATAAACTTCATCTTCCAGCAGTTTCGGATTCATGGCAAAATTGAAATAAAAGAGCGTTCCCCACTCTATTGCCTTCACACACACATACACACACAAACACACACATACACAAACACACATGCACAAACACCAACACAGACACACACATACAAACACACACACATACAAACACACATACAGACACAAACATACACAAACACTCACACAAACACACAGACACAAACACACACACACATACACAGACACACACATACACAAACACACAGATACACATACACACACATACACAGACACACACAGACACATAACACACACAGACACACACATACACAAACATACAGATACATAAACATACACATACACACAAATACACAAACACACAGACACACACATACAAACACACACACATACACAAACACACAGATACACATACATACACAGACACACACAGACACACAAACACACACACAGACACACAGACACACACAGACACACAAACACATATAGACACACAAACACACAGATACACATACACACACAGACACAGACACACACAGACACACAAACACATATAGACACACAAACACACAGATACACATACACACACAGACACAGACACACACAGACACACAAACACATATAGACACACAAACACACAGATACACATACACACACAGACACAGACACACACAGACACACAAACACACAGATACACACACACACACAAGCACACACACAGGTGCACTCCTCAGAGGGATACTTTGTTCATAATAGCTACTTTGTGTTGCTGCAACCGTCCTATAAGAGACATTTAGGGGAGGAAGAGTTTGTCTTGTCTGTCTCACAGTTTGGTGGGAATATAGTGACAGCCAGCAGGGACCCATGCCTGGGAATCCTTGCATCTTTAAAGGTGAAACTACGACGAACATTTACCTCTAAAACTCATTTCATCTTCCAAAACACTGAAGAGTAACTGACTGCCGCCTCCTGCCAGCCTCAGCAACCTTGGGGCTATTTTCTCTCCCTATAAATGTGAGCGTTCCAGGTAAGTTATGTAAGTGGAATCCTACAGCACCTGTGCGTCCCTGTCACCTTAACAGAGTGCTCATCTGGGCTCTAGCACATGTCAGCATTTCCTTCCTTTTCAAAATGAGGAATATTTTATGAATGTGTCCATCCCGTTGTGAGTCCATCCGTAGATCCCGGGTCCCTTCCACTCTTTGACTGTATCACTAAAATTCCTTCCCAGGGGATGTGTAAACAATTTCTACCCCTTCCTAAGGTCCCAGCAACAAACAGGAAGGATTGCTCCAAAACAGTCTCTGGGGAACCAATGAGTTTATTGGGTTTCCTTACAGAACTTAGGTGAGGGGATCTCTCAGGGGTTGGGGAGACCTGTTCCTCCCCTCTCAATAGACTGCAACTTGTAAAGGCTCACCCAACAGGGACGATGGCTTTTCAATAGCCAAATAGATGGAGCCCCTCCTACCTAGTGCTCCCTGCAGATCTCAAACCCCAGCCTTTATACTGTAGCCCATCCCCAGGCCACATGCAATTAAAGCAGAGTTGCCTACATGAGGTATTCAGGAGCAGGGAGATACTCAGGTGAGGGTCTCATGACCCCTCCCACCCTTCCAGTCAGCAAGCCCAAGTGGGGTGATCCTTTTGCAACTGGGGGAGGGGGAGGGGCTCAGCTGAACTCCCCAAGATGGCAGTTGCTTGTCCAGAAGGGTAGTCAAGGCGCAAGAGGCTGTCTTGAATATGCATGTACAGCTACTTTCTTGAGCCTTTTCTCTCGGACCTTTTAGGTAAATCCTCCAATGTGAAATTACAACGGGATGGTTCTAATTTTAATTTGGGGTCTCAGCCTTGCCACTCAGCAGCAGCTGCGTCTTCCTGAATCCCAGCAGCCTAAGGGATCATGTTCTACTCAGCTTTGCTCACAGGCTGTTTCCCACCCCAAGTTTAAATTTTGGAAGAAGTTTTAAGTTCACATCAAAATTGGGGTGTTACAGAGAGGTCCCATGTACCCCTTCTCCAGCACATGCGTGGCTTCCTCATTTTTAACATCTCCCACCAGGTTGGGGAATGTGTTACAAGGACATCTTTATCAGTAAAGCCCGGGGACCACGTCCTGGACTGTACAGTCTGTGGGTCTGGACAAACATATCCACACCATTCCACCACTGTGCTGTCAAATAGAGTAGTCTTTCTACCTTAAAAATCCTCTCTGCTCAGCCTGCTCACCGCTCCCCCTCACCCCAGCTCCCGGAAACCATTATGTTCCTCACCGTCTCAAAGCTTTGATTTTTAGAGTCACCCAGATCTGGAATCACACCGTTTATGCCCCGAGGTTGGCTTCTTTCACTTAGCAGCATGCAGTCAAGCTTCCTTGTGTCTTTTCATGACCTGATAGCTCATTTCTTTTTAGTGTGGAAATAATAGTCCATTGTTTGCAGGTACTACAGGCTATTTATCCATTCATCTATTGAAAGGCAGTTATGGATAGAGCGGCTGTACACTGGTGTTGCCATGGTTATTGATACACCTGATTACTATCAGCCGGGCTTTTACTGTTTCCTGTCCATTGTCCATTTCCCGTGTTCTGATTTTTATGTCTTTGTGGTTTTAACTAAGCATTTTATTCTATTTTATCGCTTCTCTTTTTGTAGCATGTCGACTATATGTTTTCATTATGCAACTAGACACAGCCCACTGTTGGGTAGCACAGGTACTTCATGGTAATAAAATGTCCACAGCTCCCCCATCTTTCTTTCATTATTGTTCATTATGACATACACGAGCTGTAACCATCGAACACATCATTGCTACTATTATTTTGAGCAAACACTTATCTGTAATATTAATTAATTTTAAAAACACTCATTTTAACTTTCACTTATTTCTCTCCTGACACGCTTCCTGTCTTTACATTGATCTAAGCCTCACTTAATATAATTTTTTTCCCCACTAAAAAGTATCTCTCAACATTTCTCATAAAGACAGTTTTCCTAATGACATATTTTCCCAATTTTTGTTTGCTTGAGAAAGTCTTTTATTATTATTATTATTATTATTATTGTATGTGTGATTATCTCTGTGTGTATATGTGTATATGTGTCTCTGTGTCTGTGTGTGTGTGTGTCTGTGTCTCTGTGTATCTGTGTCTGTATTTCTGTGTCTGTGTATGTGTCTCTGTGTGTGTGTTTGTCTGTCTCTCTGTGTCTGTGTATGTGTCTCTGTATATGCAGTGTGTCTGTGTCTCTGTGTGTGTGTCTGTATCTCTCTGTGTCTGTGTCTCCATGTGTGTGCACACACATGTACATGCATGTGTATGTGTGTACAAGCATGCTCATGCACGCTTGTGTGTGGAAGTCAGAGGACTCTCATCAGGAGTTGATTCTCTCCAGCAATCTTACTCACAGAGCTGTCACATCCCCTGCCCACTTGAAAGTCCTACTTGCCCTCCATGTCTACCAGTCAATTGTGTTGAATACAGAATCTCAGGTTATTCTTTTTCTTTCAACATTTTAAATATTTAACTCCATTCTCTTCTTGCTTGCAATTTTCTGCGGAGAAACTTGATGTCATCTTTTTCAAACAGACAGGTCTCTCTCCGTGGCTCAGGCTTGCTCCAAACTCCTGGGTTCCAATGGCTCCTCTGTCTCTGCTTCCCATGTAGCTGGAGCTAAAGGAGTTTTACGTGCTCAGATGTGAGCCAGAGCCAAGCATTTCCAGTTTCTAATGGTTATTCTTGGCTCCTGCTTAGACTCTGTTGGCTTAGGTAACCCATCTGTTTTGTTTGTCTACTTTCTTACACACACACACACACACACACACGCACGCGCACGCGCGCGTGTGTGTGTGTGTATGATGTATATTATATGTCATATATATTAGGAATATATTATATAATATATATATATATATGTCATATATATTAGGAATCTAGAAACAAGATTTTTGAAATGTCTTAGAAATTAAGGACACACTAAATGAAAGGAGATACTGTAAATAGGCCTTTATTTGTGGTGGTGGGAAGGTTTGGGGCATGGGAGTGTAGGTATGCTGTGGTCCAGTCTCTTAGTAGACCTGGGATGTGACCCTCAGCATGCTTCTGTTAAACCAAATAAATTTGTTGCAAGTCTGTCTCCATATCTGGGCAATAAAATGGACCCCAAATGGCTTCCATATACACTCAACTGTGACCTAGCTGAATGGCAAACAAGCTGAAACCTAACTGGGAGCAAACCCTGGTAGCCGAGCACTGAACCTCAGCAAGAAGAGCAGGGAGCACCAGGCTCACCAATGCAGGGCTGTACAGGGATCAGGAAAAGTCTGTTTGTCACTTCATGTTTTGCTGGCTATAACTAGAGATTGAGCCTTGTAAAGGGGGTGAATAAGTATGAGTGGGCAGACATTTAATACAAATCCAGTCAGGAGTGCAACCTGCTTCTTGCTTAAATAAAGTTTATTTAATAAAGTTTATTTATCATCTCAGTCTTTTCTTTTTCTTTTCTTTTTTTTTTTTTTAACCTTTCTATGCTCTCGAGTATATCTCTCTCCTCCCTCTTAGGTGGGTTAGGAAGCCAGAAGGCTAGAGTCTGGGAGCTTCCTTCCCTAACTCAAGCTCCGAGAGAACTGTTTTTCCTGAGGGCTCCTTTAGCTAAGGGCAAAGGACTCAGCTGTGCTTGGTAATGGCTACTTTCTCTTCCCCCCCAGCAAGAGCCTTGGGGTATTTTTCTCTGCTCTTTTTGAGGAGCTAATAGAATTGAAATCACAAACCAGGTGACATCTCTAAGTTGGGCCTACAGAGTGTTTAAGTCTTAGACTTGTCCAGTGTGAGTGAGTCCTGTCAGTGCGGATGGCTCTGGGGAGTTGCCAGCCATGAGGGTCTGCTCTCCAGGGCTGAGGCTGCCTGGTCCACCTCTTCCTGTCTCTCAACTTTGTCTGGTCCTTACTTCTCTCATGGTGAGTTTGTTCAGCGTTTTTCCTGTGCGGGTGGAGAGTTGAGTTCTAATGTCCTCACTGAAAGACACAGAGAGGGACATCATCCGTTTACATCTCCAAAATCATGAGCATTTTTAAGCGTGAGTAAGTGCAGAAAGAACCACACAGTGAATTCCCACGCGCAGTCATCTTCGACTTCCACAAATGTTGCTTAGCTCTGGTCCCATCCATCCCCTCTCCCAGGCTCAGTCTTTATTTTTAACAAATGCAGTTTATTCTTCAACCAGCAATTTTCCTTCTATGAATTCACCTCGGAGAAACAGACGCCTGTGAGCAAAATGACTTATGTCCAAGGTTATTTATTGCAGAACTGTTTGCAGCGAGGAGATATTGGAAACAATATGAATGTCCGCCAGCAGGGGCCTGGCCAAACACACCCAGGCAGTGGATAACTGTCCAGATGTGGGAACGGCTGGGGAACCATGCTATGCACAGTAATGTGTTATGGGGAAAACAAACAGAACAAGGCTAGAAGATGTACCCAGTGTGCTGCCTTCATGGAAACCAAGGGGAAGAGGGAAGGAAACATGATTTTTTTGTGGGTGCATAAAAATGCTTCCAGAGAGGTAGACAGGATACAGCAGAGGCCGACCGCTCATTCTGGTGCCCTGGGGACAGTAGCCAGAAGGAGGTCTTTCACCCACACCTTTCTTGTTGGAAATATTTTATGAGCAAAGAGTCTCCTTATGGTAGCACACAGGCTGGCCTCCAACTTGCCATTCTCCTGCCTTAGCCTCCCAAGTGCTAAGATTATTTATAGACATGGACCAACATATTTGGCCCATACACGCTTTTTCCAGCTTTTGATTTTGAGTCGTGGGGCTACGTGACCTGGTGGCTGGACAAGGGAACACCTGGTTAAAGAAAAGTAGACACTCCCTCTCTGGCTGACAATGGGGCATTGGGATGTGTGTTCAGTGTCTGTGCCACTGGGCTAACCTCCTTTTCATACATACAGTCTCCCATGAGGCAGGTGGCCCATTCCTTTCACAGACAGAGACAGGGCTCTGGGAAGAGGGTGTATTTGTGCACAGCCTGTGGGAGCTGGGTCTCACCGGCTGCTGCAGTCCACCTCCTCCTGGAGCATACAGGGTCTGAGTCACGTTGCATTCCAGCATCAAGCAGACCAAAACTACAGCATCCTCAGCAAACACACCAAGTTGTCAAGGCATCAGTCAGGGCCAGAGCAACGGTAGCTTCCAGTTCATCCTCTCCCGAGGCCAGATCCCAGCTCCCTCTCCAGGGACGAACCCAACACCTCTCTGCCTTCGCCTCACCATCCAGTCAAGTTTAGGTAGGAAAACTGCAGAGAAGCTGTAACACCCCGTTTATCCCTTGAAATGCAATCAAGCTGAAGGAAAGAATTAATTTTTAATTCCATCTTAATTACTCAGAGAAATAATCTATTGGCAGAGCCTGGCCCCGGGATGCCCAGCCTGATCCCTGCCTGCTGCCGCCAGCACCTGAGGCACACTCCAGGCGCTGTGGGCTGAGATGGGGTGGGCGGGGCTGGTCGCTGGCACTCATGCACGAGAGTCCTTTTCGGAAAAGAACTGGGAGCTGAAGAAATTAACGCACTGTCTCACGTGGCCTTTCTCCAGCGTTCTCAGACTTTTTGAGAAAAGCCATGGGCAGTATTACTTGGAGATTTAGCGCAAGGGAGATATACCATTTGTCATCCTGGGTTGAGAATATGGGGCTCTCTTACCACTTTGCATTAAGCAAATAGTCATGTGCCTTATGCCCAGGATTCTTAACTGAACCCGAGGAGCTGGGGACCCACTAAACCAGGTCTCTGACCTCAGGAAACTGTCACTCCAGTTGGGAGAGAAACAGGAAAACAGCAAGTTTAGGTGGGACAGTCTGTAGTGACCTACCACAGATCATACACGGAGGCGGGACAAGGGCTAGTCAGTAGTAGACGGAGACTGAGGTCTGGGAAGATTACTCCAACTCAGTAAGTTCAAAGGTCCTGAGGCAGGACCCAGCTATTGTTTCTCGGGTGCAGGAAGACTTGTGTGACTATGGCTGTGCCAAAGAGAAACTTGATACTTTATCTTCGTACCAGAAGAAGACATGGAATACACCCCCACACACCCATAGGTGCTCAAGAAGCATAGGGGTAAGAAGCAGTACCCCCTGAACCGCTAGCACTTGGGAATCTGCTTGCTGTCATTCTGTCCCTTCCCTGCTGCCAAGGAATTTCAGACAATTGCTAATGTCCAGGAAGCCGCCCTCCCGCCAGCCCTCACCAACACTGTTTTGATGTGCTAACAACTCTTAATGAATATCCTAATGAGTCACTAAAAATGGCATCATTAGTTTGAGAACAGAACAGTCTGCAGACACGAGTGTCCAAAACAACCAGGCGCTTAGCCAGGAACCAGCCACTGCCCCCTTCTAGTCCTGCTGGACAGACTTGCCCTCCCCCACGCGGGAAAGTGGGAGGATCGGGTTAGCCTCTGCCCCCTCACATTCTGGGTGGCCTTTTTGGTTGCTTCCTTACTACTGTTACTTCATCAGGAGGCTGAGCTCAAGAATAAAGAAAAATGACAAAACAGACTGGAAAGGTAGGGGAGGGCCTGGGAGGGGAGGAAGGGGAGGGGAGAGAGGAGAGGTATGCTTGGCCACGGGAGAGGAAGGGAGCCCATAGCTGGAGGCTGGCCAGGAACTTGAAATGCTAACACATTGGACAAAGGTTCTATAAAGCGGGCCGGAGGCTAAACCTGACTTGAGTATATTTTATTTGCCCTACACAGCAGTTAAAAATTTTTAATCAGCTTCCTACATTAAATTGTTCATGCAAAATTGTGCTTGATCAGCCAGACGCTCTGGCTTCCTGGGCCCACGTTCTATGGTGTCCAACTGACTTGGGGGCTAGATAATGGAAGACCCCTCCCAGCCATCCTCACCCCCACCCCCAAGCTCTCCAGATCTGCAGGCCAAGAATTCACTATTAATATCTATTACCAATTTGATTTGCTTTAGGATCACCATGGAAACACAGTTCTGGGTGTGTCTCTATGAGAGTGTTTCCAGAAAGGTTTAACTTGGAGAAGACCCCGCCCTGAATGGGGGGCACACTGCATCACTAGGGGTTGGGGCCCTGGGCTGAATAAGGAGGAGGAGGAAGCTGAGCACCAGAATTCATCTCTCTCTGTCACCTGACTGTGGTCACAATGTGACCATCTGCCTCACACCCCCTGTTACCGTAACTCCTCTGCCATGGCGAACTCAGTGAGCCAAATTAAACATCAGCTCCCTTACGTCTCATCGGATTTGCTTCTGTTACAGCAAAGTGAAAAATAATTCAGAGCGGTCTGGGGAAATCGTGGCACAGCATCAGGACCTGAGTTTGGATCCCCAGCATCTGTGTAATGCCTGGGCTCTTCTCATCACACTCTCCAAGGTGCAGAGGAAGAAATGTGGATTTCTGGAACCATTAGCATGTCAGCTTAGCCAAATCAGTGAGCTCCAGGTTCACCTAGAGACCCTGTCCCTGTCTGAAAAAAATGTGGAGAGCAATTGAGAAGACATCTGTTGACCTCTGACCTGCACACATGTGCCCATCTACGTATGTATGTACACCCCCCCCCACACACACACACACACAGAGAGAGAGAGAGAGAGAGAGAGAGAGAG
>JANHMN010000006.1:8717022-8749938 GCA_030674055.1 Rhabdomys pumilio | reverse complement strand
TTGTCTGCTGTTAGAGGAGAGAGAAAGGGAGAGAGGTGAAGTTGTCTACTGTTAGGGGATTCCTGATGATTAGGATTGTCCAGTTCCTTGGGGGCAAATTTGATCTTTGCCGTCAGGATTTCTTCTTCTTCTTCTTCTTCTTCTTCTTCTTCTTCTTCTTCTTCTTCTTCTTCTTCTTCTTCTCCTCCTCCTCCTCCTCCTCCTCCTCCTCCTCCTCCTCCTCCTCCTCCTTCTTCTCCTTCTCCTTCTTCTTCTCCTCCTCCTCCCCTCCTCCTCCTCCTCCTCTTCTTCCTTCTCCTCCTTCTCATTTCCCTCTTCTTCTCCTTCTCCTTCTTCTCCTAATCCTCCTCCTCCTCCTCTCCCTCCTCCTCAACTACTTGACAAACCATGGCCAAAAGCAACTAACAACAACCGCCAACCCCCAACCAACAACCCACCCCACCTCTCAGGGCCCTATCATTTATATACTCTCTCAAAAGTCCCCAGAATTACAAACATCACACAATCACAGAAATTGTCTTCAGCTGGCAAAATCACGCCCTTGCTAGATAGAGCACAAGGCAAATCATAGTCAGCTGCTGTGGACAATTTGAAGCAGCCTCATATCCCACACCTGAGGAGTTAAAACAAAAACACACTCCCATACTATTTCTGTGTATTTTTTTCAAAGAAACAAAAACTCCAAAATTGTCACCACAGCCAATAGACCAAGGTTATGCATGACATGACTTCTCCTTCTAAGCCCCATTCCTGAGGGTTGTCCTGCCTTTGATAGCATTCTAAGCTCCTGGCTGAGACTTGAGCACACAGCTTTTAGGAGCATTCCATTCTAATCCACAGCCACACAGCTATAAAATGCCATGGAGACAGGGCAGTGCTCTGAAGCAGCCCATGTGGTCCCCAGGGCAGTTCTATCTGAAGGAGGTGGAACCTCTAAGAGGAGGGAACTGGAGGGAGTGACAGGGTCTTTAGGTCACCAGGGATGTATATTTGAAGAAGGACTATCTTAGTTAGGGTTTCACTGCTGTGAACAGACATTATGACCATAGCAACTCTTATAAGGACAACATTTAATTGAGGCTGACTTACAGGTTCAGGGGTTCAGAGTTTCAGTGAATTATCATCAAGATGGGGGCATGGCAGCAACCAGGCAGGCATGGTGCAGGCTGAGCTGAGAGCTCTGCATCTTCATCTGAAGGCTACTAGTGAAAGACTGACGTCCAGGTAGCTAGGACCAGGATCCTAAAACCCACACTCACAGTGACACACCTACTCCAACAGGGCCACATCTTCTAATAGTGCCAAGCATTGGGCCGAGCATATACGAACCATGACAGACTCTGACCTCCTCATCTGGTTCTCTCTTGCTTCCTGGCCATGAAGTGTGTGTGACTGCATATGCTCTTGTCACGGTGACCCATCTCATCCCAAGCTCCCGACAGGATCAATCAATCCTAGACTGTAAGGCAAAAAATAAACCTTTCTTCTTAATAAATTGATTCCCTCAGAGTCACACCACAGTGAGGAAAGCAGACTAACACCAGCAGGGATTGGAGAGGTGTGGCTTCTAGTCCAGGAATGCTGGCAGGCGTGAGAAGCTGTAGCTTCTCCTTTAGTCACTGTTCCAGCATGAAGCATCGGGCAGGAGTGACCTGCCTCTTAGCTGGGGCTTTCTGTTTTCCTCAAGTCTTTAAGGCCCACCCACTTTAGGGAGCACTGGCCCCTTGACCCAGCAACCAATTCATCTCTGACCTCATCCCCAAACATGAGCACAGAGAAGCCTAAGTAGCATGTGACCAAGTATCCAGGGACACTGTGGCCCGGTCAAGTTGACCCCTAAAATTAACCATCATCTTGAGTCTGAGATTTGGGAAGCCATGCTACTCCACTGATATTGTTTCTGAGATTCAGGAAGGCATGCTATCCCCAGTGATACTGTTTCTGAGATTCGGAAAGCTATGCTACCCCCACTGATATGGTTTCAGACTTCTGGCTCCCAGGACTAAGCAAGAATAAATGTCTGCTGTTCTAAGGCTCAAAGTATGAGAACATTTGCTATGGCAGCGAGGGGAAAGTCTTGCCTGTCCCTTGCCTTCCTACTGGGGCGTTTTGTTTTGTTTTGTTTTGTTTTGTTTTGTTTTGTTTTGTTTTTTCAAGACAGGGTTTCTGGGTTTCTCTGTGTAGCCCTGGCTGTCCTGGAACTCACTCTGTAGACCAGGCTGGCCTCGAACTCAGAAATCCACCTGCCTCTGCCTCCCAAGTGCTGGGATCTCCTGAGACATCTATGTGCACTGACTGTGTGTGCTGTGCTCTGAACCTGTGCTACTGATCTTTTTATTTACTGTTTCTTGAAAACCTTCTCCATAGACATCTGCCCCCACGGTCTTTTTTATGCCTGTGTTATATTCCACCTTGTGCATATCCCATTAATATGGCTCTTTTATCCAGGCTTGATGATCATGGGATGGTTTCTAATATTTTACGGTCACAAGCAAGGCTGAAGACAGCATCTTCTCCCGCACACCTGAGGCAGATCCACCCCCCAGTGGAACTGCCACCTCGGAGAGCATGTGCCTACTGCATTGCTAACAGTGTTGCCAAGTTGGCCTCTGAGTTTATAGACTGCAGGTTCCTTTTAGAAAGTACTTTTTTTTCTCATTATAAAAGTAATCTTTTAGTGGAATTCTTAAGTGTGATTTGATTACACCTTGTAACCAAAATCTTTTCTAGCAGAACATAGTCAATGGGAAAATAGCATCAATTACCTGAAATTTTCTTGCCAGCCTGTCCTGATTGCCCTTCTCCTGTTAAATGGGGGGTTCTTGTACTCTGTGTCTGCTTTTGCTCCAGGTGGCCACTGTCAGGGATTCAGAGGCAGGGCTTGGGGACAGGGTTTTTTGAGCCAGGATGGCCCTATGAAAGGAAAGGTCCCTGCCTCTGCTCCAGGTCAGTGACTAATCCCAAACGCCCACCTCTCTCAGGCCCAGTCTCTCCATGTGAGCGGGGAGGGAAGTGGACAGTTTCCCCTCTAGACAGTCTGATAATTAATATCAGGCACTTGGTGTGCCCTTTGGGTTCCTATCTAGGGCAGGGCCCCTGGCTTTTTCGGCTGCCACCAACTCCTATCCTGCGGCTAAAGTCTCTCCCTGATTCCTGACTGGCTACCAGGCTGCCAAACCATGGCTTCCTATTCGATGTGTTCACCTCTCACTGTACCCTGTCACCCTGCCATCCCTCTACCCCACCACCCTTCCACCCTGCCATCCCTCTACCCCACCACCCTGTCACCCTGCCACCCCTCTACCCCACCACCCTTCCACCCTGCCATCCCTTTACCCCACCACCCTTCCACCCTGCCACCCCTCTACCCCACCACCCTGTCACCCTGCCACCCCTCTACCCCACCACCCTGTCACCCTGCCTTCCCTCTACCCCACCACCCTTCCACCCTGCCTTCCCTCTACCCCACCACCCTGTCACCCTGCCACCCCACGTGACAGTTGTTAGAAGCTAGAAAGGTCCCCATGGGTCAGTTTTTCCAGACCCTTTAGAGATGAGCAAATTAGGGAACTGGGTGTGGCCTATAGGTGCACAAGGCTGACCCGTCCCTACCTCCAGAAAATAATGAAAAAAACAAAGAGAGTCAACACACAAAGCCCCAGAGAAGAGGCCGATTTCTCAATTCTATCCCATAATCTCCCAGCCTGCTTTGGCTGGGAGTGAGATAAGGCCCGGATGTGAGCTTTCATCTGCTGCTCACATATCACCCTAAGGACTTGAAGGGCTCATGGGAATTTGAGGGCCCTGTGAGGCTGCTCCCCTCTTCCCGCCATGGCGCCTCACCTCCAACCCATGTTCATACCAGCCTCTCCCCTCCTCAGCTTTGCTTGGCTAATTTCTTATCATTTCCTAATGACTCAGTACAAATATCCTCTCCCCCAGGAAGCTGGCCTTAGCTTTACCTACCTGGACTAGGTGGGTCTTGGTGCTAGAGTTCAACTCTCTTGGTTCATTTACCACATGATGTATTGTGGCTTGTTCAGGAATTTCACTACTGCCACCCCAGCATGCTGTTTGATGACTGAATAAACCAGAGGTGTCATGACAGTCCTGTCCTCAAACAGAAAAGAATCTCTGTGTGTTTGCATGTTATAAGCATGGCAAGCCTCTTACTATGTGTGCCAGTGATAATTCACTGGTTCCCAGTCATCTGACCTGACCACAGGCTGCTGGGGCTATGGCAGGGTCAGTGCTGGCTCCTGTAAGCAGCTGTCCAGCTGCCCGATCAGCCTGGGTCTATGAGGAGGTTGGCCAGCTTGTCTCTATTCACATGTTTCTCAGTTCCTTAGAGCAGGATGCCAGGTCAGGTCTTGTGACTCAACTCAACGTTAATGCCAGGAGGAACCCTTACCTTCTGTAGGCAGAAGATACAAAGGCAGGACTACTTGAGGAGGGTAAAACCTACCCAGATGACAGGGCTCTGAGACCATCAGCGGTTTCCTCCTCTTGGCCCCAAGTCCCTCAAACATGAAGGGCTTCCTTCCTCTTTCCTGCCAGCCAGGAGGAGGACTGGGGTCTCTTTCTGGTTATAACAAGCTGTGTGCACAGTTTCATCTCTTTGCCCATCTCAGTGTGCACTTCACCCCAAATAAAGTCTGCTCAGAATTTTGCTGTCTCCCAAGTGGTGTTCACTCTGGGGGCTCCTCCCTCTGGGTCTTAGTAAGCCCTGAGGTCCTATTCCACTCCTGCCAGAGTCTGTGGTCCCTTTCTGGTCTCACTACCCTTGTCCTCAACTTCCCAACCCTTCGAGTGGCACCCCCGACACCCCTGCAAGGCACTGTAACGGGTATATCTAATTGTGCCAGGAACCTTGTGCTGTGTTCTCACAGTCAAGACAGAGAAGGAAGGAGATTTAGAAGGCCATGGAGAGCCTGGGTGTTATGAGTTACCTCTCCCAAAAGACATACTGGAGTGCTAGCCCCTGGGGCCTCAGAACGTGACCCTATTTGGAGACAAAGTCTTTACAGAGGCAATAAGTTTAAAATGAGGTCATTAAACAGGGCTCTGATCTGGTAGGATTGATGTCCATACACAAAGGTGGCTGGCTTGACATGGGACCACAGGTACAGGGTAAGTAATGCAAGATGTGATGCCAGGACCTTCCACAAGGCCTAGAACTGCTGCTCCCTTCCAGGCCTCAGAGGCGGCAGCCCTGTTGACATCTGACCTTGGCTTTGTAACCTTCACACCCACCTAGTTCTGAATAAGTCCAGCTTGCCTTACTATGTTCCCAGATATCCCTGGGACAGTAATAAAACCAGGGAAGAAACACCAGAGAAATACCAGCACCACATAGGAAATGGCAGCTGAGAGGCCCTTAGAGATTCCATGCCTGGGGCCAGGGACCAGTTGGCCACCAGTGGGAGGGTTATGAGTGTCTGACCCTTTGAGGAATCTGTCCACCTAAATGCCTCATCTTTTAAACACAAACACATACACAACAACAACAGTTGGAGGGACAGAGTTAGTCTGAAGGCTGTAAGCTTGATCCCTTTAGGGCAGGGATACCCCACTGCCCAAATTTGGCTAGGGGCCATAGTTATAACAAAGTTTTATTAGGTCACAGCTATG
Source organism: Rhabdomys pumilio (assembly GCA_030674055.1). Classification (NCBI taxonomy): domain Eukaryota; kingdom Metazoa; phylum Chordata; class Mammalia; order Rodentia; family Muridae; genus Rhabdomys; species Rhabdomys pumilio. The sequence continues at coordinate 8,744,307 of JANHMN010000006.1, read as the reverse complement.
CTCACTTACTAATGTACTGACTGAAGGGTTTTCTTTCACCCATCAGGCCAGCACTAGGAAGATGTCATATGCAAAGCCTGGACATTTCACTGCCTTGTCTATTGGGGGAACATTGCTAACCTCTCTGTCAGGCAGGAAGAGACCTTGGTCACAAAGATCCTCCCCACCCACCATCCGTGCCCCTCCCCCACCCACCGGCCTGCCTTGCTACTTGCTGTGTCCACTCCCAGTGCTTACAAATGCTCTTCTCCTGCAGACTAAACCACTTCCGTTTCTGGATGGCTCACGCACAGAGGGACGTGTGTGCTCTACAACACCATCTGGGCTGACACTTGGAAGCTACCTCTACCCAGGTAACCCCATCTTGGTCATCAGGTCCTGGCTTCCCTGCTGTCTTCTTGGTGTAGCATCTACTATAGGCCCTATGAAGTCCTTAGCCCAACCTTGCTGGTAGACTGCATCCCTGGAAGACCACAGGCATCAAGACAGCAGGCTAGTTTCAACTCAACCTGAGTCTTGCCATAGCCACCCCATGGAGGACACTCAGCAGAAAAGTCTGTCGGGAAACCCTGCTGCTAAGGTCAAAGTCTGGCATTACCAGAAATCCCTGAGCTTGGTGCCAAATGGTGGACTCCCTTTGTGAGCAGGGCTTCTCCTCTGACTCTGTCTGGGAAGCTTGAAACACGCCCCTCCCCCCCACACACCCCACACACACACCTCTACCTGCGGAATGGCACGGAGCCTTGGTGAAATTACAGGTTCAGCTTTCTTTCTCCAGATAAGAACCCATTCAGCAAGCACCTGAGAGACCTGGAATGTCTCCCCATGCTAATGAGGCATCTCAGTACCTCAGCCTTCAGCCAATGACCTTTGCCCACCCTGAATATTCCTACCTCCATCCCCCAAACTATATAACCCTTGATCTGTCTCCCTAAAGCTGATCCCAGCATGTCTTCATTTCCGTTCCTACTCATGGCCTCCGAAACGCTATTTGTCAACTTTGCTCTCTTTGCTCTCTGCCGGTGGCCAATGATGCTGGGGAGAAGGAGACTCACAGCTGGTGCCTGAACAGGGTTTTGTGAGTCCTTCCCCCTCCCCCAGACAAAAGGAGGTATTGGGCATCTTGCCAGGTCACCCTGACCTGATGAACTGTCCCCTTCCCCTTCCTTTGCTTTCCTTTCGGTTTGTGCCTTCGAGTTTAGTCCAGATATGGCTTGCAGAGCAACTGGAGCCTTTTCATCAGGGTGGCTCCCTGGTATTGACCTAAGGTCCCCCTACCCTCTTTCTGGACTTCATCATTCCACCTGGATGTAGGCAATAACCTCTAAGCCTCTCACAAAAACCTGGTGATGCAGCAGCCATTTAAGAAGTCACTAGGACGGCTGCCAGTTTCTTAATCTGCGGGAAAGCTTAATGTTTTGGACCTCTGTGGAATCCCCTGAAGCTGAAGGTTACAGGAACGTTTCCACTGGAGAAGGCATTTCTTTTCTTTTCTACCATGAGGAACATCCCACTGCATGAAAAAAAATCCTTCCTCAGATTAGAAAAATGGGGGCCTGTCAAATGGAACTCAGGGAAAAGCCCTGTGGGCTCTCAATCCCATCAACTTTGCCTTCCCCTGCCCCTTCATCCCTCAGCTAGCAAAGCTGCACTCTTGAGAACCTTATAAGAGAAAGGTAGAGGAAAAGCCTCAGCCAAAGGCAGAGAGGGTGCCTGTGGGTCACTCGGCTGGCCCCACTTCTCCCTCTGATTGTGGCTGTGGAGCCCCAGACATTCTCAGTTGATGACCACCCCACAGGAGCTAGGATCCCACAAAGGCAGATCACTGTTTTAAACAGTCAGTTTTTCCAAAGCTCAGACAAGAGGGTTTGAGTCAGAAATGTCTTGCCCTCTGGCTCTTGGTCTTTAGCCACCAGTACATTCCTAGCCTGTCTCCCCAGCTGCTTTCATGGGGGGGGGGTGGGGAGGGAGCGGTCAGGTGGATGGGGAGATGCACCCCTCCTTTGGGGACGACTGCCACCCACAGGGCTGTGTTGGCATGTAGCTAGGGTAGGACTGCAGGGGAGGGGACCTGCAGGGGCATATCCCCAGGCTGCCAGGAATACTCACTCCATCCCCTATGGGATAAGACCTGGCAGGGATGCCAAAGCAAACAGCTGGCACTGGCAAGGTGGGCCTCTTCCCCTAGTCTAGGGGTGGGAAGAACCCGCCAGATTGTTGCTGTAGGTCTTCCTTCTCTTCCTGGGTCATTGGCCACCGGCCCACGAGGTTGAAGGGGGCAGAGTTGATGAACGGGGATGGTCCATGAGTACGAATGGAAATGACGACATTCCAGGATCAGCTTTGGGGAGACAGATCAACTTTATTTGAGGTGAATCAAGGGTTATATAATTTTGGGGATGGGGGTAGGAATATTCAGGGTGGGCAAAGGACATTGACTGGAGGCTGAAGTATTGAGATGCCTCATTAGCATGGAGAGACATTCCAGGACTCTCAGGTGCTTGCTGAATGGGTTCTTATCTGGAGAAAAAAAGCTGAACCTGTAATCTCACCAAGGCTCTGTGCCATTCCGCAGACAGAGATGTGTGTGTGTGTGTGTGTGTGTGTGTGTGTGTGTGTGTGTGTGTGTGGCGGGGGTGGTGGTGTTTCAAGCTCCCCAGACAAAGTCAGAGAAGAAGAATCCCTGCTCACAAAGGGAGTCCACAGTTTGGCACTGAACTTGGAGCTTTCCAGGAATGTCACACTTTGTTAGTAGCAGGGTTTCTCCACCAAAACCCACTGATAGAGAGAGGGGATGGAAGAGGGATAGGGCAGCAGAGACACAGTGGTCATCTGATACCAGCATGTTCCTGGGGTACCCCACAACCTTCCATAGGCCACTGGGAGGAGAACAAGCTCCTTACTCTCCTTCTGGAGCTGAGTTGCTGACACTGGGTGGACAGGACCTGCCGGTTGTATCTCCAGGCAAAGAGTCAAGCATAGAGCTGTTCCTGCTGCAGTAGAACACACCAGCTCTTCCTCCTGGGAACCTTCTCACTCATTCATCCATCACCAGAAATCTCAAAAGAATAGCTGGGGGGAGATGACGCAGTGGTTAAGAGCACTGGCTGCTCTTTCAGAGGTTCTGAGTTCAATTCCCAGCAACCACATGGTAGCTCACAACCATCTGTAATGAGATCTGATGTCCTCTTCTGGTGTGTCTGAAGACAGCTACAGTGTACTCATATAAACAAACAAACAAACAAACAAATCTTAAAAAAAAAACAAAAAACAAAAAACTAGAACAAGGAGTGTACCCTTTCCCTCCCTCCCTGCAGTCACCCTTGCTCTGGCCTGAGGCAAAGTGTGCTTCCTCAGCCCTTGGCTGCAGCCTGGTCCACCAGACCTGTTTAAACCAATGGCAGATGGGTGAAAGTGGTAACAGTTAAACCAACCTCTTGAGGTACCCATGTGGGTTTTTTTTGTTTTTTTTTTTTTTTTCACATTTGACCTTCTCTGGGATTGTTCCACCCTCCTGGCCCAGTGTTCCTAGAAAATGAAGAACTGGGGAAGCCGGTCACCAAGACAATCCACGATAAGATGAGATATTGCAGCAGCCTGGCTGAGACCTGTAAGAGTCAAGTAGCATAACCCTGCCTCCACCTTACGTCAGAGGAGGAGACCGGTTTGTACTGATGGCCTCCTAAGCAGATGATACCACAGTCCCCTCTTACCCATCGGGAATTTACCCCCAAACCACCCCCATCCCATTCCTAAAACTGCAGACAGTATACCGAGCCCTGTATAAGATGTTTTCCTGTGTTCTACAGCATACTGTGAAGTCTCTCAGTGCAGTGCCCTGCCCAGCCTGGCCCGCCAAACTTCATGCCCTGGTGAGGTGACTCATCTTAAGTGTCTGCGATGGCTGGTTTTGTGTGTCAACTTGACACAAGCTGGAGTCATCAGAAAGGAAGGAGCCTCCCTTGAGGAAATGCCTCCATGAGATCCAGCTGTAAGGCACTTTTTAAATTAGTGATCAATGGGGGAGGACCCATCCCATGGTGGGTGGTACCATCTCTGGGCTGTTAGTCCTGGGTTCTATAAGTAAGTGGGTTAAGCGCCAGGCAGTGGTGGTGAACGCCTTTAATCCCAGCACTTGGATGGCAGAGGCAGGCAGATTTCTGAGTTCGAGGTCAGCCTGGCCAGCGTGGTCTACAGAGTGAGTTCCAGGACAGCCAGCCAGGGCCACACAGAGAAACCCTGTCTCAAAAAACCGAGAGAGAGAGAGAGAGAGAGAGAGAGAGAGAGAGAGAGAGAGAGAGAAAGAGAGAGAGAGAGAGAGAGAGAGAGAGAGGAAGGAAGGAGGAGGAGGAGAAGAAGAAGAAGAAGAAGAAGAAGAAGAAGAAGAAGAAGAAGAAGAAGAAGAAGAAGAGAAAAGAAAGTGGGTTGAGCCACGTGAAGCAGACCAGTCTGTGCCCCTTCATGGCCCCTGTATCAGCTACTTCCTCAGCTCCTTCCACCAGGTTCTTGCCATGCTTGACTTACTGTCCTGACGTCCTCCAATGATGGACTATGATCTAGAAGTGTAAGCCAAATAAACCCTTTCCTTCCCAGATTGCTTTTAGGCCATGGTGTTTTCACTATAGCAACAGAAACCCTAACTAAGACAATTTTGAGTTTGCTGTGACTGAAAAATACAGTGACAGTAACGTGAGTGACCTAGATGTTGCTGGATGAACACCAGGCAGGCAGTACACAGTGCGGACCACACTGGCTGGGCTGGAAGAGGCAGTGTGGGATATCAGTTCGGAGCAGCACAGTTTTCAAGCTTGCAAATGGTTTGTGTCTGGAACTTCCCATTTGATGGACTTGACTCTCAGCTCCTCTGAGCATCTGTGAGCATGGCTAACTATGGAGTACTATGTCAAGTGAGTGCTGTAACCTTCGAGCTACAGCAGCGACCAAAAGCAAACACAGCATCATTGCTTGCTGGCCTGCTTCTTGGGCTCTTCTCTTTCTTACTCCAAACCCCAGGTAAGGAGCTCACTTTCTTTGAATACCCAGGTTCTCCAGCTTACATTTAAAATGAGCCTGGGGCTGGCATCCTTGGGAAGGAAAGAGGGGCCAGGGATCTCCTCCCAGTTCTCCCTGCCTGAGCGGTGGTTCTCACTCGAGCACCCGCCAAGTGGCTGTCATGGCTCTATTTCTCCCAGCTCTGTCACGTTGCTCCTTCCCAAACAGGATGGCAGTAGCATTCTGAGTGGCTTGTTCACAGTGTTTCCACACACCCGTGGCTTCCCTTATAATCTAGCCTACATCTCTGTGAAAGGGCTCTTCGTTAGTTAGCTTCCCTTAGAATCTCAGCTCAGTGACTTCCTGTCTCCCTTAGGAAATCTGTCTGTCACAGGGTGTGATCATTAAAAAAAAGTTGCCAAAGACACCATCTGACTATAAGACACAGGGACATTTCCACTCAGTAATGGCCTTGAGTGAGGTCCCTGGTGCTCTAGACAACTTGTCTGCCTGCTCCTAGCAGGGGCAGCTTCCAAATAGATTTGGGGAGGGAAGGAGCCGCTTCGAGTTACAGGTATGAAGGTGATGACTTCCCTCACAAGGGAACAAGTCAGCGGTACAGCATGAGAACAGGCAGATTTCTGATGACCCCAGGGAGCACCAAACAGCAAGAGAACTGGAGAAGGGTTCAGGCAGCAGAGAGCCCCCAAGATACTTGAATTGTGGGTTCAGTACTTTTGGAAATCATTTGCTGTTCTGATTAGCTTTTGTTGACAACTTGACACAGCCTAAAGTTACCTGGAAAGAGGGAATCTCTGTTAAAGAACTGCCTCAATCAGACTTGGGGGGGCATTTTCTTAATGCAGGAGGGCCCAGGCTACAGTGGGTAGCACCATCCCTAGGCATGTGAGTCTTGGCTGCATAGGAAAGCTAGCTGAGTAGAAGCCAGTGAGAGTCAGAAAGCAACATTCCCATGGATCCTCCCTCCAGATTCTTCCCTTGAGTCTTTGCCCTGATGTCCTTCCCTCAGAGGTAGACTGTGACCTGGAAGTGTAAGACAAATAAATCCTTTCAGCCTAAAACAGTGGCCATCGAGGGCTGAGAGCTAGCCCGGGCAACTGATAACGGAAAGACAGAGACACAGAGACTGCAGCAATCTCCCTTGGAGACATTTCAAAGCTATGTCTTGTTTCTCCTCTACACCAGGGGGACATGGAGATAAATGGAACTCTGCCATCCAGGTGTTGACTTTGGTCCTGATTCTTCCCCTGAGTAACATGCCTCCAGCTGGATATCAGCCATGCTCAGGAGGAGCTCAAAGCCAGCAGGCTGCCAATCTGGATGTTTGGATGAGGGTACCATATTGTGGAATATGGGATGAAGTACCTGGAGCTGTATGGGACTCAGGGTGAGGCACTGGGAACAGGAAAGGTAGGTGTGAGGCCCTTCAGTCTCAGCCCCTGCTCTGTCCTAGGTGTCTCGTTCACTGTAGCCCCTGGAACGGAGGTAGAATAGTCATAGATACTTGGTGCCTTCTGGGTTTTGTTTGTTTGTGTTTGTTTGTTTTTGTTCTTGGTTTTGCATACAAGGGAGGAAAAAAAGATCCAGCCATTTCCATCAAACTGAGCAGAGCTTAACGTCACAGCTTAGAGTTCCAGAGTAGATCAGGGGAGCAAGCGTCATCCTGTTTACATCAGATAAATAGTCTGCTCACACAAGGAGGCTACTCTCTCTTAGTGGTGCTTCTGTTTGTCATGACGTTTACAGAAACATCCATTTATGACATTGGCATATTATTAAGTAGAATCCGTTTCTATTTTTTTGTTTTGTTTTGCTTAGTTTTTGAGACAAGTTCTTTTCTGTGTAGCCCAGGCTCAATTCTTGATCCTACTGTTTCTGCCTCCAAGTGCTAGGCTTACAGGCGTGTGTCACACCTGTTATTCTCTCTGTGTCTGTCTCTGTTTCTCTATCTCTCTCTGTCTCTCTGTCTCTGTTCCTCTCTGTCTGTCTCTGTCTCTCTCTTTCTCTCTTTGTCTCCCTCTCTGTCTCTCTGTCCCACCCCCCTCTCTCAATAGATGTCTTACTGCATATCCCTGGCTGTCCAGGACCTTGCTGGTCTCAAACTCAGAGCTTTGCCCTCCTCTGCTGTCTTCAGTGCTGACACTGAAGGCGTGTACCACCAGATCCAGTGTGTCATCGTTATTTTCCTAAAATAATTCCCACATTAGTCGATACCTCATGACTTACAAGAATCAGAAGCCCAGTTTAGGGCTGGGAGGTAATATAGTTGTTAGGGTGTTTGCCATACGAGAATCAGGTCGAGTTTGCTCCCTAGAACTCATGTGAAAGAAGGCAAACCCAGTGGGTCACACTTGTAATCCCATTGCCACAGAGGCAGAAACAGCAGAGCCCTGTGCTCGCTGGCCAGCCAGAGCCTAGTCACTGAGCCCAAGCCAGTGAGAGACCTTGTCTCAAATAACATGTGCCGGCTCCTGTGACACCTACTCTTGCCTGTCACCTTGACGAGCTATTATCAGCTGGAACTCCAGCTGCTGTGCAGTCCTGTGAGGGCCTTTCTTGATCAGATTCTCTGAAGCAGGAAGGCCCAGCCTCATGTGGTGGTGGCACCTTCTGTGACACCTTGGTTTTTGTTGGTTTGCCCTTGATCTTGCTGACAACTCTTCTATGCTGTCACTGCTGCATTCCTTTGACGAAATTAGAACTGTTTCTTTTGTGACTCCAAAAAGACTGAAGAGCCGCAGATGCCCCCGGATCTCCCAGGCCTTCAGAGTGATATTGGGACTGCTGAGACATCCTGTCTTGTGGACTGAGAAACTACCAGATTCTCAACCTCTCCATTGAGAGATAACCACTGTTGGGTTACCTGAACCAAGTCCTATAAGCCAGTCTAATAAATCCCTTTTTATCTAATATATTGCATATATACCTATGCATATGTGTGAATATATACAAGTATGTATATGTGTATATATTTATGTGTGTATATATGCATATGTGTATATATTCATATGTGCATATTCATATATATGTACATGTGTAAGTATATATTGATCATATTTGTATGTATGTACATATGTAAATGTGTATAGGTGTGTATTTATATGTATTACATGTAAGTGTGTATAGATATGTATTTATATATGTATATATATGTAAGTGTGTATAATGTATATTCACATGTATGCATATATGTGAATATTATGTATGTATATTTGTATGTATATATATGTGTGTAAGTATGTATAGATGTATATTCATATATATGTATATGTGTAAGTGCATATGGATGTATATTCATATATATATATATATATATATATATATATATATATATATATATATGTATGTATGCCTTCTATCAGTTCTGTTCCTCTAGAGATCCCAGATTAATACAGCTCCTGAGGAACAACAGCCAATGTGTACCACTGGCCTCCACATGCACACTGATCACCCTAACACACACACACACACACACACACACACACACACACACACACACAATAAATAAATAAATAAATAAATAAATAAATAAATAAATAAATGTAAAAGAAAGAAAGAAAGAAAGAAGCTCACCTTAGACTGATTCAAGAGAAACAAGGCCGGGCAGTGGTGGCGCACGCCTTTAATCCCAGCACTTGGGAGGCAGAGGCAGGCGGATTTCTGAGTTCGAGGCCAGTCTGGTCTACAGAGTGAGTTCCAGGACAGCCAGGACTACACAGAGAAACCCTGTCTTGAAAAAAACCAAAAAACAAACAAACAAAAAAAAAAACCAAAAAACAAAAAAACAAACAAAAAAAAGAGAGAAAGAAACAAGGAACTGGAGATAGAGAGAGGGTGCAGGAGGAGACTGGAGTTTAGCTCTCAGCATTCATGCTTGGCAGCACACACCCACCTGTAACTCCAGCTCCAGGGAATCCAATGCTCCCTCTGGCCTCCCAGAGAACCTGCACACATGACATGCACATACAGACAAGCAGACACACATGTACACATAAATAAAAGTATTTTCTTTAAAGAGTAAGAAAACGTTGGCAGTAACTTCCACAGTCATCCCTTCATGGTGGTCCCTGGCAATATACATGCAAATGACAGTCACCACTGTGGACATAAAACCAGGACCTGGCAAAGCAGAGAGTCATAATATAGACCTTCAGAGGTCTACTCAATGTGGGTGTCTTCAGACTCAGCAAAATGACCCAGCTCTTTGCTTTGTAACGGCACTAAATACAGACGCCAGAGACTCAGACCCAGGCAGGCTCTAGGAGTCCTCATAGGGAAGACCTGGGGAGAGGTGGTGACTGTGTGCTGGGTCCCTAACAGGAGGCTTACAAGTGACAGAAAATCTGGAGTGTCAGGTGGGGTAAAGTCGTAGAGTAACTGATCACGGTTTCCTGACTTCAGGTTTGGCTAATCCAGGTGCTCTTGGTCCGCAGGAAGCCATACCCACCTACTGAGGCCTGCGTTCCTCTGCCTTCCAGCATCCTCACACGATGAGCATCTGAGCATCGTGGGCCTTGTGCTTCTGGCCAGCAATCCCTATGCGAAGAACACACCCTCTTCCTGGGATCCCAGCATCCACGTTGATTGTTGAGCTCCCTACACACTCTGGTAACCAAGGCGATGAGAGCAACACTAGCCAAGCCTGAGGTGTGCCCCTCCCCCAGGGACCAGTGTCTTCAGAAGCTCAAGGACTAGCCAGGGAAAGGGGTGGTCCACAGAGAGGGATGTGCTTGCAGGAAAAAACAACAGATGTCCATGCTTGGAGAGCCATGTGAGGTGGGGGTGCACAGCCCCAAGCTAAGCAGAGACAAAGGCTTGGTTAGGGGACTGGGATGGAGGGAAGGCTTGCTGAAGTCTGGCATCAGGGATAGGGTGGCAGAAACCCTCTTCTGAAGGGGTGTTTCCCACTGCCAGATGTCAAGAGGTCATTCTCCTTCTGTAGGGGGTTCAGGTCATCCTCAAAACTGGCTTCCTAAGAGTGGCTGTTGCCAGAGAGCCTGCACTGGGTCCAGCTTTGCTAGGGGAGCAGTGCCACCAGGTAAAGGGAACAAACCCAATTGTGGTACTGAGTGCATGTTTTAACTGAGGCCAGCACCCTGCCTCTGTGTCTTCACTGGGCCTAACTTGGACCCAGTCTGAGAGAAATATTCATATCAGAGCCGGGACTTGACAGAAATGGCTCTGGCCCACAGGGAGGGGAGGACTTTTCAATCTGGTCTGGCCTTTGGCTGGGTGACCTTCACTTAGTCACTAACCTTCTCTGGGCCTCCAGACTCCTCATCTGTCAAGTGAGGAGGCTGGAGCATGGTCCCCAAGTCCCCAGTGGGTTCTAGTATCCATTGGATAGTCCTCGCTATGAAGGGGACTCTGGCTATGCCGCCAAACCTCCCTCCTATTCTTTGTCCCTTGAAGACTCCAGCTCTAGGCTGTGGGTCTCTCTCAGTGTCCTAGGAGGGCCACCTTGGTCTAGGCCAAGGGCAGAGGTGCCTAAGGCATGGTAATTACTGTAAGAGTGGAGTTTAAGCTCTTGGCTTTATAGGGTAGAGGCCTCTGTCAGCAGAAAGCCAAGATCTCCCCGGGTGTGAGTTAATTTCCTCTGTGGCTCGTTTTCCTTCCTCACCATCATTTTTCCTCAGCTGCTTTATGGCCTCACAGCCGTTTGGAGCAGCAGGCAGTGGCAGCGGCTTCCTGCACAGCAATGGGAAGCCCTCGAGTCCCCCATGTTGGGACTCAAGGGGGACCGGGTTCTCCCATGGGCAATGATTCTGTGAACTCTGCCAGGTCCAGCCAGGCTCTTCCCTACTGGGCCCCTGCCTGGCACCTCCTGGACAGGCTTGCAAGGAAAGAGTGTGGTTAAATGGTGGTCTGGCCAGTCTGCTGTTTTGAGTGCCTTAGTGAGCAGCTATAGACTTTGCCTTTAGCTCAACATGGCAGGACAAGGAGAGGGAGCACCGGCTTTAATTCAGAGAGACCCAGTCTTGCTTCAGGTCCAGCCTCACCAGTACCATGTCACCTGGGACAGTGACTTTGTCCCTGGGTCCTCCCTTTTAAAGAATGGGAATTTAACTGCAGCTGCCTAGAGGCATGGAAGGGTGATAGCACCCGGTACTCCCCAAACATCAGTCCACCTTATGCCTTGACTATCTCGCCTCTTCTGAGCACCATGAAGACATCGAACTAAAATCGGATATGTAACTGAATGACCTCTGGAAGACCCCATGGTTCCTAGAAAATGAAGAACAAAACGGGGAGCTCCAAACAGTCTTGCAAAGGAAGGGGTGCCAGTCGCTTGTCAGAGTGAGGTAAGACTGCTAAGTGCCCATTAGTGAGATCAAGGCTTAGAGAGACACGAGGCGGTCTGCTGAGGCATCAAGCTTTGTGCAAAGCAGGCTGGGTGCCATCAGTTCTGAGGTGGACACCCTCCCAGGAACATCCAAGTGAAATCCCCTCTGAGGCCATAGCCTCCGGTGTGGAAGCTGTGCATTGCAGATTGGGAGAAAGTGCCCCTGGAGCTCAAGTCACCAGGTGGCAATGAGAGGCAGCAAGAATCAAGGGTGCAGTTGGTGGAGTTGGATCTGGGCACAAGTTCACTGAGCCCCTGGCGAGCAGAGCTCAGGACCTCAGTTCTCTAGTCTGCAAAATGGTCATGAAGAAGACTGAGGTACACAGGCTTAGCGTGAGGAGGAGGGCTGTGCTCCACCCCATGCCCTCCCGGAGAAAGTGAGGCCCCCTAGGTATCCTCTGGATTCTCGAAGCAGCTTTCTGCTCAGCTTCAAGTGAGTAGAGGACCCTCTTAGCAAGCCTCCTTTCAGCCCTAGATTCCTTTGAGACTTCATTATGTTATTCTGTTGCCTAGCAATGGACAGACACCCAGGACCCTACAAATTTGGCATGAGATCAAAAGGCAAAGTCAGGAATAAGAGGACAGAATTCTCCCGGAGGCCACGGGTGACAGCCTGCTGCCAGACAAACACCAGGAGTGACATTGGAACTGAGGGGCAGCTGGGTTCGGGGATTATTTCTCTGGATAAGAGAAATGGTAGCTATTTGAATTTCAGTTAATCCCACGTCTGTTCAAGACTCCCGTGCTGCCTGGAGCTTCTTACGTGTGTCCCTCAAAGCTCTCCTGAGTTTTCCAGGATCTGTGTTCTCCAATGCACATGGAGGAGGATCATGGGGGCAGGAATGTGTTTAAGAGACACCCAGGTCACTCCTATCTGGTTCTAACAACTTTGACGGCCCAAGGACTCTTGGTCTGGGGCTAGCCTCTCTGTAAGATCCTATAACTTTCTCTTTTTCCCTTTGGCAAAAAGAGACCCTCAGCGCAGCCCGGCACCTTCTGCAGCGCCAGGCATTTGCTCAGACTTCATCGCATCACTTTGTTTTGTGGCATTTGTTTTAACAGTTGTCTTCTATTTATGGCTCGTGGTATCGGCTTTCCACTTACGGCAGTGATAAAAAAGGGTCCTTTTACATTTTACTTCTTTACGTTTTTTTAAAGGTGGCTGATGGGAAGAAAAATACTTAAATAACACAAGCGAGGTGTGGATAAGACCGTGACTGTAATAACAGGACATGAAAGATGGGAGTTTGGGAAGTCCATCGCAGGGACATGGCACCATTGCCAGCCACTGTCCCGAGTCCTGAGTTAGCAAAACCATGCACACAAACCCCTGTCCCGACAGAGCTGGCAGTATCGCAGAGGCCAGGAGCTGGGGGAAGCTGGGACAATCCAGAGGATACTCATGGGTCCATGGTGGCCAGCAGTTCGAAGAAGCAGCAAGCAGGAGTGACCCACAAGCTGACCAGCCTTGAGCCTAAAGCGAGTCGGAGCACCGCAGAGACAGAGAAGAAAAGCGAGGTTCCAAAGACTCAGCTGGCTGTCAGCCAGCCTCTCCTGGTGCAGGCTAGTTTTGGAGGTGCCACTGTTGGGGGTCATACACAGTGGGGAGCCCCACATCAAGGCATCTGCCTCCCTTTAAAGCAGACTCTGAGTTGTGGTGGCAGGTTCCAGGCTGCAAAGGTAGCATCCCATGCCAAGAGGTCAGGACTCCATCGAGGTGTGCCAGCGGGCTCTGAACTCACTTTCTGAGCCATCAAAGTGTCGATGGTGTGGTGACAGGCGCACTGTAATATTTTAGTTCTTTGAAAATTGGCCATCTATCTGTGGTCCATCTTCAGCCTAGTAGGGGAAGGTAGGGGATGGGATCTCCTGGGTAGAAAAGCCAGAATTAGGTTGGGGCTTCTCTGCAAGCAGTCTGATTCTGGGAGTTTCTTTTGTTCTTTTTTTTTGTTCTTTTTTTTTTTTTTTAAATTAAGATGGTATGTGTGTGTATGTGCATGTATGTATGTATGTGTGTGTGTGCATGTATGTATGTGCATGTGTATATGTGTGTGCCTTGTGTGTGCATGTGTGTATGTATGTATGTGTATGCATGTATGTATGTGCATGTATGTATGTATGTGTGTGTGCATGTATGTATGTATGTGCATGTGTGTATGTGTGTGCCTTGTGTGCATTTGTGTATGTTTGTATGTGTATGCATGTATGTATGTGTATGTGTGCATGTATGTATGCATGTGCATGTGTGTATGTATGTACGTATGTATGTATGTATGTGCATGTATGTATGTGCATGTGTGTGCACATATGTATGTGTGTATGTGTGTGCATGCATGTATGTATGTGTGTATCCATGTATATATGTGCATGCGTGTGTATGTATGTGTGTGCGTGTTGTGCGTGTGTATGTATGTATATGCATGCATGTGTGTGTGTGTGTGTGTGTGTACATATGCACATATGTGTGTGCATGTACGGGTACTGACAGAGGCTGGATGAGAGTGTCTGATCCCCTGGAACTGAGTTACAGGTGGTTTAAGCTACTTGTTAATCTCAAGCCAACTCTTCAGCACCCCTGCTTTGTTCTTTTGAGCGTTGGTTGACTCTAATCTGAAGTGGGGGAGACACGTTGAATGAGGTCACAGCATTGTCTTGGCAGTGGCCAAGTTACTTAATAAATGACACTTCGCTCTTCTATGCCCCTCATCTTACCTTAATCAAAACACCTCATGACCCTTCCCCAGGAAGGGTTCTCAGGAGACTCACAGAAGCCATGTCTTCATTCGGCAGGCCCTTACTATGTCCACTCTGTGCCAGGCATGACTCCCGCCCCTGGGCACAGCTCAAGCTTTTGGCTGGACTTGTCAGCAGAGTGGTTCTGCTAGAGACAGAGACAGAGACAGAAAGAGGCTCAGAGAAGCCAATTCAGACAGGATCCAGGGAAGAGACGACCTCCCCCCCTCACTGGTGGGAAAGATAGAACTCCACAGAGGTTAGGGATGGGAGAACATTCCAAAGTGCCCTATAGGAAGATCACTGTGGTGGAGGAAGAGGGCCTGAGAGGTGTAACAGGAGGTGATTGTGGCCGAGGCTGGGTGAGGAAGCCTGCAGTCCAGATGTGGTGCCTAGGTCCTGTGGCAGGCCCAGCTGGCCCTCTGCTGCTGCACTGCCCCAAGAGGGTTGTGTCTGTGACCAGACTCGAAGGTAGGGATCCTCCCTGAATCCCAGTCTCCCCTCAGCCCAGTGTTGGGAGAAGTCCTTATGGCTTGGATGAAGGAAGGGGTGTGGTGGGGGGAGCAAGTGTGTTTGCTGGCACCAGAATCGCAGCAGAAGCCAGAGCTGGAAAGTTTCCCAAGTATTTAGAAATTAAAATAATAAAAAGAAAGCAGAGCATATGGCAGTTGTATAGTGCCGTCCATTTTTAAAGAAGGGACATGACTTCCTCAGAATGCCCGGGAGAGCAGAGTTAGGGAGTGTACATGGGGCAAAGGAATGTACTGGGTCTGGGGCACAGACAAGGAGCAGACGTGATGCTCTGGGCTCTATTGGCCTAAGAGGCAGGGTTGTGAAAACCAGAGTAAAGACCTTGTGACCAACCCTGGCTTCATAAGAACCCATTCCTCCATAGTCTAGGAAATATGCACTGCTCAGCTCAAAGCTGAACCAGTCTTTAATTTTGCTCCACCCCTGTAGCCACCTTCGGAGCAGGTATTTGAGAACCAGCCCCTAGAACATCCTCAAATCTAGCTTCTCCTCATCATTTGTTTTCCCAACCTCCAGCACAGTTCCTCTTGCTTGGCTAGGAGAAGCCACTCCTGTCTGGCCTCAGGATGTCCCACCCCGCACCTCATCTACTTCCCTATGGCCATCAGCCCTTGCAAGATCCAGGCCCCGCCTACTCCTAACCTCATTGCTCTTCCTTCTGTCCAACAAGCAGGCCGATATCATCACCGCTCCAGGACCTGTATGTATGCTTCTGATGACAGTGACACTCTTCTCTGGGGTTAGGAAGGGCTCTTGACTCAGGTCTCACCCCAAAGAGAATCTTCAGGGAAGTCTTCCTTGGACACTCATCCAAAAGGCCACCTCGCTAGTTACTTGTGGCCATATTTAATTATTTCTCAGTGCTTCTCTTGCTATGTGAACTGATTCTGACCTGTCTGTCCCCAACCTCTAAGTGCCAGGTGGGCAGAACTCACAATGTCCCTATAATCATCAGGCTGAATCATCTGTCACCTTAGCATGAATTGGGGACACTCCATCCTGATGGCGGGTTGAGAACCCTCCAGGGAGTCCCCACCCCCAGTGCCTCCCTTCACCCACAGACACAGCTAGTTGAAAGGTATAGACATTGGGGAAAAGAGGGAGGCAGGTGTCCTATGTGCTCCTATTGGTGAGGGGACGTGGTCAGCTCAGAAGGCTCAGAGTACCTTGGCTTGGAGGAGCAAAGGCAGCAGGCACCAACATGGAGGAGGGGCCAGAGAAGGGGTGGAGGCTCCTCTTTGCAGCCCCTCCTCTCAGCACCGCCTCCTCCTCCCCCCTGTTCTACTGTGTGCTGGCCTCCACAAGATGGATTTTCCTGGCTGTGCCAATCTTGCTGCCACCTGTTCGCGCTGTGCTAGAGCCAGCAAAGTGGCTCTGCTTCAAACCCAGAGCAGCTGGGAGAGTGGCTGCCAAACCTCCTTGTCCCCTATACTCCCCTCCTTTGTTGCAGCTCTGGCTTCAAGTCATCCTGTCACCTGCTGGCAGCTGGACAGCCCCTTCTCTTCTGTGCCACAACCCCTGCAGACCTGCCCAGCCCTTCCAGACAGTAGGTCCTAGTGACAGGCTGCAGGAGACTGTCACTTGTCCCTCACCACACAGTCTCCACACATGCACACAAACACATATGAACATACGTTCACACATGAACACACACCAGCACATGAAAATGTATGTGTATGCACATGCACTCACAAAGGAATATACACATAACCACACATGTGCACACATGAATACATGCAGATATATGTGTGTGCACACATAAAAACATATGAGAAGGCACATATATGCACGCACACACAGATACAAGTAAATGCATGCACATAACTGTTCACCAACACATGTGTGCACACACATGTGGATGTGTTCACACACAAATGTACCCATGTGTGAGTGAGCACACATGCACCATCACCCAAAATGCAGGTACATGTGAACAAGCATACATGGATAAATACACATACATGTGCACAAATGAATACATATGTATGTGCATACATAGGTGCATATGCATGCAAATATGCCCATATACATACAGATACATAGCCCTTCAACTACATGCCCATGTATGTACAAATACACACAAAGCATCCACAAACCTGTACATATATGCACACAAATTCATATATGCATATATTCATTCACTCACAAAAACATACATATGGGACAACATACAAATGCTCATGCATGTAGGCACACATCAATGAGCTCATATGCAGGCACATACAAACATGCAAATGCACATGAAAAAACATGCTTATACACACACATGAATAGTAATGGATGCCCACATAGACACATACCTCACACTTACACATTTAAAATGCACACACATTGACAAACGCGTGCATACAAACTCACAAAGAAATACACACATGGGCACACATGTGAACACATGAATGCAGGCACATATATGTATGTATACACATAAATATATACTATGCACATGTGCAAATGTACACTCATACATACATGCACACAGGATATGCATTCTACATGAAGACACACACATATATTCATGTGTCTACACACAGACATATTCACAGATGCACATGCATGCATGCATACACAAAAATACATACATGCACAAACACACATGCTTACACATATGTGCATGTAAAAACATATGCACACATACAAGGCATACAGATAAGTATAAGTGCTCATAAATGTACTTGTGTGTATGCATACAATCACATGACACATATATGTGAATACATACACCCAACTGTATGCATACACCTATGCACACAAAATACGTCTATACACATACAGGCTCCATGACCTTGGTAAAGCCCCTCCGGACATTGGATTCCTCAGCTGCCCCCAGCAAAGTCTACGCCTGCTTAACCCACAATGTCACTGTGAAGAACAAACGGAGGGCCAGCGACTAAACTCCTTTGGGAACAGGCAGAGATATAATTAGACACGTGCGTGGGCTGGAGAAATGCAAACTGTGAAGTGCTGTGAGGCCCAGAAGCTGCTTTTGCTGGGTTCTTGCATGTGCATGCCTGGCCTCAGGAGAAGGAGGCAGGCTGAGTTTGTCTCTGAACCGCTGGCTCCAGCCAGGAGCATGTGACGGCTGAGAGACAGACACATGAGAAGATAGAGCAAGACAGGAAGACAGACAAATAAACACAGATAAAATAGCCTGCAAGGCGATGGCTCTCCTTATGGGAACAGACAAGGATGCGAGGCAGCCAGTTCCCTGTAGCTTTGGGCTTGCCTCTCCTCCAGAAGGTTCTTTCCAGGGCTTCCTCTCCCTCCTCCTTTTCCACCACCTTTTAGCATGTACTTATATGCATGTGAACCTGTGGACACATGCACACATGTGCCAGGGGGTTGGGTTGGAAGAAAGGATCTCCTTGGAGCACAGTCCTGGAGATCGTGGCTCCAGCACCTCTGTGGGAGCAGTGGGGACAGTGGCTCCAAAGATTGCTAATCCCTGGGGATGACTCAGTACATGGAAGCTGTAGCCAGTGTGGGAAGCCACAGTGTCCACACAAGCCTGTCTACGTACCCTCCTGGTGCTCAAAGCTGCTCACGGATATCTGCAGGTGAGCAGTCTGCTCAGGGGCACAGGGTGGACTCTCGGTACCTGCTACACATCCTCCCACACCCACCAGATGGCTCTTTATGGAGGGAACATTCCATCTGTCTCTGCCCCATCTGCTGCCCCCTTCCATGGTTTCCCCCGGCACCTGTAATAAAATGTACGTATGGCTTTCATGGACCCATAGTCTTATTTCTTCCCAGTTTCCAACCCCACACCCCATTGCTCCTCTCTCTCAGAGTTCTTCCACACCAGCTTGTGGTTCCTATGAGGTTCCACCACAGGCCCTTTGCACTTACAGGGATCGCTGCCAACGATACCCAGATTCAGCTCCCTTTGAGTTACAAGCCCCACAGTTACCATCATTACTAAGTAGCAGCAGCTAGACAGATATGTTAGGGTGCTAATCATACTGCACCCCTGTGCTGGCTCCACATAGCTCTGGGGGACGAGCCCAGAATTCTGGAGATCTGGCCCCTGGCCCCAAACACCTCACAGATTCCACCCCCATCCCCGCCCACCAGCTCCACATGACCCACCAAAGCCCAGCTTCGGCTTTTGTAATTTTGTAACAGCCTGTAACAGCCGGAACCGGATCCCCACAAGCGGAGATGCTTCACACTTGCTGTTACCTCCACACGGGTGTTTTTCCCCAAGGTCTCTGTCTTTGCTGAAACAGCAGCACTTTCTCAGACGTTCCCCTCACATCACACTCCCGCCGTACACCTCTCTCCTATCTTGCCCATCTCTTTACAATCTGGAATTAGTTTATGCTTCTCATCCATCCCCTTGCCTGTGTCCCCACTGGAACACTCTGTTCCAAGAAAACAGACTCTACACCCAGCACAGACGCCACGGCAGGTGAGAAATGCAGGCTGAACACTCCTTATCTGGAATACTTGGGACCACAACTGTTTCAGATTTTGGAAATTCGTCTCAAATTTTGGATTATTTGTACAGATATAATGAGCTGTCTTGGGGGTTAGACCCAAGACTAAACATGGAATTCATTTAGATTTACCTAGGCACCTGATACACAGTGCCTGAAGGTAATTTTATGCAATATTTTACATAATTTGAAGCATGAAACAAAGTTTCATGCATGGAATTTTCACAGTACGGTCATGCTGATGCATGAGAAGTTTTGTATTTTGGAGCATTTTAGGTTTCAGGTTTCAGATTTAGGGATGCTCAACTGGGATCTGAATGAAACAGGAGAGTGGTTAGCAGATGGGTGGGTGTTGGCCTGGGGGGAGGGAGGGGGTCGGTGTACTTGTGGGCATGTGCAAGGGGAGTGGACAGGGCTCTGATGGAGATGTGGCCTGCCCAAGAGTGCACAGCTGGCACTAGCAGCAGGCTGGGCTGAGCCCATGGCCTGCCTCCTCCTGTCTTTATTCTCTCTCTGGCTTCTTGTGTTTGTTTCCTTTTTTTTCTTTGTGTGTAAATGTGCACGCTGTCAGTTCTTCTAGACTAGAAATCGACTTGAGAATCTGGTGGCTGATAATGCTCCAGACTGCAGCTGCCACGCTGCAGCCTCAGTGTGCCTTCCTCTGGTTGTGAAACTCGCTCACTTTCAGACCCCATCTAACTAGCCATTAGGGGTTGGTGAACTCGTGCCCCCTGCCTAGGCACAGTGCTGACACATCAGCAGGGTCACCTGCACTGCTGTCAGAGCTGAGACATCAGTGGTCCTTCTTTCTGGCAAGGTACCAGATGAGCTGGGCATCTTTTCTTCATCCAGAAGCCCCCAGAAGAAAGGTCAGTTGGGGCCCCTCCAGCACTGGCCTTTAAGGGGTCTGTGTTTGAGCCAAGCTCTATCAAGGGAGTGGGAGCAGGTACCCCAGGGACATCCTTACACACGACCAGTACTGTCTGGGGATGGTACTGAGGAGGGGAGGGACACTGCCATGGCCTGGCCCACGCTCATCACTGGGCACTAGAAAAGAGGAAGAAGCAGGCACTGAGTGGAGGGAATACCTTGCATCAGGCTCCAGGCCATTCCTAGCACAGCCTCCTCAGGTCAATGGAAACTCTTGCCCACTTCTGGAGAATTCCATGTTGGTGAAATCAGATTGAAGAACACACCAGGTATATATGTCTTTGTTGAGTGATGAAGGAGGAAGGCAATGGTAAGATAACTAAGGGCCGACTAGGGAAGATTCCTGGAGAGCCATGTCCACACTTGCACATTCGGGGAGAAGGCTGAGCCAGTCTTCCACCTCAGGCTTTTCCTGGAGAAAGCCTGAGATCAGACAGATTTCCTCCTTCTCTTCCTCCTCCTCCTTCTTTTCTTCTTTCTCCTTCACCTTCTTTTCTCCTTCTTTTCCTTCCTTCTTGTCTCCCTCTTCCTCCTCTTCTCCCTCTTCTTCCTTTTCCTCTTCCTCTTCTTCATCCTCTTCCTCCTCCTCTTCCTCTTCTCCTTCTTCCTTTTCCTCTTTCTCCTCCTTTCTCCTTCTCCTCTTCTTCCTCTTCCTCCACCTCTTCATCTTCCTCTTTCTTCTCTTCCTCTTCTTCCTCTCTTCTTTCTCTTCATCTCATACAAAACAATATTCAAGTTAAATATGTAAAATTTTAAATCAATTTTTAAAGATACTCGCTAAGGGTATGATTTTTGCACGTGAGGGCTAGATCTAACAGAGGTAGTCTTCAAAGGGAATGGCAAGCAGGTCTGGATCAGTCTATAAGAGGGTCTAGCTGACATGGGAGACCTGGAAGACCTCAATGCCTGCCTTAGACCTAGGAAGACAGAGCCTGAGGGACTTTTCACCTTGTTGAATTTCCTGGCACATAGCACCCAAGTTGTCTCTTCAGGCCTGATGCTTCTTGAAGTTGCTTCCAAGATTCTACCCCCAGGAGGACCCAGGGATTTGTTCAGGAACTTGAAGAGCAAGAAGGGAAGGAGCCAGCCACAGGGGGAGCATTATGCTTGGCTGATCCCATAATGCCCAGCAGAGTGACAGCACCCACATGCTCCCGCGAGGGGGTTATTTTATTAACCAGATCGATTAAGCATCTCTCCTTCTAATTACTAGTTTAATTAACCTTGGCACACAGTATGCACCAGCCCTCAAGGGGCTGAGTCAGACTGCTGTGCTGGGCGAGCATCGATGCTCTGCTTTGTGCTGCTGAGTTTGGCTGGCCCTCAGGAGCCTGGGAAGCAGGGCTTGAGGGTCAAGTGTTGGGAGCACAGGGGAGGTGCAGAGTGAAAAGTGGAGAGGAGGAGGCACTGGGGACCTTTCTAGAGGATCGTTGCATGGGTACTGGATTCCAACAGGGAACTCCGCCATGCTCAACTTGAGTGATCTGGGCAGGTCACAGCCAAGTCAGCCTGAGTGGTCCCACTTGGTTGATTTGCTCCACAGGAAGTCTGGGATCCAGAAAGCTTGGGTTCAGCTGCCAAGGGCTGGAGGGGTGGTAGAGGACTGCCTTGGCCTCTTCATCTGTGAAATGAGCATCAAGCTCCCCAGGTCTCGGGCAAGGTGTACTGCTTAATTAAGAGGGCTGGCCGAAGTTTCGGGATTCCACAGACTACATCCACCCGTTTGTTTACTGCTTCAGCTTGTGTTTCTTGAGGTTTACTGCATTGTGGCAAGCAGAGCATGAAGGCTAAGCTCTCTGAGGGTCCATGTCATTGTCCCTGTATGCATGTACACCCCTCCCTGCTCCCTGCCCTCTCTACCCGCCCTGACACACACCTCCAGATGCTGCATCTGTGTGCCCACATGGGGTGTCCCTTCCTCCTTCACAGCCATGGGGGTGCAGTCATCTCAGAAGACCTTCCCCCACACACATGTGCACAGTGACCACATGTGAAGACAGATGCATGGCTCCTCTGTTCATGAGTAGCCAGAGGCCAGCAGCACCGCTCACAGAATACAGCAGGAAACAGCCTACAGCCCCTGGTAGCTGGGCTTTATATATTTATTTGTTTAGAGCTTATTAAAATCCTAACCCAGTCTCCTCTTCACGATGGCAGTGCTGTTAGAGTCTCCTGATGCCTGTGTGGGCTGCAGAAAAGTATATCTGCATATGTGTGAGGGAGGTGTGTGTGTGTGTGTGTGTGTGTGTGATATGTGTATTTATATCCAGCTATGATTACCAGTATATTTGTGCATCCACGTGCTCATCTGTGCACACCAGGGTGTGGGCTGTGTGTGTATGTATGTATGGGCGTGTGATTCTGAGTGTGGGTTGGGCTGGTGTGTTTATTTATGTGTGTGTCATTAGTCATGGGCATGAGTAGTGTGTCTCGTACATCTTCACCCCTGTCAGTGGTGAGCGTGTTTTTCAGTCTGTTTTCCTTGTCACCCCACAAGGAACCTTTGTAGATTGTTTTTCCCTAACCATGTCTGAAATGTCAATATGCAGTGCATTGTGTATCTGTTTTGCATAGCTTGTATATCTGTGCATTTAAAAAGGAGTCTTTTCCTACCCTCCATGAGCTGCCTTCCTCCTTGTCTTAGTTAGGGTTTTACTGCTGTGAACAGACACCATGACCAAGGCAACTCTTATAAGGACAACATTTAATTGGGGCTGGCTTACAGGTTCAGAGGTTTAGTTTATTATCATCAAGGCAGGAACATGGCAGCATCCAGGCAGGCATAGTGTAGGAAGCGCTGAGAGTTCTACATCTTCATCTGAAGGTTGCTAGCAGAATACTGGCTTCTAGGCAGCTAGGACTAGGATATTAAAGCCCACACTCACAGTGACACATCTACTCCAACAAGGTCACACCTCCTAATAGTGCCACTCCCTGGCCTAAGCATAGTCAAACCATCACACTCCTTGAGGGCTGGACCATGCTATTGGAGTTCCCATGCAAGGCACATGGCTTCCTCTTCCCTTTCTACTTGTGTGAGTGCAGGGTCCCAAGTCTCCAGGGCCCACCAGAGACCTGTCAACATGGATTTCTGTGAGAGGAGTAGATCTTGTGTGTGTGTGAGAGATAGTTAGAATACATTGTATGCCTGTATGAACTTCTCAAAGGATTAATACAAATATTTTATATTAAAAACAAAAAGCAAAGGCTTCTAAAAACAAACAACCCAAAATGTCCAATGGTTTCTGGACCCTCCCCTGAATATCCAATCAGAAGACTTGAGGAAAACCAGATACTCAGTTTCTACGAGTTTCTGTGTTATTCTGAAGGGAGAGCTCTGGTACCTCCATGAAAGGACCATCCAGTCTGAGTGGAGAGCATCTGCCTGGAGTCACCAGAGAATGTGGATGTCAGCCATAAAGGTTGAGGCCTCATTCTTAGGACCTCTGTCTACACCAGCACTGCCTCCGTGAAGTGGGGGCTGCCCAAATAAAGTTGCTGACTAGACAGAGTTCTTCTCCTGCCTAAAGACACGTGGAACATAGAAGAGGTGTGTTCCCAAGACCAAGACACATTGGTGCAGTGAGGTACAGATACTGACCCAGGCATCTGGAGTCCCACTTCTATCTGTTGGATAAGACAATAGATGTCCTTTGTGCTGACACAAGTCTTGCTTCTGCAAACCCTAGTCTCTGCCCAGCTCTAGGAACACAGTCCAGCACAAGGACAGGTGATAGGAGCTGTCCTCCACTCTGCCTCCCAGACTAGCCCCGAGATTGCAGTAGGGACCTTGGACCTCTGCTGAAAGTTTCCAAGGACCTGGCAGCAAAACCAGTCCAAACAGAAGAGCCCTACCTGGCCTGTCGGAGAGAAAAGCAGTGCATTTGGAAGACTGGAGCAATGCCAAGCTTCAGGCCTGGGTGTCTGAGTGATCAGAGCACAGGGGACCGATTGATGCAGTGTGGGCAGAACTCCAGCACAGGCTGATGGGAGCCTGGAAGAGGGAGGGAACAGAGAGGAGCCCAGGAGTGTGTTGGCTAGGCTGGGAGCAGAGGTGTCTGTGAGGGAATGGCTGTGTGCAAGGGAAACATGAGGTGTATTTGAATGAAAGATGGAGGAGGGGATGAAGGGGAGCAGAAAGGGGTGCTGTGGTCAGAGAGTGAGAAAGGCATCCTCTTCCTTCTCTTAAGCTTGTAAAGCACCAGAGCATCTTGCTAATTGTTCATCTCCCAGAGACGCTAATGAAATTATTTCTGCAAAATACTCATCAGGTCATCTGCAGAGGGCAAGGTGCCAAGCTTCAGCTCTGTCCAATCCCCCTCCTCCTTCCCGGTGCTTCCTGCCCCCTCCTTTTTACATGGGCTTCTCAGCATGGAGTTGCTCACCTCCAAACCTGCCTGAAAGTGCCCAGTGGGGAAACTGGAAACTAAGCCTCTGTAGCCAGGGAAACCTTAGAGACTCAAATTCCACGGGTGTTGTAGGGGTAGGAAAGATTGTCTTTGTGTGCACGTGTGCATGTGTGTGCACGCATGCGTGTGCGCACGCATGTGTAGGCATATGTGTGTGCATGCATGAGTGTGTGAGTGTGCGTTTGTGTGCATGTGTGTGTACATGCATGAGTGTGTGTGTGTGTGTGTGTGTGTGTGTGTGTGTTTGCACACATGAGTAATAACTCATGCATCTTAGGACCATGTGTCTCTAATAAAACCATTAGTTAGACTCAGCAAATGTTTCTAGAGCAACCACAGGTTTGAATTTTCTACAGATAAGGAGCACCAGGCAAGCTGTGCCCTCTCTGAGGCTCTCGTCTACATGTCTGCTTTGCCAGGATTGTGAGAATTCAAAGAAACCAGACAAGGGACAGAGTCCTGATCGACCATGCTGGGTGCTGTCCTTGGTCCTGGAACTTCTATTGGAAGAGCATCCACGGTCTGTGCTAAGGTATTGACTGCTAGTTTCCTCTCTATTGTTGTGATAGTGTGAACCGCCATGCCCAGTTTCCAGCAGACTTTTTAAAAAGGATAATGTCTTTTTTTTTGGAAACAGGATCTCATGCATCCTAGGGTAACCTCAAACCCACTATATAGCTGGGAAGGTCCATGGATCCTTCTGCCTCTACCTCATCAGTGCTGGGATTACAGGTACTTGACACCTACCTGGTTATGCAGTGTTAGAGCTTTGAGCATGCTCACCATGCAACTCGCTGACTGAGCTACCAGCCATTATAAAGGATAATTATATATCATTCTTTCTAAAGCAAATGACAGAAACCCAAATGAACTTACAATCAAAACAGGGACATGCTGGCTGAGAGAACAGAAGGATCCAGGGGTATTCCTTGTAGCTCCATAAACACTTTGGGTGACACAGCATAGTTTTTGGGCTCTCTTCACGCTTGTCTTCTCTGTCCACGCCTCAGCCTCAGGCATGTCTGCTCACACAACCAGAGCTTCACGTTCAGACCATGTCCATGAAGAATGTTACTGTTTAGTTCCAACAAAAGTTCCAGAGATGAGCCTCGGTGAATGCACTCAGATCAGTTCCCACTCCATGTCTGTCTCTGTAGTTCACAGGATCTTGGGTGTTGATCAGAAAGATAGAAGTTCGTTCCATATTTTGGAACTGGGGCGGGTAGAGCACATGAACTGAGGGCAGAAGGAGCGGCTTATCATATGAAACAAGGTGCTTCCAGGGGATGAAAGCTGGGTTCTAAGCAGTGGGCAAATATGAAATGTAATCTACAGGACAGTGAAGTCAGAAGCTGAACTAAGTGAAACATTCTCCTAAAGGGAAACCTGCAAGGTAGTCTTGAGTGAAGAGCTGCCTGGCTCTGTCCCCACCTCTGCCTTCTGAGCCTTCTCAGCAAGGACATGGCTGAAAGTCTATGATTTCCCAGACTCATCTGGGAATGATGAGATTCTGAATAGTAAGGATCCTGTCTGATGGCACTCACATCCCAAGAGAGCTCCATGTGGAAAGAGGCATCAGAGGCACAGTGTGGAATATAGTTATGATGGGCTGAAGTCTCTAACTACAGGAGATAGACAGGCAGCCAAGCGGGGAGATGAGAGGGCTCTGGTGGTTGGCAGTGCCTATGGCAAAGGCCAGGACAACATCCCTTGATGCTGTAGTAGTTAGAGAAACTGGCAGAAGGTAGGGGGTTCAGGTATCTAGGTGCCCCTACACACTCTGAATCAGAATCAGAGTAGGGAAGGGCCTAGGCATCTGCATTTTGCCTAGCATCATGGCACATCTCCATGTTAAAGATGACCTTACCACAAGCTCTGAGCTCCCCTCCAGTGGTCATTAGGAGTGTGATGTCTGTGGCCAAGAGCTGATTGGAACACCTCTGCATATCAGACTGTGTGAGCAGGAGCCATGCGGACACCCTGCAGATGTCTTGAGAGCATCTGCAGTGTGAAGTGAGAGGAGGGTGGTCCAAGTGACTAGGTCAGGTCCCCAAACCCTACTGTCACACTAGCAGCTGAGGTGGAAACGTGGCCTGGTGGAGAAAGATCCACGCTTCATCTTTCAAAATAACAGACATAAAGGAGGAGGGCATGATGGGTGGTCCCAGATGGGTGGCCAATGAGGGGGTAGATTCTTGCTCCCTACAGAAGAGGCATTTCTGGCCCACTGAGTGGTTCAGGTGAAATCTGTGTCCTGACCCTAGACTATTAAAAGGGAAGTCTGTTGACTCTCCCCTCCCCTAAGGGATGCTGGTCCCACTGGTCTCTGAGGGCCGAGGTCCAGGCTTACACTCTGGACCTCAGTCTTAGCAGAATGGAGGGCAAAGGAGGATAGAGATGTTCAGAGCCCTCCTCCCATCAAGCCATCCTACCTGAGCATAAGACAAGTCCTTCCCTGGAAGTCCTACAACCTGGATTCAGAAACAGAAGGCAGGGGTGACATTGGCAAAGCTATCTCTCCTCTTTCTCTTGGCTTGTCTGAGTGCTACTTAGAAGGGGACAGCTGAGGTGGGGTCTCAGTGACTTAAAGGAGCTTGCCAATGTAACTGGCAGAGGAGAAAGTATTGGAAGGAGAAAGGCAAATGGGAGAGCCTGGAATGAAGGAATGGCTTGGCTTCTGGGAGAATGGGTCTAGGCACAGCTGCAGATGTGGGCTGCAGTAAGATCCCACTCCATGGGTGGACTGTGCTGCAGTAAGACATGCCCCCATGGGCGGGCTGTGCTGTAGTAAGACACACCCCATGGGTGGGCTGTGCTGTAGTAAGGCCCCCCCACAACACCACACACACACACACACACACACACACACACACACACACACACACAC
>JANHMN010000006.1:8647645-8717012 GCA_030674055.1 Rhabdomys pumilio | reverse complement strand
ACACACACACACACACACACACACACACACACACACACACACACACAGGCAGTGCATATTACTGATCAGTGTTCACTGGCTTCAGCTCTGCCCTCGTGCTCTCTCAGGTAGGGTCCTGGTTGTGGGTTAGAGTAGTAGGTCCTCTTCCAGGCCAAGACACTGATTGCTGTCAGGTGTTTCTCTAAAGTCCCTGTTTCTCGTCTCCTTGGTAGCCTGGGCCCTTGAGTGAATATGACCAGGAAAAGAAGAGCCACGATGGACAAATGAGAAATAAATCTTTGTTGATTAAAGCCACTGATACTTTGGGGACCATTTGTTACCATGACAAAACCTATTCTGACTGCTACACAGGCCTCGCTGCTCTAGATGGAAAGAGAGGAGCCAAGAACTGAGAAGAAAAGAGAATTCCCCAGTTCTAACCCCAAAACAGAAGCTTTAGGTAGAAGAAAGGTATGGAAATCAAACCTCCTGGGGCCCCTCTCAGCCAGCTTAGCAGTTCTGGGATAAGGTTCATCTTTGCCCAACTCTCAGTTGCCTCATCTGTATAAAGTGGAAATATTGATCAAATGGGGTTCCACGTACTGCTTAGAGCAAACTACAGGATGCAGGCAAGGGTATATATAGCACTATCCAGTAACACAGTAAACCTTCCTCACATACACCACGCCCTAATCGCCAACCGCCTCCCTTCAGTGTCCAAACCCCAAGCCCTCAACATTTCTTCCACACTGTGAACTCAAATTCAGATCCAGGAGAACACTGTAGGGTTATTAACAGGATACATGAGAATGCCTGGCACACAACAAACTGCTTATACACACACACACTCCAGAGCAGCTGGTAGATTAGAAAGCTCCACTCTCTAATGTGTACATATAAAAAGCTAAAGTTGGGGAGTATGGTCATCCGGGTAAAAGGGGTTCTAAATCCACACATGTATTAAAAATCAATTTTCGGGCCACCAAGATGGCTCGGTGAATAATGGGGTTTGCTGCTGCCAAGTCTTACATCCGGAGTCTCACATAAGAAGGAGAGGAATGACTCTCACAAGCTGTTTTCTGGCTTCTTCACAGGCACTGTGCAATGCACTCACGTGCACACACACACACACAAACACAAACACATATCTTTAAAAAATTAAATCATCTCCCAAGACAATGGTTTCTATTGAAAACTGGAAAGCAAAGCTAATTGGGGCCCCAGCTTCCCCTACCACAGGCACCTGCAACAAGAGAGCCATTTAGATATGATCCTGAGTCCTGTCTCCCTACCTGCCTGGCTCTGAGGTCCAAGATCACGCACATCTGGAGCTTTGGCTGCGAATAGATATATGCTCACACATGTATACATATGCATATATGCACATATGTACATATATGAGAGAGCAGAAGAAAGCAAAACAGTTTTTCATAACCTTCTCTATAAAAAGTAGAAAACAAAAGACAGACCGAGAGAGGGCCTCGTGTCTCAAGAAATATAGGAGAGCTCATATCTCTTTGTGGAAGCCAGGACCATTCTTATACCGTCTGGCCTGCAGCACAAATTTATATTATCGATCGGCGCTGGAGGCGTTTGAGTTTGTGACCGTCTTCACCCTTCTCATTCTCCTCCTGGCCAGGAGTGGGACCCTCTCTTTCAGATCCCTCGCCCTGTGCACACTAAGAGCGTTTATTTTCCTTCTCTAGGGCAGTCCTCTGTTTATTTTAACCAGCGTAGGGAATGGGGGTGGGGAATAGGAGATTCTTCAGCGGTCATTGTGCAGGATCCAGAGACGCCCGTGACTTGCCCAAGGTCACAGTGCCAGAAGACTATGGCACTTCGATTCTACCCCAGGAGTTTGTAGCTCCCCAAACCCTTCTGCATCACGCCCACGTCTCCAGCGCCGCGCGCGCTCGGGGCGCAAACAACACCACGCGCCTTACAGGCTGCGTTGCGCCCTAAGGTTGTTTTCTTTGGGCCAACGGCGTGGAGGAATTAGGAAAGCCTGGGGCCACGCTGCTGCGCGTAACCCTGAAGCCCACCAGGCTGTTTTGGGGCGGCGGATGGTGAGACGGTGGGGGCCTGGAGGCTCCTGCGCGCCGGCTGGGCCCCCGGACCTCTCCTGCAGTCCCCCAATCCAAGCTGCCCGCCGGCAGCATACCACGGCGCGCTGAGGACCTCGGAGCGCAGCCGGGAGGCAGGGGTGCAAGCAGGGACTGCAGCGGAACCTGCCTGGGGCACTCCAGAGTCGAGCAGCTCTCCGCAGGCTGGCGCTGCGCCGGGGTCGCCGCAGCCCGGGGCCCCTCCCGGGCCACCTGTGCGCCGACTGGCGGACCGGGGTGATGCCGGATCCGGAAAAGCAATCCACTCCGGGTTCCAGAGTCCTGTCTCTGTCCCTGGAGACTGAGAGGGGTGGTGGGAGGCCTCCCCGCCCACTACCCCAGCTCCTCCCTGGGGGAGCCTCAGGCGTTGCCCGAAGGGATCCCCGCTGCCGGGGGTGGCCCGCGCTCGCAGCGCCGCCCGGCCCCTCCTCCCCCGCCCCGCCCCGCCTCCGTCCCGCTCCGTCGCTCCAGTCCGGATTTTGCGGCGCCCGCCGGCCCGCTCCCCGGCTGCGGGCTCCGCGCGGCGGCTGGCTCGGTGCGCGGCGCGGCTGGCGCTGCGCTCCGCCCCGGCTGCATTGCTGCGCTCCGGGTGCCCAGGGGAGCCACGCGCCGCGTGCGCCCCGCAGCCGGCCGCCCGGAGGCAGCGCCGTCCTCTGGCATGGGCCCCGGGGGCGCCCCGAGGTGGGGCTCTCGGTTGAGGCGCTGACAGCCTCTCTCCCGCCCGCGGGGCCCCGAGTCCAGCCCGCTCGTCCGCCCGCGGCCATGGCCGTCCGGCCCGGCCTGTGGCCAGCGCTCCTGGGCATAGTCCTCGCCGCCTGGTTTCGTGGTTCGGGTGAGTCACGCCGCGCGCGCTCTGGGGAGGCTTGCGGGGGACCGTGCGCGCGAACGCTTAGCTCTGGGGAGGAGGTGGCCGTGACCCGCGCGGCCGACCCGTCTGGGAGCCCCCGGAGGCCAAACTTTGCCGGGCAGGACGCGGGGGCCGCCACTCGCTGCTGCGCAGCTTCCCGGTGCGCTCTCCCGGAAGCCTGGGTTCTGCCAAGTCCAGGAACAGCTGTCAGCGCACGGGGCTGGCGAGTGTAGACGCCCCACGCCTCCGGGTGGGGGAAGTTTGCTGGTTTCACGGCCCGGGAGAATGATCAGGGGGTGGGGGGTTAGAATAATCCAGGAAAGACAAGACTTGAAGGACTCGAAGGACTCAAAGATAGCGGCTTTGGACCATATGCTAGGGCCCAGAAAATGGGGTGTGTGCGGGGCAGGTGTGTGTGTGTGGGGGGGGTGTGTTAATATAGCTTTTCCAGGTAGGACTGCCCCAAACAGCCACTCACAATTTCTAGCTTGGCACCTGGCCTCTGCCCACGTCTAGAACACAGTGTCCTCCTCTGTCCCCACCACACACAGGCTTGCACACGCACACACTCAGGCGTGGAGGCATCCAACAGCCCCCAGTTCTTGCAGCCGGCAGTCAAAGCACTGGGGCCCCTGTGGCTCCTGGCCTCGCTGCTGGAGGCGGGAGGGGGGAGAGGGGGGAGAAGGGGAGTTGTTTGCTGTTGGCTGTTGGTTGGCGGGCTCTGAGAACCTCTCAGAAACTCCACAGCCCTGCAGTCTCCCCGCTTGTCTTGTTGGCCACCCTAACCAGCTCCTTCATAACCCAGCCTTTTAGCCCACCTCCTTGCGTGAGGGGCCTCGGAGGAAGGCTTTGTCTGCTCTCCCGAAGCCTGCACCTAGGCTGAGCTGTGGGGGTCCCTAATCTTCTGGCCCCTAAGGATTTGGCAGCTCTGAGCTTCTGTGTCTTGGGAAGAGTGCCTGAGCAATTCTCAGTGCTTGATGCCCCCAGAGCCTGCTTGCAGGGAGGTGATCCCCGGGCTGGCAAGGCCACAGTTTATCCTAAGGGTGTGGGTTTCTGAACTGCCAATCCAGAAACGTGAGAGCTCCGTCAAGGACCAGATGATTAAGGTCGATGGCTGGTTCCTTGAAGAGTCTCTGCGTACTGAATCCTTCACCCACCACTGCCTCGACTCCCCTCCCCATCCTGCCCCCAAAGTCCCCTACCTGGTCCCCCCTGCTCTGCCTCCCCTGTCAATGCACCCTAAGTCCTCACTTTAATAAGTCCTTCTTCCCAGTGCCCCCCCCCCCCCATTTAATCGTGATGGACCCTCAGGTTGAGCTGTCTGTCATAGGATGTGTATTCATGTTGTATATAATGCTCGTGTTAGTTGCAGGACTGGCCATGGTCATGAGCTGGGGGTGTCAGAGGAGGTGCTGCCAGACACTGACTGGGTGCCCAGGAAATGTTTACTGAGTTGGATGTGTATGAGAGGGCTGTGTGGTCGGAGCTGCATTTTGCCACGTGAGCACGTGGGTGGGAATGGCGTGGACTGACATGTGTCCTGGGTAGTGAGTGTGGGGGGAGGTCACATGGACTGGTGTGGCATGGGTAGCAATGTCATGTGTGTGGTCAGATGGGTACTAATATGCTGTGTGCGTGTGGTAGTTGCATGCTACTGCACCAGTGAGTGTTACAGATAGGGGTGACAGACACTTGTAGGTGAGGGCACCAAAACCAGGAAAGAAGGCTTGCACCTCAAGAAGCCATGCGTTGCCCATCGGCAGGACACCTGTTGGGGCCTGGCCTGAGGTTTCCCAGGGCTGACAGGTGGGCATGAGCGCTTCAGAGCTACCTGGATCAGAACCTGTCTCTGGCATTAACTCTCTAGCTGTGGCAGGAGCTGCTGAAAGGTATGGAGGTAGGAGTGGCCCCACTTCTCAAAGAGAGTCTATCTCACCCTCCCCACACAGGCTCTGGGCATGTGTGGACAGATACCTAGGTAGGACTGCCCCTGCCATGACCCTACACCCCTGCACCTGCTTATCAGTTCCTTGGCAACAGCGGGTGATGGAAGATGTGTCTGTGAGTGGCTGGGGGGGAAAACGGCCAGCCAGGCAGGCTTGAGGGGTATTGGGTGATATGTGTGTATGGGGGGTGGGGGGTGGCTTAGGACTGCTGAGCCAGTGTAGACCCTGCCTCCTCAGGCCAAGCACCTATTCTTTGTCATCAGTGTTATACACTACCACTCACAAAAGCCATCCCTCAGCACAAATGCACCTGGGCATATCCCCGTCTGTGCCTGCACACACAGACACCCACCTGCCGTGACAGATTGTCCCTTTTATGCTCTGACAGTTACACAGCCGGTGTATACTTACCCTTCATGTCTTCTTCTCTTGGGTACCCCTTAGACTGTACCATGCCTAGGGAGGAGAGGCATGGGGGCCAGGCTCTCCTGGAACATATGAGCTGAGGGGAACCAGGCTGGAACTTTGCCGCCCTTGTCCTTCTTCCATCCATCCCTGTTCCCTTCACCAGGGCTGCTGGACTTTCTGCCCACCCCCACTCTGGGCTGACAGGACTGTGGAGGAGGCCATCACTCTGGGCCAGAGAGCACCATGTTCTTGCTTCTTGTACACAGGGTAGGCTGCTGTAGGTGCTTCAGGAGAGAGTTGATCCTTTCCACGGCCTGTTTGCCCCCAACCCCTTTGCCCATGTGGAAAAGGCTTTCTTCCGGGAGGCTAGGATTAGTATTGACCCAATACTACAACTCAGTGCAAAAACTCCAGCCCAGAGGCCCAGGGCCTGGAAGCAGCTACCTTTGACCCCTGTCACATCCTTTTTCTGACTGGTGCTGCCACGAGTCTCAGGCTTGAAGAATTAAGCTATAGCTTTGGGTGCATAGTCCTTTTAGATGGAGGCCCCAATGCTGCCACCTAGGAACTTGTTCCGTGCACACAAATGCCAGGCCCTCATACCAAGCCACCAAGCTCCCATTGTCCCCTCTTCCCAGGGACCCTGTCATTGCTGCTGTCCCTCACCCCAGCCTAGAGGGGGACGGGAACCTTACTATCTCCCTTGGCTCTCCCCTCTCCTTCACGCTTCACATCTACTCTGTCACCAGGTCATCAAGCTCAGTGTTACTTGTGACATTGCTGTGTCCCTAGCCCTGCTTCCTCCCATTCCCACCTCATTTATCTCCCACCTGGCTCGCCTTGGTGGCCATCCCCCACTCATCTCCTCCTCTTCTCAGCCGAAGGTCTCTGGAAGTCCAATATGAGGCTCTCCAGGGCCTGAAGGTAGAGTCTTAGCCATGGTCTGGGATGGGCATGAGGGAATGAAGGAATCAATGCACCCAGAGGTCAGCTCCATTGCTAGGCTTTGCCTGCTGCTGGGCTTGGCTCTACCAGACTGTTTCCAGACTTGCAGGATGTGGTGCCACCTGGCCTTGACAGCATGCTCCCCGCTTGGCATCCTAACTCCTTGGCTTTGTTCTGATCCTGGCCAGGCCACTTTATTGCTGCTAGTCTTTCAACCTATCCAGCCCTGAATTGGAGGTCTCCTCCCAAAGTTCCCCCAGTTCCTCCTCCACGGGGCTCCTTGATGTGCTCTGGGATAGCTGGAGGAAGCCAGAAGCCTCTGGTCCTGACAGCTCTTTCTCCAGTGTTTCCCCAACATCCTCATTGCCTGCAACATTGTATACCCTGTTCTCTGCCCCTGACATGCTCTGAATCACTGCCAGCCAACTGTTTAATACTTTTCTTCCTGTTCTTGGTTGGAGTTTGGGCTTGCAGGCCAAGCAAGGAGGAAGAGAAAGATTCAACTTAATTCACTTCAACAGTGGCCCCTATCCTTATTCCTGACCGTGAATCTACCCACCCTGTCATAGTCGGGGCTGGTAAGGCCAGGCCCCCAAGGGGGCAGGCACCATGCCCAGGTCACACATATATCTAGACAGCAAGTCATCACACGAGAGTACATGTCAGTGAAACCACCCACAAAATTGTGCCCATTTTCCAGTGGGTACTGTGTCTGTCCTGGCATCGATTTCCGTAGAGTGGTATTTTCTTGTGCAAATAGAATTGATGCCAAGGTTTGGGTTTCTGTGCATATCACCAGTGTGATGTCTGACCCCAAGACTGGCAGCTGAGCCTCAGTGTCCCTTGCCACTGAGGTGTGAGCTCAGCTTTCTATAATCATGCCTACCAGTTTCCTCCTTGCTCTTACCTGCTCTCCATGAGGGTCCTCTTCTCTTGGGGACTTCTGGCTTCTTTCTACCCTGTAGGACAGGGCAGGGTTATTAGAGGCAAATAGAGTTGTCTTGCCATCTATGCCTCAAGTCACTGGACAAGTAAAGGTTACTTCCCAGCCAGTTTCCACATCTGTAGATAGGATCTCTTATTCCTCGGTTAATGGTAGTGAACTATACCCAGAGTGCACTGCAGCATCTTGCAGGTGCTCAGGGCTTCTTGCTTCTGCCTCCATTTTCCCTGGCATTGGAGACAATTGATTAAAACAGAGTTGGGCCTTAGGCTGCAGCAGGGCCCAGGCTCATACACAGGACAGAAGAGGCTTCATGTAGACAACAGTACTCTGGACCCAGCGCACTTGGGCTCCAAGGGTTTTGTTTGGCAAATTCTTGCTATCACTTTTCGGTTCATCCTGACCTGGGCCCATATGCCGACTTCATCTCTGACATACAGAATGTGGCTACAGTCCCTGGGCAGATGTGAATCCTAGTTTGGGCTCTGCCATTTGATTGCTGTGTGATGTTGGACCAATCACTCAAACTGTCTGGACTGAACTTGATGAATTGCCCCAGACAGAGGCTAATGCCTAGAGACACTGCCTCTGGAGCCTGGGGTAGACTCAGCACAGGCTCTCTCAGGAACTGTTCACACCTACTAAAGACACCATCAGCCCCAGCACAGTGGCTGGCTGTTGCCAGATGGGTTGTGGGACAGAGACAAAGGCGGCCATACAGAAGTGTAAAGAAGTTGGATCCTGTTGCATCTAGTATTTAACAGGGAACTCAAGGTCAGGATGTTAAAGGCCTGCTCCCTTTCTCAGACGCTAATGCTGAAGGCCACAGGAAGATTTTGACCCCAGAGCCAGGCAGCTGGGGGAGTTGGTAGATGTGGGGGTTGGCAAGCTCTGGGGACTGGGTTTGAGCCAGAACCAGGAGGCATGGGCAGTGCCAAGTATGCAGCCATCCCTTATAAGCCCCTCCTAGGATCCTGTGCCCTTGACACCTGCCATTGCCTCTTAATCCTCACCCTGGATCCCTCTCCTCCCTGCACCTCCTCACTTTGTGTGTAAAATTCATTCCTAAGGGGCTCATCTTACAGGACATCTTTGTGTCAGCACCAATAGAAGCACTTGACTGTGGTAGGTAGGGCAGGAGGTTCCATCCTCTCCGGTAGGAACCAGGGGAGTCTGGCTGTCTAGAGAGGACAGAGCGGAAAGACTAGGTCTGGGTACCCTAAGGGGAGGATCCTGTTTTTCCAGGGTAGGTCTGGCTTGTTTTTCTTTGCTGGTTGGATACAGAGGGCAGGGCATAGAGAAGCCATTTCCCCCTTTTTAGGTGTGGTTGCTGACAGGCTCAGTCTAGCCCTGCTTGAGGTTGGGGGTCCAGACAGACTCAGTGGATTCTGGGAAGGCCTGAGTGGCAGCTGCTCCTTACAGAAAACCATAAAGGGAGGACTGAAGTCTTTGGGCCCATTTTGGTAGGGGAGGAACCCTGAAAATCCTGCCTCTTAATTGGATTGTCGTGGGAGTGCCAGAGGTGAGCCATGGCTTTGACTGGTGAGCCCCCAAAGCTGGGTTCCTCCTCAGTCTGGATGTCTCTCTAGAAGATTCAGGGTCACCTTGAGCTCCAGGCAAATACGCAGCTGATTGGGGAAGGAAGGGCTAGGGAGTCTGCCTTTATTGACATACCTGAGGGACAGTACAGGGACCTTGGAAAGGGGACTCTTGTTCCGGTATCCCACCCTGACCCTAAAGCCAGGTTGCAAAGTGAACTCTTGGTGTCCCTCCCTAGCATGTCCACCCGGGATTATGTAGGGGGAGTAGCCCCCCATTAGACTCCACCCTCTCCTCGTTGGGGCGGAGCCCGACGAAGCCGAGGCAGAAGATCCTCCCCAGGTCTGCGTTTCTTTCCCGCTCCTTCTCGTCTCTCGTGATCGTGCCCGCTGTGTGACCCGACCCACAGCCTCCAGAGCCGTTCACCCCTCCCTACGACCCAAGGTGGCTGGATGGGCGGGGTTCCTCCAGCCGGCGAGGCTGCGGGACACGTGGGCGGCCGAGGCCAGCAGTTGCCAGAGCCAGTGAGACCCGGAGCCCGGGATGCAATTAGCTGCTGCGGGAGGGGCGCGCCCATCGGGCGGCGTCCGGGCGGGCGGGAGGCCTGCGCTGTGGTCCCCGCCCCGCGCGGCCTAATTAATGCGTGGCGAGCTGGGGCCGAGCCGGGAAGGGGCGGGATCCCTCCGCCCGCCAGCCCGCCCGCGGCCGCCCGCAGGATTAGCGGCTCTTTGTTCAGGGTCTGTTAACAAGTTCCCGGCTGAGCGCTTGACTGCCGCCTGGGGAGCTCTGTCCAGCCTCTGCCGGATCTACAGCCCTGTCCCCTACCTTCTGTCCCCGACCCCCTTAGACATGGAGTGAGGGATGTCGTCCCAGACCCGGGGCAGGAGAATGCCTCCCACTGTCCAAGTGTCTGGTGTGGGCTGAGCCCGTCATTCTCATTTTGCAGCTGAGGCAGCACCCACTTGCTCCAAAGTCCAGCATCCTAAGCAGGCTGGAGCCCCAATCTAGAGCGTTTATGCTTTTTAAAATTAAAAAAAAAACACCAAACCAGGCTTTCTCTATTATGTTTCTCTGGTTGTCTCGTAACTCGCTCTCTAGATCAGACTGGCCTCGAACTCACAGAAATCCTCCTGCCTCTGCCTCCCGAGTGCCAGAATTAAAGGTATGTGCCACCAAGCCTGGCTTCCTAATGCCTTTTCCTCCTCTGCTGAGAGAGAACTCTTGGGTGGGAAGAGGAAGGTGACCGTAGACTATTATTACCGGGTTTTGTTTGTTTGTTTGTTTGTTTTTTATTTTAATTTACTTCCTGATGGTGGGTGGTAAGTGCTAGGCTCTGCCTGGAAGTCTCATCAAAACCTTGCGACCATCCTTCAGGTAGATGAGGTCAGCCCCATCTATGGAGGGTACCTGCAGACAATGGCAGCTATGACCACATTATAGTCCCTGTCCCCGGTGTTCCCTGTCCTTGGGGTTCCCTGTTCCCGGTGTTCCCTGTCCCTGGGGTTCCCTGTCCTGATGGAAGGAAGCAGGAGGCCATGGTTTGCCTGGTCCCTCCTAACTCTTTAGTTCACACCCTGCCACCTGATCCCGCCTGATGTCCTGTGTCCTTACTTCTTACACCTGGAAAAGGCCAGCCGGGGCACAGGGCGTGATTATAATTACGGAGTTGGTTCTCACCTATGCCCTGGAGCTTCCAGCCAAAGGGACTTGTTCAAACTTACTTTATTATAACAAGGTAGAACCTTCCTATAAGTTCTTCCAGGTGTTTCTGGGCCATTCCCTCTGGGGCTATACTAGATGATTTCCCCTTTTTGGTTAAGCCAGGGTACTTGCCTGCCCCATTGGCTCTCCCTAGGCCACATCTCCAGCCTACTCATGGATGTCTCATCCAGTGTAACTAGGAACACCTCCCCGATCCTTCCACTTCCCTGGAGCTCGTCACACTGACAGTACCTCAGCACCAAGCAGCGTGGGACACAAGTGCATCTGTGACAAATATTGAAAAAGTCAACTCTCATTTAAGCAAAAATAGGGAAATTAATGGCAGATACAGCTGCAAACCAGGGCTAACCTGGGTCTCGGGCATGGCTGGATCCAAAGAGAATCAGGGCTAACCTGGGTCTCGGGCATGGCTGGATCCAAAGAGAATCAGGGCTAACCTGGATCTAGGGCATGGCTGGATCCAAAGAGAACAATGTGACAAGACCCACCCTTCATCTCGGTTCCTTGGGCATTGGTGTCATCCCCCAATAACCTCTCCCTTCATGGTCCCTAAGTGGCTGCCAGGGACTCCCAAGACTACAACATCCTCATAGGCCCAGGCTGAGGAGGTAGAAATTGGATATCTCTTCCCTCAGACATGCTCCAAATGATCGAGTCTTCTTTTACTGGTTCAGTTCATGTGCTCTACCCATGTGAGCCACTGATGCTAGGATGGTGTGGATTGCTTGGACTGAAATCACAGCACCACTGTCCTGTTATCCAAACTGCTTTCCACTCCTGGAAGCTTCTTAGCCAGGAGGCATGGGTGGGGCAGCTGTCTACTTTGCTTGTTTACTTTATAACTTCACTGACTGCAGCAAGTAGCAAAGCCCAAGGGTGCATTAGCCAGGGCTTCCTGCCTTTCTTGGCCCTCTTCTTCTAAGACCCTACCTCCCCCTGTATACCTTTAGCATCCTCCATGAGCCTCAGCCAGACCTGCACCCAGACATCCCTGTGTAATGCCAGCACAACCCCCTCCTATGGCCTTGCCCTTGGCTATCTTCTGCTGGGTATGTTGTCCAGAAGCTGAGCCTGCTCGGATATCTTTGACCAACACTTTTCTAGGAACCTCCTTCCAGTCCTTTGGGATCCAGTTCACACACATCTGATCTTCTGAAGACCCCTTCCCTTCAGACCCAGCCCGGCTTCTAAGAGTGGCCATTGCTCTCTCACCAGCAACCAACAGGTTCTCAGAAAGTCTGGAAGACAATTTTCCCAATATAAATATTTCTTTTCTTTTAAAGATGCATTTATTTTATGTATGAGTGCCCTATCTGCATGTATACCTGCATGACAGAAGAGGGCATCAGATCCCATTATCGGATCCCATGGTGGTTGTGAGCTACCACATTATTGCTAGGAATTGAACTCAGGACCTCTGGGAGAGCATTCAGCGCCCTTAACCACTGAGCCATCTCTCCAGTCCCTGATGCAAATATTTCTGCCTATTTCAAATGCCAGGTGGTGTCAGTTAGCTTACAGAAGTCAGCCTCCTGAGCCTGGAGGTGCTGGTTTCTGTACAGCATAACTGCACACCACGCTGACCCCCAGCCCTTTGAAGTGCCGACAGCCAAGCAGAGGACATGTCTCCAGACCTTCCTTGCAGGGCCTCCTGACTGCTGCTAGCCTGGAGCCTCTCCTGTTGTGCCAGGGGTAAAAAGTCAGTCAGGGGGTGCTGGTTTGGGTTCAGCACCTCACCCTGCTTGATTTAAACCAATTATATAAGTTCTCTGTGCCTCAGTTTCCTCAACAAGAAAATAGACAATAAAGGCTTTTCTGAATAGGGTTGCTAGCATCAAATGAGTGCTTCTCTGGAAGCATCCAGGCTTGTGCCGGCCCACAGCAAATGTTTGGTGGGTATGAGCTACTGCCTAGGCTGTGCCCGTAACTCTACACATGTATGCTCTTTAGCTTCCGTCTCCTGGATTCTGTGTGGGGGAGATGGGAGTCTTGCTTGACAAAACAGCCAGAATGTGTCAAGGCCTGGCATTTTGGGAAGGTGCTCATTATGGGGTAACGAGCACTCATGTGGGGACTTGGGACAGAAAGCTGAGGAGGTGTGTGAGTCATGCACGGCGCCTTGGCCAGGCGTGACTTGTGACAGCCTGGAAGCCAAGTGTGGTCCCCAGGATTGCAACGCAGAGAGGTGGCAGTGCCACCGTCACATTTAAGAGCCAAGGGAAGCTGGAAAAGGACAAACCACTTGATGTCCTGTAGCTTCAGAGAGTGATATAAGCCAGGATCTCAGCTTGTGGCGGCCAGAGAGTCGGAGGAGGAAGTGGAAAGGGACAGGCCATCCTGGAGAAGGCATGCCTGAAAGAGAGGCCTGCTGGAGCAGACGGTGCCTGTGGGGGGCCGGCAAGCAATAGAACTGGCTATGTCTTCGAGCTGGGGAGTGACAGGCAGTGAACAGTGTTTAAGGAAGATTAATCTGGCGGTGCGCGGAGGATGGATGACTGCAGAGAGAGGCTGGAGGCAAGGAGACCAGCCAGGAGGCTGCCGCGGTCATCCAGGCAAGAAATGACAGAACCTCCCTTCCCAGTGAGCAGCCAGCAAGGCTGGAGTAAGAGAGATGGATGTGGGAGACACTGCTGCATCTGGTTGGGGCGGGGGTGGGGGAGAGGGGAGCCGAGAAGGGTAAGGAGGCAAACATGATTCAGAGCTCTGAGCCTGGGGAAGCGGGGGCTGGGCTGAGAGGGGAGAGTCTTAACAGTTGTGGATCCACTGTGGTCACCCCACCTCACCTTACCAGGCTGTAGCTTATGTGAGCACCCATATTATAAGCAACAGTAACTAGCTCTGGCCAAGCTGAGGGTTGTAATAGCATTTACCTAACCTAAGAGAAAAGCCCTCCTAAGGACTGGGGAGGGAAAGCCAGGCTAGTTAACTGAGGACAATGGATATGGCCCAGGAGACAGTGGCCTGCTCTGTGCTGAGTGGCTGTCTGAATAGCTGGGAGGGGCACACGGGGAAAAGCCTTCCTAACAAGCTGGCAGAGGTGGCCTCAGCACTGGGAATGTTTGCAGAAGGCCCTAGCAGGACTCAGCAGGGAGATGAGGATGAGTGGCAGGTGTCTCAGCAAGACCCTGTGGTAAAAGTTAAAGGGGTTTCGATTGACTCTCAGCCTCCGCTGGGCTTGAGAAGACTCTTCCCTCGGGGAACTGGGCTTATTGCAGTGATGTGCCACCTTCCAGCGTTTGGGATTTCTCTGCACATGATACCTCCACACCCCTCCGATGGTGTGCTCCAGTGATACTGTCAGCTAGGGTGACCTACAGGAAAGAATTTGGCCCAGGCTAGCCAAACCACAGAAGGAACCCTGGACATAGTGATTGGTCCAGTGGTGGCCACAGCCTAGGCTCAGTCAATCAGGATCTTCTGACTTGGAAGTAGAGGAGTTAGCATGCTCGGGCAGAGGGCCAGGACTATGTCCTCCTGTGTGACAAGCGTACACATATGTAGAGAGAGGCCAGAGCATGGGAGAGTTGGGTGAGGCAGAAGCAGGAGACTGTCTTGGAGGCCCCAAGGCCCCAGAGATTGGTCTCTGCAGCTCTCAATGCTGTGAGCTGATCCAGCAACTTCTGAAGCTTGATCAAGGAGCTTCCTGTTGTACACTTACACTGGAAGAGATGTTGGGCCTTGATGCCCTGCACCCCTAAATGGCCTGATACAGGATCCAGGAGGTAAATAAAGTCCACACCCAGAGGTGGCCAGGAGGCTTGTGTGAGGGCGTTCAGCCCCCAAGCAGCAGCTGCTACATTCTAAGAAATAGAGTCCACATGGGAATCCAATCACAGGCTTCCCTCGGTACATCAGAAATGTCTAAGCTGGACCTGGAGAGATGGCTCAGCAGTTAAGAGTGTGTGCTGCTCTTGCAGGGGACTCGGGTTCAGTCCCCAGCTTTGTAACCACCTGTAACTACAGACCTCCCTCCCTCCCTCCCTCCCTCCTTCCCTCTCTCTCTCACACACACACCACACAGTCTCTCTCTCCCTCTCACTCACTGACACACACTTTAAGAAAATCTTAAAATCTTTGCGCCCCGAGAGCCCATTGGCTTGGCCAGAGCTTGGCCTTCTTTAGTTAGGCATCGTCCTAGTGCCCGTGTGCCACTCTGTGTGCCTTCATTGCCCGTGTGTCAGGGTCTCAAACGCTCCCTCCCACATTCACTTTCTGGATTTGTGCACCCCCACGGACCCATGTCCTTAATTTGCCTCTGCCTTGTCTAACCCTGCCCTGTACACATGTACACAGGTATGCAGGCACATGTCCCGCTCTCCCCATAGGTTGGTCACACTGAGGCTGCCTGTTCACTCTATGGACAGTGCTCGGCGTAAGTGCACAGGCCACACGCAAGTCTCCTCCTTCTTGTACCTCCCTTCTCTCCCTGCTCCCAGAGCTCCTCCTCAGGAGCTGGCTCTGAGATGCAGGCAGGGCATGAAGCACAGGTGTGAGGCCTGTCATAAGAAGTAGGGTGTGGATGCTGTGAACTTGGGTCCTGGTTCTCAGGGGGTCTGGGGAGCCACTGCTGCTGAGGAAGAGGAAGGTTCTCGGTGGGGCCAGGATTCTGAGAAAGCCTGAAGGACGTCAAAGACCACAGTGGGAACTGTGGAGGAGTTGGAGGAGGCATTAGTGAGCCAGGGAAGGTGTGTGTGGACATAGAGGCCACTGGGAACTTACAGAAAGGGAAGGATATCAGAACTACAAGGCATGGAAGCCATTCGGGACTTCAGGAGAAGAGCAAGCAGGAGTGCTGAGGGCAGGCATGGTTGCCAAGGGCTTTACAATGTACTTACATGCAGGCTCTCTCTGAAGTGGATTCAGAGCCAGGCCTCAGCTCCAGCTCTTTGGAAGACAGAATGGACAGACTAAGGGACATGGCTAGGCCATTAAGCAAGTGTATATTGAGCACCTACTGTGTGCCTGGCACTCAGTTAGACACTACAGTAGTATAGTGAGCAAGGCCGCTGCTCCCCTCCCTGGGAGAGCCCACATTAAAGTTGGAGCCGATCCCAAACAAGCAGACAGAGTAAGATAATGACAAAGGGTTTTGTCTAGGTAGAAGGTAGGCAGAGGGGCCGTAGGACCTCAGGTGTGCTAAGTGAGAGTGGCCCTCTAGAGTCAGGGTCACAGCTGAGAGTGGGTGATCCAGGAAGACTTCCCTGTGGAGCAGCATCTGAGCTGAGAAGGGGCTGATGAGGGAAGGCAACTGCGGGGTGCAGCAGAAGGTACGGGTTTTTTGGGGGGGGGTTGAAAGTGAAATTGTGTGAATGAAGCGAGTACCCAGTGGCTCTCATCTGTGTTCACTGATACTCAAAGCCACTGTGACTTCCGGAAAGGCACAATGGAGAATCAGAGTGACTGAGAGTTCCTCTGGGCCACATCTGATCTTGTTAACCGATTTGAGAACATCAGAAGGCCTGCATTATGTCACAGCTCGAGCTCAGGGCCAGACACTCCTCTGCTCTGGTTACG
Organism: Rhabdomys pumilio; assembly: GCA_030674055.1. NCBI lineage: Eukaryota > Metazoa > Chordata > Mammalia > Rodentia > Muridae > Rhabdomys > Rhabdomys pumilio. The sequence continues at coordinate 8,701,067 of JANHMN010000006.1, read as the reverse complement.
CAACAGAAGGAAGGGCTGTCACTAGACCTCAGGCAGGACTGATGGCGAGGGCAGGCGTGGGTGCAGGGCAGGCCACTTGAGCCCTTTGGAGCATGTGGATTGCCAGGCAGAGGTCTGGGTGCCTGCTGTCTCCCTGTCTCCTTATAGCAAATACTGACATGCAAAATAGCTTACAGAGGTGTAGTGAAGTTAGACTGTGTGTGTGTGTGTGTGTGTGTGTGTGTGTGTGAAATTCACATAAAATTAAAGTACACAGTCAGATGACACTTGGAACACACACAGTGTGGCTGTCGTCTCTATCACATGGATTTTTGTCATTTCCAATGAGACCGAATCTGCCACCCATTCCTTGTTCCATGTTCCCACCCCTGACAAACAGTACCCTGCTTTAAGTCTCTCTGGACCTACCTATGTGGACGCCATGCAAATGGGACCGGTGCCAACTGTGGCCTTGTGACATAACACGGAGGCCACCCCATGGCAGGGTCTTCATCCCCACTGAGAGCTAACAGTTCCTGTGTGCTAGCTCAGCTTTTGTGGCAGCCATCTTTACTAATTGAACCACGTCGCTAACCCTATTGCACTTAGAGAAACAAAGTTTCAATTTCTGACACCACAGACTGGTGAATGGTTTGGGTGACACAGAACACTTTCTGCTCGGGAGAGGGAAGGAACCAAACCAAATTCTAGGTAGCTGGAGACACCTATGCATTCTCACCTTGATAACTACACTTGAGGATTCCTAAAAAACAAAAAACTGAAAACAAGGTGGACAGGGAAGGCCAAGGAGAAAGAAGGCCAGAGAGCAGTGGGGGAGGGCCCCGGGGGAGGGCAGTGGGGGCAGAGCTCTTCACACCAGCCAGGAGGACTCTGCAGACTGTCACAGCTGTCATTGGACTATTTTCCCCAGAGAACACTGGGTAATGTAAGCTGCCGGAGGTGGTGAGGAGAGGAGGGAAGCAGAGGTCAGAAGTCAGGTCACAAGAGAAGGAAACACACTTGCCAAGGAGACTGGAAACGTGGGGGAGGGGAGAGAAGCTAGAGACACTGCCAAAGAGTACCTGAGCTGAGAGCCAAGTGTCCCAAGAGAGGAGCTGTCCCTAGCCCTGTTTCTAGGAACCCTTCCTGCTTTACAGGGATCTTCCCCTCCCCCTCCCCTTTCTCCTCCTTCCTCCCTCCTTTCTTTCTTTCTCCCTTTTTGTCTTTTTGTGCTTTTCATTTACACTCTGCTCTGAAGTCATAGCTTCATTTTTCTGTATAACTAGAGTTGAAAGAAAATCGTCCAGAGGTCTAAAGTAAGTGGCCAGCCTCCCGATCTCTGGCCCAGAGGCCGAGGTCCCTATTTATTGCTTACTCCCACTTTTGGCTGTCTCAGGCCATGCTGTTTTGAACATTTCCTTACCCGGTATTTGCTTAAATACCTGCTTCCCATCCTCCTGGCCACACTCCTAGAGTGGGGTTGTTGGGTCCAGCGGTCTCAGGAACACAACCTCACCCCACCTCATGTTCCCAGCCGGCAGTGCTTGGGCTTCCAGTTTCTCCACACCCGATGCCCATCTTTGAAACATTGTAAAATTGTTTTTTTCATCTCACAGTGCACTCCTTTGTGGGTCCCAGAGTCTGCAGGGGGCCTGCTTGCGAGGCCAACCGGCCCTGCGTGGTGTAGGCTTCATGGTGCAGAATGGGCAGGTGGGGGAGTGGGGGCAGCTGAGACTGGGGCCCTGTAGCTGACAGCTTACAGTGAGCTGTCTGATTTCTGGGCCTCCCTTTGCCCTTCCTCTGCACCACTCCTCAAGCCAAGAGCTGTCCTCGCCACCCTTCCATTCCTGTGTGTGCATGAGCACACACACATGCACACACGCGCATACACACACACACATACACACATGTTTCTCATCACCAGGATAAATGTAGCTACCAACAATACTGGTGCTAATTTGTCAGTACAAGGCTGTGATCGCGAATATATTAGCATCTTCACGTGAAAGCATTTCATTTTTTTAGTAATTAAGAAGTATTTGTCTTAAGCATTAGGGTGACATGCTGCAGGCCTCCTGGGCAGCAGATGGGAAGGCGAGGGAGTCCCCAAGTATGATAGCCTTGTTACCTGTGCAAGTAGTTATCACTCCACCCTTCCAAAGCTTTCTGGGTGTGGCACTGAGTGTGGCCAAGGCAGGCAGGTGGGTGGCAGGGTGACAGTGAAGATGGCAGAGCCCGAGGATGCATCCTCAGATCCAGGCCTGGGGCCCAGAAGCTTCCGCCTTCATCTTCTCCATCTCTCCATGTCAATCCAGCCGCACTCCAATGTCACATCAGACCCACAGCCCCTTATTCTCTGCCATAACGTCTTCATGACATTATCAGCAATGGGGTGGATCTTCTTAATTGCATTGCTTCCTTCTTTATTTTATGTCTCCCTCCGCTAAAGTTTAAGTTTCTTGAGGGCAGGGCCGGTGGGTTTTTATGCTCACTGCTCACGTGTGGGGGTGGGTGGGTGATGGATGATCTGTGGGAAGCAGACCTGTTAATAGGCTGGTTTACAGACCTGACCCTTCTCTCTTCTCTGCCACCTCCACTCCAAGATGGCCTGTGCCTCCCTCTCTGGCTGTACCAAGAGCCACTGGGAAGGGTTTCCCAGTGAGCAGACTATCTCCTCTGTCTGTGTTGACATCCTTCTTGGTTGGGACCTTCTCTTTTTCTGGGGATTCCAAGTTGTGTGGCTCTCTCTTGCCCCTAAAGGGAGGAAGGACATGGCTTCAGGGCTGTGTGTCTTCTAGTGTACTGACCAGCATGTGTGTGTGTGTGTGTGTGTGTGTGTTTGTGTTTGAGAACCAGGCTCCTCCCTGCAGGCTTCTCTACCCTTCTTTACCTCCCAAACTCCTGTGGCCCTGTCCCCATTCTACGTGTCCCCAGGTCAGACCCTCCCCCAGACTCCCACCCTTCAGCAAAGGCGAATAACTGGAAGCTTTTATCATTCGGCAGAAGCAACATCAGAAAACAATTATTGTTTTAATTACCTGCTGTCGCCGTACAAGACAGGAAGGTTGTAAAGTGTGATGGAATCTTTCATGTTAATGGACGCCAGCCTGCACCAGGCCACGATTTATGTGGATGCAGCTGGCAACTTCCGTCAACCGGTGTGGAATCTCTAAACCCCTTTATCTCCGTCCCTGCACCGGGGCACCCCTTTTACCCATCACCTCTCTGTCTAACATGGTAACATGGTAGGGACATTTGCCTTCTTCGCCCAGGAAAGCCTGCAGCCAGCAAGTATCCAGGGATCCACCATCCCTTTAAAGGAAGACTGCTGGGCTGGCACCTCTTGCCACTTGCATGAAGGGGTGCTTGTGTGGGTACAGGCGGATGGCTTCTCTGCAGGCCTGCTCCCCACCACCCTGCTGTATCGTGCACACCTCTTGCCACACCTGGATGGTGTTCTGGTGCCATATTGGATTCCTTCTGTGCTGGTCCTTCCTGGAAGTCCTATTAGCTCACCCTGTCTCTGCTTCCCCTCCCCCACTCGTTCCACCAAGATCCTGGGCACTGAGTAGTGCTTCCTGGCTGAGGTCTTCAAAGGCCTTCTACAACCCATATTGTATAGTCCTCGTTTATACACATCATCCTCCCTAGAGGCCACGGCAGCTGTGTTCTGACCCAGAACTGACATTCTTTTGCCCTGAGCACATTCATACATTTCTTCATTGAGACCTCACAATGGAGCTTTGAAGAGAGCTGTGAGTGTGAGCCCATCTTACAGATGTGAAGACAGAGGCAAGGGTCAGGCTTAAGTTTGCATGGAAGAGCCGATGTGAAGACTAACCAGGTTAGTTTTGGGACTTGATCAGGACGGTATCAGGAGAGAAATCCATGCCTGGATGGGTTTGATTTTGTCTTTAATTTTTGAGATGATGTCTTGCTATGTTGCTAGGTTGGCCTTGAACTCTAGGGTACAAGTGTCCCTCCTGCCTCAGTCTCCTGAGAAGCTGTATGGGCATACCTGGCTTCATTTTGGCTCTAACCACAACTTTTATTATTATTACTGTTTCACCTGGAGTTTACCACTTAATTGCTTAGTTATACCTCACTTTTTCTCATCTGTAGAATGGGTACAGTGGCCATCCATTATCACGTTACCTTGGTACTGGTGTGTAACCTTAGGCTGTGAAGATCAGTAGATCTGTGTTGTACAAGTGCATTGCCTCCATCCATATCAAGGCGTTTCATCCTTTCCAGGCGGTGGGAACTGTTGAGGTTTTGAAAACATTGTGATCAAATTTGTTCGCTAGAAAGATCACAGTGAGTGGCCAGTGGAGGACAGGAAGGGAGAAGAAAAGCAGCCAGAAAGGACAGTGGGGCTTGTTCACCCTGGGAAAGGGGAAGCGAGCGCAAGGGCCTGGGGCAGGCTGTCCTCTCTCAACATACACCTGCTCAAGTCCCCTGGCAGGTGAATCTGGTGTTGGGAACTGATGTCCTAGCTAAGGCCAGGGAAGAGCAAGCTATCTGGAGTAAAAAGCAGACAACTGGAAAGACCACTTGGGCTGCTGTGTGGGAGCAGATGGGTTTCTCCAGTCCTCCTCAGAAGTTGGCTTCCTCTCCAGGACAGGCTGTGGGCTTGCCCTGGACGGCTTCACTTACCAGTTTACTGGCTTGCCCACCTATTCTTTCGCACACCAGCTCATGTCTTCAGCAAGTGCTTGACAAGTTCTGCTGAGCCTCCCGCCTGGGCTCCCGGGATGTCCAGTGACACTGCATGCGTGCCCTCATGGAGCTGATATTCAAGTGCAGGGGACAGGCAACACCCCAGTGAACAGATGAAGACATGAAATAATTACATGCTGTCAGGCATGCAGAGGAGAACAAAGGAGTTGAGACAGGGTCCCCCTCCTGTCCCTGTCCTGTCTGTGGCTGAGAAGTGGCTCTCTGCTCGCAGGCCCTGCGGTGATGCATGGACAGCATTAGTGGACCAGCCTGCCTGATTCGTCTCCCTGTCTTCCCTGGATTACTGTCCCGCTTTGGCCATCACTTCAGCCTCTAATATATTCCCCAGGGCCAGGGAGGGGCCATTCATTTAAAGATCTTTCTATTGAGTCTTTGTTTCTGTGGACCCTAAGGGGAAGAAGAAATGCCAAAAGTAGAGGAAAAGGGAGCCCGAGAGATCTGATGTTAGAACTGCAAGTGATAGCACAGAGTTTGCTAGGGTCAGACTTGCTGGGCCAACTAAACACTCTCTCCTTTCTGTCCTGTCTCCTGATGGTCCCTGCTTCCCCTCACCCCTCCCTTCCTCTACCCCCATCCATGTGAGCTCAGCCCAGCCTCTTAGAGAGAAGCTGTGAGGTGCTCTGGGAGATGGAGTCTCTGATTACAATTCAATTTGCCAGCGTCTCCTCCCTCCTGGGTCTCTGAGGAGCTGTGCATTTGTGGTGAAGGCTCCTGCGGGAGCAGCCTTGCTGTTCTGGGCCAGAGCTGCTGTCAGTCCCAGCCTGTCTTGTACCAGTGGTGAGGTGAGCCACTGACTGAGCAAAGCAGCAGTCACAAGGCAGGTCCAAGGCACAAGGACAGTCAGTCCTGTGTGGGCCCTCCCTGGCACTCACCACATGTCTGGGAGTCACCATCTCTTCGGGACATTGAGTGGTCACTGCATCTCTTAGAAGTGTTAAGAAATCCCAGGCTTGGTGGGCAAGACCCTCCCCTTATGAGCAGCACTGTCAAGGAGAGGTGGGGTTTGGCCTGGGTCACTTGGGAGGACAGGTGTCCTCTTGGGTCTGAGGATAAGGCCTCACTGGCTTGTACACCTAGAAGTGAACATTGGCCCTGGGCACTGGGAACAGGTGCACCCATGGGTGAAGGTGACTTTGCTGACAGCTCGGGAAGCCTGCCCATCACAGCCAGCCCCCCATAGGGGGACCACTCAGGGCTTCCTGCCAATCCCATCTCTCCCTGTCAACAGTGGCCACTGGCCAATGCAGTATGCAAGTCCCTTACAAATGCTCTTAAGTGGGAGCCATTGGGTCCCTACTGGCAGTCAGGAGCAGCCTTCATCCAGGAGTCTCCAGCCACCAAGGTCCAAATTTCAGGAGAGCCCCTGATCCCTGCCCATAACTGCAGATGGTCCATAGCCTCTCGTGCGTTTCTCCCCTGTGCTGGCATTTCCTGCCTGGCTCCAGCTCCTTTCCCTCCTGTCCAACCTCCAAGCTAACTGGGCTCTGCAGAGGACAGCTCTGAGCATCTGATGTGCAGGTGTGTGACTGAGCGGAGAGGAGGGCAGTGTAGAGATGAGGTGACTACATGTGCACCTGAGCAGGAGTGTAGAGGCAGCACTGTATAGAAATGTCTCAGAAATGGACTCATCTGGAACTCAAAGCAACTGTTTTCTCATAGATAAAGAGCTGACAAACTGAAAGAAAAGAAACAAACGATTGGACAGCCAAACAGCCTTCTTGGTGGAGAATTGGGAGATGTGCTTTTGGGCAAAGAATCAAAGCTCACTCATCTGTCTCTCTCTCTCTCTCTCTCTCTGACATTCAAATAAAATATCTGAAAGAGTCTGTGTATGTATGATAAAATCATGGACTTTGCAGTTAAATCTCAACTCCTTTGGGTAATGGTAAAATGCCAGGCCAGTGAATGATGGCTTTAGGGGAGGTCTTACCTCGAAGGCAGCAGGCTGGGCAGAAGATGGCACTGAGTTTTGGATTTGGGTCACATCATGGAGGCTGTCTGGGTGGAAGGGATTTGGGGCACAGAAGGACAGCAGTGTGCCGGACAGGTTAAGAAGGGAACTGGAGAAGTTATCCATGTTCCCTCCCCACATTGCAGAGTTGAGGACAGATGTAGCCCACAGTGTGGCCTGATGTGGGAGGTACACCCATTAGAGCTGGGGGGGGTGCTGTGTCCATCACAGATTGACTGGTGTGCTGTAGTAACTCAATTTGCACATCTGTGGAATGGAGCCACTGATCCCCGGTGCAAGTCGGCCTTACAGAGATATCAGAGCAGCTGAGAGCTGAGATGACACTGTGCAGGCAATGGCGATGTTCCTGAAAGCTGAGTGGCTGTTGAGACAGCTGCGTGGAAAGGAGACCAGTACATAAACTCAGCCTGGTCCACCTGGACAAGCTCGGGAAGGAGAGTCTGTGGGGAAACATGGAAGAAGTCTATAAAATCAGCAAGAAGGGGACACTCGCTCTTTCACTAAATCGCTGCTTCACAAGAAGCCCCCTCCTTACCCTGGCCCCCAACCAAGCTCAGGAGAAGGCAGGTTTAAAACCAATAACAGGAAATCCTGCTGCACTCGGCAGGGAACAAACTTTGAAAATCGTTTCCCCTAGAGGTGATACAGGCTGGAAATATAAATTGCTTCCAGAAGGGTTTAGATAAGTTCGTGGATTGCGGAGCCGGAATGGTTCCTGGGCAAAATTAGAATGTGAGGAGGCCTCTGCCCCATGTAGACGATGTCAGAGAGGGAGTCCCGCCAGACCAGGATGCCAGGGCAGCCATGACCACCTGCTTGTATGGTCTGCATGCGAGTTTGCAAGGAGGCACGCACAGCATCTTCCTGTCTGATGGGGCTGCCTCCCCTCTCACAGCCATGTCTGCTCTGAGGCCCCTCCCTACCCCATCCACTGACCTCCACAGATATTTCAGCCCCATGTGGAACCCTGTTGCCCCCACTCCTGTCCCCTACCCCCGCTCTGGCCCCCATGTTGAGCTCCAACCCATGGATTTTTCTAGCCACACACCCGTGTCTGCACTTTCAATGGTGCTGGCCTCTGCCTCCCACTCAGCATCACAGGGAGGCCACAGCTCCCTCTGTGCTCCACAAGATGGTGAAGACTGAACTTACCTGCTAGGCTCTCCAGGGACTGCTACTGGCATGAAGCCTGTCACTCCAGCTGCCTTCCCATTGCCTGACTCTGCCTGGATTGCTTCTCCAGAGTCCCCAGCACAGGCTTCTGGATTGGGTTGATGTTTGAACCCTTTGGGACCTACAATCCTGGAAAGGTTTGGATACCAGGATGGTGGTCATGAAGAGAAAACAGGCTGCTTGAGTCTCTTCCAGGTTATCTGTCTCACACAGAAGGTCTTCTGAGAGTGAGATGAACAGAGACAGAAAGGTTATGGTGTCTACTTTTCCACCCAGGTTCCCAAGATGCTTTTAGTTCTTTCTAAGCAAGCACAGAGTTAGATGGCTGTGAAGTTCACCTGTACTGATGCCTCAGTACCATGGACAGGGGTCCAGTCCCGGATAGTGGTTCAGTACCTGGACAGCTCCCTGTTCCTTCCGCATACTTAAAGCCAGTTTAATTAGACCTGTGCTCTGCCCGCTAAGATCTCTGCTAGCTCTTGAGGGGTCCCTGTCAGCACCCCTAAAAGCTCTCTGGAGAATTCATCCCTGCTGTGTGTCAGACACGGTTGCATGAGAAAGTTATTGACAAGGGCTGCCCAGGGTGGAGTTCCCTTTGTGGGTAGAGACTTTTATCCTGTAGGCATCCACTGAAATTCTCAGGTCTTTTCCCAGATAAAGTGGCTGCTGTGGTCGGGTGTGGCCCAAGTGTCCCCAACGGTTCACATGCTGGAGGCTTGGAGTGAAGAAGGTAGTGGGCCCCTTAAGAGGTGGAGTCTGGGGAGATGTTCTTGGTATATTGGAGGCTCTGCTCTCAGATGAGGTTAAAGTAGTATTCACAGACCCCTTGGCTCCCACACAGGCTGATAATAAGGAGCACAGCTGGCCCTCCCCAGTGCTCCGGCTTCCTGTGCGGTGACCTAACCTGTTGTTCCCAGGCATATTTCTACTACAGAGATGCTGGCTTCCATAAGATTCTCACCAGAGGTTGAACCAGGCAGGTTTTTTAGCCTCCACAATTGTAGGCTAAAGAGTGAGGAGGTACAGCTCCCTTGTCCCTAGCAAGTTCAATCTCTGCAGTACAAAAACAAAACTGGCAACTAAGTAAACCTCTTTCTTTATAAAGTTAGCCTACCTGGGATATTCTGTTACAGTAACCAAAAAGTGGACTAATACTGTTACCATGCTTTCTTAACAAACCTGATTCTACTGCTTGACTCTGCTAAGAGGCTAGTGAGGTGGGAGGCAGGGGTTTGTGTGTCTCGTTCTAATGGTACTGTGAGATGCCAGGGAGCCACTCTCCTGCAAAGAAAGCCTTCATGCCTCCCCAGTGCTTAAAGAAATAACATGTCCATTACTTAAGTTCCCTTCTGATCTGCCTTGCCAGATTCATCTTCCTGCCTCTCTGTTCATGTTTCAGACTTTCTAGCCAAGCTAGCTTCCCAGTTCAGAATCTTCTGGAGTGTAGTATGACATAAAACTCAGATCAAATTGACTTAAACAGTAAATAGGTGTTATTGATTCTCACAACTCAAGAACCCACAGGTATAGCTGACTGGGGAAAGCCAGATCCTCAGGCTTGGTCACTCTGGACTGTTCTCACAGCCCCCAGTCTCTCTGTGCCCTCTGGTGACAGGGTGGCTGCAGCAGCTCCAGACCTCAATTCTTTACCCCACTCCTAGGACTACACTGACTCCTTTCCATGCCTGTTCAAGTCAACTGCTGTCCCCAAGACAAGAGACACAGTTGACTAGAGCCAATCAGGACGTACCCTAGAGCTCATAAGACATAGTTCCATCCAAACCACTTGGCTAATTATGGAACAGTGATGGACCTCTCAAAGAAAATGGAGCTTCTGTTTGTGGGGAAAGGAGAGACAAAGGCTAGGGATGCAGCTAAAGGCATCTAATAATGGAGCTGAGGCCCCCTTCTCTGTTCCCTGACTGGTTTACTGTGTCCAGCCATATCACCTGCTGATACCTGGTGCTCTTCACAAGAGACCCTTTTTTCAACCACCTCTTTGATGTCACATCCACTCATGAGGCGTAGCTACCTCCTTGGCTTCCACTCTTGTGAATGCTCCCCTGTTGTGGTCCCACCCTTCCCGAATCCTCCAAATCACCTCGCACATCTCTAGTGAGATGGAGATAAAGCTGGGTTGCTCAGCCTTCGTGGAACCTCCCTCAGAGGAGGGAGCTCAGAGCCAAGAGCTTGTGGCAACAAGGTCTGCAGGAAATAAGTAGGGCGGACACGAGTCCCAGGGCTGGAGCAATGGATGGCGGCAGCCACACTGGCTCAGTGGGGTGCTGGAACAGCATCAGTATACCCCAAGAGGGCCACTGGTCAGGGAGAGCTGGGATGTACTGTGCCCAGATCACAGAGTCTGGACTGGCTCTGGCCTGCCAGTTCTTGTTCCTGTAGCTGCATGTTGGCATCAGGGTATGCGTGGCAGAGGTGGCCCAGGAGGAGGTGGTGGAGGTGGCCCAGTCTTTTCCCACTCCCTGCTCCTTCCACAGAACTACATAACATTAACCTGTGGCCTTTGTTGTCTCTGTGGGGAGGAGCCTTGTAAGGAGCCTGTGGGTCTCAGGGAAAGGAGGGGCTGACTGTCAGAGGGAGGAAGTTGGGTACGGCTGAGAGGCATCAGAGGGAGGTTATGAAGGACATGGGACTGGGTTGTGAATTGGGTCACAGAGTATGAGAACCAAGAGCAGTTATTCATTCCCACCAGCCAGTCTTACAACGTCCCTAATGAACCCACTATCCCCCTCCCCTCTGACCTGGGCTCTGAAGGGGGCCACCTCCTCATCCCCTTCTCCCCTCTGGAGGATGCAACATCTAGGGGATGCTGGCTTTGTGCATGGCTGGAGTGGCAGTGGGCCTTGTAAGAATTCTCTGTCCTGGGAGTCCCAGGAACAACGGAAGCCAGCTATAAGGATAAAGGAGATTCCTCCACCTGACCTTGCTTGTCTGTTCCATGAATCTGAGCCAAGAGAACTGACTGGGTCTAAGTCAATTTCAAAATAAAACCTCTTCTGTTTGGGACAAGTGGCATTGAAGAGGAGACCTATCCCTATGGCCCATACTGTTGGCTTTGCTCAAGGGTGCCAGAGAAGGCTACTGCCCTCCAGGCATGCAAAGCAGAAGAGGCTAAGCCACACCCCCTTACTCTATGTTTAGTTTTTTTCCTCACTAGCTAAGAAGCTCCACTCCTTTCTTCACCAGAAAGGGGGCGTGGCCTGGTTGAGTGGAGGTGTCAGGACTTGGTCCTACTGTGTGGCTGTGGGAACACCAGAGGTAGTTTTGACACCTTAGCTAAACTTGTAGCGTCCGGGTTCAGAGCTCGCAATAGTGGTAAACTAACATAGCAAGCACCCAGTGTCAGGTCTAATTACTTTCTTCAGTCTACAGAGGTTCTCAATAACAAAGGCCATTGTGGGTGCCAAAGGCAGACCGGGACATGGCAGCCTGGTGTGTACTTTTAGCCCTGGGGAACTGGAACTTGGACTGGGGTCTCTATTGGTAGGGTCACAGCTCTAGCCAGCACTGGAGTGTCTCACTCTGGGCTCCCAGAGGAGCCGTGGGTGGCAGCAGAGCAGAAGCTTAGAGCACAGACTCAGTCAGACTATCCCACTCCACTGCATCTCGCTCTATGACCCAACACGAGTTGTAGTTTGTCATCTGCAGAATGGGACTAGCAAGAGTCACAGAGCTGTTGAGACAAGTGTTTGAGATGTCACGGTAAATAGAGACAAAGCACACTGCAAAGGCCGAACCACTTACAAATTCAGTGTGTGTGTCGACTGTGGCCGGCGGAGGTTGCTTGTGGAAGAACCCGAGAGGATGGGCAGATGCACGGCTATCCACCCACACTGTGACCCGCTGTCCAGCAACAGAAAGTGCCACTGCGTGTGCAGAGAGCAGCCCAGGTGAACCGCAGAAGCAGGGCACTGTGGAAGAAGCCAGACACAAAAACTACATGCTACATACGTCCGTTCCGATAACATTCTAGAAAAGGCAGGTGTCACAGGATCAGTGTCTGGTGGGGGGGGGGCAGGGTTCTCACATCCCCCTGTCCCCACCCCTGCCTCAGACTGGCTTCCCTCCTGCTGAGTCTGAGAGAGGCGCTCAGTGACACATTAGCAAGAAAGATGCCACAAGAAATAAAGTTTGTTATGAATTATTCTGTTTGGGGCTAATTATAGGCACAGAGGAGACGGGTGTTTACAGAGGCAGGAGGTGGAGGTGTGGGGAGACGGAGGGGGAGAGGCCCCCCGAGGTTAGAGATGGTTAAGCACAGGAGGCTGCATAGTAAGGTGGGGTGGATAAGGAACTTTAAAAAGAAACACAACTAAGGTTGTGTCCAAGGTGATTGAAGTGTCCGAGGACAGATCTGAGGCCCTAGGTGCTGGCAGACCTCCAGGACAGATCCTGGAATCCCAAGAGACACCAGAGTGCAGGACAGCCATGGGTTGTCTTCTTCTGAGTAATGATTCTGGGTCTACACCACCTGCCTCTGCATGGGGGGCATGGCGCTGCTCTCCTGAGCCCTCCTCATACCCAGCCTGAGGCAGTGGAAATATGGTGTATCTCCACTCAGAGACACTGGAGTTGTGTCTGCAGTGAGCCAGGAGGACACTGGAGAAGACCTGAGTTCAACCAGTACCCACTGGTTCCAGCAGGTTTGTGGGAGGGCCGGAGAGATTTTTGGCAAACTGCTGTCAGGGGGGTGTGGGCCTTCATGAGGCCCCTTCCATTCCTTCAGCAGGAGACAGAAAAGCAATGTTTGTATGTAGCTGTGTGTAGTCTTTCTTGGTTGTCAGACCCTGGAACCTAGGGCTAGTGGGCTGCTGCCCTGAGGCAAAGGGCTCACACCTGCTGCTATGCAGCCAGGAGTCAGGCATCCACGGCACCGTGGTTCAGTGACTTACCCTATCCATAAGGGTTCTTGGCATCAGACCTCGGTGCCAGCTGTGGACTCCCTGCCCTGTGCTCTCAGCTGGCAGGCTGCTACACACAGACTCTACAACAGAGTGAGCTGGGGCCTCTGCAGCTTGCCAGAGGAGCCCCACCCCGCCTCCCTCAACAGTACACGTTAGGCTATTTGTTTATGCCTGACTGACCCGCTGGCCTTCGGCTCAGTCAACTGAGCAGGGAATGACAGTCATCTTTACTCTCGCTCTGCCTCACCTAGCTTCAAACCTGTGCCTGGATGCTTTGAGCAGGTGTATCTTCTCTCTAGGCCCTGCTATGTCAGGCAGCCTCCCACTGCCTGCTAGGGGACACTGTCACCTTTTCTCTGGGTCTGACCCCTCCCTGGTCTCCCATATCCAGTGTCGTGGCCAGCCAACCTAACATACCCTCTAACACTGTCTACTCCCCATACAAGACCTATCTATATGCTCCCTCTGTACCTGCCAGTTTCTCCTGCTATATGGAAAGCACCCGAATCCCTCCACAGCCCAGAGTCTGGAATACCCAGGAAGCTATCCGTTCCCTTGGCAGTGTGGGCTGAGGACCTGTGGGTTGTTTGGCCATGTTGCAGGTGAGTCAGGCGGATGGACAGCAAAGAAGCAAGCCCAGCGGAGATCCCGGGTGAGGGCGGGCCCAGAAGCATGACAGGCACATGGGAGAGAGGAAGTACTGAGTGTGGGAGCTACATGTGTGGGAACATCCTTAGCAAAGAGAACAGCAGATACCAAGGCCCAGAGGCAGAACTGAGCTGAGAGAGCAATGGCTCAGTGGCTGAGAGAGGACAGGAGAAACAAGAACCACAGTCAGCAGGTTTCCAGCCAGGATAGTGCTTTTTGCTTAGGAGAAGCTGATCACACCTACTCCCGGGTAGCCACATGGGTGGCTGAGGAGAAATGTCCTGATTTGAGGTCTGTGAGATACCCATTGTTCTCTAGGAACAAAGAGTGGACAAAGAAGAGGGGCCGGAGGGAACCTCTGAGAAAACCGTCAGACCCATAGCACTTCCCCCCACCATCCATGGGGACTGGGACCGTGACTTGGTGATGGGCAGAGACACAAGATGGGGGCAGAGACTCCAAAGAGCAGTGTTTTGACCTCAAAGAACGTCCTCACAGACCCCTGAGCCTTATATTGTGGCATCTTACACAGCCTGGCAATGCCTGCTGCAGGGACCTGCCCAAGGCACCCAGCTCAGCTTCCCCAGGGATTTGCTGCTGTTGGCCCTCAGCCAAATCTGACAGGGGCTGCAACCTTAGACGGATGATGTGGCCAGTGTCTGTCCCCCACTGATGGGTAGGCTCCAGAGAGAGGTCAAGCCTTATTTTTGCCCTGCATGGAGATTCTAAGCTGCCACTCAGGGCCCAATACCACATTTGGTGTCAGGAGAAGCCAAGGACAGCAGAGAGAGTCAGCAGTCCTGGTGCTGGGGACCAGAGGGAGCCAAGGCTGCCGGGCGGTGAATTGGACCAGAAGGAGGTCGAGCCGACCTTGAAGCAAGCCAGCCTGTGGCTGCTTGTGTCTGAAGTGCATCTCAGCGGGGACAGACGTGCTAAGGAGTGGGATGGACACACAGATACACAAAGGTTCTGCCCCTGGCTTCCTCTGGGAGCAGCCTCCAAGCTTGGAAAGAGAATCAGCCCCCCCCCCCCAACACTGCCCTCCCCTCCCCGCCACACTCCATTTGTGCCGCTCCGATGGCAGTGCCCACATTGTGCTGAGGGGCAGATGAAGGTCTCCTTGCCCTCAGTCTCCTGCAGCAGCAGGCCCTGGTGGGAATTGTTGGTTGAACAAACCGTTGTGCTAAGGAAGCTGCCCCTCTCCCACGCCACCCATCCCTGGGGTCAGGGTTGGGAGACGGGTGGAAAGAGTAGGTAGGGCTTGGCTTTGCCCATTGTCCACTCCCGGCTGGGACCAGATTGCTGAGTGTCCCAGGGTGGCCAACTGCTTGAGGGAGGGGCTCAACCTCTTCACACTTCCCCCATTTCCATTAAGACCCGTAAATTTCCTCATTAATATACTTAAAGTTCGTTTTAAGGGGAACAAGCAAGAGATAATTGATAATAAACCCTCCGTTAATGCCTTGAGTTTACTGTAGGTAATTTATATCCGCGGGTACTGTCTCTCACTCCCAATTACCCACTTAGCTGCAGCATAGCAGCAGTTCAGTCAGACTGATACCAACTTTTATATATTCCAACCCGATAGTCACAAATACCTGGGGGAGGGGACGGTGTCCCTACTTGCAGGTTTGTATTAAGATTTAAATATCCATGCAGTTATTAATGATTTATTAAAGAGCACATGACCTCTTCTAGAAAGTTCTAAATCTTCACCCAATGAGCCCTGACCCTCCCTTTCAATGTTCCGCCCCCACGCCCAAACCAAAGCAATGGGCTGCTCTTCTGAAACTCAGGTGACATCATAGCATCGCCTGTGTTTCCATGGTGATGGGAAGCAAGGTGAGGCAGAAGCCAAGGATGGGGGACAGGCCCAGGGAGGGCTAAGCTGCTGTGGGGTGAATCTCCTAGGGAACAAGAGAAAACCAGGCCTCTGCCCCAAGGCCCCCTGGGCCCCAGTTGGCATTTAGTGTCCCCTCCTCCAAGATTCCTTCTGTTCTTTTCCTTGACTCTTTCTGCCTGTCCCTTCAGGGGCCTTTGACAGAGAGGGCACATAGCTTTTGCCACTGCCTCCTCCCTCCTTTCTTTCATTTTAAAACATTCCACCCTGACTTCATCAAGGTGGAAAGGGCGTGGAGAGAGTGAGGGTTCTGGGACTCAAGGCCCAGAGAGGGCAGTGGCTCACCTCAGGCTGCACAGTGAGGGCTGGCCCATTTCTCCCTTCCTCCTGGAGCACCTTCTCTCTGCTTCTTCCAGCCTCACCCAAGAACTCAGGAGCCTATTAAAGGGGTAGGAAAGATAATGAACCAACCAAGAAAACATGGAAATCGATATTAGGAGAAAAAATACGGCTGCTGTTAAGTGAAATAAACAAGCTGGTAGTTATTTGGACAGCGAGTAATTAAAACGGGGTGAAGGCTCATTACTATATTGTCAGGGGTGTGATGGCTACAACCAGACACCCTCTTCTCAGCTCTAAGGCTGAAGCCAGGCGTGGGCTTCTTCCCTCCCAGATGAGGAGTAGTTTTTAATTGAATCGCCTCTCTGGGGTCACCAGCTCACACTGCCTCTACCCCTGTCTGCAGCAACCTTCTGCTGGCTCCTTGGGACTCCTTGGTTACAGTTTGAAGCAGACTAAAGGCCAGAAGGCCCAGGCTGCTCCCTGCCCCTTCCTTTCCCAGAGAGCATCACATAGCTCCTGTGGTCCCTCAGCCTCTAGAAGGGACAAGGTCTTAGGCCTCAGCTGAAGATGGATGTTAACTAATCACAATGAAGCCTCAGGCACCTGTGGGTGGCAGATGAGTCCCCAGCCTCTCTGCCTGGCCTCAGGGCATCCATCCACTGCAGAGGGAACAGATCCAGAGAGAGAGTGAGGGAGTGCTGGCCAGGAGGAGCAGGGGAGAGGAAGCTGAGCAGGGGAATGGTAACAGAGCCAGGGTGTATGGCCAAGGAGGGGACTCCCCCTTGCCCTGCTGTGACCCTAATTTGTAAAGTTGAGAGACCTCAGGCATTGTTTAGTCCAGCTTTGGCCTGCCAGCTTGTTTGGCCAACATAATGTCTAAAATGTTTAAATCAGTTGTCAGCGTTTTTACTGTGGGAGGTTCCACACCAGTGCGGCTTTCCAGTTTCTCAGCCAGCCTGCCTGGTGGTGGCTTTCCTGGACTGAGCTGACTCCAGGGTGGGAACAGCACTGTCACCTCTATCTCTCCAGCCCTAGCCCAGATCCAGTCCCTCGACACTCTGACACAGAGGGAATTGGCTGGCTGGGGATCACACCGCCAGATAGAACAGGGTTGGGATTGTAGTCTCTGGCTCCCAGCGTCCAGCTCCGAAACAGGACATTGCTGAGACAAAGTGCCGTGGACCTGGCTGTGCTTTGGGGGGTATGTAGTCTGATGGAGGCTGCCACCACCTGCACTACGGGCCTATCGCAATCCAGGGAAGGTCCAAGAACAAGCCTCACATGCCCAGGATGCGAGGCACCAAGAGGGATGACCTGCGGGAGGTCACATGCAGCTTCTGGAATTAATGGGGCTAGGAGCACTGGGTGGGTGCCCTTTAGGGTGGCCAGCTTGCACAGGCTGGGCCTGCACAAGATGGCATGGGAGCTGCAGGAGTTGGCCCTCACCCTGTAAGGTATGGTTCAAATCATTTCTGGAAACAGCACTGCGGTGCTGTAGCTGAGGTTGGGGAGAGAAGATGAGGCGAACTTGGAGGCCTGGCAGCAGCCGAGGAGTCAGGAGAAAGGCTGAAGACACATGGAGCCAGAACAGTAGATGGGCAGAGAGAGGCCAGGATTCTCTGAGGTACCTTGGAGCCAGTGACCCAGCTGACAGGAAGTCCTGGGGAAGTCAGGACTGTGTCAGGAGCCCCAGGCTGACTTGGAATGTGCTCCATGGAAGGAGCCAGGGAGCCAGTTGGGAAGCCATAGATGGGTAGGAGCTGGCCCTAACAAAGTGTCTGGGTTTCTCCTCTGCTCCCTATATTAAGAGTGAGGTAGAGAATTTAACTTCCAAGAGCTGAGGCACTTGTTATCTGGGGACCTGTGGTCACACTGTCACTGTGCTAACGTGGGCATGGCTCAGGAGGATGGTGGGCCACCAGCAAATGTGTCTCTGGGAGGCTGTACCCAGGATTCGCTGTTGTACTAAGTGGGCCACTCCCCTGTGGCAAGGCCTGAGCCCAGCTGGGCTCCGCACACTGTATGCAACAAGACTTACTGACCACTCACGCCCTGGTGAGCCACTTACCTACCTTGTAGGAGTCTGTGCTTCACCGCCCTCGGCATCCGTGTCTTCACCTCGAAGGTGTCTCCCGGAATCTTCGTGAGGTTAAAATGAGAAGACGAGCCATGCTATGGTGACATGAGACGTGTGCACAGGGCAGTGACGATCCTGTAGCATCCCACGGGGTCCAAGGGCTGATGACGGTGACCCACCTTGTGTCTGCAGCCCTTAGTCCCTTCCCAGAGGTTTCACAACCCCAAAGCCACTCAAGCTGAGCTCCGTTAAGCCAGTGAGATATGAAACGCCATCACATCCAGGACGGGGTCTTTAATTAAATTAACTGCCGGCAATGTTGTTAAAAAAAAAAAAAAGCTGATGGGGTCATAAACAGCCATGTAGGTGGTGGCCATCCATCAGCCCTGTGCGTCTGCCAGGGGCCACACCAGCCTGCAATGGAATAGCCACACCCAGGCTGTGGCCACATTTTTAGAACTGCTGCCAGCCTTACTTAGCCTGTAAGTAAATTTACCTGTTGAAGGTCACAGATGATAACAGGGAGGACTTGGTGCTGACACAGGAGACAACGCCCTCCAGCCTGCAGGCCAGTAGAGCTGCCTCTAATCCACAGGCAGTTTGTGAATGCCCCGGCTCTTCAGCTGCTGGCTGTGTGACCTTGAGTGAGCATTCTCCCTCTCTGAGTCTGATTCTTCACTAGACAGACAAGAGGACTCCCTCTTTTCCGGCCTGCCTCCCTCCCCTACGATGTTCCCAGCACCCTCCTGGCCTCCCGCCCTGCAGGGAACCATGCCAGCAGCTCCTTTATGTCTCCTTCAGCTGAGGCTGCCATGGCCCTGGCAAGGCTTGTGTGCTGCCTTGCACTGAGGAGTGACGAGGGACCTGCACCCGTCACTGCCAGGTGACAGGTGGAGGAGGACACGCTGCACACAGGCACACATGCCATCACCAGCTCCACATCCATGCAAGCCAGACGGAGGCCCACCGCCACATGCCCCCGACAAAGTCAAAGCAGGGGAAAGCCTCCTTCCTACCTCCCTCTTCCCCCCTTCTCCCTGGGCTCTGTGACCACATAATTACCCCGGATTCTATTCTATTTAATTGTAGCTTATTAAATTCTAACCAGCCAATTATCAACCACAATTACAGCTTAATTCAGGGACACAATAGCTATTTTATCGTTTGTTAATCAAATGCTTATTTAGATCTCAGTTTTATTAACTATTTCTCTGGCCTGAGGCAAGGCCCCTTGGAAGGGGGTAGGTTCCTGAGTAGGACCCAAGGCTCTGTCCCCATCTCTGTCCTTCAGAGTTTCCAAGTCCTCTTTGCTGGGAGGCTTGAGGGTTCCCGGTGATGGCAGCAGCGTCACCCGAAGGGTGGGTGCTAGACAGCGTTAGAGCACCTGGGTTAGTTTGTTGGCACATCTGAACATGGCACGCCACATTCCTCGCCAGGCCCCACACAGGTGTTGGACAGATGCTGCTGGCGTGCCACATGTAGTCAGAGAGCAGAAGACTTCAGTATATGGTTTGGTTTGTGGGTAGGGATCAGATGGCGCTAGCAGTGGTCACTTGAACAGTGCAGCCATGGGAAGTAAGGGCAATGGGACCTCCCACAGGAGGTGGCACTGGAACTGAGACTAGGGACCTAAGAGGAGCAGCCATGGGAAGTAAGGGCAATGAACTGCAGATAGAATAGGGCACGTGCAAAGGTCCAGTGGTAGATAAGTTTTGTGGGTTTGAGAAACAGGATCAGAAGGGGAACTGATGAGTACGGCAGAGCCAGGATGAGGTGATGACCATATTGTAACTGTCTGTCACTTGTGCAATATGTGGCCAGGCTCACAAAGACAGTTAGAAGAAACACAGTTCATTTGCCAACAAACGCCCAGTCTGCAGCAGCCAGGGCAGGGTGTCTGGCCACACTCTTTTTGTCAGTTCAGTCTGTCTGCCTGTCTTCACAGTGCTTGTGTCTGTCCTTGTGTCCAAGTACCTGGAGTCCACTGGGGAAGAGGATGACTTTCCTCCAGTCTTAGGAAGGTGGCTCCTGCTTCTGTGACACTTTCATGCACATATTACCATGGAAACCAGAGTATGTGCACGCATGTGTCTGAGAGCAGGTCGGAACAGCCATACCTTCTGAGACACTGTGAGGCCTCTCACCTCCTGTCTTTTCTGTGTGCATAATCCTACATGGAAGAGAACACAGTTGTCACCAAAGCCCGGATGCTGACCTGTCCCCAGGGTGTCCTGCATGGCTGGGAGCCATGGCTGGAAGGACAGATGGCCAATGGGTCACTGCTCTGACCCTGCCTCCTCCTGCGGGATCCCAGCATGGGGAGACGCTGCTTTTTCTAGGTTATGCAGGGTCTGCAGCCGGGTTGTGTGAAGCAGTTGGGGGCAGTGCCAAGGGTTGCTAGGCTTCTAGGGATCGCAAAGGCTCCTGTGGTGTACGCCTGGGCCCGTGGCACCTTGTCTTCACTTTCAGACAAGTTCGCAGTTCTGAGTTGCCACCTGGAATCCCACAGTTCTTCGTGTGCCTGAGACCTGCGGTCTGTAGGGGGAAGGGACTTGCTACCTTCATTTCCTACACTTCCGCTGTGCTCTCTGTCTCCCCTCCCTCCTCACCTCTTCCCCACCCCTCCCAGAACGTATTCTGTATATTAGGCTCTTGGAGTCAAGCATCCCTATATAGATTTTAAGAAAACTAGACTCCGGCAGCTGTCTCTCCTAACCCTGCATGTCTGCCGGCCACAGCAGGCTCCTGTGCCCTCTTACATCTCCCACCATGCCCAGTGGCTTATGGCCTGGAGACTGCTCTCCCTAGAGAAGGCTCTTCATCTCATTGTTTGTTTTTGTCTGAGGAAGTCATTTCTCTTTCGAACTATTTTGATTTGTTGAGTGTTTGGAAGGGAAAGGGGGCTGGCCCTTAACAGAGTTTGTGTTGTCTAGTTCCTGTCTTTTATCTCTGGGCTCCAGTCCCTTCCCAAGTGAATAAGTTCAACATTCATTCTACAAACACTCTCTGGACACTTGCTATGTGTTGGACACTGGCCTAGCTCTGGAGATAGGCAGGAGATAAAAACACTCAGACACCGTTCTCAAGGCCCTAACATGCTCAAAACTGGCAATATGATTGTTGTCTGGGGGCTCTGAGGAGGGTGGCTCGGGCTGTCTGGTGGTCAGGAAAGCTCTCTGGTGGAAGGGAAGTTTGAGCCAGTATAATAGGTTGGGCAGAAGCCACTCAGGGAGGTACAAGATGTGGACATGCATCAGAGGGGCAAAGGGTCCTGACTCCAGATGGCTTCAGCTAAGCAAAGAACTCACTGGTCCCATGGCTGGGAACCCAGCACTACCCTCTACTCAGGCCTCAGCTGCTACCGAGAGGTGAGCCTGCCCACTGTCGGGCCATCTGCCATGCTGCTGCTTCAGGCCTGCTTCACCTTGTGTTTGGCCTTGCTTTGATAGTCAAGGCCTGCAGGACTGGGACCCTGCTGTGAAAGGCCACAGAGCGATTCCAGAGCCACCCAGAGTTCTAGCCCTGTCCCCTCATCCTAGCCAAGGTCTTGGACTCTGATCTCTGCAGATGGGGATCTGTATAACCAGGAGCCAGGCAGGGTGATTGAAGAGGGAGCCAGGAGAAGGGTCAGCCACATGGCCTGCTGAGTGTTGGCTTTCTTGGAAGAAAATCAGGTGCTGTTAGCCAGAATGTTGGAAGGAGGCAGAGCCTGGAACAGGATGTACAAACACTCTTTAGGGATTTCAAATCGTCAAGATGCCACCTAATATAGAGGGAGTCCTCAGGGTGAGGCCAGAGGGACAGCTCAAGCACTAGACCCAAAGGACACATTTTCCTGCAGTATTTCTCTCTGACTCCCTGGGCATCTATATTGTCTGAGGAGCTGGGATACCCAGGCCAGAGGGACCTGCAAAGAGCTGCCCTCTACAGATAAGCCTGTGGGGCACAGTGCTGGGCTGCTGCGGGAACACAGCGTCTCCTCTACTCCAGTCCCAGTCAGTGTTTCCTCAGGGGTGTTGAGAAGCAGCTGGCCATCTTGCCCTGGCTGTTTTCACCCCATGGGGGTTCTGCAACGAGGGAAGGAGCAGGTGGCAGGAAGACAGAGCAGGGTGCTGCTGCACTGGGAAAAGAGCTGGCTTCTGGCTCCAGCTGTGGGAGGCCAGGTGACATCCGGCCCCCACCCCTCCCACCCTGCTGGCTGGGATGAAGCCTTACTCAGTAAATGTGACTTCATTAATAGCTTGATTAATCACACCTCATATTTTCGTGGTGCTTTTAAAAATAAAACATTTGAAAGCATGTTCACACCCACCCTGGGCCTCTGAGCTACACTGGAAAGTCTCACGTTCCCTACCACAGTGAGGAAAGTCATGAGGGCTCTGCCTCACACAGAGACGTGTCCGACGCACCTGAGTGGAGCGGGGCATCCTGCAGTGAGGGATGCTGTGCGCACCTGTGGCTGCCTGTGGGCTTCTCAGCCTTCTCTTTGAGTCTTCCCATAGACAAAGAAGGAAGGGCTACCATGTACAGCTTTTAATTTCTAGTATAAATTGAGACCATTCAGTCATTCAACAAACATTCTATTGCCATCCAAGCCAGATCTGTGTGCCTGTCCACAGGAGCCTGTATCCCAGAAGGCAGCTCATGGGATGGAACAGATGCTTAGGTGGGTGAATATCCTAATTTTATTTCTGCTGTGATAAAAGTATGGTACATAATAAGCAGTGTAGGGGAGAAAGAGTTCCGGGTTGTAGTCCAGCACCATGGGGAAATCAAGGCAGCAGGAGCTCAAACAGCTGGTCACGTCACATCCAGCCAAGAGCAGAAAAAAATGTACAAATTCTTGCTTTACACTTAGCTAACTTTCTCTGCTTTCACCCAGTCCAGGATGGCCTGCCAGGGGAATGGTGCTGCCCACAGTGGGCACATCTTCCCAATTCGTAGGTAAGGCAATCCCCCAGAGCCATGCCCACAGACAACCCGGTCTAGACAATCCCTCCTGGAGACTCTCTTCCCAGCCGATTCTGAAGTGTGACAAGTTGACGGTTAAACTAATCTCAGTGACAGGATGTGGACCCAAGCCCTCAGAGGAGCAGGCTCCTTTGTTGGTGCTTCCCAGGTGGACAGAAGGGGGCAGGCACCCACTGTCTACCTGCCCACGCCCACCATCCCCAAGGCCCTCCCACAAGGTAATGTCCCTGAAGTCTTCCCAAAGCCTGAGTAGTGAAATTCCAAGTTCCTCCTGGGTCCTAACTCTGAGGTGTCTGCTCCCCAACACACACATACACACGTACATAAATAAACACATAGGCACCACACACGTGTTCACACACACCTCCAATCTCTCTGATCTGGCCATGCCAGACAAGCCCAGCTACTTCCTGTGACCTTACTATTTCCTTTTTAAACCTGAGCACTCTTTAGCCTGGGTTTGGCATTTAGAGAATTGCCCAAAATTCCCTTCCTGAGCCTGCTTCCCTCTGGATCCCTGTTACCCTACCTTCTCTGAAGTATCACCCCCATCCCTGTCCCCTGCTCTCCCACGTCCCTGTCAGCACTGGCAGTGCTCAAACTGAGTTTTGCTTCCCTAGGCCTCTAGGCTATTTACTTGCTCCTGCAGTGTCCCAGGCCCAGAATGGCCTCTGACATGCAGCAGGGATTCAATGTGAATATGCCAAGTTAAGGTGTACTTTCAGGTCACAGAACAGGTATCAGAGCCCCCTTACTTGGGGCTCTCTTGTCTTTTTCTGCCACTGGCCCTGGGGCTTCATCTGGCTTTCTCCCTGCTTGCAGCTACCACCCTCTGGCCTCCAGTCTGCCTCTCTATGTACACATGCTTGCACATGCATGTAGACACACATGCTCACCCTTCATCTCCAAGCAGGCTTGGGGCAAGGGACTGCTAGGATGTTGCTCCTGTCTTGCTGGGGGCAGCCTGTGCACGGGTACCAGCTTCTGACAAAGTTGAGTGGCCAAGCTCTCCTGAAAGAGGCAGGGGCTGCTCCTGACATCTGGGCCTGAGCCATCTGCATACCCAGTCTGCAGTCCCCAGTGACCACAAGCCCACAGAGCTTCATAATGGAGTTCCAAGAAGGTTGCTGAGCCTCATCCTGTGTGGGTAGGGAAAGCCCAGGCAGAGGCACCCAGAGAAACCTCTGGAAAACTAGGGATAAGTGGGCTTCCAGATGTGGCAGTGCACCCCAAGCTTGTCCTTTCCTAGTCCCATATAGATCCAGGAACCACAGTGTGCCTGGGACAGTTGCCCCCTGTGTCTGGCCCTCAGCAATCATGGGAGTGACAGCAGTGGCCATCCATCCCCAGTCCCCACTGTGGTCACCTATACTAAGAAGCTTTGAGACAGACAGCAGGGACCAGACCTGGAGGGTTGGTTGTGGGGACAACAGCCTTGACCACTCACCTATGGAGAGGGCTGCCATGGCGGTGATGGTGGACCCCGGGTGTAGAGGGCAGAACTGTGTCATTTTCAGGGTGATTTGAGATGTACATGGGTGATGGGAAGTCAGTGCCTAAGAGTAGGCCTTTCTGCAGCCTCATGGGAGGGGTGGCAGATACCAGAATGGAATGTTCAGGGATGCCAGCTAAGGGACTTGGCCCCATCTTGAGTACCACTTCAAGCCAGACAGACAGTGGAAACAGAAGCAACAGCCCCAACTAAGGCAGTAGAGAGTGGGAGGTTTGGGCCAAATAAAAGACTTCTGTTTCGTGCCAGGGTCCGAGGTCATTTGGGTCTGAGGTTCCAGTGCTAGAACCAATCTTGATGGCAGAGTTCAAATAGAAACCCTGTCTACCATAGTAGCCCAAACCATGGCGGGAAGGGGAGTAATGACTCACCATGCTACACATACAGTGTAGTTCAGGTGAGAGAACTCTCTGGAACATGTGGGCAAGGATAGCATGCAGATGCCCACCACAGGGGCTATAGAGAGAAAAGCCAGTTCTGACCACCCAGACAGCACCCTGCTGTCCCTAGAGGATACAGCTTAAATTTACCACTCACCCATAAGTGTCCTTGATAGAGGGCAGGGTTACAGCCTGGAGGGTCCCCCTGGGGCCTCCTGATAAATACCCTCACCCCAGAAGTGGGAGGGAGGCCACACCACAGTGGCGTGACGGAGGCCCTGGAGAAGTGAGCTATGTCCCTTATTGGTCACAGTACATTTATTTTTCATTAGCAGTTAAATGCAGACATGAGGGATTGTGCTGGGTTCAGCGGGCGGCTGACGTGAGTAGGACTTGCTGCGCTGATCGATAGAGAGGCGGGAGGCTTGTGCACCCACTCTCTGCCTCACATCCCGCAGGGGGACCCGTGCCCATCCAGCTCTGAGCAGAGAGACAGGCACCAGCTGTAATGCTGAGTCTCTGCCTGTGAAGGAGGAGGCAGAGGCACATCCAGACCTGCCCTGAAGAACTGTGGTGGCTCCTTACAGGGCCCTGCCTTGGGATTAGCTTGGCCATTCGTGTGTGCTTTCCTGGGGACTACTGTGATGCTGTGGCTTGCCCATGTCTTGAGAAGCAGCCACGCCTACCAACATTCAGCCTACACCTACACTATAGAATTGCTTCCTGAGCCACACCCCGGTCCAATTCTCCTCTCCACTCAGAGATATTAGAGGTCTGCATGAGCCCTAAGATGCATCAGACAGCCAGACTCAAGCCTGTATTCCTGAGTGTGAAGACTGTAGGTAGCGCTTAACAGTAGATAACTTTCTTAGCAATTTCTATACCCCCTAGATTCAATCCCCAACACACACACACACACACACACACACACACACACACACTCTCTCTCTCTCTCTCTCTCTTCTGTCTCTCTCGTACACATAGACATATACTCTCTCTCTCTCTCTTCTGTCTCTCTCGTACACATACAGACATATACACTCTCATACAGACAGACTCTCATATATCCACACATACACACTCTCATATAGACAGACAGACACTCTCTCATACACGTTCACTTTGTCTCTCACACACACACACATACATACACACACAATCTCATAGAGTAACACTCCCAAGCATGTCCTGACTGCAGAGCCATAGCTGGGACTCTGTGATAAGGGACCTCCTATCTGGGACCTTGTATCTGTCAATGGAAGGTGTGGGTTTTCCTCTGTTCAAATCTTTCACATTCCCGATCCTAACCCAGACCAGCAGAAGGCGGTCTGGGAAGGGCAACTCCATTCCCACCGCCTGCCTCTGCACTCGGCCTCCGTTGCAGTCTTGCAGGAACATGCAGGGAGTGGCTACAGGAACAATCATGAGAGGAAAAGACAGGATGGCAGCAGAGGGGCTTGGGAGGTAGGGGAGAGGAAGGAGGGGCAAAGGAGCATCGTGGGTGGCCTCCATGCTCCTGAGGAGGTGGTTCAGAGCATCCAGTCTCACAAGCATCTTCCAGAATCTGCATCTCACAGATGGGAAGCCAGTGACTTCACCTAACTTCCCGAAGTCTCCAGTCTCAGAGAGTGGCTGCACTCCTGGGGAGTTTCCCCACTTTATGCCTGGAGGCCCCTATTAGTTTGTGTGTTGGTGGAAAATTGCTAGCAGCTTTGAAGGCTGGCCAGGTCAGCTGAGGCCTGTTTGAGGAGCAGCATTCTCCACACCTTTGGGTGTCCTGCAGACAGAGGGGGTTTAACGCCACCTAGGGACTCAGAGCCAATTACCCATGTAATTAGTGACAGATGACTCGTGGGATGGTTTTAGGTTTGGGTTCAAATGAGAAGGAAACCCATCTTCAGGTCTCCTTGAATAGATGGGAAGTGGTGAGGTCCCGGGACTTCCACGAGGACTCTCCTGGTATCCACTCTGCCATGTCATCCATCAGCCCCATCTCCCAGGCCTTGCCCCACTCCCCAACTCCCCAGCCCTCCATAGTGTAGCTCCGCCCAGGACCCCTTGTTGCCCCTCAAAACTACACCCTGGATACCTTCCCCTGTCTTTCTCCATTTATGTTGTATTGTAATACCTTAAATGTCAAGGCCCTTCATCTTCACCCAGATCAGCAGTTCTCAACCTGTGGGGCACAACCCCTTTCACAGGGGTCACCTAAGAACGCAGGCAAACACAGATATTTACGTTACAATTCCTAGCAGCATCAGAGCTACAGTTACAGAGGAGCAAGGAAAACCGCTTTATGGTTGGGGGCAGGGTCACCACAACATAAAGAACTGGATTAAGGGGCTGCAGTGTTAGGGAGGTTGAGAGCCACTGATCTATTGGGACAAGCACCTGCTGGGCCAAATCTCAAAACTTCCCCTGGAAGAATATCGAGTTTCCATTGCTGTCCTAAGTCCAAGGCCTCCTGAGAGCTGACACCTGCCTTGGCTTCACTGTGTCCCTCTATGTTCAGAAAGTCCTGGGTACTTATGAACATGAGGACATAGGCTCAGAAAGGCTGTCCAGTGGCTTGTTTGTCCAGCTGAGAAGCAGCTGGGCTACACCTGCTATTCCCTTGGTTCCATCCAAAGCTGGACTTTTGCTACACCAGCTGCTTCCACCAGGCTCAGGGAAGACCTGACTTATGTCTTCCCTTCCTTCTCTTGCAGGTGCCCAGCAGAGTGCCACAGTGGCCAATCCAGTGCCTGGTGCCAACCCGGACCTGCTGCCCCACTTCCTGGTAGAGCCTGAAGACGTGTACATTGTCAAGAACAAGCCCGTGCTACTGGTGTGCAAGGCTGTGCCCGCCACCCAGATCTTCTTCAAGTGCAATGGCGAATGGGTCCGCCAGGTCGATCACGTCATCGAACGCAGCACCGACAGCAGCAGCGGTGAGTCCCAGGTGGGGTCTCTGGGTGGAGGCAGCTGAGGGAGACCCTAAGGGTCTGAGAGCACCTGGAAACAGCAAGACCAGAGTGCAACCACTTGCTGGCCAATTGCCTTCAGTATCACCAGGCAAGGCAGACTCCCCACACCTGGCACCCTATGAATATACAAAGGCCTTCTCTAGAAGATCCCCCCAACATCAGCTTGGGGAATAGGAGGGAACACACACATGCACGCACAAACTCATCCATTGAAGCACCCCAGGTCTCTCAGGGGAAAAGTGGCAATGTAGGATTCATCTGAGTCTGAACAGGGCAGGCAGCTTGGCCAGAGGCGCCTGCAGAGAAGCAGGGTGGAAGGGAGTGGGTGCCACGTAGAACGCATTCTCTGATTGTCTTCCGCTTTCTGTTCAAGCATGCTTGCATTACATCACTTTTCCTCTGCTGGCAACACAGTCCCCTAAGAATGGCAGGCAATGGAATGACTTCCTAATAAGAGAGGAGCAGAGTTGAGGCTTCCTCAGGGCTCACAGACATTCTGGTCATGGCTCAGAAATGAAGGTGCCTGAGGGATACCAATGACCTAGGGGACTTCAGACCACAGTGTGATGTGACCAGAGCTATGTGTGACACACAAGTCAATGTGGAGGTTGACAAGAGAAGCAGACCCAAGAAGATTCAGCTGTAAGGAGAAGAGGGGTCCTAAGGTCACAGGATAAACCAAGAAGTACCCTCCTGTACCCTCACCAAGTCTCCCCATTACCAGCCCTGGTCTCAGGCAACAGGTGACTGAGGGGCTTTGGTAGAGCATCCTGAATAGACTTGCAGTACTTCCCAAAATCAGGAGCACAGAGGCTGCTACTAACACACACAGAGCCTCTGGTTTAGTCCTATGCCTCTTTCCGCCAAGACCTCAGCTAGCCTGAAACACAGCACATACCCTAGGAGACCGCCCACTGGGACGTGTAGAGCACCAGCACAAGGCCTGAGCCGCCGTGCCATCTGGCTGGGCAGACGGGTGGTACCAGAACCATACAGATGCTAAAGGAAGGGAAAAAGGATCCAGAGAGGTGGCCCAAAGTGTGGCTGTGCCACAGGGAAGTAGGAATGGGTGACGGCTGCCCAGGAAGGAGCTCCAGAGTAGGAGTAACAGCCAAGTTGAGAAGTATGCATTTAGAAGGAGCGTTCCCCCTGTCCAAAAGGATGGGGTGAAAGGCAGAACACCAGCCCTTGAGGATGGCTCAGGGTTGGGTGGGAAAGTGAGCCTGGGGTGCAAGCAGATGTCAGGAAAACTGCAGTCAGGCTTGTGCCGTGGGTGGATCATGTGGGGCAGATGGCGAGGCTGTGGTCTGGGAGAACAGTTGGAAGCACTCTCTATTGTGAATGCAAGCTGAAGAGCCCCAGATTCAGATGGCGTTTAGTCCTCACAAGCAGGCTGTTTTACAGAGATGACCGAAGCCTTGACCCTGCCCTGTTCAGGACTCCCAAAGGGCTCCAACCAGGTCATCTGGCACACAGAGAAGACATCCATCCCCTGCCACCAGAATTCACAGAGGCTGGATTCCTCTCTACCGTGTGCCTCAGTCCATCAGCAGAAGCCCCAGAGACTGACCTGTTTCCTGGCTGAGCCCCATACTCTGCACTGTTCATCCGTACCCA
This sequence comes from Rhabdomys pumilio, assembly GCA_030674055.1. Classification (NCBI taxonomy): domain Eukaryota; kingdom Metazoa; phylum Chordata; class Mammalia; order Rodentia; family Muridae; genus Rhabdomys; species Rhabdomys pumilio. Next base: position 8,671,930 of record JANHMN010000006.1, on the reverse strand, counting down.
TACCTGCACTCCCTTCCTGCAAACCCTGAGCATTCACCACACATCCTCTGTGCCAGGCACTGGCTAGATGCTAAGGATTTAGCCCGACAGCTCTCAGACTGCTGATCCAGCTCTGACTCCCACGGGCAGGATGGAGCTAGGGAACATAGCTCAGGAAAGACCTCAATGGTATCAGTGCCTCCCAAGACCAAAGACTGTCAAGGGCCTAATGACTGTAAGTGCAGCTCCAGAGCCCACATTGTCTGGCGTAAGAACTCTAGGCAACACAGCCCTCCCTGGCCCAGCACAGTGTTTTTGTCTGTGAAATGGGAGTGCAGGGTCTTTGAAAGTTGGTGGAGAAACCCCATAACTGCATAGAGAGGGCACCACTTCCTGTGGCAGTGAGCCCTACTGCTGTCATGGCAAGTCCTCCACAGAAGGACTGAGCAGAAGGAAGCTGCAGTCTTCCTTCCCATGGCTCTGAGGACCTGTCAAAGCCTCCTGACCTCAAACATTGTGCTGTCCTGAGGTCCTAAGTGCCAGGCCCTTTCTGACAATGAAGCAGCCTTGCACCTTGGCAAAACACACATGCTGACAGTCCCTATCCTACACACCTCCTGGCTTCCGAGGTTGTCCCTACACATAAGCAGAGACCCAGAATCATGGGAACACTCCCACATAGCCACCAGGTCCCTCTTTTGCCTTGAACTTCCAGTCTTGGGCCTTCCAGTGGCCAGTGCATCAGAATTCACTGAGTTTTTCTCTCAGCTGGGGACCAGAGTGCTATGAGGTGAGAAGGAGGGCTTTCCTCACCTATACAGCGGCCATGGCAGAAGCATCTGGCAGGTGCACAGACCCCGAACCAGTCTGGTCAGGTGGGCGTGGCGGGGGTTACGGTTCAGTGCAGACCTGAGCCCCGTTTATTCATGTGTAAGGGCTAGGGTGGCAAAGTAGACTCTCACACAAGACAAATGCCAACCGTTTGCTTTTGCTTCCCATCCAGAAGGCCAAGGGAAGCCTGGAATCCGTAAAATGCAAGCGCTGGCCTCTGGGATGGGCTGTAATTTATTGGGTTACACCGCGTGCTTATTAGAGTCCGAGAGGAGAGCTCCATTCTGACTTCAGAGCACTCAGCCAATCCTCCACCTCCCAGAAACACTCAGCAAGTCTCCACCGTGCTCCCATCGGTGTGCATCCTCATTCACACACATTCTGCCCCTAGTGCAGCCACGCAGTATTCCTCCTTGCTCTCCACCGCTGGTGACTGCTCATATCTCCTTGTCAGGAGCTGATGCTGTATACCCCACTCACAATCAGTTTCCAGAACCAGGCTCCTTAATGACCGGCTGGAGGGCAGGGCAGGGTCTAGACCCCACCTCTGCCCTCAGAGCTTGGGGAGTCTCGGGGGTTTCCTCTGTAGAAGTGCTGCCCGAAGCTGGATCCTCGTGGATAAACTTGGCCCCTGTGGAAGGGGAACTGAGAAACTACTAAACAAAGAAGAAAGTCCTTTAGTTTAGCACCTGTTGCTCCCAAGCTGAGTTGCCCTGGAATTGTGGGTAACTAACTGCCCCTTGAGGGCCATAAACAGGCCTGGGAGGATGCTTAGTTCCCAGGTCAGAATGTTCTGGAGGTTGTCCATCCCTGACCCTGAGACAGGAAGAAGGGGAAGAGACCCTGCTCCAACCATGGCTCTGTCTCAGAGGCGCTAATCACGTTTGTTCGTGCTAGACAGATAGCCGATGCCCAGGGCTTTCCTACCGCACCCAGGCCCTGTGAAGGGCACCTTGGCTCTTAACTCCACCCAACCCCACATCCCAGAGAAAAGGAAGATCAGGGGAGGATCCAGAGCAGAGGTGAATGGCCTAGTGGTCATCTCGGCCAGAGGCACCCCTAGACAAACACACCTGTGAGAACTAGCCAGGGGCCAGCCAGTGCTATGCTGGAGAGACTCCACAGGAGGGCCTGGGAAGGGGTCAGGGAGACATGTTAGAGAAATGAAGAAGGAAAACAGTCTCCCAGCCTGGCAGGCTCAGCTGGGCTCACTGCTCCTGCAATGCAACCCTAATTGAATTTCTCTGTTAACAATGGAAACACATTGGCGGCTGGCCTCTCTCTCTCTTTCTGATAAGCCAGTGACCCAAGGGAAATTGGGGTCAGGAGGAGGAGAAATTGGAAACAAACAGTCTTTTCTCACTCCTGGGACAGTAGTTTTGGCTGCAGACCAAGGGTTGCAGGGGGCTTTGGGCAGAAGGGCATCTCCCATTCCGGGTTGTCAGGGAGACCAGGGTCCCTCCCCCCCCCCAAGAACCCCAGTGTCTGGTACTGGATGCTGCAGAAGGTGAAGGTCTGAGTGTGATGGGAGAGGGATTTCTCCCGGCACACCCAGACCCTCCGACCACCAGTGCCCTTCCCCACAACCCTTGCTTGTTGACCTTACCTCTTGTACTGTCACCCCCAGGGGGTGAACCCACTTAGGCCACCCAGGTGAATCCAGTGTCCTCACACTGGATTCAGCCCACCCTGGTGCTTGTGGCAAATCCTATGTTCTTCTGCACCTGCTTCCTTATCCAGTGGAGCATCCCCAAGGAGCACAGGAAGGGTGAGATACCACCCTGGCACGTGGGAAACCCTGAATCCCAGGAGTCCATGCCCATCCTGCCTGGCAGCTGTAATGCTAATAGCTATTACATTATCACCTGTCAGATCTCCCTGCTAGCCCTCCAGGGAGGTGAGCAAACTTTCCTATCCTTCCTCCTCTACCTACAAAGAGCTCAGCCTGTTTCCTGCTTGCTCTCTCAACCTGATACCCAAAGCTCCACTTTGGAGTAACTACTTTAGAGAACTTCCTACCAGTCTCTTCCTTGAGACAGGCTTCAGGTGACAAAGTAGATCAAATGGAACTTTCTAGAAGCCATACTGCTTATGTCCAGGAGATATGTCAGCAGCATCCCTGGAGTTCCCTGCAGGCTGAGGGAGGCTCACAATGCAATGTCCACAAGCTGCTGTAGGTGGTGCAGGGCATCTCCCGTCTGGGACAGGGAGACTCAGTATAGCCCCTGAACCCAGCAGGATTGCCAACCATGGAGGTCCGGATCAACGTATCAAGGCAGCAGGTAGAGAAGGTGTTTGGACTGGAGGAATACTGGTGCCAGTGTGTGGCGTGGAGCTCCTCGGGTACCACCAAAAGTCAGAAGGCCTACATCCGGATTGCCTGTGAGTACTGGACCAGGCCTACATATGGGCATGGTCACTAGAGGGTATCACCTGGAGAGGGGGCAGCAGGCTTCCTGGAGGTCACAGTTTTACCTTGGTGGGTAGAGGAAGAACATTAATCCTCCCACGTTCCCCGATGGATTCGGCACCTCCTTCTGTCAACGTGTCACGGCTTCTGCAGGGCCAAGGGCCAAGAGTGAGCTAAGCTAATCCAGACACTTATGGACACTGTTTTTCTTCCTCCAGATTTGCGCAAGAACTTTGAGCAGGAGCCACTGGCCAAGGAAGTGTCACTGGAGCAAGGCATTGTGCTACCCTGTCGCCCCCCAGAAGGAATCCCCCCAGCTGAGGTGAGTGGGGGATGAGGGGTTCCCAGACCTCTGATCCTGCCTAAAGCTCAGGCTCCTGGCTGCCACCTCACCAGTAGTCACTCAGTACCCTGGTCCGGCCCAACATGGGCCAGCCATGTAGTGTCATGGCTTCTCCTCCTAGGTGGAGTGGCTCCGAAATGAGGACCTCGTGGACCCCTCCCTAGACCCCAACGTGTACATCACACGGGAGCACAGCCTAGTAGTGCGGCAGGCCCGCCTGGCCGACACTGCCAACTACACCTGCGTGGCCAAGAACATCGTGGCCCGTCGCCGAAGCGCCTCTGCAGCCGTCATCGTTTATGGTGGGTCCTGGGCTCCCCAGTCACAGGAAGAGGTACTGAGGTGCCGAGAGGGACGTGATGTGTGGCTCGTAGGATGGAAAGGCACGGGGCAAGGGCCAGGTTAACCAGACAGTGGCTGGACTATGAAAGAAAGAAGAATATCTGGGCAAAGGGAGGGGACATGTTGGTCACTTGTGAGTGGGGAGCATGGTGCAAGAGATGAAGAGACAAGAGGAGGCTCAGAGGGACACAAGACGTCATCCTTGGGTGGCTCAGTCCCCAGAATGGGAAGTAGAGCTTCAGAATGAGACACTCCCCTTCCCCAAGAGCAGGCAGAGGGAGGATGACCAGGGTTCCAACTGGAGGTGCCCTGTGAACTGCAGTTTAGCCTGGCCGTCCTGACACTTGCCAAGAGTAGAGTATCTGAAGACTCTGCCAGACCCTGGGGCCCAGCAGCCTAGGCTTGCCCCTCCTCCGGGTTTCTCCTGGACAGCAACAGCCCGCTCACTCCCAGCTCATAGGCCCTTTGCCCTCTTGCCCCATCCCTTGGACCAGCATGTCTGAGGAAGCCCCCGCTCCCTGACCCCAGTCCTTCTCTGTCCGGCCAGTGAACGGTGGGTGGTCGACGTGGACTGAGTGGTCCGTCTGCAGCGCCAGCTGTGGGCGTGGCTGGCAGAAACGGAGCCGGAGCTGCACCAACCCGGCACCTCTCAACGGGGGCGCCTTCTGTGAGGGGCAGAATGTCCAGAAAACAGCCTGCGCCACTCTGTGCCCAGGTACCAGCGGCCACCGCCTCCTGCATCGTTCCTCACCACGCCATCTCCGTGGCCTGGCTCCATCGCACCCACCAGCCTGCCCCCCCATGGCTCCATCCCACCCGCCTGCCACGCAGGGCCAGGCTCAGTCTGAGGTGGGGATCAGGGTGCAATGTGGTCAGAGTCAGGGGCTCGGTTTAGGGTCTAAGATGCAATTGAGGACAGGATCTAGGCTCAGCCTGGGGCTGCACAATCCACCTGTGCCTGGGACCAGAAGGGCCATCGTGTGACTAAGAGCCCTTACCACCTCAGGACCAGGACAGCCTCCCTGGGTGGAGAGAGCCGAGCAGCCCCTGGCATCATCGCGTCTCCCTGTCATTAGCATGTATCATCAAGGCTAGCTGGACACTCAAGGTCCTACAGATCAGATGGCCTGACCCTGGCATTGTACCCAAGCCCAGGCCAGCTTGCCCTGCCTGGTCCAGATGACTAGTGGGGCCACACAGGCAGGCCGTCCAGGCCAACTTCCTAAGCTGACTGTGCTGTTCGATTTCTGCCTGTCTCTCTTGTCCAGTGGATGGGAGCTGGAGCTCATGGAGTAAGTGGTCAGCCTGTGGGCTTGATTGCACCCACTGGCGGAGCCGCGAGTGCTCCGACCCAGCGCCCCGCAATGGCGGTGAGGACTGCCGGGGTGCTGACCTGGACACCCGCAACTGTACCAGTGACCTCTGCCTGCACAGTGAGTCTTCTCTGCCCTAGGGCTCACTTCAGTTTGACAGTTGGCCCTTTCCAGCCCTAGAGGCTGTGGTCAGGGCAACCCTTCTCCTGCCATATAGACTGTGCCTCTCCAAAGCTGGTCCCTATCATCTTTAGCACACCCTTCCTTGTGCTACACAGTCACACCTCCTTCCTCCTGAGACACACACAGATGTGAACCTTGACTCCTGTACACCCATCTGCTCTCCTGCAGCCTTGAAATTATTCCGTCCCCCAAGCGCATGCAAAGTCCTGTGGGGGCACTGGGCTTGTGAGGCCTGTTAATTACAAGGCCATAACTAACAATTAAAGATCTCTGTTGGATTTTTTTCCTCTAGACTACACCCTCCCCTATTCTTTCAATTAAAAACCTAATTATCTGTGTCAATTCCTTTCTGATGGACATTTCTTCCATTATGCAAAACTCTTAAAAATCGATAGCTCTTCCTCCAAGCAGCTGGTCCCCCACCCACCCCAGTTTCAGACCTGGTGGTATCCACAAGGGCTCAAACTGACCTGGAAACACCTGAGAAACTGATCGCCCATATGTCTGTCTATTTTCCATTTCTATAATGAAGTAGCAAAAGAAATTTTTTAGTTTTAGAGGACTCAAATTCCAAATAGCATGATGCTGGCTCTGGCAGATGTGCCTAGCACCCCAAGCCACATTGCTTAGTGGCAGTGGCACCATGTCACTACTGTATACAAGAGAGAGATCACATGTCAGGAAGAGAGAAAGACAGACACAGAGACAGGTAGACAGAGAGATGGACAGCGCCTCATGGTTAGAGCAGCACTCACAATGATGTAATGCCTTCCCACTGGGCCCCACCTTTTAAAGGGTCCCACTGCTGCTCACACTGTCACAGTGGGGACCACGCCTGTCCTATATGAATCCTTAGACAAGCATATGCAAACTATAGCACCATACTCAGGGTATCCCAGGAGTTCACCTTGCACCAGCCACCCTGACCCCGAGCCTAGGAGCCAAGGATAAATCACTTCCCCTCCTCTACTCTCCTGGTAACCTCAGGCCAAATCTTATGCATGTGAGGGTGTGATTTGTTCAGTCCCAAGCAAGGTTGTGGCAGGGTTAGGACTAGAACATACACACCAGTACCCCGCTCCCTGCCGCATGCCCAGTGCCCAGGGAGTGCTGAGATCCTGTGCGCCTGGGATACACCAGTGGGCCTCTCTTCTGAAGCTCTCACATCCCTGCTGTTCTCAAGACCACACTTTCTCTTGCAGATGCTTCTGGCCCCGAGGACGTGGCTCTCTACATCGGCCTGGTCGCCGTGGCCGTGTGCCTCATCTTGCTGCTGCTGGTCCTCATCCTCATCTACTGTCGCAAAAAGGAAGGATTGGATTCAGACGTGGCCGACTCATCCATCCTCACCTCAGGCTTCCAGCCTGTCAGCATCAAGCCCAGCAAAGCAGGTGAGGTGGCACCTACCCCTGCTCTCCTGCTTGAGCATCCAAGACAAGGGCTGTTGACAGGGATGGGGAGTCCCTGTGAGCCACCACCTGAATCTGTCTCTTTATCTTGTAGACAATCCCCATCTACTCACCATCCAGCCAGACCTCAGCACCACCACTACCACCTACCAGGGCAGCCTGTGTCCCCGGCAGGATGGACCCAGCCCCAAGTTCCAGCTCTCTAATGGTCACCTGCTCAGCCCACTGGGCAGTGGCCGCCATACGCTACACCACAGCTCACCCACCTCTGAGGCTGAGGACTTCGTCTCTCGCCTCTCCACCCAAAACTACTTTCGTTCCCTGCCCCGAGGTACCAGCAACATGGCCTACGGGACCTTCAACTTCCTCGGGGGCCGGCTGATGATCCCTAACACAGGTAGGGCCCTATAGCCCCCCAGAAAGCATGAGGGGTAAGACTAGTCTCATCATCTTTCCGAAGGCCAAACAGCCCAGATGTGCCAGGGTGCACCAGCCTCGTGCAGGGTGGCCCAGACTGGCCAGTATAGGAAGGAATGCAGTTGGAGTTATAGTGAAGCCATGGATGAGTGTCTCCTTGATGACTGTGGACACAAAAGTGTTGTCTGTTCATTTATCACATAGTCAGCCTTACGTGTGATAGGCTCTGCATTGAGAACACCCAACCCGAGAGGTTCACAGAACCAGACAGCAGAGCACCTCTCAGGACCCCCACAGCATCCGGATCTCAGCCACCGTTCCACAGAAATGCCTCAGACAGGGCCCCTGAGACCTCTTGTTAGCAGATCTCTTGTTAACAGACGCTCCTAAGGTCATCTTTGGAGAAATCTCTGCAACCTCTGACAAGGCTGACCACCCCACTCTGAAATTCTCTGTTCCCTCTCCTTAGGTGCCCCTCTCTGGCTGTTTCTGGATAGGCATTCCTCAGGGATATCCCCCCCCCCATGCCATTTCTCTCTGAGTGATCTCACCTACTCCTCCGTCCCAGCCCCCGTTCTCCCAGGCATTCGAACTCTGCATTCAGCTGCCTCTTGGGCAGCTCCATCTGGATGTCTCACAACACCTCAGAGTCTTTGTGCCTAAAACAGAATCGTCTCCCACCCTTTCCCACAGCTACCTCCTCTCTGGCTCTCCCCAGCTCAGTTAGCACAGTGTTGTTGCTTAAACCAGAAACTGGCCCGGGGTCACCTTGGGCTCCTGCTCTTTCTATTCCTGCCCCCCCACAAGTCATCTGTAGTCACATGATGTTATGTGCTCCCCTTCCCAATAGCTCCTGCCTTCTCCTGCTCGTCTTGTCCTGATACGTCACCACACCCAGCCTAGCATATCTCTTACATCATCCTGGCTCCTACACATCCACTGAATGAATCTAGAGTTGATTGTGCCCCCACCCCACTCAGTTCCTTCTAAGGTTCCCAGTTGCTCTCTACAAAGCTCTGGTGACAAGGCTAATATAACCCACCCCCTGCTGGCTAGCTGCTGTGTGCTTTTTCTTCCTATATGCACTTCTGTATGTGGCAGCCACAATAGAGCCTTGGCACCTGAACACACGGCACTGTCCCTGGCTCATAAGAGTCTCTCTACCTTTTCTCCTGGCTTATCTGTTGTTGCTGTCTGTGCCTCATACACCCTTCAGAACAGGGTATGAGAAATCCTCATAGCTCAGTGAGGTGAGTTGGTCCCTATCAGCTGTAACAAAAAGGCAGACAGTCAGTGGGTGCTCGGTGGCCCCTGCAGCGCAGGCAGCTTCCCATTCTCCCTCCGTCCCTCTGTGTTGTCTAGTTGGCTCTCTCCTTGCAGAACTGAGAGAGCTAGACCTTTTTTCCTCTCAGCTTTCTGAGTGCCCAGCGTGAGTATTCAGTTTTGAATACGCTCCTCCAGCAGGCATCCACACCAGGAGGTGTGTGACTGTCCCCAACACCAGCAGTATCAGGTTCTACAGTCAGCACAGGTCAGTGAAGGAAGCAAGAGTTGCAAGCACACAGTCCCTAGGTTCTCTCTTCCGGGTTTCAGCTGTCTGTGAGAGTCACACATCACTCGATGGTAAAACACAAACAGGTAAACACCCTAGAGCACACTTACACCACTCAGCAGCTCAGTGTCAGGAGGGTGTCTAATCCTATGGAGCCATCACTGTATGTTTGTAGGCTATAGTGTCCTTACATAGCACTTGAACGGCCTGAGAGTCCAGCCCAGCATACCCTGGAACTACATCTGTCTGCATTAGGGATAAAGTCCCCTTTTCCTGTGTGAGCTGAGAGGCCCTTCCTGATATGGGGGCTTCCTTCCTCAGAGCAGGGCCCCAACGCTGCTCTCTGTGATTTCTCAGCCCTGTCCTTGCTGTTTCCACCACAAAAACTCCCCTTCCTCCATACACTGATACCACTCCTGGGCAGAGGCACATCAACAGAACTGGAGGACATTGGAGCCACAGATCTTGGCCCTTAAAGCCTGTTAGAGACCCGTGCCCACCTGCAAGAAGGAGATAGTGACAGGAAGGGACCAGTTCTTAGAGGGGACAAGACTAAGGGAGGAGGAGCTTGAGCAAGGCTGAAGGACCCTGTTCCTTCTGAATCACTGAATGTAGCACAGAGGGACCCCTGGGGTGACAGTCAAGGGTCTTACATGGCAGGCCTGGAAGAGAGGGAAGGTCTTAAGCAGAAAGTGCCCTGGTCCCAGATAATGTAACAGGAGGTAGAACGAGCATCCTTGGCATCTTCTGCCCTACTTATGCTTCTAGCTGGGTTACCTCAGATGTTCTTGGAGTCTCCCTGACTCAGAGTCATGCTTATGTGGGTGGTGGGACAGTATGGCAGTCCTTGAAGCACCCCTGTTCCCAGACAAGGGTGGCTGAAAAGGAAACTCGTGGGTCTGGCTAGTTCCTGGGGTATTGGGTATCTGGAGCAATAAGCCGTGACCCCTGTGCTCTTACAGGAATCAGCCTCCTCATACCCCCGGACGCCATCCCCCGAGGAAAGATCTACGAGATCTACCTCACACTGCACAAGCCAGAAGACGTGAGGTGTGTGCCCTGCCCTGCTGTGATGGGGGGGCCGGGAGGGTACCGCCTGCTGCTTCTATCAATGGAACACCCCCCACCCCCGCCCAGCATTGCTGGGCCTGTTCTGACCTGACTTGAGGGATCACAGGGGATGAGGCACAGTGAAGCTCACCCTGCTTTGCAGTGTCAACCACCCTACGCAGAGTCCATCTCCTAACCCCGCGGTCTCTAGGACTGACCACTGACGCCTTTCCCTCTCTGCCCATGTTTCCCCACTTGAGGTTGCCCCTAGCTGGCTGTCAGACCCTGCTGAGTCCTATCGTTAGCTGTGGGCCCCCAGGAGTCCTGCTCACCCGACCGGTCATCCTTGGCATGGATCACTGCGGAGAGCCCAGTCCTGACAGCTGGAGCCTGCGCCTCAAAAAGCAGTCCTGCGAGGGCAGTTGGGAGGTAAGTAGGGAAGAGCATCTGAGGCCACCCAACAAAACGCTGGCCTCACAGTACGCATGGCCTCCCGTTCCTTTGGCCTTGGCCTTCGGTGGCTACGTGGTCCTGAGTCTCCCCAAACTGAGCTGAGGGTGGCCCGGAGACTCCGAGGACTCTGAAGTTGGTTAGTAACTGACCCATGAGGCCCCTTCCACAGGACGTGCTGCACCTTGGTGAGGAGTCGCCCTCCCACCTCTACTACTGCCAGCTGGAGGCCGGGGCCTGCTATGTCTTCACCGAGCAGCTTGGCCGCTTTGCCCTGGTGGGAGAGGCCCTCAGCGTGGCTGCCACCAAGCGCCTCAGGCTCCTTCTGTTTGCTCCTGTGGCCTGCACATCCCTCGAGTACAACATCCGAGTGTACTGCCTGCACGATACCCACGATGCTCTCAAGGTACTGCCACACACAGTCCTGTTGGTGGACCACCCTGCCCTCAGCATCCAACTGCCTTGTCTTGGGGGCAACAGGGAGGGTTACTCCTACCGTCAGGCCTTGCTGACCACCCCGGGCACTGCAGGAGGTGGTACAGCTGGAGAAGCAGCTGGGTGGACAGCTGATCCAGGAGCCTCGTGTGCTGCACTTCAAAGACAGTTACCACAACCTGCGTCTGTCCATTCACGATGTGCCCAGCTCCCTGTGGAAGAGCAAGCTCCTTGTCAGCTACCAGGTGAGACCCGAGCCCACGGCCAGAGCTCCAGGGGCTGGAACTGGGGCACACTCGATGCCTCCTCTCTGTCCCTCTCCACAGGAGATCCCTTTTTACCACATCTGGAATGGTACTCAGCAGTATCTGCACTGCACATTTACCCTGGAGCGTGTCAACGCCAGCACCAGTGACCTGGCCTGCAAGGTGTGGGTGTGGCAGGTGGAGGGAGATGGGCAGAGCTTCAACATCAACTTTAACATCACCAAGGTGGGCAGAAAGGTGGTGTGCTCCCTGTCCCGACCATCCCAGACAGGCTCCACCCCTGAGCGGAGCCGCCTGCCAGCCGCCACCCTTATTAGTGCTACCCCTTCTAGCTTCTTTCAAGTTTCTGGGGACCGAGGTGCAAGTGCTGTGTGGGGAGCAGGAGGAGGTGGTGCTGCCTTGGGGGCTCTGGAGTGCTTCCCCAAAGATAGACTTTGCACTGGACCCTAAAGGATAAGCAGAAACAGAAATCCGACAGATAATGGGGTGGCGGAGGCGTTTTGGGCAGCAGGCACTGGGGTGAGAGCAGTGGACATGGATAGTCAGCAGAGCAACAGCGTTGGGAGCAAAGAAGGCTTTCTCTATCACCGACTGTGGCCAGGTGACTACGTCTGAGACCCAAAGAGTAAGGCCCTGGTGCATAAGGGAGAGGATGTCCATGCTCCTGCTGTCCCAGTCTGAGGTTGTCTGGAGACTCCCTCCACTAGACTTCTAACTGGTACCTGTTGCATATGTCCCATCATACAGGACACGAGGTTTGCTGAATTACTGGCTCTGGAGAGTGAAGGGGGGGTCCCAGCCCTGGTGGGCCCCAGTGCCTTCAAGATCCCCTTCCTCATTCGGCAAAAGATCATTACCAGCCTGGACCCACCCTGCAGCCGGGGCGCCGACTGGAGAACTCTAGCCCAGAAACTTCACCTGGACAGGTGGGTGGAACTAGGCAGGTGGGTGGAGCTAGGCAGGTGGGTGGAGCTAGGCAGAAGGAGGCTGGCTGGGCAAGTGATGTAGACACGATGGAGGCTTACAGGCTCTGTGCCACAGCCTCTAGTGGTGTATTTGAGGGCAGCCTGGAGCAAGGCCAGACTACTGACAGACTGCCTCTTCTTTGCAGCCATCTTAGCTTCTTCGCCTCCAAGCCCAGCCCTACAGCCATGATCCTCAACCTATGGGAGGCACGGCACTTCCCCAATGGCAACCTCGGCCAGCTGGCCGCAGCCGTGGCCGGACTGGGCCAGCCAGATGCTGGCCTCTTCACAGTGTCGGAGGCCGAGTGCTGAGACCAGCCAGGCCAGTAATGCCTACACTCTCACCAGCTTTGGCACCTGCCAGGGACAGGCAAAAGCCAGACAGGGGCCCTTCCCCGACACCCGGGGAGAGCTGCTTGGACAGGCCCCCTCCTGGCTGAAGTTGTCCCTTGATGCTGGTCCTTCAGACCCTGCCCAAACTCCATCCCTCCATGGCCTGCCTGGCCAGGTTGGTATAGCCACCTGTTCTCACTCTGCCCTGGTCCCAGGGCCCGGAGTGGACAGTGCCTGGAGCCTGGGCTGAGCCCAGCCCGTCTGTGTGTGTGTGTATATGCGTGTGATGCTACCTCTCCTCCTGTCCCTTGCCAGGGGCCCCGCATACACACAGCATGCGCACACATGCTGGGCTTGGGACACGGCCCCCAGAGCTCCTGCCTGAGGTGGGCCTTATGCAAACATTCCTGTGCCTGCTGGGTAGGGGTATAGTTGAGGGGCCTGGCTTCAAGCCTGGGGGACTAAGGGTCCCAGCTGGACAGGGGCTGGCCCTTGGATTCAGGCACACGATCACCACACAGGCATGTGTTCATGCATGCCTCGTGTGCTCATCTCACTCGCGCCCCTCTCCCAGGTCATGCAGGACCCTCCCCCACTACACACATCTCATGCTGTGCACCTGGAGGCTGTTCACGTCTCTCACACCCGGTGTCGGTACACTTCTGCCTCTCACATGCTGCCCTTCTCCCACCCACCCAGGGACACCCAACGGCTCCTCCCTGATCCTTTCCCTGTACCCCGGCCTCGAGGTGCCCTGCCCAGCGGGGCGTGTGAATATGCAATGGGAGTCCCGGGCTGTACAATGGCAAGTGTGTGTGCCGTGGCATGCCCATTCCTGGGGCTGGCCGATGCCCCTGTGTGGGCCGTGTTGTGTGAAGCTGTGTCCTGACTCTGTCTTAAGTGCATTCGTGCACTTACACTTGGCCTTATGTACACAGCCTTGCCCGGCTGCCGGGGCGCGTAGGGATTTTAGCGGATGTGAATGTAAATAAATTATATATATATATTGCTAACCAGAGTGTCACTTCTCTCAGAAAGCCATTGGGTGTGGGCAGACGGTTATAAGGGGACCACACATGGATTTCTTTGGAAGTTGTGGGTGGCTGGACCTGCCAGAGGGTCAGGGTAGACTGAAGCCTTAGTCCAGTGAGATTCCATCACTCTTGGAGATTTCCTCAGACGTGGGCAATCTGGGTAAGGCGACAAGCAACAGCAGTGACCAAGGCTGCACCTTTGCCAGATCCATCCTCTGATTGCAAAAAAGTGATGGTGCACTGAGGCGCTAACTTCCGAACTGTCTCCGACACGAGCCTGGAGAAGCTGCGAGGGAAGGGGCTGAGGTGAGCCCAGCCCAGCCCGCCTGGCCATGCCTCCCATCCTGATCCACCTTCCCAGACTCACTGGGGGTGTAGCTTGTAGAGCGTCCCATCAACTCCCACAGACACCATCAGCTCCCGCAGGCCCCGGTTCTCCCGAATCTTTTCCACCACGGCAGCTACACCTGCCCCACAGAGGTGGGCAGCCCTGCGAGACACAGCCTGGCACACCTCTAGGACCATCAAGGCATCATCAGATGTCAGAGTCAGCCCCAGATCCTCCAAGATGGCTCGGACCTGACGCAGGGCCAGGCTGTCGCTGGGGGTCAGGAAGGAACAGAATAGAGAATTAGCTCCATCCCCCCCCCCTCTCAGGGTTTCCCCCACTTCATCCTCTGGAATGGTCCAGAGTGGAGGGAACCAGCATCCTCCTTCAGCAACAAACTACCTTGTAACACAGGTACCTTTCAATCTCAGAGAGAAACTTAGTCTTAAAGATGTCCCTGGTCTGAAGGCATTGAGTCTTCTGGCCCCGGAAGAGAACTCCAAGATTGGTTAAATGCAGGAGGATGTGGCGCACGATCTCCCCTAGGTACATGCCACTAATCATCTTCTCAAATCTGTATGAAGGCAGGTGCATGCAGGCCGGTGCAACAAGGGACCCCATTAGCCTTTCTCCCCAGCCCAGTCCACCCCCACCACCACGCCCTGGGCCTAAGCCATACCTCTGTTTGCCTGGATTGATGGATGCCTGGTCCACACTGGCATCAAAGCAGGTGCTGAGCATGTCCAGTGAGCCATCATCCCCAAAGGCACCCCACTCCATGTTGATACACATGCGACCCGAGTCCCCAGGCACACTTGCCACATTCTGGAGCTCTTCCATATAGCAGGCATTGGTGCCGGTTCCTGTAGACAGGGCAGGCCAAGGAATGAGGGCTGGTTACTGACGCAGACAAGGCCCTTGGGGGGGGCGGGTCATTCCCATGCCAGAACAACAAAATTCGGACTCCTTCTCTTATGTCCCCATGTTTAAAACCAGTCCCTGCTCCTGGTCTCACTTTCTGACATTGTCAGTACCAAAGCCTTAGAACTTTCTCTGCACTCCCTACCAGAGCCAACATTAGTGTGTCTCCTGTGCTATCTGAAAGGGCTCCTATGCTGCCATCAACTAGGTCATCCCTGGGGGATAGGCTTGGCTCTACTCTGATGCTGATAAGATGCTGATGTTTCCTGATTGCTAAGCCTTTAATTGAAATAACAGGAATGGGCCAGGAGCTGGGGAGACAGACACAAGGACCCCCCACTGTCTGGCCAGAAGTTAGGCACTGGATGGCTCTCTCTGACAGTACTTCCACAGGTCCTCGTAGAAACAAAAACAAGAGCATCGTGGGAGCTCTGGCACACAGGAGGCTTTTGCCTACGAGACTCGGAAAAGCTACACAGGGGAAGTAATACATGAGAAACAGAGAGGAAGAGACATTCCCTCTCTGCACGTTTCCAGCTCTGAGTCATGAGCCCCTTCATAGCCCCACCTGGGATTTCTCTAGTAGTTTACACCTCTCCTAAGCACCTACTAGTGTCAGAGCCTGTGTTCAAAAGTCTCCCATCCGTGACAGGCCACCAAGCGCTCTAAAAGAAGCTTCCTTCAAAGCTCCATCTCCCACTTGTTCAGGACTAATTCCTGTCTGATCTTAGCCTGTCTGCCCTTGTGTGTGCAGTCAAAGTTAGCTGTAAGTTGCCACAGGCTGTTCCCGGCTTAATCCCCTCTGGATGCCCGGTTCTGAGACGATAGAGTTCCTTTGCTTTTTTGTCTCTTCTGCCCCTTTATCCAGACAGCAGAGAGCCCCGGGGTAAGAGCTCACCAATGTCTTGGACTCTTGACATCTAAAGAACCCTCACGAGTCACTGACCAGCCATGCCCTCCCATTTCAAACACTGAGTAGACACCGTGACCCAGGCAGTGTACTATGCCTGGGCCCCTTCTCGTTCTGTTCTCTTAACCTCTTGACATAGGCCTTGCCTTGTTATACCTTGAAGTGAAGGATCAGACTCTAGTGAGTTACCCAAGGTCAGATGGATGGGAGCAGCACAGCCAGTCTCATAGAGATGCATTTACCAAATGGTCAAACTGAGGCTGGGAAAGATCCAATGACTTAATAGCTCAAATAGACTAAATGTCCCAGTTCCAGACTCCTAGCTCAGTACAATGGCCCAGAACTCAATTGGGTCATATGGAAATAATCCCATATCCCCAAGGTCAGAGAAAGGTCCAACCTAAGGAATTAACAAAAGGCAATGAATTATCAGACACCAGAAGCACAGAGGGCAAGACCCTTCTTACCAACAATGAGGCCCATCTCACAACGGGGATCATCATAGCCACAGGACATCATGGTCCCCACTGTGTCATTGACAATGGCAACCACATTCAGCTCCACTGCCTGCATGCAAACGGATGCTGCTAGTTGCTGGGCAACATAGTTGTCATGGCAACCAGCACTGGACTCAGAGGTCTCTATTATAGAGGGCCCCTTTGCTCCCCTCAAGAAAGAGAATGATACTTTGCTTCCCTCCAGGTCTGCCACAGCCCCAAAAGCACCCCTGGAGGTAGACTCCTACCTGTTTGCGCCTAATGGCTTCCCGTAATAGATACACAACATCTTGGCCCTCACAGCCTGATGCATTGAACCCCTTAGTCCAGTTCAGGAGGATGCCCTGGGATGGGATTAAGAAGACAGAAATGTCACTCTGCCTCCCAAACCCTGTATCCCATCAGAAGCATACCATCTCTGCCCTTCCCGTGCAGAATTCCGTGCCCACTTTCCCTATGGTTGAAGGCCTTGTTCTCTTCCCCTCTCAAGTCCCTGGGAAGCTTTCAGTGTGAAAAAAACTATTAATAACGATTCGACCTATGTCTTCCATTATTAGTTCTCGAATGCTCAGGTGGTCTGAGGGTCTGGCTGTTTTAAGATGTTTGCCCAAAAGGAAGGACCCTTTGTAATTGGGTGGGAATGAATAGGGTTGGTGGAGCTGATGCCGTGTGTGGGTAAGAGGAACTTTGGGGACTCAAATGTCAGCAGAGCCCACCCTTTCAAAGAAAAAGAGTCGCTTGGAAGGGAGGGAGGGGTCCTCAGAGTTAGGCACAGCCATTTCAGTGTGACATCAGTTGTCCCAGGAAGGTAAAAGGTGACTTGCAAAGCCAGAGACCTGGGCAGGATGGGATGGGATGAGACAGACAGATCTTTATTGTGAGCACCTGGACTTAGTAGCAAGGGGCAGAACTATACCTGGAAAAGGGCTGTACTGGTTTTTTGTTTGTTTGTTTGTGTGTGTGTATTTCTGAGGGAGAGGGTAGAAGAGCGAGAATTAACCCCGGCCATCCAAGAAAATGGCACTGTGCAGGCCCTCCCACACAAATGTTCAAGGACTGAAGTACATCCCCAACAAGAATATGGACTTAACACACAAATTATATTCAGTTACAAAAAAAAAAAAAAAAAGTCAATTAAGCCACAGTTTTGCATGGCCAGATTTGTACACTGAGACACGCTTCTTGTGTCTTGTGAAAAACAGTTAATAGAAGTGAACATGCTTTACCTGGCGCCAAACAGACTAACTAGAGGAGAGAGGAAACACAGCAGCACCATCTAGACCAGGGCATGAAAGGTAGCAGAGAAAACAGCTGTGGTCCATAGAAGTCAAGACAGGAGCACAGGGTGAAAATGACACACTGACACACACAGGCTGGTAGGTAGTTACAGATTGTGGCAGCCAACAGACAGCCAAGGAGAGAGCAGAGGTCTTCAAAGGCAGCAGGCAGGCTCCTCAGCATGAGATACCTCCAAACAAGCAGGGGATGTTGAGCTTCCTGGGAGCTTGGACAGAGGCCTAAAATAGCCTCTATCCTAGTCCTAGGCCGGACTTTGGGGGCATCATTGAGAAGTCTGCTATACGTGTTGAAGGACATGATGTGTCTTGAGTAGGTTTGACCTATGACCTATCACTTTGCTACCAGATCAGTCACACAGCACTGTGTCTAGCTAAGACGGAGACACGCAAAGAAGCATGTGACCTCAAGCCTCTTCTGGAGAAAAGAACAAACACTGCTCCCTGAAGGCTGAACACCATGGTGGAACACCAGAGGCATGGCGGAAATAAGCAATGTAGCTTCTGGTCAGCACCAACCTAGGCCAGTGCTGTTCTCAAATGCCTCCTACCCAAACATTGGCATAGCATCTTTGGGGATTGCCAGGACTGCATACAGTCCAGATCAACAATGCTGCTCCCCTTAGTCAGACTTCTTCTTGGCTTCCTGCCCATTCTTAAAGGGTTCTTAGATTGGAGGCCCTTGGGAATCACTTCTTAAACTTAACTCCCTTACCTGGTCCAGGCCAAGCTGCTTGCATGGGAAAGAGAAGGTGAAACCCAGGGGTAGGCTCTGTCCGCTAAGGCCCTGCCTCTTCTGGAAGTCCACGATACAATCCACAATATGATCAAAGAGCTGCAAGAGAGGGCACGTCAAGGGTGGGCTCTCTCCCACCTTCTCCACTCTGATGTCAAGACCCGAACTGTAAGTACCTCCTGTCCAGAGCCCTGGGCTATACACTCAGGAATAGAGTAGATTTGGTTGATGATCCGCACACTGCCCTCAGCCACACGTACTAACAGGACTCGGAAGTTGGTGCCCCCTAGGTCCAAGGCTAGGAAATCACCTCGCTCTATGGGACAGAGACACTTACTCAGTACCAGGAGGAAAATGGTGGCCCCAGCCCTAGCACACACTGTGACTCACAGGAGCCCACATCCCAGGCCCATACTCAGGCCAGGTGCTCACCGCTGCCATCCGGCGTTGCTCGAACGTAAGTGGGCAGCATTCGGAGGGAGGAGGCCTCTCCTTGAAGCCCCCTGATCATGGCTTCCCGCATTTGTGCCTGCACCATTGTCAGCTGCTCCAAGGTCAGGTGAAATGGTGCCAGGGTCTCTTCCAGGATGCGCCTGTGGGCAGCCAGGCGGGCAGCCACAGCTGTCACCATTGCCACACCCCGGCCACCACCATCCACAGAAGGGATGAAGGAGACGTCACATTCTGGGGCCAAGAGCATCACCGTCTCCTTTAGAATGCAGAGGAACCTACGGAAACACACCAGGTTCACTCAGCTTGCCATCCGAGCCCTGTTTAAAATTTATCATTTTTAATTTTATTTTTCATTGGTTATTTTATTTATTTACATTCCAAATGTTGTCCTCCTTCCCGGTTTCCCCTCCGAAAACACCCTATCCCATCCCCCCTGCCTCTATGAGGGTGCTCCCCCACCCACCCACTCCCCTCCCTGCCCTAGCATCCCCCTACACTGGGGCATCAATCCTCCACAGGACCAAGGGCCTCCCCTCCCATTGATGCCAGAGAAGGCCATCCTCTGCTACATATGCAGCTGGAGCCATGGGTTTTAATAGAATTTTGTTTTATTAAAAATTTTTAATAAAACAAATTAGTCCTAACCCTGTTCCTCGGTACCAACTATACATCCACTGCCCTGCCTGCCCTTCTCCCTGGCACACATCAAAAGAAACGGTTTTTTCCTTTTTACATGCCTCTTGGCATCCCACAACCTATGCTAATTCTCAGTCTGCCATTCACACCCACAAGCTCGAACATGGGGTACCAGAATGCCCTCTGGGTTTATATCATAAATTAGACACACGTGTGCTACCTGCTCACACAGGATTCTATCCTCAGAATACCTGGGATGTCGGTCAAACACTCGTCCTCCAGTGGCCACGGCCACACGCAGTGTCTGCTGCTCCCTGCTATGCTGGAGGCGGGATAGAACTGCAGCCAGGGCAGCCGCACAGAGCTGGGCAGCCCGCGTGCACACAGCCATGCACACACACTGCACGAGTTCAGCATCTGAGGCCTGCAGGCTCAGACCCAAGTCCTGCAGGATTGTGTGGATGTGGGCTGTCCCAGTGGCAGGGCTGCAGGGAAAAGGGTGAAGACACATAGGGATGCTGATCTGGGGCGTAGGGAACCTACTAGCTCCCTGTCCCATCAAAGTCCTACAGCTACCTTGGAGAGAGAGTACCTTAGCCTCTTCCAAGCAGACTCCCTTGCCCCTTGTCTAAGCTGCAAGCTCCCTTACGTACTCCTCCATTTCAGCCACATGTTCCAAGAGGATGCTGCCTTGACTCAGCAATGCAGGAGAGGTGCAGCCACCAAAGAGGACCCCACGCTGGGACAAGTGGACCAGCACCAGCCGTACCAGCTCACCCAAGTAAAGGCCTCCAATCATCTTCTCAAACCTACATGTGGAAGGAGTGACTAGACAGAGCTCTTCTTGAGCTCCCAGGCCACTTGAACCCTCAAAGAGAAATCATTTTCTCTGAGGTTCCAGACTGAAGAGGACTCCAGAAGCAAATGGCCTCCCAGAGGACAAGTGGGTTCACCCTTTCTAACCCTTCGGGTTATATCCGGGGAACTCTTAGAAAGGCAAAAGAAGCCAGCAAAGTAGCTAGACATTTTACTCAGCTGTTCCCAACTCTCAACTCCCAACCCACCAGGACTGAGTTGAAGGATCAAAAAATGAAAATTCAGGGTTCTATTTTTTTTTTTTTTGAGTTTGACCTAGGACTCTCCCCGTTCAAGGCAAGCTCAGAGGGATAAGAAGAGGTGGGGCCCAAGAGCAGAGGAGGTAGGTTAGAACAGGAATACGACAGCCTAAAGCAGAGTCAGGCAAACCACTGCTGGACCACCACCTCTGAGCACCAGGAATCAGGGACTCGTGGTCCAGGGCATAGTCGAAGGTGGTCAGTACTGGCCCTAGGGCCCCTTCGTCATAGAAGGAGCCCCACTCGATGCTGACACAGGTGCGCCCGCGGTCCTCATCCAGAGCGGCCACATGCCGCGCTTCCTCCATGTAACAAGCATTGGTACCAGTGTCTGGCGAGAAAGACCCCATCAGAGCCTGCCCTGCCACAAGAAGCTACCACCCTTCATTCCAAACAGCCCCTGGCTCACCTACAACAAGCCCGACTTCACACGGCCTGGTGCCCAGCTCACAGCCCATCATGGTGCCCACTGTGTCATTCACCATGGCTACCACGTCAATACTGTAGGTCTGGGCAACGGAGAGAACAGGGAATCAGAGCCTGTCCCATGCTCTGGGCTCTTCTTCCATCCCGTCTCCCAACTCAAGCTCTCAGGGTCATGGAGAGCTCCTACCCACAGGACCCAGGACCAGGAAGAAGGTCCTATGGCTGAGCACCTAACCCACACCCTGGCCTGGCATCCCAAAATACATAGGCCTTGGAACCTGCCTTCTAATCAGTACCTTGGGCTTAGTGCAAAAGGACCTGCCCTTCTAGAGCATGGAGATTCTGACAAGGGCACGTCTCTTACATTGGCACTTCTTCCTAGCCTCAACTCAGGCCCAAGACCCACTGCTCCCTCCCTGCTCCCTCTGCTGCTACCAGAGTTATCTCCACACACAGGCAATCTTTTATTAGAATGGTTTCCCCTCTAGAATGTGAAGATCTGCAGGGCTGGGGCATAGGTTTCTTCTTTGGTTTTGTTTTTACTTTTCCCATGTCCTATTCCCCTCCCACACTCCTCCCAGGGCATGACTGTCTTATTTGAGTCATTCTTAGCTTACTATGGAAGCAACATTAACCCCAGGGTCAAAATATATAAAGGCTGTGCATAGAAAAGGAAAGCAGGACCTTCCAGAAACACAGGCATAACCTACAGGTGTCAAGCCCAGGCCAGCGGGGGCAGCAATCCATCACTCTGACCTTTACTTACCCCCTGCCTCTGAATGGCATCTCTTAGCAACTGGACCACATCCTGGCCTTCCACACCACTGCACCTAAAACCTTTTGTCCAGGAAATGAGGGTGCTCTGGGGACAGAAAAGCAGGGTTGTTTGTTCCCCTGTGGCCTTCACAAGGGCTGTAGTCTCTTTCCTCTTACTGACCCCATATTCCCCCCACCTCACCCTGTCCAAGCCTGTCTGGTGACAAGGAAAAGAGAAATTGAACCCAAGCTTCAGACCCTGATTCTCCACGGGGTATGCATCCAGGAATTCAGAGAGGCAGCGGGCAGCAAAGTCAAAGAGCTATGGAAACAAGATGAGTACTTAGCTCTGATCACCTGAGCCCCAGCCACCCAACGAAGTCTCAAACCCCAGAGGATGCACACTGACTGCTCACCTGGTGGCCAGCACCTAGGATCACCTCTTGAGGGATCACAAACTCCCGGCTCCTGGGCTCCACGCTATGTTCTTTGGTGCCTGTCAGTGTAACCCACAACACACGCAATGAAGCTCCTGTGGCCCCCAGCTCCACCACCAGGAAGTCGCCTTGCTCTAGACGGCAAACAGGTCAGAGAAAGACACACAGTTGGGCAAAGCTGCCTGTCTCCCAGAAAAGCTTCCAGAGTCTGAGAAGTCCAGTTAAAGGGACCTCAGAGACAGTGGACAGAGGCAAGGAACTTCCCTTTCCCCAGTGAGAACACATTCTCTGTGTTGGTCACCCACCCAAGTCTGTGCTACCCACCAGTGCCGTGTGGTGTGGACCTCACGTATGTGGGCAACATCCGGACAGAAGGAGTGGGACCGTCCTGTCCCTTCAGTGCCTGCTCCATGGAGCAGAGAAGACTGGCTTGGATCTGCTGCAGCTGTGTCCTGGTCACCTTGAATTGTTGCAAGCATTCCTGCACCTGGGAAGAAGCAAGCCGACTTTGGAGAGGGAAACATTCTCTAACTTCAGCTGGGACAGGACTGTCCTGTCTGACTTGCTCCCTGTCTTCTTAGGCCCTCTGCTTCCTGGGGCTGCCTAGCATCCTGTTCCATTCTCTTCGGGCCTCACTAGTCTTCCTGACCCCCTCCTTGCAGCTCCTCTCTGCCTTAGCTTGCTTGCTGTTCAAAGCCTACTCCAAGCTCTTGCATCCTGCAAAGGTTACAAAGAGAAGCCACCAGCCTCTTTGTGCTCCGTATCCTGGTGACTTCCTCTCAGCTCCTGCATTCTCTACTCTGACCATCTAGCTTTTTTTAACGTAAGGTTAGGTGAAATCTCTCTCTTGCCACAATAATTGCTTTCCCGTTCTCCAGGGCAAGAGTTCTGTAGCCGTCTCTTTGTAAGCTATCGATGAGTGAACAAATCATGAAGAAACGTTACACTCTAGGGAAGGCATCTCCCGACCTTTTCTTAGCATCTGAAGCCTAAACAAGCCCACCTCTGGAATACAGAGACCACAGAGCTGAGGCTGGCCTTCTCTTTACTTGGCCTCTCTTCCCCACCCAGCACTACTGTAAACACAGCCCAGCATACAGTTCAAGTCCTGCTCCTACTTGCTGTTGATTCTCCTGTGGAAAACAGAATCAGCACGTCTGGCTGTGTAAGGTTCTGGTACTGATGGTGACCACAGAAAAAGGAGAGACAAATCAGAAATGTGTGACTTGGGGAGAGTCACATTTTTAGACATGAGTGGATGAGGTCTTAGGTCTCAACCTAAGTCGAGGAAGAGAATAAAAAAGTTTTCTCCAGAGCAAGGGGATGGGGTTGGGGGAGCACTGGCCTGGGAGTGGGGGAGCACTGGGCTGGGAGTGGATCAGAGTCTGATGGGAAGGCTGAGAGGGTAAGAGAAAGCAAAGGAGGTGCCAGCCCAGGTTCTCACCCTACCAGAAGCTCGAGGAACAGGGCCATCTCAGAACCTCAGCTCTGTGAAGAAGCGTCCTTGGATGACCCTCTCATTCATCCACCAAAAAGTCCCACTGTTGGTTGGCAGCTCAGCAGCTCATCTTTCTGCAGCTTAGATCTCTCTAAGGCCCAATCTCCTACAGCACAGGAATTCTATTCTAAAGATTCATTGTTTCAAACTGGACCCAAATCTGTGAAGGAACTTAGAACACCTCGAAAGAGAGTAGGGATGAAAGGGGGAGGCGAGGAGGACTCAATCCCAACCCCTCTTGGAGTCAAATAATCCTAGCTGGAGTCCAAGACATCCTGTTATATGCTTACATTGGGACAGATGCTTCCAGACACTAGGAGTGGTTGGTTCTGTGTTGCAAATGAGGAAGCCTCAGCTTGGAGATCATAAACCATCTGCCCAACCCAAGGAGATCTGAAGGGGCAGGGTAGGTTGTGACTCAGGTTGACAGTACTGCAAAGACGTTCCCATTCCAATGGGGAGTTTGATAAAACCAAAACCAAAACCCAAACTAATATTTCCTCTGAAAAGATCCCAATATGATGAAACCAGACAAGAGAAGCAAAAGGAAACTTCAGCCCTCACTCTGCCCAGGACCCCGGCAAGCAGCTGGTCCTCAACAGGTCTTGGGATTTGTCAAATGGATGGATGGGGTGACCTAACATTAAAAGGGATATTGCCTGATCAATGTCGTAAGTTCCAGGCTGGCCTAGGCTACATAGTGAGACCATGTCTCAGCAGGGTGGGGACTGTGGTGTCCATGAAAGCAGGAAGGTAGTGCTCAGATGGAGACTGTTTTAGCACTGAGAAAGAAAACCAAGATAAAACATAGAGTCGATGGTTTCGGCAGACTAATGGTTTTCTTCCTCTTTTTCCTCCTGGGTCAGAGGGTGAAAAGTTCAAAAGGAGAGACTATGAGATGAGCAAGTCCTGCCCGTGACACACACACACACACACACACACACACACACACACACACACACACA
>JANHMN010000006.1:8557986-8647635 GCA_030674055.1 Rhabdomys pumilio | reverse complement strand
ACACACACACACACACACACACACACACACACACACACACACACACAGGTGGGGAGCGGACTTCTCTGGTAAACTCCAGTGAGGTATAAATTACCCAGGAGAAGTAAGAAAAACCTCTCCTTTCTGCTCTACTGGGGCTGTAAGTGGAGCCCTCCTTCATGAGAGTGGAGAGAAAGGCACTGGAGTAAGTGTAACGCCCACTACAGCCTACATGCTGACTGGAATGAGCTTTTTTTAATGAGCTTGCTGTACCTGTTAATCTGATTCAAACACAGTGGTCACCATTTGAACAAGTGACCTCCTTGATCCAGTAACAATTCGAAGACAGCAAGGATGCTGTGAGGACCAAAGTCAGCACCACAGCCGTGGCTGACACAAGGGGATGCTCCTCCGTGAAGGGCTTCCTTCAGTGTGTGAGACACAATTATCCCAGAGGGCCTGATTTTGTTACCTTCGGGTAACAAAAAGAGACTTCTACAACGTTCTGACAAGGGACTAAAAGATGTAGCTGGACATTGATGGCATGTAATAACATGTAGTTACATGTGGTGATATGTGGTGACATGTAATGATGTGTGATGGCGTGTGATGACTTTTGATGACGTGTGTTGATCACCCTCCTCCCACCTCCAGCCATGGAGAGGGATTCCAAAGTGAGGTCTGAGTGCTGTCCCTGGCTGTAGAACATTTGGAATCCCTGGGAAGCCCCCGAAATGCCACACTGGATTTGTTAAATGGCAGGTACATACAACAAAGCCCATACAGATCTGGGTCTGGGTCGGTGGGGGTGTCTCTGGACATAATGACAACCAGCCATGGTGAGGTCGTCATTGCTCATTTCTGGAGCCCAGCCATGGCTGAACACAGAGGAAATTTTTACAGCAGGGCCTGAGGCACAGGTTGCACAAAGGAGAAAGGGTGTGTGCATGTGTGAAACTCAGCGTCAGTAAGGACACCGCAGTTGGATCAGGAACCTCACAAGCAAATGTCAGAAGAAGACAGAAAACTACAGAAACCGCAGAGAGTGGTCCCAGAAAGCTGTCGTCAGCATTACCTCTGTGCAGGTCCTTCATGTCCACAAGGCTTTTTTTTTTTTTTTTTTAATTTGAGGAGAGCACTCAAACAAGTTATTTTTCTCTGCTTTTCTGATGAGGAAATGGAGAACTAAGAGTTATGAAACGGTTTACATAAGCATTTTCGGCTCCAGGGTGTGGTAGGTGAAGACTTCTAAATCTTAGTCAAGATGAAGGGGAAGGCTGCACATGTAGTTGAGTGGCAAACACCAATCAGCAAACAAAAGAGCGGGGGGGAGGAAGGAAGAAAGAGAGAGAACTGACTTCTAGAAAAATCTCAGCCATTAAGCCCGTGCTGTGTAAGAACCATGAGAACAATCCAACACCGCAGTTCTCTCTGGTGCTGAACTGCAGTGACCATGTGAGAAAACCGTGCCAGAGAGACCAGAGAAATGGGAGAAAGGGACTCAAGGACATAGCTCCCAGCCTATAGTGTGTGTGTGTGTGTGTGTGTGTGTGTGTGTGTGTGTGTGCTCACGCGCGTGTGTGGATGTGTGTGTGTGAATACAGTATTAACATTTA
Organism: Rhabdomys pumilio; assembly: GCA_030674055.1. Taxonomy (NCBI): domain Eukaryota; kingdom Metazoa; phylum Chordata; class Mammalia; order Rodentia; family Muridae; genus Rhabdomys; species Rhabdomys pumilio. Next base: position 8,646,040 of record JANHMN010000006.1, on the reverse strand, counting down.
GAAGGCAGGCCAAGAAGTGGTAGCATTAGATGGTGAGAGGGGATGGAATGCAGCCAGGATACATAATCATGAAATGGGTTATAAAGCTGATTTCTGTTTCAGTTCTATCAGTTTCTTCCTTGTTCCCTTCCTTTTTGTGGTGGATAAGTCTGTAAAAGTGCAATTGACAGTGAAAGGATAAGCTTTTTACACGAGAACGCTTTATTCTATTTTTGAAGAAAATGGGGAGGGGCCATCTGGACACATCAGCCCTTGTGGGGCTGGTCCAGCATCTCTGTGGCAAGCCGACAAGAGAGGCACATTTACGGGTGACAATCATCAGTGCAAACTCTCTTGTCTTAAACCCAAGTCACTTTACACCTCTGAGCCCCACTCTCCATAATCAATCCACACTTTGCAGTTATTTGGAGTCTCAAAGAAAAGAGACATCAGATTGGAGATGAATAGCTTAGAAGACTGGAAAGAGGCCACAAGGGTATGCAGCCCAGCAACCCACGTCTCTACTCATCTTATCTTTGATAACCTTAAATAAACACAGAATTAGTACCCAGTGTTCTGCTTACCAGTTTTAAGCTACCTGAGGGCCTTGGCATGCCCTCCTGTGGGCAGCTTGCAGCTCTTTCTCCAGGATGCAGACCAGAAGGCCCAATGGTGGCCATGCTTCCACAGTGGGTATTGACTACCTATAGGAGAGAGGGGTAGCTCGATTCAAGACTAACGGTTAGTACTGGCTCCAAGAGGCGATCGCTAAAAACCCACAACTTCTTTCCTTCCAAAAGGAACTAAGAATGAAGTTGTAAATAGAATAAAACCTTCTGACCAGTAAAGATCCTTTAGCAATCCACCAGGAGGCAGGTGTTTTCCAGAAGCACGTGTAACAATGTTTCCCCTCCCACCCAATCCTAAGCCTCTGGAGCCCCTCTGTTCCTGCATTCTTTCCTTCCTTGGCTCCTGCAAACAGTCATGGCTGCCTTTCCTGGGTCTTCATCAGTAAGTAACTCTTCTCCTCTGCCTTTAAATAGGATGGTTTCCAAGCCTCCAAGGACTGTTGTGCCTTCTTCTACATCCATCCTGTTCACCATTAAAACTCATGTGTCGGAGCTCCCAAATCAAGCACTGACCTAAGCCAACAGCCAATCCCAGCAGTCTGTTAGATCTCACTATGGCAGTGTGAACGTAGCAAAGGCAGATTCTTTTCACCACTAGCCTACCACAAACCTCCTTCCCTCAACTTGGCTAGAAGCATCAAGAGTTTTGCTTAGAAGGGAGCAGTCACTTATGACCTAGCTAGGGCACCAAGAAAGAACTTTAGTGCCTGTCCTCTCTTTCCTGTCCCCACAGCTACTGACTCATCCAACAGTCCCCTGATATTTCTGCATCCGCATATTGAACCTGGCCCTGCTCACGCTGTCACAGCTCCTCCTACAGAGCAGAACTCAGTGGTGCCATTGCAGGACCCTCAGATGCCCTCACCCTAAGCTCCTCTTGCTACTCCTTGATCCTCCAAACTCCATACATGCTGACTCCTTGTCTTCTGCTTTTTAGTCTTCACATAAGTTGGTCCCCAGTCTGAAGGGCTGGCCTCATAACCTTGTGATGTCTGAGTCACCTCTGCACTTTATTTCCAGGACAGCGTTGGGCAAATTTAGACCTGGGGTTCATGCCTGTAAACCCAGCACTTGGTTAGCTGAGGAAGGAATATTATGAGTTTGAGGATAACCTGGGCCACATAGTGAGACCCTGTTTCAAGAGAAGGCAGTAATTTGGTAAAGTAAGAAATTTGCTTCTGACAACTCTCCCCTAAATTATATACACCACCATTTAGTTTCCAAATCTGTCAGAAGAGAACATACACTCTAGTAGTCTGTTGAAGGATAAAATAAGGTAACTGAAGCAATTATCTTTGTTCGAGGCCCAGCTAACATAATCATTCACATACTTTCCTGCTCACACACTCAACATTTACTCCACACATGCCAGACTATGAAGCTTCCTGCCAAGAACCCTAAGATCTAAAATCTAGGTTCATGCATTCAGACCTGTCTCTTCCTCGAGTGAGAGATATCACCAGAAACTAGTCCAAAGTCCACTCATGTTTGAACTAAAAGCTTCTCAGCTTTCTTTGTCTGGATCAGACATAGTTTCTAAGTGCTCCTTTTGAATGGTATTCTAGAGACCCCTCCTAAGGCTGGGTACCACCATCACCATTGAGGACTAATAGCACAGTCTTGTTAACCTCCATTAGCCACAAGATAAGCCAAGGGCTTGAGATGAGGCCTGTGGAAATTAGAGGAAGTGCTTACCTGGGAGATTCAAAAGTTGATCACCTTCCTCAGGTCTCAGCTCTTCTCCCAGATATGACCACAGTGATCCTGGATTAAACTCAAAAGTGAAAACTCAGGGTCAGCTCCCCAAGCCCCACCTTCCTCTTTAGCCACCACTTAACAGAAATACACCAATTCAGGAAATTGTACTTCCCTACAAATCTGCCCACAATGGGCAGGACCATGGTACAAACAAGCAAGATGACCACAGGAAGTTGAGGGCCCAATTAGGTTAAGGATTCCAAAATATTCTCTCGGCAACACTAGGAGCTCTGTTTGTTTTATAAACACTAAGTTTTCTTGGAAAGAAGCAAAGACTAGCCTGGAAATCCGTGGCTGAAATAGGCAACGTGTCAAAATGTAGAAAGCAGAACTGTGTAAGCAGCAATGTAAGAACCTAAGAGGAAGAGACATCATGACTCTACAGGAGAGTGGGCAGGGAAAGTCGATGAAGTCCTTTCACAAAGAGGAGAGCATGTATGCATCATATGCAGTCAAGAGTCCTGTGTGCGTGGTGTGTGTGTGTGTGTGTGTGTGTGTGTGTGTGTGTGTGTGTGTTTGGCCACCCCCAATATACCAACTAAAGAAATGACTAATAATAAAAAGCAGCGTGCATTAGGAAAAGAGACAGATAAAGGGGTCCAGTGACCTCCAGGATTCTCTGCAGGGTACTTAGAAGAGTTTTATGCTCAGTGAAGGATTGGGTGGAGTCAAGAAATACACATAAGTTAGCAGTCTTGATCAAGGCATGCTTCCACCCCTCACTCTCAGCTCTTACTCTGCAAGGTAGTCTGACAAGCTCTTCTGTTATCTAAAGGAGGCCAGTCTGGATACCATAGTTGTCAATTGAGAGGAAAGTGCTATCCTGAAAGACTTGGCTGGCTCCAGAATACAATATAACTGAAGGTTTAGCACATGACTTAACTTTGTGCCTTCAGTCTTGAAGGAAGAGATGGGTCAGAGAGACACATACTTCTTGAGTAATTAGCATGTCCATACAGAGCAAGCAGTAGTCAGACACAATGCAGCTTCTAAGTGCCTGTTAGAACTCAGGCAAATTGCTGGGCACATGACTGCTACCTAGCAGTCATGCTATTATCCAGTTAGTGAAGGCTCCACAGGACACAGGCGAGCAGAGGTGGCTCCTGTAGCAGCTTTGATGTGATCCGACCCATAAGCATGCCAAGCACAGCCCTACCTGCAGTTTCCTGGATACCAAGCAAACATACAGGCTATGAGAGACGAGGAAGTCAAGAATGATGTTGGGGAAGGCAAACTGACCAACATCTACAACACAGCACCATGCCAAGTCTGAGGCTCCAGTGCCTTAACTTCAGTCAGCTGAGGGGGACTATGGAACTGAAAGTGATAGCCTAGCTATGATTCATGACAGCGGCAGTCTCTAGTCAGCATGAGGGTATGCTCCTGGAAGTTATTCGCAAGACTCCTTGTCAGTGATTCTGAAAGCCTTGTTTGCATTTCACTAGGAAGTGGGTTGCCCTGGCTGTAGTCACAGTGCCGGGGACTTTCTAAGTCAAGGCCAGGGGTTTGAGGTCTGTGAACATTTGGTCCAGTCCTGTCTGTAGCAGAGGCACAGCACTTGCCGGTGATAGTCAAGAGGGCACAGGATGGCTACTAACCAACAAGGGTGCGTCAAAACCTGACAAGGCTCCCTCAACATTTCTTAACACAGCCTGCAGCCACCCAGAAGGAACTGTAGAATAGAGAGAGCCAAACAGCAAAGCTAGAGTATCACTGCTGGGGGAAGGCCAGGCCCTCCCTCCTTTGCTCCACTCAGCCTCCAGTGCCCATAGCCAGCTCCCTGATCATCTTCCATGCCCTCTATGCCCTGGATAGGACTCATGGCTCTCTCATGGGCACTGTTCTGCCCCGGCTGAGTCTCTGTTCCTATTGATTAGTCCACAATGACCTACTGATACCCCTGGCCTCTCCAATCCTTTCATCTAAGTTCAGTTAGCAGCGGTGAGACTGCCCTACCCCCACCCTGAACCCCACAAGTAGGCTCAGCTCTGACCCCAGCTGGGAACCAGTCTACCGAACTTATTAAAATCATCTGTGTTTATCTTACCTACCCAACTGTGGGTCTCATGTTTCTTACACACCTTATGAGCCTTGGTACCAGGTTCTGGATTCTGATGTGGAGTAAGTATCAGTTAACTTTTTACTAAACGGAAGAGTCCTCCCTCAGGCTCAACAATCCAGGGCTTTTGAAACAGCAAGAAAGCAACCTACTTCTGGTGCACATGCTTTTGGCACTCTTCCGGGGAGTCAACAATGTCCCATCTTCTCAATGCTAATCACCAACTTTTCATCAATCTACAGCCTCCCTTCTCCTCTTCCCAACTCCTCCTGGCTAAATTCAACCTAAGGCCAAAGTTGCCTTGCCTGACAGGCAAATAGCCCAACCCACACTCAAATTTTCAGAGTCACCAAGATGGTATCAGACAGACCTAGGTTCAAACTCAACCCATTTTCCCAACTGATGTATGGAAGATTCCTACTTTTCTGAGTTTGGGTGGGGTCTGTTGTTGTTGTTTATTACTGTGTGTGATGTGGGTATGTGTGTGGTGGGGGATATGCCACAGTGAACATGTGGAGGTCAAAGGACTGTGGACTGAACCTAGGTCATTAGGCTTGTGCAGCAAGTACTTTCCCTGCTGAACCATCTTGCTGGTCCTTAGTCTCAACTGTCCATGTATAAAACATGTAGTTTCTCTGTGGAGTTTGCTTTAGACCTGTAAACATGGTCAACATCAGCCATGCTGCAAGTTTATTGAATACCAATTAGTCACACAGGCAGTAAAACGTGATGCTGGGGAGGGCACAATGGCCACCACCCCCACATGTACCGCTCAGCCAGGGTTTAGTCTCTCAGCTGTTTCTCTAAAGTAAATATGGAACACGACACAAAAGGTCCAGCTTATGTCACACTTATGACAAGTGCTGCCAGACTCCTTGGGTCTACTTCTGGGTGACCCAATGTTTATCTTTGTCTTCTTTGAGACTGGATCTTTCTACATAGTCCTGGATGTCCTAGAACTCACCACGGAGATCAGACTGGCCTTGAACTTATGAGACCCACCTGCCTCTTCCTCCCCAAGGTGTGTGCCAATATGCTCAGTTTTATCGTTTTAAGTAGACTCAAGTTGTCTACTTCCAGGTTGGGTTCCGTAGAATTAGACCTAACCACATACTGTATTTGGGAAGGTTACAAATAGGGCTGGGATTAGGGTGATGAAAGTGAGCTAGAATGCCAACAGAGTCCTCTCAGACTCATGCCAGTGATAACCCTGCACTTACATGGACCAAAGAGTTTGGGCCTGCATCTAGTCATGAGGGGACTTGGATGTGAATTAGCAGGAGACAAGCAAGATAGTATACATGTCTAAGCTGTTATTGGCACTATGGTGATCCTTGAGAATATGGTAGAACGTGCCTCAGTTGTTCTGAGACATGAAGAAATGGGTTACTTCTACACTCCAACTTCTATTTTCACAGGCCAAGGGCTTCAGCACAGCACTACTAGCTCTTGGCCCTTCTAGCTTGTGCCAACATAAGTCAAGGGACAGATACCTTCTCACACGGGTACAAGTATCTGCAATAAAACTCTTTGAGTAGAGTCTATATAAGGGTAAGAGCCCAGGAAGTGGGCCAGGCACAACCTGTGACAGAAGGCTCTTGCAAGGACAAAAGAACATAACTGTGATGTTAGACAAAAGTCTCTCCTCCCCCAGTTGACAGCAATAGCTTAAGTTCGTGGAGTTTTAACATTCTTCATGAGCTGGCAATCTTTCAGAACTACCCAGAGGCCCCAGGAGAGCTAAGTGTGTAAGACCTGGGCTTCCTGTGGCTCACGGATCTCATGTAGATCCAGTGTGCTCACTCCTTAGAAATATGTCTCTTCTTGCAGCTGTAGGCCATCTCTCTGGCCCTTCCACCCCTCACTGCAATACTTATGACATACAAAGGTACAGTAATGTTAGTAACAGTTGCTGCCACTATATGTTTGCAGCAAATGGCTTTATAAACATTTTGTCAATCCTTAAAACACTAAGAATTTTTTTTCTCATTTTACAGACAAGTAAACTAAGTCCCACAGAGTCTAACCTGTATCAGAAGTAGGGTGAAGACCTAGGTTGATCTGGCATAATCTTCACTAATCTCTTCACTCTTTGTCTAATGCACTTCCTGTCAGACTACAGCAAGGAGAGGGAGACTAAGATTGTTGTGGTGGTTTCGATATGCTTTGCCCAGGGAGTAGCACTATTAGGTGTGTCCTTATTGGAGGAAGCGCGTCACTGTGGGGATGGGCTTTGAGACCCTCCTTCTAGCTGCCTGGAAGACAGACTGCTCCTGGCTTCCTTTGGATGAAAATGTAGAACTCTCAGCTCCTCCTGCACCATGCTGCCTAGATGCTACCATGCTTTCTGCCATGATGATACTGGATGAATGAATGAATGCCATCATTCAGAAACTGTAAGCCAGCCCCAATTAAATATTGTCTTTTATAACCTTGATCATGGTGTCTGTTCACAAAAAGACAACTAGATAGACAAGCAGCCCCCACTGAAGACTGCTGTGGGTGTCTGGGGTCTTTTCTTTCCTTGAGTCCCATGTAGGCTGAGAATTCCCGGTTTAGCTAATCCACACCTTTAGCCAATGGCCCACATTCTCTACAGCCTGTTCAATTTTAAGCTAATCTCCTCTTAGAAGCAGCTCTTTCCCTTGATGTCATATATAGAAATATGGACTATAACATTTATATAGAGAGACACAAGTGACTTATCCTGATGGGATATATCTGGTACATTCTCCCTTAGAAGGAAAAACAAAACAATACTCATGTCAAAAGTGCAGCCTTCTCCTTGGAAATGAAGACTCCTTCACTGTGGCCTCACTGCCATGGACACAGAGGGCTTTGACTTGTTCCTCTTGATCCTCATCTGAAAGTTGGTTATAATGAGTTTCTGTGAGGATCAAATGATAATATATATATACATATATATACATATATATATATATATACATATATACATATATATACATATATATACACATATATACATATACACACACATATATATACATATATATGTATATATATGTGCATATATATGTATATATATATTGGCTGAACTATAGTGATTGATCAAGAATTAAGAAATATTATATGTGTGATACTGGTCAGTACCAATATCATCCAAGAATAAGATATTACCTTTGGTAGAAACAGGTATTTCCACCTTGACTATAACTCAAAAGAGTTTGTGTGCTAAGTGCCTCAATGTCTGTATAGGGTCTTCCAATCCAGCTATCTGAATTTCCCAGTGTGGTACACATCTCATTTTCATTTTTAAAATAAAAGACAGCTTTAGATATGACAAATCAGAAGTTAGGCATCTGAGTTATATGTTAATTTATCCTGGTCTACGATCCTGCACTGTCAACACCGACCTCCTACGTCTTTTATTAAGCTGTCCATCAGCTGGGGTCAAAGCTGGCTTTCTGCAGCCTTGTTTGATTGTCCCCCTTGGGTAACTACTTCTCTATTTGAGTGTCTCGCTCTGGCGGCCCCTGAGCACTAAGGGTGACCCACATCTCTATCCTGCCCGGGGACAGACAGCACTGCAGAGACTGTGTACTGCTCTAGCACCAGCATCCACACAGAAGCTGCTGCTCCCATGTATCCTCTGGCAGCTAAACAAACAGCTGTGGTTAAATAGACAACTGTGCCTGGTACTCCCACTGCTAAGTCTATTTTGAAGAAAAAAAATGCATAGACACTAATACAACAGTGTTCACTTAAAAATTCCAGGGGAAGAACAACAAGTCACACTCACTTCTATTAAGGTCATAGGTTCTAGCTGAGAAGTCTTAACTGGGTGAGTAGGTCACTGAATGAAAGGGATAACAGTTAGTAGTGGGATTAAATGCATTTGGCACAGCCAAAGTTATGTCATGTTAAGTCAATGTTCTCAGTTGTGCAGTGTAATTTAAATGAATGTGAATAGTATGTCAAAGATTAGCAAAGAAATTCATTCAGGAACACATAGCGTATAGGTGAAAAACTACCTCTCCAACTGAAATATCCCCACTCCAAAGCTTACAACAGAAACAAAAAGAAACATTTCCATCTATTGAAATAAGAGAAATAAGATTTCATACAAAGATAAATATATTTAAATTTTAACTATAAGCAAATTCACAGTTATCTGAATAGATCTTATAAAACATAAAAACCAGGATGCTGAATGGGTGTTGGTGGTGAGAACAACGGGGTCCAAACTCTCACAACAAACCAAAGACAAGTAATGAACACGACCAATCCAACGATCATTGTTCTGGTCAACCTCCAGTCTCAAGAAATTCAAGATTTTCTCCTCCTTCCTCTGCCTGACTTGGTTCGTGACTGGAAAGTAAATTGGTCTTTAAAGTCCACTAAGCAATTTGTAGCTTCTGAAACCGGGACAAAAGACTTGATGGGAGAGTCGTTTAAGCTGAGGTGTGAGAGGGAACTCTGCATCTTGCTGCTGCAGCCAGCCTCTTCCACCTCTGGTGAGGGCATCCTGGACAAAAAGAAAGAAAAAAATATTAGACAGATAGATAGATTTTATATATATAGTGACATATATATGTATGTGTATATATACATATACACACACACACACACACACACACACACACACGCACACATATATAGTGTGTGTGTGTTCTATGGATGCTGGGAATTGAGCCTGGGTCCTCTAGAAGAGCAGCCAGTGCTTTTAACCACTGAGTCATCTCTCCAGCTCCCAGCCTTTGTTTAAAAAACAAGTTCTCACTATATAGACCCAGCTGGTCATAAATCAGTCTGCCTTTGCCTCATGTGTACTAGGATTGAGTTCAATATTAACCTGTTAAGCACCAAGTATGTGCTATACAGTATAGTATTATATACTATAGTGGAGGCTTAAAATTATATTACTACACATAATTTCTGTAGTGCTCTAGCCATATAAGTACCACCATTTTGCTTTTACAGATGAGAATACGGAGTAAACTCATGGAACCTAAAGCCATGGAGACACGGAGAAACTGTGGAGTCAGACCCAAATTCCCAAACTGCCCAAAATCTGCTAGAATTTGGGTTTGGGTGGAATGGAAAAGAGAAAATAACATATAGCTCTACTTATTTTAACATTAATATAGCTATCCAACCAACTCCTAGTCCAGACAGAGCAGGAGCACTACACTAAAGAATCACATTACTTCCACAGTGATTTCTACTGTATCTGTTTGACTATCACTCTACACGAAGAAGCCATCATCAGGCTCACACTTGCCAGAGCTGGGACAGCTGCACTTCAGCGTATCTCAACTTACCTGAAGGTTCTCGCTTCTGAAGACTTGGGTTTTTTCTCTACACCTGCAGAGATAATAAAAGTACTAACGTTAGCAGTCAGAGCTTCTCCCGTCTGGTGCTTTTCAACATGTCTATTCAAGAAGCTCAGATCTCCAATCCTCAGCCAATAGAATGTGAGCATTAGCATCCGACAGGCTCAGCTGCAGGTGAACACTTACGAATGAATCATTTCTGACTAAATCTATGTCATATCTAGACTCAGGCAATAGGGCTGCCAGGAGAAATCTGCCACCTGACAGATTCACAACCTGGTGATCTAGAAGCAGGATGTAGGTCTTTTTAGAAGTCATCACAAGGCAAAACAGATTTATTTGGTGGTAATAAAATATTGTAACTGAACAATAAGCAAAAAGTTACAGTTCCATTTGCATTTGGTAAATTTTAACAATAGCAACTAATAGGAACAACAGGAGCAATAGCATCGAGCATCCATCAAAAGCCAGGGGACATGTTTAGGTGTTTACTAGATACAATCCTTGCAGTCTCTAAAGTTACGGCTACTAGTGCTCCTGTGAGTGACTCTAACACTCCCTAAGTACTCGAGGCACACAGAGAAGAATTTACAATTCTGACTGCAGAATTGCTTCCTACAATTCCTTAGGAGTGTAAGTTGGGACACTGAGCTGAAGGTAACATGATGATTTACAAACATTCAGAAGAGGCAGTAATGTCTGCATGTCTGATTTGCCATGACTGTTCCTTTAGAAGATCTTCTTTCTGGCATGTGTTACTTTTTGCAATTTGGAACAACTCCCCAGATTAACAGGCAGTCCTGACTCTAGACTTTATAAAGAATTACATTAAACAACTGAAGAGTAAGACAGGGTGTCTCTCCCTCTGTCCTTGAAAAGAGACAACCTAGATTAGATCTCAAAGGCTGGCTGACTGGCTCCAAAAATTCCCTCATATATCCCCAACCGTCAGTTGAAGGTCAACAGTTGCTGTCTCCACTGAACGGCCTAGACAGAAACCCTGAACACTGGTCTTGGTGTCTTCACCTGTTGTCCTATGCTCAGACTGCTCCAAGAGACTGAGGAGTCGGCCTTGACTATGGCCTTTTTCCTGTGATAGAGAGAAACAGACAGAAGGATTACTTCATGGAAAGATTTAAAACACAACTGACTTAGCCCAGATCAAAAATTTCCCAGAAGAATGTGGTGGCACAGCTGGGACTAGCTTACTCTTTTGCTTTATAATAAATGAGAGTAGATGAGAAAAACAGCAAACTGTAATGAACAGAATAAAGCACCATATCAGGAACACAACTTTCCAGGTATAGTGGTGCATACCTTTAACCATAGTATTCAGCATGCAGAAGGAGGTAGATCTCTGAGCTCAAGGACAGCCTGGCCTACATAGGAAGTTCCAGGTCAGTCAAGGCTATACAAGGAGACCCTATAAGAAAGGAAAGAAAGAAGGAAAGAAGGAAAAAAGAGAAATAGAAAGAAAGAAACTCAAGAATGGTTTCAGCATCAAATCAAATCAGTTCATAAATTACATTAAAAGCCTCTGGGTTAGAGGGATGGCTCAGTGGTTAAGAGCACGCTGCTCTTCCAGAGGATTGGAGGTCAACTTCCACATCCACATGGTGGTTCATAACTGCCTGTGATTCCAGTTCCAGGGGATCTCAGGCCTCTAGGCTCTGACCTCCTAGGGCACTGCATTCATATGCACATACTCTCACATGAACACATACGCATAACTAAAATTAATAAAAGAAAATCTTAAAAGAGAATAGAGAATAGCTTCTGCTCTATGTTAAACTTCAAGAGATTTTTTAAAAACAAAAACAAACAACTCAGTTTCAAGATAACTTCTACAGGCAGCAATGTCAAGATAAATAAACTGGTGGCTTAATACAGAACACTGGCTGCTCTTCCACAGGACCCAGTTTCAAATCCTGCACACACATTGTAACTCGCAATTGGCTGTAACTCCAGTTTCAGGGGACCTGATGCCCTTTTTCAAACCCCATGGACACTAAGTACACATGAGGTATACAGAGAGATGTACAGGTGTACAAAACAATCGTACACATAAAATTTTAAAAATTAAATATAAAAAATTGTTTTAAAAGATAAATAAATTAGCTCTTTGGTGTAAGTAAGAACTCACCTATAAAATTCAACTCTAAAATCACATCATTCAGGGGCTACAGAGCCTTGATTCTCAAACGGTTAAGAGCACGTGCTTCTCTTCCAGAGGACCCAGGTTGATTCCCTGGCCCCACATGGCAGCTCACAACCTTCTGTAACTCAACCTAGGTAATTCAACACTCTCTTCTGACCTCTGTGGCACTAGGCACACAGGTGGTACATAGACATACATGCAAACAAAACACCTATACACAAAATAAAATTTAAAACATCTGGTTCATAGAGATATAACTTCCTTCTGGCACAGTGGAGAAAGGTTTGGTCTCTGCCCTCTGTAAAGTGGTTAGTATGCTAATACCTCTTGAATGCACTGTTACTGCTTTATCTTGGCCAGTAAACCAAGACTAGCTCTTCCTCATCTCTCATCACAAGGCCCAGAAAACACTTAGATTTTTCCACAGACCAGAAGCCATGCCTTGTAGTTTCTAAAATCTAGAAACAGAAGGGATTCACAAGTTATTTCACATGTGTTCCTAGCAGTGGGGACATGGATTCCCTATACTTTCTGAAAAGCAATTAGATCTAATATTCCAAAAGATGTTGAAATGCTCACTTACACTCAGGAAATAGCTGGTAGTTCAAGATTAATGGAATCCCCCGCCCTGGTTTTTAAATTATTGTTATTCTGTTCTGTTTTTACTGCGGTTATTGTTGTAGCTTCTGTTTTTAAGATAGGACACACTACGGAGATCATGGTCTGAAACGCACTCTGCACCCAGGACTGGCCCTCAAGCCCTCACACCTCCTGAATGCTGGGATGACGGGAACCTGCCAATGACAGCCTTCAGACTGTTTTAAATGGTCTTTAAATATAGAAGGACAGGGGGGAAACCTAAATGTTTAATAATAAGATAATGGTTAAATAACTATCTATATGATACAAACATTAATAATACCATTTTTTTCTGGTTGAGGAGCAGGTAATAGAGGTGGACGTGGGGCTTAGAATTGCCTATGGAGACCATGAGGGCCTCAGACTTGTGACCCTCGTTAGTGGTGGGATTGCAGACACGCTCAAGCAGAGCCAGCTAACAGTAATGTTTCAAAAGTCTACAACAAACCCAGAGATTCACCCTATCCTGCAGGGCTTCTCACTCCACGTGGGGCTCCTTCTCATCTGAGAAACCTTTACATGACCTTAGGTATATAGGTATATAAAATCAATGAAACAAATCAAATGTTTATTGTTTTATATTATTTTTATTATGATAAAAAATCATAATAAAATAATTTAAAACAATTCTTTGACATATATATAATTTTACCATTTACTAAAGATAAAAGTAAATGTGCATAATAATGAAATAGATATGTTTGTGGTGTGATTTAGTTTTTACTGTTTTGGTTTTACTGTTTTGCACGCACGCACGCACACACGCACCCCTCACCTTTATTTTCAAGCATAAACAAGACAAACAGGAAAGAGGGAAGGAGAGAGAAGGAAAGGAGAAAAGAAAGCCAGAATAGAACTAAAGCTTTTCTTCAAATACTGCATACATACCTTTGACTTCCTCCGCCGCTGCTGCTGTTTCCCCTCCACAGGTGCACACACTCTTGGTCTCCTCATCCCTTCAGTCCCATCTTCTCTGTCAACCTTCGCAAGCTGGAGGCAGCCCTCTACATGACAGTGATACTCCCCAAGTGGAACCAGGGACTTACATAGATAACATTTCTCTTTCCTGAGTGATCAGAAGAGGGAGGGCGAAGAGGCAATTTTAAGATTTGCTTTTGCCTCTAGGCTCTTGGAATATTTCAAATTGTCTTTTTACATCTCAAAAATGTCTGCAGAGGAGACTTGTCAACCAATGCAGATTCACTCAGTAGGATCACCAATAAAACTAACCCTGTGCCAATCATAAGGACTAAGTGATTAGCAGTTTTCCCTGGCTGTTTCTTTGTACCCTGCTGTTGCAGCAGCGGGATGTAATGAAGTCAGCTCTTCGAACCATCTCAAACAATGAAGATTGCTCCTCAGACATAAAACAGTCTGTCAAACTCTCCTGAAATTAAGTGTAATCAGTTTTTCAAAGAGAAGTTAAAATTTTGACAGAAAGGGGAGCGCTAAAAGCATGAAATCTATAATGACAGTTTACCACCATGGATGAATTTGTTTGATTAGTAAGCCAAGTCTGTCTATATGTTAACTTCCTAACCTTATCACCTGATACATCAACTAGGAAGTTACTAAAACATGTGGCTCTGTCAGAAGCTTCTGCATATTACATAGTTATTTTCATCTTTTTAATAAAAAAAAATCCTTTGGAGAAAGAAAAAAAAGTAAGTTCTTGATGTATCAATGAAACCAGAACTGTGGGAGTTGGTGAAGAATGCTTATTAACTACTTTCTCTGTAGTCAGTACCTTTCAACATAATTTCTAAATTAATTCTTCAGCCCCATTAGGAAAGAATTATTCTCCCCAAGGTCCTTACAGCTAATTAATATCAGAACTCACAGCTGATAAGTTCATCTTAAACTTTCTGAAACGTTATCTTAAACTTCCTTTTCTATTACTACTCAGTAACTATGGCAAGAAATTAGCTCTATGGAAGATTTTCTCTGAAGGACAATAAAATAACAGAAATAACATCTTAAAGTACTCGACTGCCTGCAAGAATGCAAGTAAAACTTCTACCTTGTGAGGAAAGTTAGATTAGTATATCATCAAAATTCATCAATTAATGCAAAGCGCATTATTAATTCTTACTATTAGATTAGTACAAAAGTAATTTTGTTTTCTGCACTATTGAAATTTGTCACTGACACTGGAGTACATCTTAAACGAGGCTATGCTGTACGTCATTTAGTGCACTTTTGTCACTTTATTTTTTACTAATGACACATTTGCTGTTTACATTTACTTAATTTACAGGATACAGAAACGATGTGAAACAAAAGCAAATTTGTGGAGTGTTATCTGGCAAAATAAGTGGTAAACAGCTGAGGCAACATCCCCAGAAACTGATGGAACATGTGGTACTATAGTGCTTCAAGACAGTCTGCAGAGAAGACAAGAGATCTGAAGGTAAGGAGCTTAGGCCGGCCATGAGGAACAGGAAGCAGTCACTGAAACCAATTCTCATTTGACTCAAGAAGTTGCCGAAGAACACAATGTGAACCTTGCAAGTTGTTGAAGCATTTGAAGCCAACGCGGGAAGGTGAAAAGGTTTGATAACTAGGTGCCTCATGGCTGAACCAAAAAAATTAAAGTTTTGAGCTGTCATTCCTCTTACTCTACAGAACCATAAAACATTTCTTATTAAAACTGTGACATGCAACAGTCAATTAACTGTGCATGACCACTAGTGATGGCCAGCTCAGTGGCTACATCAACAAGGTCCAAAGAACTTTCCAAAGCCAAACTTGTACCAAAACAAGGTCATGGTCACTGTTTGGTGATCTGCTATTGGTCTGACCCACTGCAGCTTCTGAATTCAGTGAGACCATGATGTCTGAGACTTGTGCTCAGCAAATGAAGCCCTGAGAGCTATGATGCTGCAGCCAGCACTGGTCAACAGAGACTGCCTAAACTCTCATCAGGATACAGACCACATACTGTACAACTAACACCTCAAAAGTTAAACAAACTAGACTACAAAATTCTGCTTTATTTATCTACTTGACCTCCTATCAATCATCTACCACTTCAAGTATCGTGACAACCTTTTGAAGGAAAATGCTCTATAAATCAGCAGAATGCAGAAACACAGGAGTCAGTGAGCTGCATCAATGGGAGAAAGGTGCATGTCAAAGCCTGATGACCTGAGTTCAATCCCTGGAACTTACACAGTAGAAGAAAGAATCAGCTCCTAGCTGTCTGCTGCCCTCCACACACAATGCATTAAGTATTTGGGAGAGGGCTGGGAGGAGGAAGAGACTTTCTAAAAGCTCCTCATATCCTGAAGCATGAAGTTTAATACGACAAAGATAAACATTTCTCATCAGCAAAAAAAAATGCACTGACTATAATGGTTCCCACTTTGATTAATAAAGTATGTCTGAACCTAGTCACGATTTAGAATTCATGCTCTAAAACCTCTGGACTAACCCAAAGATGAATGGCAGCAGCAATATCGGAAGACCTGAACACTTAACCTCAGGACAAGTTTGACTTTGTTACTGTTGGCTACATGACTTAGTTACATATCATTTACCTTTATTTGGAGAAAAAAAAAAGAAAGAAAGAAAATAAAAAGAGGCTGAGGCATAGTTTGGTGGTTACCTGCCTTCTTAGCACAGACAAGGTCCCAGATTCAATTCCTAGTACTTGAAGGGATGGAAGGGAGAAGAGAGAAGACAAAGTACGCCACTCCACTACGGTGATGAGTGATATATGGTATCAGGTGCTCATTACTACTGTTAGTGCTATCTCACACACATCTTATCAGATGCTGAGTATAAATAAAAAATGGAAACAAATGTCTCCACCTTAACAGCTTGTCCAAGAACACAGAGATACTAATAAAAATTGCAGCAGCCGGGTGGTGGTGGCGCACGCCTTTAATCCCGGCACTTGGGAGGCAGAGGCAGGTAGATTTCTGAGTTCAAGGCCAGCCTGGTCTACAGAGTGAATTCCAGGACAGCCAGGGCTACACAGAGAAACCCTGTCTCGGAAAACAAAACCAACCAAACAAACACTGTAGCGATGTGAGGGATACAGCCCACGGAAGGTCTATACTAAGTTAAGACCACAGAGAAGGAAGAACAAGACGTGGCTGGTACTACGTCACAGCAGGAGAGTGGTAGAGAGCTCTGCTTTACTATGATATAGTGGTGATCCCATCTTAATAAGGTAGAAGACGTTTTTAATGTTTTTAACCACGAAGAAATGACAAGTACACGTTTAAACTGATTTAATCTCCGGGACCCTACACCCCTAGACAAAGAAGTAATGACCACTGAGAATTAGTCTCTCCCAGGGAGAAGTCCCCTAACTGATTATCCAATACTAGTGGTCAGCCCAGAAATCATACATACAAGTAACACTAAACATTTCCCAGCAGGTTGTGTGAAAAGCAGTGAGAAGGAGACATGAGAAGGACTAGACGGAGGGAGGAGAGGGAGAAACTGTGTGATTATATTTTAATGAAAATGAAGTTTTAATGAAGAAAAAAACCTGAAAACAAAATTTTCTGCCTAACAACTTACTATTCTAATGTACTGTTGGAAATGGCTCTGCTTTCAGGAGGCAATAGCTACTACACCTGACCTCTTCCTCAGAATGCGCTCTCTTAGTCAAGCTGAAACCCACGTCCCAAGGAAGTCTTCCATATTGCTCAACCTCCTGCAACTCAACTTCTATATTATGACATTGCAAAATGCCCACAGCTTCCCCAAAGCACCAAACACCAATTTATAAATTCAAAGAAAACAGAAACCTAAGAACAATGCAGAAGCAGGCTCATTTTTAATGTACTGAAAAGGAACAGATGAGTGGCGTGCAATGAAATTATCAATAAGAGAAAGAATTCAGGCTTTCAAACAATGATGGTAGGATGGGCAGAGAAATCCAGGGGACAGGAACTAGTGGCTTCACTTGGTCCAAGTACTGGTGTGTCAGATAAGGTGAACGCAGTATGCCCACTGACCTGTTGGTGTCCAGGGCTGGCTGTGCAGTTGTCCTAATGTCACCTTTCTTCTTGGCCTCTCTTCGTCTCCGAGTCAACACTTCCCCCATTTAAAAAAAAAAAAAAAAAAAGTTAACTGGCAATAGACTCAGGATATAAAAGACAAAATTCATTCAGAAGAAGCAGTTTAAACCTGATCTGTGGGGAAGAAGTCCACTAACTGGGAAACCACAACCTTTTTAATATTGAAAATAATATGAGTGACCAAAACTGCCAGCCACAAGACGCTCCCTCTTTGTCACCAATCCATGAGATACAAAAATCTAGTTCAATCCAAGGAAGGCTTCTGTGTTCTACCTACACATCAGTCAACCAAGGAACACATCCATCCTCTACCAACCTTCTGTCTGGTGGAACACATATCCAGTGAAGTACTGTATGAATGCAGTAAAGACAGCTACAGGTGACTTCCGACATAAAGCCCAATCCTGACAAAATCTTCAGTGTTCCACTTTGTGAGGAAGATTAGAATAGTACAAGCACAGCTGGTCTCCTCTGCTACACTAGGACCACCTCCGGATTCTACTGGGTTCATACAGGTGATATAAATATTTGTCTTACATCAAAAAATATCTGCTTATAAAATCATATTTTCTCTTAATGATCTTGTAGGTAATTTAATCAAGTGTTTTCTAGTCTTTGGCAAACAAAAAGTAAGTATTTCTCTTCAAAGTATGCCTTCCTGGGAGGAATAAAAAGAGGAAGAGGAAGAGGAGGAGTAAGGAGAGGAGGAACTAGGAGAGAGAGAGAAAGAAAGAGAAAGAGAGAGAGAGAAACATGGAGGCGGATGTTCGTGTGTCTCCACCAGTCAAAGATAGTTGGTATATCTAGGTTGGGTGTTGGGTTACACTTCTGATCGTATGGGCATCTTGTTATTGAGCATTACCAAACTTATAAAGCCTTTGATCAACATTAAAAAAATGTAAAAAAGCAAAAAGGAGGAGGGGGGATGGGATAGGGGTTTTCTAGGGAGGGCAAAGGGGGAAGGGGATGGCATGTGAAATGTAAATAAAATATCCAATAAAAGTAAGTAAGTAAATAAATAAATAAATAAAATAAAAGTATGCCTTCCTTACACTTAACACACCACAAAGTATCTAAAAAGTTACTGGTTCATGAAACAACCTATCCTGTGAATTACTTGAATCTTTAGTGTGTACAATCTGAGTTACACCAACTATTAAATAAATAAGTATCTACTAGGTTGCAGTTAAGTGCTTGCCACACAAGTCTAAGAACCTGAGTTTGATCCCCATGTAAAAAAACAGGATATGGTGGCAGGCTTTTGTTGTCCCAGTGATAGAGAGACAGAGAAAAGAGGATCTCTGAGGTTTGCTGGTCAGCTAGTTTGTTCTAATTAACAAGCTCTAGGTTCCATTGGGAGATTCTACCTCAAAAAAGAAAAGAAAAGGGGGAAGGGAAGAAGAGAGAAAGAGAGAGAGAGAGAGAGAGAGAGAGAGAGAGAGAGAGAGAGAGAGAGAGAGAGAGAAACAAGAAATGAAAAACAGGGCTGGAGAGATGGCTCAGCAGTTAAGAGCACTGGCTGCTCTTCCAGAGGTCCTGAGTTCAATTCCCAGCATCCACATGGTGGCTCATAACTATCTTTAATGAGATCTAGTGCCCTCTTCTGATCTTCAGGCACACATGCAGGAGACTGCTATATACATAATCTTTATATAAAAAGAAATAGGGGGGGGGGGGAACAGAGTAAAAAAATGTGTGTGTGTTTGTGTATATGTGTGTGTGTGTATGTGTGTGTGTGTGTGTGTGTGTGTGTGTGTGTATGTGTGTGTGTAAAAAAAAAATTCTTAGGCTGGAGAGATGGCTCAGACATTAAGAGCACTGACTGCTTTTCCAGAGGTCAAATCCCAGTTCAAATTAAGTTCAAATCCCAGCAACCACACGGGATCTGATGCCCTCTTCTGGTATGTCTAAAGACAGGTACAGTGTACTCAAATATACAAAATAAATCTTTAAAAAAAAAATTCTTACCAATACTATCACCCTAAAAAGTTTACACCTTGAAAACACACAATTCCATATATTTGGATTTGAAAGTTCAGAACGATTAGATTTTGTTTGTTTGCTTTTGTTTTTCAAGACAGGGTTTCTCTGTGTAGCCCTGGCTATCCTAGAACTATATCTGCAGATCAGGCTGGCCTCTAACTCACAGAGATCTGCCTACCTCTGCCTCCTGAGTGCTGGGATTAAAGGCATACACCACTACTGCCAAGCACCACTTAATCATAGAATCATACAAAGACAATCAGACAGTGTGTCCCTCATACCTTAATTCAACATGAGATTTACAGTATCATTCATGAAACACACTTGAAAGACTCAGAAATGTATAGGACTTATAAGGCCCTACCAGAGGTTTGATAAAACAGTAACCAAGGTGAAACTACTGACAGGTTGGCTAGAGAGCTTCAGGGATGAAGGTTCTGTGAGTGCTTATCCACTTGGGGGAGGAAGTTCCATGACACAACTGCCTAAGAGTCACCCATGCACCTAATTAAGTAACCCTCAAAGCTCACTCTTCACCAAAGTAGACTTGAGTGGAATCATTTCTTTGGTCTGTTGTTGGTGTCCTATCTGTGGTTACACCTCTCCAAGAAAAGAAAAGTCTCACAACACTGGCTCTTCAACATCAAAGCAGAATGAGTAGGGTAACATGAGTCAGTGCTAAAAACAAGATGACGAGAACAAAGATACTGGAGATTCTAAATGGATTCGGCTGCAGGCAGACAACAATGTGTTTTTCATTATATATACATTATATACACATATTTTCTCCTGCAGCCCAACAGCAGTCTCTCTGTATAGTCAAAGATTGCCTCTACTTCCCAGCAGCAGTATTACAGGTACACACTACCACACCTGGACATCATTCCACATACCACATCCATCACCAACTTTAAACTAAACTATGGAATGGCATAAGCCTATAATTCTAGCACTCAGGAAGCTGAGACAGGAGGATTGGCACAGGCTCAATGCCACCCAGGCTTCAAACCTGCAGTCGTCCTTGCCTCAGCCTCCACACTCAGCTAAAATGTATTTTTAACTTGTACCTACAGAGTACAATATACGAAACTGAAAAAATAAACAAATAAATAACTTTCAAAGAACCACCTTCTCCCATTCTGGATCTATGAGCTCAGTTACATGTGTCATCTGTCTACTACCTTCCACACTGCCCACAGCACCATGTAATTGTTGTCTATTCTGTACATGCCTTAAAAGTTTGTATCTAAGTGATTTATGCTATCTTACATTAGTGCCCCTTTCTTTTAAATTTCCAATAGTGTTTTCCTCTGAAACAACACAGGATCCTCTTTGTGTAGCTCCCTGAGTAGTTTTAGCATGGGATCACAGCTATTGATATTGATGCACACTTCTTGTCTACCCAGCTAAACCATCATTTCCATGAGACTAGCACCTATTTCTAATTTGTGTATCTCCCCAAGCCACCTGTCTCCTAAATCCACATTTTTTCTATTAAACCTATCCCATTTTCACAACTGTCAACACTTTAAAATAGGTACTAATAGCAATATAGCTAATCTAAGAATCCTGAGTACTAAAACTCCACACTAATACAAGAAAGAGCACTGGAGAGCTTCACAAATTACATTCAGATCAGTCACAAACAGGCATATAAGACAGAAAAGGCCCAATTCTGTCTAACTTGAGAAATATATCATGTATGACTCTATACTATAACCATCTACCTAGGCAAGAAGTAAACACAGTTAGTGCATGTAGCTTTCTAAACCTACTACTATGTATCTCTTACTAACTTATTTTTGTTTGTTTTGTTTTTGAGACAGAGGGTCTTTACCCAGCCCTGGTTACCCTGAACTCTCTGTGTAGACCAGGCTAGGCTTGAACTCACAGAGATCCACCTGCCTCTGTCTCCCCAGTGCTAGGATTAAAGGCATGGGCCACTACTCCTGGTTTAACTTAAGTTTTACCATTTTGACTCTTAGGCCTTGATGTCCTTACTTGTACCCAACTGACAGCTTATCTACTCATTAAAAACACAGACCCTAAAGATATTACATAGACAGTATCAGGAGCCATAATGAGACAAACTAATAATTAGCAGGTGAACATCCTGCAATGGCTTGCCTTGGATTATTAAATAATCTGTGACAAGTGAGCCCTTACTCAGCAAGCCTGTAAGGGACTTGTTTTAGGAAAGATTCCTGCTATTAATATGCTTTTCCTATTATTATTATTATTATTATTATTATTATTATTATTATTATTATTATTAAACAAATATAACTATCACTAAGCACACCCCTTTGGAGCAGATCTCTGCAGATCCATGAAGATGTACTGTCTTGTAGCAATGCTATGTAGACAAATAGATAACTTCTTAAGTCTTAATGATGATCCTATAGGAATTCCTAAAATTATATCAATGGTTATTAAGCTCTTTTATAGTAGGACTGTTATTAGGTCCCTTTCTGATAGTCAAAACTGCAATGAGAACTCTGCCAGTCTCCCGAGTGTCATCAGTTAATTGCTCTTAGATAGTAACCAGACTTTCTCCGACTCAGAGCACATTCCAAGAGGTTATAAAACAATTAACCAAAGATCACTAATAGGGAACTAATGATTTATTATAGGTGCTGGGACAGAAGATAAAATATTGCCTGGGTTTATCTACACAAAACTTCACTAATTTCTTATAGTTTTAAACCTTCAGTGAACCTGTGGAGCTAGACAGGTGATGGATGTTTAGCCAGATAATTACTCCTAATGGATATGCATGTAAACATTCTCTGTTGTAAACTTCTATTTCAATTTATGATGTGATTTTTGATGTGAACCTGTGATGAACTTTGTATCATGTACTCCGAAGGATGTATAAGTACTGAAGACAAAGACAGAGAGAGTAGTTAGTTCCTTCCTTTCATTTTCCCCTGCTTAGAATTTTTTCTCTTAGAATTTTTCTCTTATTAGAATTTTTTCCTTTTCCCCACTTAGGACCTTTCCGCTTTTCCCCTTAGACAGCTTTCATAGGAAACTTTTTACACTTAGTAATAAACTCTATAATAACTTCTCTAAGTGTCTTTTTCTTCCTGGGACCTCAGACTAGCAGGCATAAGTTAGAGCCCAGCAGTTCCTGCTGAGATACAACAAAGGCCACATTGCCTAATCCTCTGCTGTTACAGGTGCTAATCACCTAAGCCTGCAGTCTTTTACCCTCAGAAGAAGTTTTTAGGACTTTTTAGAGGTTATCATCAGCATTTCAGTACAGGTCAGAGAGCCAGAAAACCCTGAGACCTTCAGACTTTAAAGTCATCACCAGAGTCCTACTCTGTGCCCCTGCCACTACCCTCTCTGGGCCGGAAGGCTCCTGGCAAGACAGGAAGAAGTAGTTCATAATTTATTAAATACCTTGGCATAATGTTTTATATATCTAGCCACGTACATTACAGAGTGCCTCAGATTCTCATGACCCTACTGTTGGACTAATTGTATAGATAAGGAGCCTGCTTCTGAAAGAGGTAACTATTACTCAACTAGCAAATATTACTGATAAAATTTGAATCTTGATATGGCTAGCTCCAAAGCCTACATTTCTTCCACTCTATCATACTGCCCAAAACAAAATGCTAACTCGACTCTCCTAGCTCTACCCTGGTCCCCATTCTAATAATCTATTATCCAGCAGCAACCTGAGTGACACTTTTCTTAAATTGCCATCCTCTGCTTAAACATCCATTCTTTGCTCAAGTCTTTTCAGTGATTACTCTCAAGAGGAAAAGTCAAAGTCCCTTTTAGAGCCTAGAGCTCTGTGATCTACCTGTCCCTTCCCAATTTTTCTCTCGTCTCTTGTCTATCTCTTTCATTTGTTCTACTCCAGCTATACTTAACCCTGTTCACATGTGAGGGTTCTGAAGCTACTTTTCCTCTCTCTATCTCTAACTGTCCTAGTTAGGGCTTCCGCTGCTGTGAGAACACCTAAAGCAACTTGGGGAGGAAAGGGTTTATTTCAGCTTATAGTTCCATATCACCAAAGGAAGTCAGGGCAGGAACCTGGAGGCAGAAGCTGGTACAGAGGCCATAGAGGAGTGCAGCTTACTGGATTATTCTTCATGGCTTACTCAGCCTGCTTTCTTATAGCATTACCAGCTGAGGAGGGGTACTGCCCACAGTACCATCTTTGAAGTAGGAAGACATATGACTTTGATCCAGATCTTAAGGCAGGAAGACACACCTTTAATCTGGGCCATACCTTCTCCTGAAACTCTATTTAGGGCACAGAAGGAAGAGTATGCTCTTTGCTTGCCTGCCCTCCTCTTGCTAGCACATCTATTCCTTCACCTGCATCAGAGCCCACTTCTTTAGGATTCCAGCGTAGGCTGACAACCAGCTGGGACAGCCAGCCTTGTGGACTGACGACTACTGGATTCTTAGACTTTACATTCACAGCTTGTGTGCTCAGTTTATTCAGTGTGTTGAGGGTTGGGGGAGGAGGGAGGGAGGGAGGGAGAAAGAGAGAGAGAGAGAGAGAGAGAGAGAGAGAGAGAGATATTTTCATTCTGTAAGTTCTGTTACTCTAAAGAACCCTAACTAGTACACTTTCTCACCTTAAAATTCCCTCATTTCCTTTAGGTCTCTATTCAAATGCCATCTTCTTTTTTTATTATTATTTTTATTTTATGTGAATGAGTGTTTGCCTGAACATACACATGTGACTTCAGAGGTCAAAGACAGTGTTGAATCCCCTGGACCCGGAGTTATATTTATAAACCGCCATGTGGGTGCTGGGAATCAAACACAGGCCTCTGCAAGCGCAGCAAGTGCTCCTAACTGCTGAGCTACCTCTCAAGCCCCAAATGTCACTATCTGAAATGGGATCTTTCTGACAACTATTTTAAACTGTTACACTGTTACCCTCTATTTCCTTCTTGTGTTTTGTACTTTTTTTTCCCTAAAATACTTATCACCAGGGTAGAGAAACAGTTTAGGCAGTCACGTGCCACACAAGCATGATGGTGTATGCTTGTAATCCTAGCATTAGGGAGGTAGAGACTGGAGGATTCCTGGAGTTCACTGGCTAGACAGGCTAGTCTTAACTATCAAGCCCCAGGTCCTAGTGAGAGACCTTGTTTCAAAAACTGAAGTGGATGGCTCCCAAGGAGTAACAGCCGAGGCTGACCTACAGCCTTCATACGCATGCACACATGTGCACATGCACACCCACACAAAATAAATTTTAAAAAATGTATTACCACTTGACATGTTACTTTCTTACTTTGTTCTGTGGCTTACTTTCTGCCACCAGAACGTACTCTCCATGAGAGTAGTAACTTCTATATTAATTCAATGTATCTGATATATAGTAGGTATTAATACATACTTACTGAGTAAACATGGAGCTTTATTTTGCCTACGTGTTTACATAAAATGATCTCCAATATGTTTTCCAGAAAATAAATAACAAAGGCAGTTCGGTCTCATCCATTCTAGAACAATGTAGTGGATCTTATCCCCCACAAACAATCCTTTAAAAGAACATTCTATTTTTTTATAGTTCTGATCAGATATGTTACTGAATAAACTGAGCACACAAGCTAGCTTAACCACAATGTAGTATTGTAATCAAATAAAACTTACAGCAAAGTTAATCAGACACATCTTTAATGACATGCATAATTGTTATTGTGCTGCACGGTAACTAGGCATAAATGGCAGACATTCCATGTAAATGATGCTAATTACTATTCCTGTTACACAGCAAACCAAGCACGTCTAGGATCAGCTTCAGGGAGACACAGAAGGGAGGGAGGAACCTGGGTATGTAACTGAGAAGTAAGCACTCTCTTACTCTACTCCTCAGGAATTAGATAAATGGTCTCCAGGCTCCGTTTTGTGGCTTATTCCCATTCTCGAGATGAGAAACTTTCCCTCTTTGGTATGAGAAGCCTGCTATTCAAGATTTAGAAATTACATTGAGAGGAACAAGAAACATCACTAATTTCTGCCTCTAAAAAGGAAGCTGTGGACACACAAGCAAGCTGGCAGAGACGGAGAGATCAGATTTGTTGAGAACCAAGTAAAGGCCACACACACTAAAGTGTTTCATGTAATTCCTAACTTGCCCAGCCTATCTAGATCCCCAAATGGTTCCCAAGACAACAGGAGTAAGCAGACTATGGGATGGTTCCAGTGAGAATTCCCTGCTCCAAAATCTACAAGGCCTAAAATGGCAGCTTTCCTGATCCAGACTAAGACTGCAGTGTCTCAGGAATGATCTCGTCACTGCCCTCCTTTCTCTCACTGCAATCCTTGTTGCAGGGATATTTACTCTAACCAACTGTAATTACTTTCCTGAGTAAAAATTTACTTTCCCAATAAGACCACAAACCCCTTGGTAGCAGAAACCGTGTTTTAAAACTTCTCTAGTAACCTAATACCCATAAAAGGCTTGCCAACAATTTCTTTAAGTGTTCCAGGGCCTGGAGATGGCTTGGTGATTAAAAGTGTCGTGAAGACCAGTACACAGTACATAGTACACATGTAACATCATCCCGCACATGCCTGTAAGCTCATCTCTGATCAGAGGAGGAGGATCCGTGGAGCTTGCTAAAGTCTAGTCTAGCTGAGAGAATGTGAGTCCCATGTTCAAAGAGAGACCCCGCTCAAAGGAACAAGTGGAGAAGAGGATACTCAATGCCCTCTCCTAGCCCCTACATATGTGGGATTCAGGGATCAGAAATAGGTTATCACGTAAGAGTATTGCTTCCTATGCCTGCCCTTGCTCTGAATAACGACATGGAGACTAATTATAAGCTTTCAGTACAATAGCTAAGCAGACCCTGAGGTATCTGAGATTATTCTGTATAATCTGACTATGCTGGGCTGCCCTACTTCCCAGCCATGTGGCCTGTTACCTGCCATCTGAGTGTCACCCTGGCTGCTCCTTCTTCACCATGTCCCTCTGTCTCTTTCCTCCCCTCCATCTCCCTCTCTTGGGCTCAGAAGTCCTGCCTTTTTCTCTCCTGCCCAGCTATTGCTAGTCAGCTCTTTATTTAACCAATAAGAAGGTGATGGAGAACAATGTTTACAGAATACTGAGTCAGGAGATGCTTCATAATAATACCAAAGTATTATTTGTATTGGTATTTGTATTTGGCAATACCAAAGTCCAGACCAGATCTCTGGGTACAGAAATCAGCATCTGAATACACAGTGCACAGAAGTATCCCCAACATTATCAGGTTTGGTAGCAGATGCCCTTACCCACTGGCCATTTTACCTGCCCTAGGATCTCTGACAGTTATGACATGGGTGATAAGCAAAGAAATCCACAGAATACTAGTCTACTCCAGGTATCTTTGGGAAAGGCACTCCTGAACCTTCAGGGTCATGGATTGCTAGGCTGACAACTCATGTATCACCACTGTAGCTGAGGTGAGGGGTCCTTTCTGATAATTTTAATATATAAAATACTTCACACATATACAATTTCAAATTTAAATATATCTAAGTTATAAAAACCAAGAAGCACGAAGAAGTTTGCAACACTTCCAATTACCTAAGGCTTACATGTCATTTATATGTTAGCTCAGGGAGAGCTAGCTATATTGACACTATCTTGTTAGACATTAAAACGATAGAAAGGCAGAATCCAGATGTTATATCAAGGGATATGATTAACAAAATTATTTTCTTGGCCAACATCTCACACTGTATAATCTTAAAAAGGTAACACATTAACTTCAGTGTAACTCAGCAGATACATATAGGACAGAAATATAAATTACAGATATTTTTAATAGCTGTTTCTAAGTAGAATGTCTGTTGAAATAAATCACCAAGAACTTTATTTTAAATAAAAAATGGACCATTCTAGAACTTAAGCTTCAAGTTCCTCAAGAATGCCAATATTTAAACATGTAAGTTAAAAGAAAAGATCCACGCACTGTATTGGCTTTTCAGCTATTCGTAGTAAACAGCAAACGGAGCATTAAAAGAAAAGGCTTTTACCCTTTATCTTCTTCTGAGGAACTTGGTACTAGGTAATATACCTACTAAAGACAAGGAACACGAATTTACTAGAAAATTAACTAGGTATAAACAATAGCAACTTTGAGGAAAGAGCTCCTGCACCGTATTATATGGGATTATAAAAGTACCATGCAAAAAAGTTAGGAGTTATGCTGTCAGCTGGGTATGGTGATTCACACTTTTAACTCCAGCATAAGGATGCAGAGGCAGAAGGATCTCTGAGTACAAGGCCAGCCTGGTCTACATAATGATTTCCAGGCCTGCCAAGGCTATATAGTAAAATCCTATCTCAAAACAAAAAAAGGCTAGTCTCTCCTGGTGAGTTGTTACCTGTTTCCTGCTCCATCAGACCATTGCAGTACATGGCATGTTGCTCAATCTTTGTGGGAGGAAAGTCTTGGTTACACAGCGGGCAGGATACCCGGGTACTAGATGAGCCTGCAGCAGGAGGATTTCCTTTCTTACCATCTTCCCTGTTATCAACCTAAAGAGCACAGCAAACAGCAACTGTAAATGACTGCTTTATTATGTCTTTTCCCACAAAGAACAAGACACATTTCATTTACTTTCTAAGAAACAATACCTATCAATTTTTACCAGACTCAAAACCAAAATTGAAAGCAAAGACTTAAGTATTTAAAGCTCTAAAGAAGTCAATTAGTTAAGACCATCAGTTTTACTGAAGTCACTTAAGTTTTCTCTCTTGCTCCTATAGTTGCTAGTGCCTTGCACAGATAGTTTTCAACTTTTGTTTATTTAGGATATAAGTGAGTGTATTTGTTGTGTATGTCCATGCCATATGTGTATACATGTGAAAGTTTGGGAGTTGACTCTCTCTGTGTCCCTTGTTGAGGCAAGGTCTCTCTTGTTTCTGCCCCATTTTATATCCCAGGGTGGCCGGCTATCTGTTGCTGTGATGAAACACCATGACCAAAAGCAACTTGGGGAGGGAAGAGGTTATTTCACTTATAATTCCCTATCACAGTTCATCATCAAAGACAGTCAGGACAGGAACTCAAACAGGACAGAAACTTGGAGGCAGGAGCTGATGCAGAGGCCATGGAGGGGTGCTCCTTCCTGGCTTGTTCTCATCACTTGCTCAGCTTGCTTTCTTACAGAACCCAGGACTAACAGCCCAGGGTTGGAACCATACAAAATGAGCTGGGCCCTCCCCCATCAATTGCTAATTAAGAAAATACCCTATAGGCCTGCCTACAGCTTAGTCTTCTGGAGGTATTTTCTTAATTGAGGTTTCCTCCTCTCAAATGACTGTAGCTTGTGTCAGGTGACATGGAACTAGCCAGCTCTCAAGCTTCAGTTCTACTGTCTCCACCCCCTTCTTGCAACAGGAGTCCTGGGATTATGCATGTGCAGCATCCAGCCTTTAATATGGGTTTCAGGAATCAAACACAGAGCATCAGCTTGTACAGAAAGCACTTTACCTGCTGAGTCATTCATTTTGCTGTCTAAACTAATTGTTCTATAGGAAGTCAGAAAATTAAAGTGGATCTCAAAGTTCTACATGATATTCCAAGGTTAACCACTAAGTTTCTTACAAATCTAGGTTCTACTGTTCAAAGACCTTACAAGGAAATACTATAATGTACATGCAAAACTATTTGAGCAAAAAGAGGAAAGCACATACACCTTAAATTTGCAAGCAGTCTCGAGTTACTGAAGGTTAGTGGTTACTGAGAAGCTATTTGGCATTCTAAAGTTCACTAAGCACAAAAATGTGGTATAAAAAAAGGAATGTCACCAGTGCTCACAAAAACACTATATTGCTTTGTACTCATCTGCCATTCTAAAAAATACAGTGAATGTACCCATAACTATTAATGTATTTAAGAAGAGGGAGTCTTTCTATTATTGTCTCACTGTGATTGAAATGACTTCTAACAATGTTATACAAAACTCAGAACATTTCTGAAAATTCTTATCTTAAAAATAAAGACATTTTCCTCAATACCACTGAAAAGGTCTATTTAAATATTAACTACCAGAAAGGAATTACAAGGCAGAAAGCGTGAGCAAAGCACTTTTCTTTATTAGGACTATGTGACTGATCAGACTGGTCTCTAAGAGTTGTTTCTTTTGTTTTATAATACCATCCAGGCAAGATGGCTCAAGGGTAAGGATGTTTAACACCAACTCTGCTGACTTGAGTTCAATCCCTAGAATCTACATGAATGGAAAAACCTATGTTCTGAAAACAAACAAACAAACAAACCTATCTCCTGCAAATTGTCTTCTAACTTAAACACACACACACACATACATACACACCACATATGTATAAAATAAATAAGTGAAATACCACACAATGAGATATCAAAAGCGGTACTCAAGACACAGAATTATAACCCTTTGTAGGTATGTCCAATACGTGACTCTCAGGCCACATCCCAGGAGAGAAATGAATTCTACCTACTATATTTATAAATGACAATATCATGTCACTATGTCAGAACTGAAAATCTTTTTTTGGGGGGGGGAGGAGAAGATTCTGTTTGTTTGTTTTTCAAGACAGGGTTTCTTTGTTGAGTCTTGGCTGTCCTAAAACTCATTCTATAGACCAGGCTAACTTCAAACTCAGAGATCCACCTGCCTCTGCCTCCCAAGTGCTTCTATATGACTCTTAATTCACATAAAAACTTACTAAACTATCAGTGTGGCTTGGAACAACTTCTCCTAACTCACCTGGAAATGGTATCTATATGGTAATACACCTAAAAAATTCTCAAAAACAATAGAGAAAATATTATTCCATTATTTACAAAGAAAATTGACTACTGTGAGAAATCAAATCAAGAGAGACTGTAGTCATAGCAAGGATGCTCTCCATAAGTCAGTACTACCAACTGGCTACTCCATTAACAATCTAATATCACTGAACAGTGAAAAAACCTTCAAAGCAGAAAAACTATTCCTATATGTACACTTCTGCTTGTGTCAAATCAGCTATATGATTTATACTTTGTGTAATTAAATATTTTAATAAACTCAGTTTTTAAAATGTATTTGGGGAGCCAGGCGGTGGTGGCATACACCTTAAATGCAGCACTCAGGAAACAGAGGCAGGTGGATCACAGTAATCAAGGCTACTCTTCAACTTCCTACAATGGAAGCTCCCAAGATTAGAGGCATATGTAGACATAAACAGTAACAGTGAAAAGGGCTCATCTGATATGCAGCAGTCCAGACATGCACATTATAAATTCTAAACAGGGTTTATGTTCTTTGGCCCAAAGAACAGCATGTTTTGTGGTTATGGATGGGTACAAAAGCAGCCTTGATAACTAAAGGCCTGTAGGGTTTCATCTGTATGTTAGGATAACTGTATTACTAATACTCTCTTCTTTATGTATCTTTAGGAGATATGTGCCAGAAACTCATTTTTCCTGCACTACCATTAAGAAATCCAGGCTCCAAGAAATTTATATATGATTCATGAAAGCAAAGGTTCTAACCAATTACCTGCACTGCAAACACTAAGAAAGGGATCTAACATCTACTGTGAAAGTTGTTTCCAAATATCCCTTTACAGTATAAAAAGAAATGAAAGATTTAAGTCTCTTTTAAAGTGTTCAGGACCATAAACATTAGCAAACTTTTTATTTCTATAGAAAAATTTATTCAGTTCTCCATCAAACTGCTTTCCACAGCACCAGGATTACTGGGAATTACTTAGTTAGCCCACATGAAAATGCATAGTGACGGACCTAGAGAGACGGCTAAGTGGGTGAAGGACTTTCTACTCAAATTTGAGGGCCGGAGTTTGAATCCTTAGTAATAACAGAAAAGCTATTAGTGCATACCTGCAACTCCTGCACTAGGGGGGCAGGGAGGGGCGGCAGAGATGGGAAGGACCCAGGGGTCTGATGGCCGGCCAGTTTAGCCAAAATAGTGAGCTCCAGATTCAGTGAGAGACAGGTTCTGTCTCAAAAAGAAGGAGACCGACTGAGGAAGATAACATGGAATACAAACAGGTGAATATGCGTGCGCATGCGCACACGCATACGCATGCGCGCGCACACACAGAGGCTGGCGAGCGAGCTCTCTGACACTCTCTCTCTCTCTCTCTCTCTCTCTCTCTCACTCTTCCTCCCTCCCTCCCTCCCTCCCTCCCTCTCTCTCTCTCTCTCTCTCTCTCTCTCTCTCTAAGAATCTTTGTCTCCAAAAATAGGATTTTCAGTTCTCTGTGTAGCCCTGGCTGTCCTGGAACTCACTATGTAAACCAGACTAACCTGGAACTAAGAGATACGTCTGCCTCTGCCTCTTTAGTGCTAGGATTAATGGGATCCTGGATCACTCTAATAATCTCAACTTGATGGCTATGGTCAGGCCTGTGTGGTCAGGGATGGTTAATGATGCAAATAGAGATTCATTTATTTGTCTTCCCTTTGTATTTCTGATAACATTTATAAATTAATGTTGAAAAATATGTTTATGTTATACAGTGATTCCTCTATTGTTCATTTCTGCTACTTATCTGTATGTAATGGAAAATGTCTCTATAGATTTAGACACAAATCGATGTTCAGGTTCTAGCTCCATTATTAATAGTAATATGCAATAGCAAATCACATAAACATTCTAAATCTTTCTTTTCCCATCTCTAACAGAAATAACGAAAGTACTCAAGAAATGGGAAGTGTCCAGCCTTGGTGGCACACACACTTAATCCCAGCACTCAGGAATCAGAGGCAAGTGGATCTCTATGAGTTTGAGGCCAGCCTGGTTTACATAGTAAGTTCCAGGACAACCAGGGCTATGTAGAGAAACCCTGTTTTAAAAAAACAAAAATAAACAAACAAACAAAAGAAATGGTGATTTTTTTAAACAGTGCTAAGTGACCCTAAAGTTAAAACCCTATTACACCAAAATCTTCTAAGACAAGGTGAATGCTATATCATACAGAAGACTAACAGCATAAACAAATGAATGAGAGAAATTATAGAGAAGGGTATTCACCTGCTTATCACTCACTGCCATTCTTACTTCAATGGGGAGCTCTCTGCTATCTGGAGAGTCTTCTCTATTGAGGTCACAGGGCTCAAGGGAACTTAACTGTGTCTCTGTAATTAAAAAAGAAAAGGAAATACCAATAATTTTCATTTTGCTCCTTGTACTCTAAAGATTAGAGTATGATAATACTTCACTGACAATACAGACCTAGTTTATTTCCTCCTGAAGTTTTACTGTGACTTAATTTACATATAACAGAATTCACCATTTTTTCAGCTTGTAATTTAATGGGTTCTGACTAATTTATACTATGGAACTACCATCCAATACAGAAAATATGTTTCAGCATCCCATTAAAATCCTCCTGTGCCCTTTGAAGTTAACTGTACAAACCTACTGTATGCTCCTGCTATTTTGTCTTTCCTGGAATATCATCTAAATGGAATCAGTCAGATATGGCAGCACACACTGTAATCCTAGATATTCAGGAAGCTGAGACAGGATTCAAGTTCAAACCTGGGACAAGATAGTGAGACTTGTCTTTTAAAAATATAAAATTCACACAGTGTATAGTCTTTAGTGTCATCTATTACTTAGTACCATGTAACTAAGAAGCAACCATGCTGTCAGATGCTTCAATGATTCATCCCTTTTTTCTGGTAAGTAATACTCTATTGAGTGAATACATCACAGTTTGTCTATCTATCTACCAGTCTATCTACTTGGCTTATTTCACGGTAGTCCTAGTTTCAAAATCT
Organism: Rhabdomys pumilio; assembly: GCA_030674055.1. Taxonomy (NCBI): domain Eukaryota; kingdom Metazoa; phylum Chordata; class Mammalia; order Rodentia; family Muridae; genus Rhabdomys; species Rhabdomys pumilio. Next base: position 8,612,751 of record JANHMN010000006.1, on the reverse strand, counting down.
ACTGACTTTACAGAAACCAAAAACTGCCTATATTAGCTCTAAGGTTAAAGGAATAAACAGGAAAAATATAAAGTAGGGCAAAAAATAAGAATATGCATTCATTACAAAGATATGCCATGGGGCTGGAGAGATGGCTCAGAGGTTAAGAGCACTGACTGATCTTCCAACGGTCCTGAATTCAATTCCCAGCAACCACATGGTGGTTCACAACTATCTGTAATGGGACCTGATGCCCTCTTCTGGTGTGTCTGAAGACAGCAACAGTGTACTCACACAAATAAAATAAACAAATCTAAAAAAGAAAAACAATAAACAAAAATTTTTAAAAGATATGCCATTCTTTAATATGTTCTTTAAGCACTGTCTACTAGTTCAACAAATATTAATAAAATAACAAGTTCCAGGCACTGTACTACTACTACTAACTCAAAGATACAGTGTAGATCAGGAGCAGCAAACTATCGATACCTTCTGGGCCCAATATGGCTAGCTGCCTGGTTTTGGAAATAAGGCCTTATTGGAACAAAGCCATATTCATTAACTATGTATTGTCTGTGGCTGCTTTTGCAGTAAAACACAGATGAGTAGCTTTTACACAATATCTAGCCTAAAGAGCCTAAAATATTTACTAATCTTAAAGAAAAAAAGTTTGTGGGAGGTTTAGTGATTTAATTAAAAAAATTTAAGTTTGCTAACTATAAGTTCTAGACACCTAACAATATAACAAGCAAATGCTAATTAAATTTTGAATGACAACAAATCTGGTAAAGAAATGTTATAAACTCAGTGCCTATGCCCATTTGAATGAAGAATGCCATCATACTATCAATGATGGTAATAGGAAGGAGGACTTTGGAGTGAAGAAATAAAAAGATGGGATGAGGGTCTTTACATCAGAACACTAGAGGGGGCTCTCACTCTCCATGTAAGGACACAGTGAGAGGGTACATCTGTGAGCAAGGAGGTGGGTTCTCACTGGTGGGTTCTGTCCATGCCTTGATCTTAGACTCCTCAACCTCCAAAACTCTGAGAAATATATGTCTGTTGTTTATAGCAGTCTATGGCATTTCCTTTCCTTTTCTTTTTTAAAAACTGTTTTAAAATTTACTTTCTTTTTTTGTTTGTCTGTACATATGTCTGTCTGTTGGCCATACAGGCTGGAAGAGAGCACTGGATCCCCTAGAACTGTTATCACAGATGATTGTGAGTCACTATATGGGTGCTGACTCATTTGGGTGAACGCAGGTCATTTGGAAAAGCAGTCAGTGCTCTTAACCTCCAAGCGATCTCTCTAGCTGCAATGCTTCCCTAATATAAGTGTAACTAAGATAAAAAAAAAATTCCATCTCGGAAGGTAAGCCCTGTAAGTTCTACACTTCTGACACTTTCATGCCTCACAGATACAATGAACAGAAGACACAGGGCAAATAAACAATCTATAAAATTCTAAACTATCTTCAAAATGATTAAGTTACTAAATACATTTATAGTATTAACTATATTTGAAAACTGGACACACACATACTTTTTCCACTTTGGTGGTAAAAGGCTCAAAAACTGCAAAATCATCTGTGTTAAGTTTCCCTGAAAGAGCTTATCACCAAATACACTGTAAATCACTGTAATATACCAAATCACTCACCACAGACTACTACAGTAATAACAAGTATGAACACAATGGTCTAACTATGAAAACACTTGAGAACCCTGGTGCCTCAGAAACAATACTGGTAGCATGCTGTGGCAGTTAACCTTGATTGTCAACTTGACTGAATTAAGAGTCCTAGAGATTAGCCGGCAGTGGTGGTGCACGCCTTTAATCCCAGCACTTGGGAGGCAGAGGCAGGCAGATTTCTGAGTTCGAGGTCAGCCTGGTCTACAGAGTTAGTTCCAGGACAGCCAAGGCTACACAGAGAAACCCTGTCTCGAAAAAAAAAAAAACAAAAAAACAAAACAAAACAAAAAAAGAGTCCTAGAGATTAAAAGGCACATATGGGTGTGTCTATGACAGCATTTCCAGAGACAATTAGACCATGAAGGTTCTGACCCAAAGAATGGGGTAATCTATTGGAGATTCACAGTGATGGCTTCATCAGGTGATAGAGGGAGGAGGGAAGGCAGATTGAAAACCATAGGCCACTCATCTTATGTCCTTAGGAAAGTATGGTGTCACTGCTTTATATAGCATGAGGTAAAGAAGCTTCTTTGCCACACGTGCCCACCAGGATTATGTTGTGCACCAGCGCAGGGAAATTCGCAACTACTGACTAGAGCCCCTGAAACTGAGTCAAAATAAATCTTGAGGCTGGAAAGATGGCTTAGTAGTTAAGAGCACTGGTTGCGCTTCCTGAGGACCTGGGTTTAATTCCCAGCATCCATGTCACAATTATTTGTAATAGCAGTTCCAGGGGATCCAGTGCCCACCTCTGGCCTGCATGAGAACTGCATGCACATATGCATGGTGCAGGTATGCCACGTAGGCAGAACACTCTGCATATGAACAGAGTGCTAGCTAATGGAAGAGGAAAGTAAACCCTTCCTAACTACAGTTAGGTAACTTTTATGATCATGACTTCCAATCATTAGCTTATAAATTCAGTCTTCTGACCTAAACCCCTTCCATCTGGATGCTGGGATTCAAACCTGGGTTCTCTGGAAGAGTAGATAGTACTGCAAGCCATGTCTCCAGCCCCTAGGACTTTATTTCACTTTTTAATTAGCATACAAAACAATGGCTTTCATGATCACATTTCACACAGACTTGTTTTTATGACCCCCCCCCCTCGCTCCCTGTCCATCCCCCTCCTCCCTATTCAGATGCTTCCTTCCCCAGGTAGTTCTCTGCCTTTCAGGTCATGTGTATTCTATTACCTTATTCTTTCTTAGAAAATCTTTTTGCCCTTCCATGGCCCCCTTTTTAGTCTTATCTCCTATCCCACACCCCCTTATACACGTAAAAATTAAAATTTATTCGATAAGTCTTTCATGATCATTTTATTTGCAGGCTGTTCCTGAAAGATGCCACAATGACATCAGATGCCATCATCTCAAATAGGTAGATTGACTTTCCAGAAGGATGGCAAAATTCACCAATTCTACACAAAGAAAGAGACAAAGTTTTCTTTTTACAAAGACAGTACCACATTCTTAAGTGCCCTTGCCAAAATCAGAGTGCTTTGGTAATGGAGTCTTTTAGTAGGTGTCATTAGGCAGTAATCCAAATACATTTCAAATGTATTAAGAAACCACTTTGATTAAAAAACAATATTACTTACATTCTTAAAACAATAAAAACCTTTTTGATAGGCTGCCAAGTGTTTTAAAGTATTTATAGGATTTTTCCTAGAGTGCATGTTAACTAAGTTTTAGCCTTTGTGGAAAAATTAAAGTAAGAAAACTATGACTACTCTGACAGGGCATATATGTTCTAAATGAAAGGCAAACACGACTGACTTGGAGTGGCATTTGTACAGTACTTATTTTCCAGTGAGTTTAAGTATCTATTAGTGAGCACTTCCTTTAACCTCACATGAATGGCATTCCTGATGAATATAATGGGATCTTCTTTTAAAAACAAAAGAAAGGTAAACCAAAACAAATACCTTAGAAAATAAAAGTGGTTCATTTAGCAAAATAATTCTTCAGATTATACAATAACTCATCAAAGAGTTCCCTTAGACAGTGGCTCTCTTAGCTCATTTTACATTGTTCTATAGATAGAAGTCCAGCCACATGAAACTCTCAATTAGTGAATCTTATGCCTAGTCAAGGTATATACTTCCATCTTTATAATGACAAACTAAAACATTTAACTAGGTCTTGTCTATGATTAAAATTATCCCAGTCATGAAACTGCACAAAAATTCAGTTCCCAAACTCATAATAACTCATATCAAAACTAACTAGTAAAGGGCAATGCTTAATAATGAAGGTGACCTGAGAACAGTCCAACTTTTTGAAAACGCATAGATTAAACGTTTCATAAGGCCCCTGGGCTCTGAATTCACTGTTAAGTAAGGATTATTCTTGACTTTTTCCTGCTTCTTCAGATCATATAGTAGACAAGCAAGCAAAAAGCCATATTAATTTCAAAACCAAATTACCCCTAAGCAGAAAATAAGGTTGATAACCAGAACCTGTGTCCACTAGAAACAAGTATATGAGCGTGTACGTAGTGATAAACACATACACACAAATCATAAATAACCCTTCTCAGAATGGTTTGAATAGTCAGAAACTTAATAGGAATAAAAACGTAGATAAGTAATATCAGAATTCAGTAAAGCCATGGGGCACTCACCAGGGCAAACAGTGATTTCTTCTGCAGAACTTTCTGGCATAAGAACTAAACTTCTCTTACTGGTCAAAGCTGCAATACTGAAAACAAAAATCAAATCACAAGTGAATTCCTCATAGAATAAAGCAGAGCACAGGCCCACAAGCAATGGTGGGTCCTTTAAATATCTGCAAGTAAACAGATATATTCTGTACAGTGTCACAACCAGAAAGCAAGGCATCTATAGTGCACGTAGCCAGACAGAGGGAAAATAAGAATGCTTTCAACTTTGGATCCAGTGAAATTAGTAAATGAGACGAAGTTCCCTTTTGTTATCTTCACTACAGAAGGTTAAAGGGTAAGGAATACCAGTAACTATCAGAGACGACCAAAATTATACTACAGTATAAAAATGTCAAAAGTGTTTTGCAGTCTGGCTACCAGTTACAGCCTCGTGAAGAGAAGAGACATATAAACGCAGAAAACATGGAGATTCTCCTGACAGCACAGTACTTTTCCTCACCTTACCAAGTTTCTCTTTATCTTGAGATACAGCTTTCCAAACAACAAAAATAAAATAAAATCCCAAACTATCCTACAGCAAGAATCTGCCCACACAAGTTGAGTATCTCTTCTGGGAAAAACTTAATTATGAATGACTTCCCTTATCCAACCTTCTGGTTTTTCCTGCCTGTTTGTTCATGGAGTGTGATATCTTCCTGACACCAGAACACATGGCTGAGAGATCTGAGAATCTGAAATAGTCCCCTCATGCTTCACAGAGTTTTACGATTAGTTTGATCAAGTATGCAAGAAGACACTTTAAAAACACAAATCCTCACGTCAACCAAGAGCCACAGAGAAGAGAGACTAGCCACGACTGAGACTCATGATAAATAACTAAACCATGACAGGAAACCACAAGTGATTTCTCCCTCTAAATAAAACATTTCAGAACATTTGTTATAAACCCAAGCTAGACACAGTTTATGCTGCATGTAACATTAGGGCTCTATTCAAAAAGTCTATCATAAGACAATTTGCTGACATTTATAAAATGGGCTAATCAATTTGAAGTCAAACCACATTGTATGTGATTTCAACTCTCTCCTGGTGACAAAGTGTATAATCATTTATTAAAACCTACATCTGCTCTGCACAGGCTCACCACAATAAAACAGAGAGGCCTACAGGGAGCAGAAGACCAACTCCAGTTTAGAACATTTCCGAAAGTGTCTTAACAGCAGAAGAATCAAACTACTATCATATTCTTCAGCATAGGGATAGATACCTGATACTATTCACCAAAAGCTTAATAAAGACCACTGCCTAAATTACAGTAATAGTAACTGGGCCTAAAACTCCATATGAGAGATGACAGTCACTCAATATAGAGATCAGCTCTTGAGAAATCCTCCAAACTCAACTGTCAGAAAAGTGGAAAAGTGGCTAGAAACCTGACCCAGTTAATAACCAATTAGCCATTATCTATTATTAAAGAAGAAACACTTAGAAGATAAAACTCCATCAACTAATCAAGAATGGAAGAAGTATGCAAATATAGTATCAGATAAGACACTAACCAGACACAAAGTACTGAGTATTGAGTAAAGGTGGTACAGAATTTGTGTGGCCTGAATAATATACAAGCTTAAGAAATAGGATTTACGGGGCTGAAGAGATGGCTCAGCGGTAAGAGCACTGGTTGCTCTTCAAAAAGACCTGAGTTCAATTTCCAGTAACCACATGGCAGCTCACAGCTGTCTGTAGTACCAGCTTGAGGGGATCTGATGGCCTCACACAGACATATATGCAAGCAAACACATAAAATAAAAATAAATCATTAAAAAAAGAAATAAGATTTGGAAATGCACATAGTAAATGCATAAGCAGACCAGTAATATGGCCATCTCTGTAGAAGCCAGTAAGTAAGACCATCAGAATAAGAAAAATCAGAATGCCAAAAAAGATAGAGGGAAACATTTGAAAATCTACCAAGTAAGTGAAAGCATACTGGAGAACAAAGGCATACCAAGTGTCCATCAAGCTGAGCACATTAACTACACAGGTCCTAAATGCACAGAAGAAACTCAGCAGCCATTTCAAAATGCAAGCCAGATAAAAGCAAGGTAGGTCTACCCCTAGGATAAGTCTCAGTCCTTACAAGCCTCAATCCAGTTTCAGATTTCCATAAGGCAGTGATTACTCCAGTAGACAGATCTGTAGTGGAGACAAATCCCACTTGTGTTATACCATATGGCTTAGAATGCAGTGGGCAGGTGCCATTTTGAGGAGGTCGGGGGGGGGGGGGGGGGGGGGGGGGGGTTGAAAAAAAAGAGAGGGGGGGGGGGGGGGGGGGGGGGGGGGGGGAATCTAGTCTTAAAAACTGAACTGCATCTGGAGAGGTGGCTCAGTGATTAAGAGCACTGACTGTTCCTCCTAAGGACCTGGGTTCAAGCCTCAGCATCCACATGGCAGCTCACAAATGTCTGGGAATCTGATGCATTCTTCTGGCATCCCAGGGTACCAGACACAAATCTACATGCAGCTACAACACTCACACACATAAAAATAAATAAAAATTTAAAAAACAAAAAACTGAACTACCCTGGGGGCCTGAGATAAGGAACATCCACAAGATAGGAAGCTTCAGTCAGGGAAGCCTCTTAAAAGCAGTTGTGAGCCTGGTGGTGGCGCACGCCTTTAATCCCAGCACTCGGGAGGCAGAGGCAGGCGGATTTCTGAGTTCGAGGCCAGCCTGGTCTACAGAGTGAGTTCCAGGACAGCCAGGGCTACACAGAGAAACCCTGTCTCGAAAAAAACAAAACAAAACAAAACAAAACAAAACAAAAAAAAACAACAAAAAACAACAACAACAACAACAACAAAAAAAGCAGTTGTGGACAGCAGCAGGGCTGGACTCTGGCCAAAGGGTACAGGCAACATGAGACTGGCTTAGAATGGGTCATGTTTAAGGGGAGACAATCCCACCCGTGCTCAGTGGTTGAGAAAAGATCTCATCAACAAGAGCTATGCTGGAGTTTAACAGCTCTGAGCCTTAGGCCAGTAAGCAGATCAAACTTTACAGTCACCTACCTAAATTCTACCTAAATTCACTACTGTTAAGCCCAAGAACTCTGAGGTTCCTGGGGTGTAATGATATTAAAAAGGCTTCTCTCCACAGGATGATTAATATACAGGAGACCTTGAGAACATGAAGGCAGGTCTTTTGCCTGAACCAATCTCAGTGCTATGATATGATTTCTACACTTCCAACCCACTTGGGAGACAATCCTTAGATAAACAGCCACTCAGGAAGATACAATATAGGCAGGTTAAAGAGAAGGAGAAGCTCTGCCCAGCCCACAGAATGCAAAAATAGGTGAAAATGGTTGTGAAGAGAGCTCTGGAAGATAGCAATACAGACTGTAACAGCATAAACCAAAGAAAAGACACTAGCAGTTCACAGTCAAACTGACCCTCCTCCTGCCTCCATAAGCATTATTCAAGGATCCAGAAAGAAGCTGCTGCAACAGCTCAGCTCTTCTTCTTTCTCTGTGTTTATATTTTGCTGTGTTTATGTGTGACTTTCCCTACATGTTTACAGGGCCTTTAAACTTTTCATTTGTATTACTTGTGTGCATTTACACACACACAGGCATGGGGATCAGAGGACACTTTTTCAAATAAGTACTCTCCTTCCACCACATCATCCGGGGGTCAAACTCAGGTCATCAAGCTTGAGGAACAAGTACCTTTAGCCCTATTATCCAGAATTTTTTCTTGTTTTGTTTTGTTTTGCTTTTTGAGATTGAGTCTCTCTATGTAGGCCTAGATGTCCTAAAACTATGTAGATCAGTCTGGACTCAAACTCAACAAAATCCTCCTGTCTCTGTCATCCTAGTAAAGGATTTTTTTTCCTTTTTGTGTATGTATATGAGGAGGGGGGTGAGAAATACTGTAGTTAAATATTTTTAAATGTTTTTACTTGTTATTTCTCTTCAAACATTTATCTAATTTTGTTTACTCATTGTTTTTTCATTTAGGGAAAAACTTTTCCCTAGTTTCTTTTCTTAAGACAGGATCTCATTGTGTAGCCCTACCTAGTGTGGAACTCATTATGTAGACCAGGCTGGTCTCCTAAAAGAGCTAGGATTAAAGGTATATACCAGCAGGACCCAGCTTTCTTTTTTACTCTTTTCCCACAATGATTCCTTTTAATTCCTTTTCCCCCTTTTAATGTCTTAAGTTTCTTACTGACTTTTTAATACTCATATTTTTATTCTTTTATTCCCCATCCTATATTTATTAAATTTTGCTTTTGAATTTTTCTATTTAGTGATGTTTTCTTTCTTACTCTCCTGTTCTTATCTCTCCCCTTCCCCCAAATTTTCCTCATGTCTTTTGTTAATTAATTTATTAATTTTATATATATGAGCATAGTGTAGCTGTCTTCAGACAGACCAGAAGAGGGCATCAGATCCCATTACAGATGGTTGTGAGCCACGCTGTGGTTGCTGGGAATTGAACTCAGGACCTCTGAAAGATCAGTCAGTGCTCTTAACCACTGAGCCATCTTTCCAGCTCCATCTTACTTCATTTCTCCTTCTTCTTTTCATCTATTTAACTTTGCTCCCCACTTTTCTCCCCTTCTCCAGTCTCCTTTCCTCTCACTCATTTGCTATTTCCACACTTTCTTTAAAGAGTGTTTAACTTCATACCACATTCCACAGCAGAATGGTACTTTCAGTTATATGATTATTGGTGACTATATATTCATGAGCTGTAATTGATTCTGTGTATTTCCATATCTAATACAGTTTGATATTATTGCTGCTATAGCAGTGTGTTTCCTCCCGAGTGTACACCTTCAAGAGTAGGCTGCTAAGTAAGAAGATCCACCTTCAAAACCCCAAAGAGCTAGCCAAACGCAGATACATAAATCACAACGATGAAATACAAGAAATATACAGTCAGGACAACACAGCTCCTCTAAAAGACCGTAATCCTCAACTACTGAACTTAACAGAACCAAAATATGTAAAATGCACATGAAGCTTTCAAATATTTTCTGGTAAAAATGACTCATGATCTAACATGGCACACAAACATAGAAGAAAAATTCAGAAAGGAAATTGAGATTTTTTTTTTTTTGAAAGGGAAAGAGGGAGCAAAGAAAGAATTAAGAAGCAAGGGAGAGAAAGGAAAGGAAGAAAAGTAAGAGGAGGAGGAAAGGAAGAAGAAAGAGAAGGAAAAAGGAAGAAATTGAAAAGTTTAATGGACAAGAATCACAGTAGAGGTGCTGGAGAGATGGATCCTTCAGAGCACTGGCTGGGCTCCCAGCATCCACGCAGCATGAGACCATCACAGTTTCCAAGGATCACACCCATACACACACACAGGATGCTGCTCAGAATGCGTGGAGATTTACATTTTATAGCCACTATCAGTATGGAGGTTCCATGACAGACAGACAGATGAAAAAAGAGGGAAGGATAAGGGAAGGAAATAAAAGGAGAGAAAGGAGACAGAGAGAAAGAAAGAGACCAGAGAATTACCATACAATCTAGCTATATTATACCATACCTGGGTATGCACCTGAAGAACTATAAGTTGACATACCACAGACATACTTTATATCCGTGTTTAAAGTCACACTATTCACAATAACCAAGACATAGAATCAGCCTAGAATGATGGAATCCACCAGTGAATAGATAAACAAGGTTCATATACACAATGGAATGCTGCACAGTTATTTAAAAAAATGAAATCATAACATTTGCAGGAAAAAATAGATGCAAGATCACAAACAAAATAAGTCAGATTCAGAAAAAATAAAGACCACATACCATGTTCTCCTATTCAAAATCCTAGATTTATATATGTAGTATATATAAATCTATTATGTAATAAATACATGTTAATGTATATTTGTAGATCATGAAACAAGGGGATTATAAGGGGAGGAAGAGACCTTAAGAGAGGGAAAAATAGAGGCAGGCAGGTAGATCTCTGTGAGTTCAAGTCCAGGCTGGTCCACAGACCAAGTTCTAGGATAGCCAGGCCTACACAGAAAAATCTTGTCTCCAAAAACCAAAAAGAGAAAAAAAAGAGAGAGTGGGGGAGGGAAGGAGAATGAATGAATGAATGAATGAATGAATGAATGAATGAATGAATGAATGAATGAATGAATTTGGGACTAACCAGAAGAAAGTGGAAATATCTGGACAGGAGAGGAGAGGGGACACCGAGAGGACAGTGAGCAATGAGAGAAACAAGTGAATGAGAACAAGAATGACAGGAACCTATTGTTCTATACACTAATCTGAAAGAAAAAAGTAACATAACAGAAAAAAACAAAGAAAGAAAGACAAGCCATAAAGAAGCAGTCTAGGAAGCTAGGAAAGATTAGAGAACAGCAAGTAATAAACTGTGAGATTTATGCTAAGATGACTAGAGTGAGTCAGAAAACCTTTATGATCTCTTCCAGGCTTAATATTTTAGGCTTCTAAGAGATACACATTTGCAAACTTACAGCTAAAAATGATTTCTAATCTCGGCACATAAAGGAGGTAAGAGTTCTCTGGCAAGTTTCCCATGTATATAGTCTCTTTCAAGAGGTTCCTCTTCCTTACTCTTACACCATAGGAGAGACAGGAGACGCACAGCAGAATACACACTCACCTTTGTGAGGCAGGCACAGAGTCATCTCCTTCAGAACTCTTCAGAACTTCATCAGAAGTTTCTTCAACAAACAGACTTTGGGAAGACTGGAAAGATACAGGAAACATCCTGAATACACAGGAGAACTTATTTCTTCTTTGTTACTTATACAGTGCATGTTTATATGTACATGTGGAAGCCAGAGGTCAATCTTGGATGCCATTCCTCAGAGGCTCTATCTGCCTTAGGGTTTTTGTTTGCTTATAACAGTCTCACTATATGAAGACTAAGCTGGTCTCCAGTTCACAGAGCTCCTCTTCTAGGATTAAAGGCACATGCCACCACACTACGCCATATCCACCTTGGGTTTTGCTGGTTTTTTGTTTTGTTTTACATTTATTTATCTTTGGGAAGGGTAGGGGTACACATGTCACTGGTGCACATGTAGAAGTCAAAGGATAAGTTGCAAGAGTCAGTTCTCACTTTCTACCATGTGGGTTCTGAGGATCAAATTCAGGTCCTCTCTCTTGGTGGTGACAAGCACCTTTTTCTTAAAACAGCCTCCCTCATTGACCATACTGACTAAAACGGATGGTTAGCCCCAAGGTATCCATCCACCTGTCTTCAACTCTCCAGCCACCAACACACCCAGCCTTTTTTTACATGGGTTCTAGGATTGGAATTTAGATCCTCATGCTTGCATGGCAATCAGTTCCAACTGAATGTTTTCCTCAGCCCAAGTTTCTTCCTCTTTAAAAAAAAATCTTCCACATTATCACTTAACTGTTAATAATAAGAATAAAACAAAGGCCTGATATAGTAGCCCATGCCTTTTATCTTAGCACTTAGGAGACAGAAGCAGATAGATACCTGGGAGCTCAAGGCTAGCCCGATATCAAGCTCCTGGATAGCCAGAGCTATATAAGGGACCTGCCTCAAAACAAAATAACCCAGACATAATGGTACATTAATGCCAGCACTTGGGAGATAGAAGCAAGCAGATTTCTGTGAATTCAGGCTAGTCTTGGTCTAAACAGTAAGTTCTATGAAGAAAGCAAGTAATGCTACCTTAAGTGGGCTTTCTAAGAAAGTACTCTGGCTATGTAGCTTCTTCCAGGAAAAGCTTCTTTGACTACTCGATAACGTTTTCAGGGCTTAGCATGTTATCGATACCCTAAACAAATTTGGGCATCCCTCTATGATTCCAATAAATGATGACTTATAAAAGAAGGGGGAAAGAAAGGAAGGTAAAAGAGAGGAAAACTGAATCTATAATCAAAAGAAAAGTTGTACAGCAGCAACAGGCCAGCAAGATGGCTCAGGGGAAAAGGCACTTGCTACCAAGCCTGACAATCAGAGTTCCATCCCTGGGCCTCGAACAGCAAAAGGAGAGAAATGATTCCCCAGAAGTTACCCTCTGACCTAAACACACACACACACACACACACACACACACACACACACACACACACACAAAATAAATAAATAAAATGTAACTTTCTAAAAACCCTTGCACTAAAATACAGCGACAATAAATAATGCATCCAACTCTTGAATGAATCAATGAATTTTTTCTTTGAAAAACAAAAACAGGAAACACTGACACCTAGCGTCCACATAACAGAATTTTGTTGACTTAGAGAGCTGGAGAGACGGCTCAGAAGTACCCAGTCCCAAGTCAGGCAACTGATAGAACTGATTCCTACACGCGGTCTTCTGACCGTCTCTGATGTGTTGTTACAGACCCCACACTATATACATAATTAAATGTCTTTAAAGGTGTATTGCTTTTTTGTTACGTAAAATGGAATGTAACAAAGACAATGTCAACCTCTGGCCTCCAACTTCACACACACACACACACACACACACACACACACACACACAGACACACACACACACACACACACACACACTCACACGCACCAAAAAACCTCAAAAGCATTGTACTAGACATTTTATACAAACTCACTTTTATCCTTACAACTACATGGCTCAAAATTAAGAACACTTGCTGCTCTTGCAGAAAACCGATTCAGTTCTCCACCGACTTGGCAGCTCACGGCCATCCCTAACTTCCTTCTGAATATTACAAAGCATCATATAACTACAAACCCATTATTAAGTATAATTTTAGAGTATTCTGTTTTATTACTAAAGTTTTTGATTAGTATTTGTTATTAGACTTTGAAATTTTTAGTTTCTCTTGTTACTGTATTTGTTTGGTTTTCCTTACAATAAAGATTTATGAAGTGATAGCTCTTAAAAGTATTCCTATAGTTTTGACTTTTGTATTTTAGTAATTTTGTGTCTTTAGCAAGCCATTTAGTATCACTTTTTACATCTATAAAGTGGGAAATAACAATTCCTATTTTTAAATAGTTTAAAGGGAGGTAGAGAAACAAGATACACAATATCCATGCATAATACTATCTAGCCATATTAGAAATAGACTAAGACAGCAATCTAAATGTCCCCAAATAGAGATTGGATCCATTAGAAAAAGTCACTGGGAGCAAAATTAGAAATATACCATGATGAAAAAGAATAAACTGGGAAACTGTTTGAACTTATATTACAGATTATCTCCTCTAGGATTGACATGGTGGAGGAAGGAAACTGACCCCTGCAAGTCATCTTCTGACCGTGAACACTATAGCATTTGTGCACACAGGACACATACACACAGAAAGAAAGAAAGAAAGAAAGAAAGAAAGAAAGAAAGAAAGAAAGAAAGAAAGAAAGAAAGAAAGAGGAAGGAAGGAAGCAAGCTAAGGAAGAAAGGAAGAAAGACTAAAACACTACATAGAGATGTTTTCATCTTTATATTAAGAAATATCAGTCAGTCTAAATATCACGCTGGTGCAGGTTTGAGAAGCTAGCATTCATATACCTCTGATGGGAATGCAAATATATTATTTTCTATAGATGGCAATTTGGTAATAGTTAACAAAACTAAATATAAGCAGCCTCTGATCCATCACTGTATCTGTAAGAAATTATCCTACGACTGTCTCCCATGTAGATAAAATGTCTTCTGTTCAAGGTACTAATACAGGACTACATGAGATAGAAAAATATTAGAGACAACTTACATGCTCACCAGTCAGCTACTGAACAAGTTATGGTTTAACCAATACCAGTATATCCCATATCTCCAAATAAAGCACAGTGTGTGTGTGTGTGTGTGTGTGTGTGTGTGTGTGTGTGTGTGTTGTTTTAGAATGATTATTGTTATAGAATGATCACAGAATTACTAAATAAAAAAAGAACAAAATAATATATATAGTAAGCTATCATTTGTATAACTGAAAGGCAGAGAGCTACAGATGTAGCTCAGTTGGCAGTGCTTATTTAGCATGCATGAAGTCTTGGATGCCATCCCCTGCACTATATAAAGCACAGAATAAAAATACTTGCCTGTAGCCCCAGTACTCTGGAGATAGAAGCAGGAGGATCACAAGTTCAAGGTCATCCTTGCTACTTAACAAGTCTGAGGCAAGCCTGGGATACATGAGAACCTATAGGAACTGAAGTTCCCAGAAAAAAAGCTACATCTACACTGAACACTCTACAAGGTTGTTTAACTGATTAGAACCTCAATGACTGTGGAAAGGCTGTAACTTTGCATGTCTGGAACCAAATTTTCTTAGCCCCAAAGAAGCCATTTATTGGTCACCAGTGTGTGTGAATAAACATTCTTTTGACTATTAGGTAATGGAATATATGAGCAGACCCCTAGCTTCCACCAACCCAAAAGCTAAGAATGTCATCAGACAGTATCTGAGGCCTATACAGAAATTTCCTCATTTTTACTGCAATCTATCTGATGCTCCCACCAATGTTATTTGAAAAATGTTTTCTTTTCAAATATATTATTATTTTTAATTGTGTAAAGGTGTGCGTCTACATGAGGATGTATGCACTTTGAGTGCTGGTATCCTCAGAAGACAGAGGCATTTAATCACCTGGATGAAGCTAGAGTTACAGACAGTTGTGAATTGGGAATCACACCCTGTCCTCTGGAAAAGCAGCAAGTGGTCTTAGCCACTGAGCCATCTCTCCAGACCCCTTAAAAAGTGTTTTGATTTATAACTTTCTTTGTTCAGTTACTATAAAACGTTCATAAAACTGATACCTTGCTGGAACATGTAATTTGGGGTAACCTAAATCTGTATTCCCAGCTTATAACAAGCAATTCATATCTGGCTGCAGAATAAATAAGAGATAAGAGATAAGAGCTGTGTTTTTCACATTGACACTTGTCAAAAAAAAATGGGAAAAAGTATATATATATTACATAAAGTATATTATATTACATAAAGTATCATGGAAGGATACACTAAAAAATAGCAGCATGGATTGAATCCAAAAAGGGGAAATGTCTGGCTAGAAGGTATAGCTGAAAGATAAATATATATTTTTAATTTGCATTTCCTTGAATATTTTAAAACATCATCTGTAGAAAAACAATTTAAAAATAAAAAGTTTTGAAAAGAAAATATGGTATACACTAACAAGATGGAATAATGTCTTGATGTATATCAGGTAAGTGGAGAAAGATTTCTGGTAAATTATAAAGTAAAAGAAATGAACAAAGTTTGTGCAGAAGAGTTTCCATTTTGCTTAAAATTTAAAATAAAAATGTGTTTTTATGTATAAAAATGAAGGTGACTGCCTTTTGGTGGTTGGATAGCAGATAACTATTGTATTTTTTTTTTTTTTTTTTTTTTTTGAGACAAGGTCACACAATGTAGCCTACACTAGCCAGACTGCTCACCCTCCTGAGTGCTAGAATTATAGGTATACTACCACACCAAGGTTCTTTCTTTCTTTTTTAAACTCTTCTTATTTTATATAGTAAGCATGTATTATTTTAATAAGCAGATAGAAGAAAAGACCACAAAAAATAATCAAAATAATTCTTATTTTATCTGTAAACCCTTAATGACAACACCACTGACCCTTACCTGACCATGACTGGTTGTTGGGTCTTCCTCCAACAAAAGTTTCTGTTTCAAGCTTTTAATTGGACTTTTTTGAAAATCCTTAATTTCTGAGTGCCAGACAGATGCCCTAGATTCCTGCCTTTCCTCTTTGGCTTCATCTCCCATATCTTCTGAGATGCCTTCATTTTTTTCACTAGTTTGATCTTCTTGGCCACATTCATTCTGGATCAGAAAAGGAGGTCTAGGTAACACTGGTTCCCCAAACCCTCTTTTTTTAACAAGCTGTCTCTGAGCCATTTTCAGGCTCTTCTGATAAACCTCCAACTGGCAGAGAATGACACTGGTGTATTGATTAGGATCTACTCCAGCAGGGCAGAATGGAATACCCCAGTAGTAGTGCACAGTGCCCCCAACGTCCTGGAGATCTTTGGTGTCTGCTGGGATAGAAAGGCATTGCCTAGACGTGTCCCCCCTACCCTGGACAGCTTTGGAAAAAGCATAACCACTCCCAGTACTTTCCTGTGGCTTCCCACACTGTGTGTGCTCAGCCAAGTGGCCAGTACATCTGTCAAAACATTTAACGTTCTCATTCTCAAACACTGGCTGGCTTGACTGGTCCCAGCTTCCTGAGCTGCCAGAAACCGGCTCCTCTTCAGTGTTTTCATTGTGGTCCCAGGGCTCCTTTCTTCCCTCAGCCTCGTTTCCCTGACTGATATGTGAGCCTTTACACAGAGATGGAGGTACCAGCTGCCATATGCCTGTAGGTATTTGAGAAAAAGTAGGGCTAAGGACAAATTTTTTTTTTTTTTAAATTAAGACAGCTTGGTAAGCTATCACTTACCAAGAATTACAAAATGTGGCTATGAAAAGCCATTCTTTGGCTTTAGCCAAAGGGTGTTTTTTCCTTGGAGATAAAAGTATGTTTCTTGAATATTAATGAAATTTCAACTATTTCTGTTTGAACCTCTTTAATATCAAAACAAGAATTTGGGGCATCTCTGTATCTACTCTCAGCAGAAGTAATATAGTTATACTTGATGTGTAGGAGTCAGAACAGGAAGACATGCCTTCAGTGGTTCCAGAATCTTTGGTGTTCTCTTGATGAGAATGTGAAGATGGTCCAGTAGCCAGAGGTCGAGATCTAGTAGCAGAAGCATCAGAAGACCAGCAACTCTGAAACAAGTGATCCCGTACCAGACCAGGTTTATTATTAAAATAGCTGTATATGAAGTCACAAGAAGGACAAAAATAGGAGGCCACTGTCCCTAGGAGTTTCTCTTCAGATATAGCTGCTCAAGTCAAATAGATTCCCCAGTGTAAAGTGAATACCTACATATATTTACTATACTGTTCCTAATATGGAGGGTATATAGTATACAGAATGGTTCAGATTAGAGATATATATTCACATGGTGATATATGCCTCTAGTCCTAAGCTTTTCAGAAGGCTAAAGTGAGGGACTGCTTGAACTTCCAAGCTGAAAGCCAGCCCTTTCAATTCTAGGAGGCTCTAGCTCAAACAAACAAGCTAACAAGCAAATAGAATCAAGGACTGCGCAGAATCTGCCACTGGCAAGTATTCTTATTGTTTAGATTAATTTCTATTGAATATATCTGTGTCATAATTCAATATTATTTGGGTTTTTCTGTTTGTTTTCATTTGCTGTTATTGTTTTGGTTTGGTTTTGGTTTTTGGTTTTTGAAACAGGGCTTCTCTGTATAGCACTGGCTGCTCTGGAACTTGTTCTTAGACCAGGCTGGCCTCAAACTCAGAGATCCAACTGCCTCTGCCTTCTGAGTCCTGGGATTAAAGGCATGTATAACCATCACCTAGCTCTTTGATTATTTTTAAACTGCCCATTCTTTTTCTCTTTGCTGTCCCCACAAATGAGGGACGTGAACATCTGACCCTGAGGCTTTTGGAATTCTTGGTATTCTACAACCCTTTAGAAGCTACCCATCTCTATGATTCTCTTAAGCCACTGACTGAAAAGTCTGTGGAGCAGAATCAAACTCATGTGGTAATAAAAACACTTTGACCAGATTAATCAGCAACATGGACTTAAAAAAAAAAGTACTGAGATATTTTTATTAACTGAAAACTCTATAAACTACCAAAGCTCATTTCTTATACAAGTATACCAGCCACTAAATAACTGAGAACATTATTAATAAATCCCACAAACTTTCAACACAGCATATTTACATTCAGGCTTTCAGCAATGGCTTTCCTCAAGAGCTCTTCTTCTTTCTCCTCCTGGTTGTTCACCTCCCTAGCTTCCTGCTCACTCATTTTGAGAGCCAAAGCAAATTGTTCTTCTTCTGACATCTCTGTAAGAGTGTAGGGAAGGGAAGAATACCACAAACAGCAAATTAGCATGAAAGCAAAAAAACAGAATCATTAAACTGTCAACTGATAATACTATAAACCATATAGTATGATTTGTACTCTAAGGAAAGTCATATAAGGTAAGGTATGGTCAGATCATTAGTAGCATGCCAGGCAGTGGAGGCACACATCTTTATAATCCAGCACTCTGGAGGCAGAGGCAGGCAGATCTCTGTGAGTTTGAAGCCAGGAAACATGACATAAACTGGATGAGTTGTCTTCAGCAGTGTAACCATCTCATGTTCCAGTGGAGAGCTCTACACCCATCCTTACAAGGACAGCCCTAGTTAAAATCAGTATGTCTCTGTGATGGTTATTCTTGGTTGTCAACTTGACTATATCTGGAATTAATTAAAAATCCAAACAGCTAGGAAAAGCTGTGAGTGATTTTTAGTTAATTGAATCATTTGAGGTAGGAAGACGCATCTTAAATCCAGATCATTTGGGGTCAGAAGACCCTGCCTAAATCTGGGCTACATCCTCTCATGGCAGCCTACATTAAAGACATGGAAGAAAGCAACTTTTGCCTTCTGGCTGCCTGCCCTCATTCTCATGGCCAAGTTCTGATAACCTGCTGTTGAGGCAGGTGTTAGAGCCTTCTTGGGGATTCTGATGTGTACTAAAGATTAGCTGAGATATCCAGCCTCATAGACTGAACAACCACTGGATTCTTGGACTTTCTCCATTGGAGACACTGTTAGACTAGCTGGACCACAGCCATAAGCCACTCTAAGAAATCCTATACACGTATACATATATAGAGACACACACACACACAATCAGTTCTGTTCCTCTAGAGAACCCTGAATAATATAGTCACAAAACAAAATGAAAAACAAAAGACATGAAAGTGGGAGAGGAATTTATAGAGGAAGCAGAATTGATGTGAGTCGAGGATAAGAGAAGTAGGAGTGAGTATGATCACATTGCACTATATGCATGTGTAAAATTGCCAAAAAAATAAATTTCATTTTAAAATGCTGCAATAAAATTTATTTCCAAAGATGATCTTAGCATGTCAATGGTCTATTTGCCCCCATAGGCACATAGGGGCAGACAGTCAAAGATGCATACATACACAGGTGCCCCTATAAATATAAATATATATATATATATATATATACATATGTGTATATATATATATATATATATATATATACACATATATATATATGTTGCTTCAAATCAGTTCTTAGAATTCTTCCTTTTAAATCTAAGCAATCAAGACAATCTACCAGATATCAAAGGAAAATCTTTAATATGAAGACCTAAAATCTTAAGTGAAATGCGAAAAAGTAGTAACAAAAAATACTAATAATATCCTCCAGAAATAAGACATTGGACAGTGAATCTCTGAACACTCACGATGCCACAAATAAACAAAGAACATTAGAGAACCATTAAGAAATTCTGAGACTGGCCAGGCTTGATAGCTCATGCCTTTAATCCCAGAACTTGAGAGGCAGATGCAAAGGAAGGCGGGTATCTTTGCGTTCAAGGCAAACCTGTCTACAAAGCGAGTTTAGAATAGCCAGGGCTCTTTAACAGGAATGACCTCAAAAATAACAAAACAGAAAAGAAAATTTAAAAAGAAGGAAAAAAAGAGAAAAAAGAACTCTGAAATGAATGAAAATGAAGATATGTATTTTTCAAAACTTGTATGGCAAAGATAAAGTTAGCAATTTTTACAGCCAAATTTGTGGGTATATAATGCTAGTATGTAAAAAAGACACAGATGTAGCTTGGTAGGGTACTTACTTGCATGAAGCCTTGGGTTCAATTTCAAGCAATGATGGAATTTTTACATCTACATTTTTTTTCCTTCTTATTGATTCTTTTTGAGTTTCACTCACATCGTGCACCCTAGGCCCACTCACTCATCTTACCATCCCCTCAAATCTGCCCTTCACTCTTGCAACCTCTCCCCCAAAATAAAAAAACAAATAAACAAGCACAGAAACCATCTCATCACGGAAACTATAGTATGTTCTAGTGTGTTCCATGGTCTATCCCTCTGTCCACACATCTTCACTTGCAAATGTTCACTGCTATGAGTCATTGGTCTGTTTTTGAGGTCTCTGGCTTCTGTGACACCATCAATATTGGATCCTCACAGGGACTCCTCCCGGTTATCCTGTTGCCCTGTGTCATGGAGGTCCTGCCACTTTGGATCAGCAGGCCCTTTCGTGAGTTCCAACCATTCACATATGATACAGATTTTGGGGTGGGACAACTCAGAGCCCAGGATATGGGGCTATGTGGTGGCTATGCTGGTCACCCTGCAAGGCTCTCCCTTATCCACACCACCAGGATGAGCTCTCCAGCACTGCTCCCACTAAGCACCCAATCCCACTACTGGCAGGAGGCAGGGGCAGCTCTCCTGCTCTCCCTCTCGCTCTCACTCTGCTCTCCTGTTCTGCTCTGCTGCTCTGCTCTCCTGCCCTCAGGGGTGCTCACATCCATGCCTCCAGAGCCAGCTCCACTGTGCTGTCCAGTTAAGGCACAGGGGCCCCTCTCTCAAGTGCTACAGCCTGTGAGGGCTGGAGAGCTCTCACACTCTTGGGGCTGGCTCACCTGTGCCTTCACCTTCATCTACATTCTTCAGAAACGGCAGTCTTTACTTTTCTTGTGGTATCTCCCATGGACCTGGTATCCCATGGACTTAAGAAATAAGCTGGGTAGTATTCCCTCATCATCTCGCATCTGTAAGAGCTTATGAAGAACTACTAATATTTCTCTCTTTAACAAACATGATCCATGAAGCTATCTTTTTGTTTACAGCTAATTCCTGTTATAGCTCGTTTTTATTAATTCAATTTTTATTATATTAATTGTATTTTAAATTTCTTTCTTTCTCTTTTTTGTTTGTTTGTTTGTTTGTTTTTGGTTTTCGAAACATGGTTTCTCTGTGTAGTCCTGGCCGACCTGGAACTCACTCTGTAGACCAGGCTGGCCTCGAACTCAGAAATCCGCCTGCCTCTGCCTCCCAAGCGATGGGATTAAAGGTGTGTGTCACCACTGCCCAGAGTATTTTATTTTAATTTTCTACTTTTTGAGTCAGTTTTGGTTTGTGTCTTCCTAAGAATTTATCCATAAAGTTCAAGTTGTCTATATTTTTTTTTTTTTGGCATATGCTTTTTTCATGCTCTTTCCCTTATATACAACTCAGTTCTCTTTTCTGATTTTATTTTGAAGTACAATTCAATTTATTTTATATGATTCTGCTTGTTCTTTGTCAATTTGACACAACCAAGAGTTATCTGGAAGAGAGAACTTCAACTGAGTAAATCCCTCTATCAGATTAGTTTATAAGCAAGTCTATGAGGCATTTTCTTGATTAATGACTGATGTGAGAGGGCCTGGCCCACTGTAGGTGGTACTAGTCTTAGATAGGCAGTCCTTCGTAAATCAACAAAATGAGGAAGCCATGAGGCGAAAGACAGTAAGCAGCATTCCTCCACAGCTTCCAGTGCTGGCTTCCAAGTTCCTGCTTGAGTTTCTTATCTAATTTCCCTCAATGTTGGACTGTAACATGGAAGTTCAAGCCAAATAAACCTTTCTTATCTCAAAGATGCTTTTGGTCATGTTGTTTATCACAACAGAAACCTAAGTAGGACAATGGTCTAAGGTATGGTAACAAGCTTATACAATGGCAGAGATTGTGCTCCAACATTGGAAGCCATTCCATCTGCTTCTGTGAAAGCCTCCCCTGTCAGGCAGTCAAGGCAGGTCAGGGTCTGCTGGCAGATTTCCTGGCCTGCTGACTGATGGAATGATAAGAGGAGATACACTTGAGGCTCAAGGCAAGGGGCTAAACCCTATTAATCTTGGATCAGGGAGGCCTCCAGAGAGGAACAGATATCCTGTGTGCACGTCAGCTATCTCTCTGCTAACTTGTGATTCTGTTTCCCACAGCACTGTAAAGTATAAAAAAGCTAATACAAGTGAACTCAAGGCTGGTATGGTATTAACCTGTAGCCCTCCCAATGTCTAACTTCTGTCTGAGTCTTTGAAGTGGAAACTTAAGGGTTCTTTGGAGAGCCAGTTGTGTTGGATGGTGTTTTGCTGGGGCAGACACATGAAGGAGTGTTTTCCTGAAGTGGACACAGGTCAAAGACTAAGGCAGACTCACAAAGGAACGTTTTGCTGAAGCAGACACAGGAGAGAGGATGTTCTGCTAAAGCAAACAAGTGAAAGAACACATGATGAAGGATTCTTTGCTAACAACAAATACTTATTAGTCTGCCTTACATTGCATATTTGAGCTTCATCTGTGCTGAGGCAAGGCACGTGGAGGACACATGATGTTTGGAGGGTATAAATAGGAATAACAGAGGCAGAGTTTGGCTTGCTGGTACAGCTAGCTGTGCAATGCTTGTGGGTCTTTACTGAGAAGTCTTCACTGATCTTCCCTTCCCCAAGAGAGGCACAGCTGAGAACTTCTCCTGGTGTTCCTGTTGGTCCCTCCTGCTGACTTCAGCCAAGGCTGAGGCCTGGCTGTCTCTGCTAGGTCACGCTACCACTGCTGATCCGTGTTTGCTAACCCTACTCTACCAAACTGGACTGCTGGTGTATCCATAACGTGTTTGCAGGTGGATCAAAGTGCCACTGCTTGCTAAACTATAAAGTGAACTGCCGATTTCCAGACAAGACAGACAGGAGTTGCTCCAAAGAACCTTTCTAAACAGGCCTACTTAACCACCCCCGTCCCCTGTATCCTTTCTTTTCCACTACCTTTGGTGAGTGGTGGGCTACAAGGGAGGTTAAAGTGTTTAAGAAGCATCATTAAAAATAGTTTTTGAAAAAGTTAAAGTTACAAGTCTTCTTTCCTATAATCGTCTTTCCTATAATCACCTCACTCCCCCCCTCCGAGGACTGTTCAACTTCATACCAGCAAGCCCAGTGTGCTCCAAATACAGTAATGAAAACTGTAACTTAAAAATAGGAATGACTTGATTTCCATCATTTATCACTCCTTAAAGGTGAAACTGACATGTTTCTTATGTCCAGCGGTATAAGAGATTTTAGGCTGTGATTCTTATAGAGCAATAACAGCAAAAAACTCCCCTTTAAGTCCTTTAATTAGGACCAATAATAGTTTTACTTTGTTTCATAACAAAATAGCTGCTCACAAATGTAAGTATTTCCAAACACGGACAGGATCATACACAACAGTTTTTATATTTCAGATGATCATTCTGAAGATATCTGTAGAGCACACGAGGCTAGGACAAAAAGATGGTTGGTCCCAGCCCAACCTGTACCATAATAGGTGAGAATCTGTCTAGAACCCTGGGTTTCCAGTGCTGTCTTACTTGGTTCTTTGTACAGTATTCCCTTGCAGTGCTATGACTTTTAATTGCAACTCTTCACTCACACAATATTAGCTCCTTCTCAAGTCTGAATCAGGAGAACTTCTCATGGAAGCCAGTCTTCAGCTCTTTAATTTGGAAAATGTAGTTTTTGTCATCGCTTTTATTTTTAGAAAGAAATTTCAGCACTGAAAAATGGCTCAGACTTTTCCTTTTCAAATTAGTTTCCCAAAGATATAATTTTACTAGGAATTAGTAATCTGAATTATGTATCAGTGCAACTACTTAAGGATGCCCTTGCCAAGAACTAACCAATACATTTAGAAAGATCAACCAAAAGCCCAAGCTTCTGGCCCCAGAAACATAGGGTTCCCTACATAAGGCAAAAACAAGTCAGTGCCTCCTAAAAGCTCAGAAAATTATTTTAGCATCAGTACTATATTTCAGCCACCCTGCTGCACACCTAACTTTCTAATCAAAGAACAGAACTTGCTGTAGTTCAAGGCAGGGAAATGTATCCAGATATGTACTGGAGCCAACATGAGCCACTCATTATGTGGCTGGAGATATGATTTAAACTCTGACAGTGACAGGCACAGACTTAAGCTGAGTCTTGACAAAGCCCTACCACTGTGACTTTCATCTTTGCAATAAGTTACAATAACACCATCCATGGCAGAATTGCTCATCTAAGCTAACAGTAATTTTGACTGGTCCATATTAAACTTAAATTTCTTCTCAGCATAAAAGAGTAAATCATCTCCCATCAAGCCTTTTACTGAAAAACAGAGGTCAGCTGAAAGCTGCAATCTGTCTAAGATCTACACAGTAAAGAAAAAGAAAAGGGGGCTAAACAAATGGGTCAATGGTCAAGAGCACTTGCTGCTCTGAGCACCTTGGTTCAGTTCCCAACACTTACACAGCAGCTCAAAATCATTTGCACCTTCAGTTCCAGGAGACCTAACTCTTTGGGTACCAGGCACATACAAGCAAGCACTCACACACATAGAACAAAATGTTTAAGAGGTAAGTAGAGCATCAAGAGCTCTAGTAAGGGTGCCTAGTCATGCGGATCACATTTATAATTTCAATAGTCTTCCTCTAGGGAGGCTTAAAATAACTCTCTAAAGAAATTTTCAAAAGTTTAAAGTTTCAGAACAAAGAGGAAGCATATATACTCTTAGAGAATTCTCTTCTCCTAATGAAAACACTGTGTCAATTCAATTAAAAAATGAAAACTTACGTGCAACTTTTCTTTTAGCCAAACATTTTGATCTGTTTGACTGCTTTGTCTTCGTTCTCTGTAATCCATTCTCCTCTTTTGTTTCCTGTTGTAAATAAGAAATAAGATCAGAGCAGATGACATTAAAATTAATAATGTTTTTATTTCTCCTATAGTTCCTTTTGGTTAGTAGAAGCCTGTGAATTATCAGTGATAGCTAATACTGGTATACATTAAGACATAAGAAGGTCCTTTTCTCAATTAAAAAAAAAGCATGCAAGATCTAGAACCAATTAAACCATAAAAATAAAAATGTACAATATATTATTATATATAATGTATAATTATATATAATATAATATATAATTAACTATCATGTTCACAGAAACACATAAAAACTGGCCAATACGATCCAAAATAACAGTAAACATCCACCCAAGATCAGAGACACTTGATTCAGTAAGTGTTTAAACGCAATATATTCATTTATTGTAAATCATTCTTTGGCCACTGGTTGGTTAACAAAAGAAAAAATAAAAGACTTCTACAAAATCAATTTTAAAAATCTAATATACCAAGCCCACACCACCTCGAAATTTAGTAAGCAGCACTTGAGAGGCAGAGCAGGTGGCTCTCTAGGAGTTTGAAGGCAGCCTGATCTATACAGTAAGTTACAGAAGAGCTACAGCTCTGTGGAAAGACCACCTTAAAACAACAACAAATCTTAATAAGTAGCACTAAGAAAAAAAAGAAAACAAAAAACAAAGACAATAATCAAGATAACCAAAAAAGAAACAGAAAAAGCAATAAAAAAATAGCTAGGATAAAGCAGATGAGAGAGAATACAGAATACAGAATAAATATATATGTATATAAAATTGGGATCCTGAAGAAAAAAATATTAAACTGTAGCCCAAGAAAATTTTGAGGTGGAGAGAGAAATGAGAAATCACAAAATGTCTAACATTCTCTAAGAAAATGGCCTGAACAATTACAAACTCATCCTAAAATGCTAAGCAAATAAAAGAAAATTTCCTAAAACGTTCGGATTGACAGACATAATAACTGACCCTCAAAAATGAAAGTTAAGCTGGGTAGTAGTGGCATATGCCTTTAATCCTGGCAATTAAGAGGCAGAGGCAAGTGGATCTCTGTGAGTTCAAGTCTAGCCTGGTTTATAGAGTGAGTTCCAGGGCAGCTAAGGCTACATATAGAGAAAGAAAGAAGAATAAAAGAAGAGAGTGGGGGAGAAGGGAAGAAAAAGAAAGAATGAAAGGAAAGTTAGATATCCTAAAATCAGCTTACAAAAGTTAAAAAAAATAAAAAACCAAAGGTAGTCTACTGAAGTAGAAGGCAATACACACATAAACATAGAGATAAATATACGTTCTATCTTCTTTTTGCTTTCAATACATCCCAACCAGTTTCCATTCCTCCCAGTCCCCCACACATACCTCCCCTCTCCCCCAGATCCACGTCTCCTCCATTCCTATCTCCTCATAATGCAGAAATTATGCTATTAATAAATAAAAATGTAAGTATATTGATCAACTACCTCAGATTAAAAACAAAAGTCAAATAATACTAATCAAAACTGAAAACCCAGATAGTGGCCAAAATAAGAAAAGACAATAAAAGAAATTATGAAAAGAATGCTGTGATGGTTTGAATAAGAATAGCCACACAGACTCAGATATTTTAATGTTTGGCCCAGAGCACTACTGGGAGGTGTGGCCTTGTGGTGGGTGTGGCTTTGTTGGAGGAAGTATGTCACTAGGCATAGGCTTTAAGGTCTTAAAAGCTCAAGCCAGGCTTAATGACTCAGCTCACTTCCTACTGCCTGTTGATCCAGAAGTAGAATTCTCAGCTCCTTCTCTACCACCAAGCCTACATACATGCCACCATGCTTCCTGCCATAACAATAATGGACTAAACCTCTGAACTGTAAGGCAGCCCCAACTAAGTGTTTTTCTTTATAAGAGTTGCCTTGGCCACAGTCTCTTCACAACCGTAGAAACCCTAATTAAGACACATACTATACAGGTAATCATTAGGACAACATATAAAAAAAAAAAAAAACAAAAACAAAAATCCAAAACCTATCAGTATTCCCACTGCTACTACAAGCCATGAAAACAAAGAACATTCAGAAAATGAGACTTCAGAAAAAATAATTTAAAAAGAGTGAAGACAGCAGTTAGAAGGCAGAGGCAGGCAGATGTCTGTGAGTTCAGGGCCAGTCTGATCTACACAGTAAGTTCCAGGCCAGCCAAGGCTACAAAGTGAGACCCTGTCTCAAACAAACAACAGATTAAGGAACATAGACAAAATCACCCTTAGAAAGCATGGGTGCAGTATTAGGTCCTTCAGACCATCAGGTACAGTGAAGATCCTGAAAGTAAAAGAAACCCCAGGTAGGGATGCGGTTTGAATGTGAATGTGCTCCACAAGCTCATGTCTGAATCCTTGTCTCCCAGCTGGTATCCTTGTTTGGGAGGTTGTAGAACCTTCAGTAGGTAGAGTCTCACTGCAAGAAGTAGGCTGTGGGGAAGTTCTTGAGGCTTTACAGCCTACCCTACTTCCTATTCACATTTTGCTTCCTGAGTGTAGAAGACTATGAACAACAACTTCCTGCTCCTGCCACCATGCCTCCCCTATCTGCTGGGATGTCTTCTATGCCATGATGGACTATATGACTTTAGAAGGCAAGACAAAATAAACGCTTTCTCCCTTAAGTTGCTTTTGTTGGTGGCACTTTATCACAACATAAAAGTAACTTAAGACCGAGCCTGGTGCTAAGAAGTGAGGCCACTGCTATGATAAGCCTGTCCATGTGGCTCTTAGACCTTTGAAACTGGTTTGGGGGAAGAAATGTGGAAGTGTTTGGAACTTTGGGTTAGAAAAGCCCTGAAGTGCTGTAAACAGAACTTAGTGGACAATTCTAATGGGAGCCTGTAAGACAAGGATGCTGAGAAAAGCATGAACAGTGAGGACTCAGATCATGAGTTTTCAGAGAAGGAGACTATCAGGAACTGGGATAGAAGTCATTTATGTCACATTTTGATCATGAATCTAGCTTCATTCTGCCTGTGTCCTGAGTACCTGAGTAAAGTTGAATTTAAAAACAATAAACTAACTTGACAGTAAGAATTTGAAGACAGAATTGTATCTAGCATTGAAAAATGTGCTACAATGGGACACTAGCAAAGGTGTCCTCCAGGCAAAATCCATTGGCGGCTATCATGTGAAAACCAAAATTCACTTAAACAAAGAAAATCTAAACTAAACTCCTCCTCAAAGCAACTACTTAGGAAAGTTTCTTCAGGGTCTGTTCACAAAAGCTGATATAGCTGCATCCCAACGGGGCCAGGCTGCATCTTGAGCTGGCGGCAGAACTGGGCAATGCCTTCTTTTCGTACTCATTTTGCAAGCATAGAAGAAACAAGAGTAAAGAAGTCACAGAGTCCTGTGTTCCATGTTTTCTGAAAGCAGCTGAGGTCGGGCGATATGTGTAAGAACAGAGTCCCTGTAAGGAGACCCTGAGCCATGTGTGAAACTATACAGGTGAGGCCTAGGTTGCAATAGAAACCCCAGGATACTGGAGGTGCCAGAACCATAGCACATGTGCCGAAGAGAGCTGAAAACATGGAATGAAGGCCAACCCAAGAGAAAATGTGTGCTGAAGGAAGCCCAAATTACATATGATTATGCTATCACCCTTACATTTTCTTGGTTTCTTGGGTACTTTTTGTTTTGAGTTTTGTGGGGATATGGGAGTTGTTTTTAATTTTGTTTTGCTTTGTTTTTTGAGACAGACTCTTCTGTAGCCCTGGCTGTCCTAGAACTCATTATGTAAACCAGGCTGGCATTGAACTTACACAGATATACACCTGCCTCTGCCTCTTAATGCTAGGATTTAACTGTGCACCACCACTCCTGGTGGTTTTGTGTTTTACAATGCTGGCAATCAAACCTTGGAGGCCATTACTCATGCTAGCCAAATGTTTGACCACTAAGCCATAACCCAGGTAAGATATTTTCTTAAATAAATATTTAAATAAAGCTAGATATGGTGGCTCATGACTTCAATCTCAGTGCCTGGGTGGCAAAGGCAGGAAGATTTCTGAATTCAAAGCAAGTTCTAGCTAGGCTGGTCAGGGGTGCACAGTGAAACTCTGTCTAAAACACTGAGGAAAAAAAGGAGGGAAAGAACCATTAAAAAAAAAAGAAAAGAAAAGAAAAAAACCTGAGGTCTGAGGTCTGAGTTAACTCAGCAGTTAAGAACACTGCTCTTACAAAAGCCCAAAGATTGCTTCCCAGCACCTATATGAGGTGCCTGTAACTCCAGTTCCAGGGCACTCAACGACACCTACATACATGCGACACACGTAAACTCATGCAAGAACACATACATACATACATACATACATACATACATACAATAAACAATATGGTTTTAAAATATAAAAGAAACACCCAATGCAGAGTTTTCTAAGAATGCTAAAGGCTGAGCTGGAGCGATGGCTTAGTGGTTAAGAGCACTGACCGCTCTTCCAGAGTAGTCCGTTCCCAGCAACCACATGGTGGCTCACAACCATCTGTAACAGAATCTGATGCCCTCTTCTGGTGTGTCTGAAGACAGTGACAGTGCACTCACATATATAAAATAAATAAATCATTAAAAAAAAAAAAGAATGCTAAAAGCTAAACACTATTGACAGGTATTTAACTTACAAAATTATTATCCTCCAGAAAAACATAGTCCAATTAATAGAGGTTACAAAATATCATGGCAGAGGCCAGCAAGATAGCTCAGAAGTAAATGAGTTTGCCATCAATCCAGATGATCTGAGTTCCATCCACGATCCCACATCGTAGGAAAGCCAACTCCAAAAAGTTGCTCTCTAGCCTCCACAAGCATGCACCCATACACAGTCACACAAATTTAATTAAAATGTCATTTTTTTTTAAAATTTTAATACAGTGGCAATTTCAAAGAATGACAAATAATACCACAGAAATAAGCACAAGTTCTATGGAAACATAAGAGATCAGCCAACTGATCTAGCCTTACAAGATCTACAATGGAAATCAAAAGAGCTGATACCCAAGCTGAGAAACAACTGAAAAGTATTGTAGGCAATACAAGAGTCAGAGAAATATGGAATAATTCATGTAAATTTTCAACTGAAAAATCCAAGAAGTTTCTTCCCCTAATACCAACTGCTTAATATTCTAAAACAGTTTTTTCTTTAATTCTTTTTTTTTAAGATTTATATATTTATTTTATGTATTCAGCATTGCTCTCTTCAGACACACCAGAAAAGGGCATCAGATCCCATTACAGATGGTTGTGAGCCACCATGTAGTTGTTGGGAATTGAACTCAGGACCTCTGAAGAGTCCGTGCTCTTAACCACTGAGCCATCTCTCCAGCCCTGAAAGTTTTTTAATTTATTTTTAAAAAAATACAAAAATGGTAAATGAGGAAATGAGGAGGACAGAGAGATGGCTCAGTGGTTTAAAGTACTTCCTGTTCTTCTACAGTTCTGTTCTCAGCACCCACATCAGGTGGCTCACAACAGCCAACTAACTCCAAGGGATCTGACACTCTGTCCTGGCCTCCTCAGGACCTATGCTAACATAGTATACATTCACAAAACACACACATAAACTAAGGAAAAGGACCACACCTGCAAGATCAGTGTCTTGTTCATCCATCATCAGAGAAGCTTCCTTCTACAGGAGATGGGAATGAAAACAGAGACCCACAATGCAACAATGTCCAGAGAGCAAGAGACCTAGGAACACCCAGTCCTAATGGTGTTTCCTCAGAGCTCAGGGAATCCTGCCCAAAAAGAGGAGGGAAGATTGTAAGAGTCGGGGGGATAGAGGACACCAAGAAGCCTTTCAAAACACAGGATTAACATACATATGAACTCACAGAGACTATGCACAGGGCCTGCACAGGCCTAAGCCACATGGGGTTTCAGTGCTCAGAGGGAAAGTGGACTTAAGCCTCCATCCCAAACCTAGAAGCTAACTCTAATTAACAACTGCTCACGAAGGAAAAACTAGGTCTCAGTGGGTATACAAACCACTTTTAAGGATAGACTCCATGCCCAGCAGTACAAGACTACCACAAAACAAACTCAACAGCATCTTTTGGAGGTATTCTGTCTCACAACACTTTGAGCACTATCTTTCTTTTCTCCTTATAGGTCTTTAGGTATATATTAGTTTCCAGTGTTGTGTTTTTATAAATTGTTATGTGTGAACTTGTGTGTCTCAGCATCTAGGCATTTCTTAGCTTTTTCTTTGGTTCTTTTTCTTCTGTTTGTTTTGTCCTATTCCAGTTTGTTTGTTATTATCTTATTTATTATTTTTTAGATGCCAGCTTGTACTCTAATGAGGAAAAAGGGAGGGGATTAGGGTGGATGGGGAGTTGGGGAGGATCCGAGAAGAGTTAGGGGAACAGAAACTAAAATCAAAATATATTATTTATAAATATATAATTTTCAATGCAAAAAAATAAAATTCAAAATTAAAACTAAGGAAAGGCAAAGGAAAGTAAAAAATATAGCAATGAGTAGAAAAGAAAACAATAGGAAAGGGACACTCTAAAATATGACAGTTTCTGCAATGATGAATACAGGATAAATTCATGTTAAGCTTCCCATGTATATGAACTCTCACCCCCCCACACACACACACGCATATCTAAATAAATAGTTGCAGTAGGTGAAGTAAAATGTCAGGAGGAAAACAGGACAGAAGAGACATTTCAGAGAATCTATTGCAAAAGTCTACATAACAGATGAACAGGCAAAGAAATAGAAATGGAAATAAACTGGAGTATCGCTTGAGAGTTAAACCTAAAGCATGTGGTGACCAATCAGGTATAAAGGATGAAAAACAAGAGTCAAAGGTGATTCTGAACTTTACAGTCAGAAAAAAATGAATGATTCTCCCACTGAGTAAAATAAAGGATGTAAGACACACTGAGTTGGTTCTTATGCTCTGGACCTGATCTAACACACAGGTAAAAAAGAAAGAAAGAGAAATGGTAAATAAAGGAGAAGGTTTACAGTCTAGACAATCTCTCTCCTAGAAGCCTTTCCACAATAACAGTATGTTCTTGGCCAAGCAGGCAGCATGGTTCCCTAGCATGTAGGAAGCCTGGGATCTATCCCAGGCAGCTGTCACATTTTCTTTCACTTTTCAAACACACAAAAATTATACTTTCTATTTGACTTTACTCTAACAGTTCTAAAATCACATTGGGTTAACATATTACAAAAATGAAAACATCATTTATCCCCAGCCAAATAGCATGGCCACTTTCTTTTAAACAATCCATAATTCCCTTTAGAAATCAAAAGAAAATCAAGTAAGAACCAAATGAATTCAGCATGCTAGTATGAAGGTACAGTCAAAACAAAGCCTTGTGGGTAAAAAAGATTAGCTTGAGACCCACAATTCCATGTCAAATACCGACCTCTCCATCACTATCAGATATCACTATGAGTAAGTCCTCAAGTCTACGCTTCTTCTTTATACTGACAGAACTGGTGGTTTCCAGATCCTTCCTCTCCAAGTTCTGGCTTTCAGAGGCTTCTTTAATTTTTTTCTTTCTTCGTGGCATCCTTTTACCTAAAATGCAAGTTCAATATTTACTCAAAAATAAGTTTCTAATCTAGAGGTTACTCAATTTGGTCATACAAGAGCAAATGACAGCCATTTAAGGAAAATAAATCTAGACTTTAGAACTTTTCTATTATTCATTAAAAAATCTCACTTTTTTTCTATAAGGGAATATATACATTTCTATATAGGTGATGGACATATATAGGTCTGTACATATATACACATAGAAAACGCTAGTGAAATTTCAATAGCATTAAAAACAATTTATCTTGGTTCCTTATATATTAATTTACACAAGTAGTTTCCTCAAGTATTCAGTAACAGTTTACCTAAAAGATCTTTTTTAAAACATACTAATATTCTTAGTCAGATGCAGTGGATCAAGCACATCAGGAAACAGAGGCAGAAAGATCACAAGGTAGAAGCCAACCTAGCCATTATAACTACTGTGTCCAAAATTTTAGTAACAAAAACAAACCTCAATGCCTCAATCTGTTAAGGAATCTCCCCAAAATCTCATAGTTAATGTTTATATATTTATGTAATAATTTAGATAGTATATTTGTGGTGATTTGAATGAAAATGGCTCCCAGAGGCCCACTATTAGGAGGTGTGGCCTTTTGGAGTAGGTGTGGCCATACTGAAGCAAGTGCTTGACAGGGGCAGGGTTTGAAGTTTCAGATGCTCAGGCCAGGGCCAGCAGCGCTCTCTGTTCATGCTGCCTGCAGATCTGGATGTAGAACTCTCAGTTGCTATCCCAGCACCTTGTCTGCCTACACGCTGCCATGCTTCTGGCCATGATGATAATGGACTAAACTTCTGAATCTGTAAGCCAGGCCCAGTTAAACACTTATAAGAGTTGCTATGGTCTCTTCACAGCAACAGAAATCCTAACTAGGACAACATTTAAAGGTAAACAACTGAATTATTTCTCTTCAAGACAATTAACAGGAAAAATGTGTCTGCTTTGGTTGTGTCATGTGCTGCTTACCTGCAGGCTGAAGCAGGAAGGTGGCAAAGTGAAAACAACACATGAAAAATAGTGAAACAACGCCTCAAAAGAGAAAAAAAATATCT
The DNA here is from genome assembly GCA_030674055.1 of Rhabdomys pumilio. Classification (NCBI taxonomy): domain Eukaryota; kingdom Metazoa; phylum Chordata; class Mammalia; order Rodentia; family Muridae; genus Rhabdomys; species Rhabdomys pumilio. The sequence goes on along the minus strand of JANHMN010000006.1, from coordinate 8,579,214 downwards.
GCTCTCATCACCAAAGACTATACTGGAGGTTCTAGTATAACCTAGTTAATAATTAAGGAAGAAAAACAAAAACAAACAAACAAACAAAAAACCTCTGCCGTTTAAAAAATAATAACTAAGGAATGTACCAGGAAACTATTATAATAAGAAAGCTCATCATGGTGGAAGGATATAGTGCCAATAAATAAAAACCAAAAACCAAATCAGTGTTATACATTAGTAATAAACAAACATAAAGTTTAATAAAATTCCTTCTAGGAGCTGAAGAGATGACTCAGTGGTTAGGAAGGAGTAACAGATTCTCCTCTAGAGGATTTTGGTTCAAGTCTTAGCAAATACATGACTCACAACCATCCATTATCCAGCCTCAGGGAATCTGATGCCCTCTTTTGACCTCCTGGCTATCAGGTACACACACACACACACACACACACACACACAGCACACAGCACACAGATATACATTCAGACAGACAGACAGACACATACATACACACACACACACACACACACACACACACACACACTAAATGAATTTTAAAAAATTGTTTTTAATTTTCCTTCTGCTTCTTCAAGGTAAAGACATTTGCCACCAAGCCTGAGGATCAGAATTCAATTCCTCGAACATACATGGCGAAAGGTTGACTCCCACAAGTTGCTTTTGGGCCTCTGTGGCACATACATACATACATACATACATAAATAAATGTAAATTTAATTTTCCTGTTTCAAAATTTTTATGTATTTACTTTATGTGTATAACTGGGTTTTCTTTTGTTTGTTTTGTTTTTTGTTTTGTTTTAATTGTTTGGTTGGTTTTTCAAGACAAGGTTTCTCAGTGTAACCTTGGCTGTCCTGGAACTTGCTCTGTAGACCAGGTTAGCCTCAAACTCAGAGATCCGCCTCCCTCTGTGTCCTAAGTGCTGGGATTAAAAGCATGGACCACCACTGCCTGGTGTGTATGGATGATTTGCCTACAGGTATGATTATCACTTGTGTGTCTGGTGCCTCAAAGGCCAGAAGATGATGGTCCCTGGAACTGGAGTTACAGGCAGTTCTAAGTCACCAGGTGGTTGCTAGGAATTTAACCAGTGTCCTCTGGAAGAGCAGTCAATACTCTTAAGCACTGACACATCTTTTTGGATGATCATTATTGATGATGATCACATGAGTGTTTTGCCTGAATGTATTTATCTGTATAACTTGTATATCTGGTGCCTTCGGAGGACAGAAGAGAGTGCCTGATCCTCTAGAACTGGAGTTATGAACTGGTGCTGAGAACCAAACCTTAGTCCTCTGTAGAGCAGGATGTGCTCTAAGTGCTGAGCCATCTCTCTATACCAATCATTCTGAACCTTCCTAATGCTGCAACCCTTTAATAAAGTTCCTCATGTTGTGGTGACCCCCAGCCATAAAATTATTTTCATTGCTACTTCATAACTATAATTTTGATATCTGATATGTAACCCCAGTGAGAGAATCCCTCAACTCCAAAAGGGTCACGCCCCACAGACTGAGAACCACTGCTCTATGCCCTAAATTCTACTTTTAACAGCATCAAAAATAACCAGTAGTGGTAGCACAAACCTTCAACCCCAGCAGAGACAGGTGGATCTCTGAGTTTCAGGCCAGCCTGGTCTACAGAGCAAGTTCCAGAACAGCCAGGGCTACAAAGAGAAACCCTGTCTTAGATGATTATTATGATGGTGACGAAAGAGAAGAAGAAGGTAGAAGAAGGAGGAAGAGAAGGAAAATGACAACAATAATAGTATCTTTTTGAGTAAATTTAACAAAAAAGCATGTTAAATTTAGAACTAAAAATTTTACAGTATTTCTTAAAAGAGGAAGAGATTAAATTCAGTAGAAGGTGTGTGTATGTATGTCAGTGTGTAGGCATGAAAGAAATTAAAGGAAATCTAGATAAATGTAAAGACCTCCCGGGTTCATGAGTAGAGGATTTAATCATTGTTAGTATGATAATATACTCCAGCTGCTACTTAGGTATAGTCTCCAATAAAATCTTATTAGCCTTTTTTTTTTTTTTACACTGGTGCTGTGTTCTGCCTCCATGTATGTCTGTGTGAAAGTGTCAGGTGCTGGAATTTGAACTCAGGTCCTATGGATGAATAGCCAGTGCTCTTAACCACTGAGCCATCTCTCCAGCCAGCCCCTTCTTGAGGAAATAAACAAGCTGATCCTAAATGCAAGAGTCCCAAAATAGATAAAACAATATTGGCCAATAAAAGAAACACTGCCTGCTGGGCAGTGGTGGCGCACGCCTTTAATCCCAGCACTTGGGAGGCAGAGGCAGGTGGATTTCTGAGTTCGAGGCCAGCCTGGTCTACAGAGTGAGTTCCAGGACAGCCAGAGCTATACAGAGAAACCCTGTCTCAAAAAACCAAAAAAAAAAAAAAAAAAGAAAGAAAAAAAAAGAAACACCGCCTATCCTGTCAACTAATTATATAGAGGTGTTAATATAATAACTTTTTTCTATAGTAATAAAATAATTTTCAGTGAAAAAAAGGTCTTTTAAAAAAATGGTACTAAGACAACTGAAGTACACATTTAATAAATTAAATCATGTATAAGTCCTTGCCAGATATATACACAAAAGATTCATGAAATGAATCAAGGGCCTAAACCTAAGAACAAAATACATAAAGCTCTTTAAGGCATAAACATTGGCATAAGCATAAATTCTTCTCACCTAGGATAATAAACAATGGTATGTTAAATATGAAATGTAAAAGCACAAGCAATAATAGAAAGATTATATCTAAATTAAAACTTTTTTGCTCCAAACCATAAAATTAAGTATAGATTTAATGAAAAAGGTACATTAAAATTTGTAATCTGAAAACAAAACATTGTTCAAAGAAATGAAGCTAGGTGGTTAGGGCTGGAGAGATGGCTTGGCTCACAACTAGCTGTAACTCCAGTTTCAGGAGAACCAACACCACCTTCTGGTCCCCACAGGCACCAAGCACACAAATGATGTAAATACATCTGTGTAGACAAGATACTCATACACATAAAATAAAAACACATCTTCAAAAATAAACTACACAAATGTTGATAGAAGCATTATTTAACAGTACTCTGAAGTGGAAGCAATTCAAATGGCCACTAACTGATAAAATAAGATATATATTTTATGACTCACCATAAAAATAAAACATTTATGATCTAAAGCTTGAAAACATCACAATAAGTGAAAGAAGCTAGTTCTAAAGGACCACAAATACTTAAGTAATGATTCCACTAATATAAAATATCAACAGCAGTAAATCAAGAATCTGTAAATAAATAATTATTTAGGACTGAGTTGGGGGGAATTGGCAAAGTAGATAGTGATATGACTGAATGGGTGAGATTTTTCTTTAAGATAAATTTAACTGCTCTGAATTATGATAGCTACTCAATCCTGTGATTATACTAAAAAACATATAACTAAAGGTAGATACACTGTATATGAATTATGCTGAAATTAACTTCAAATGATCTAAATCAAAACACTGGTCACTACTACAAATCTCACTGGGAAGGACAGAATGAAACCTTCTGGGTTGCTGAAAATGTATTATTGCCATTTGGGTGGTAGTTACACATGTACCTTAAGTCACAGTTAACAATGGTTCCTTTTACTATATGTAATGATAAAAAAACAATTTTAAGCAGTACTATATATGTGATGAGTGAATATTTCAAGCCATTCTAAGAAATCTGAAAAGCATGTCATTATTATGTGGAAACAAGTCCAGGAAGGTCATCAACCCAAACAGTAAGGCTCGATCATTTTTACCTCCTAATCCCAAAACCTAACTCCAACATCCTATTATCTTCTTTGTTGTTGTTGTTTTATTTTTCAAGACAGGGAGGGTCTGGCTACAAAGCTCTGGCTGTCCTGGAACTCACTATGTAGAACGCACTGGCCTTGAGCTCACAGTACCTGCCTCTGCCTTCCAAGGGCTGTAATTAAAGGTGTGCACAACCATTCCTGGCTCCATTACCTTTATATCACCTCTAACAAGAATCTCTACTTAACACATGGTATGTGCACATAAATGTTTGCTGAATGAATCAGTAGCATAAAGTTGATATTTAAATTATTAAGTGTTTTATTAAAAGGACTGGGGTATAGCTCAGTAGTAGAACACGTTATTGTCACGTACAAGGCTTTGTTTCCATCCTCAGCAGCTACAATTATATAGAAGGACAAGACACAGGAGGATATTAACTGAAGACAGATGTGTGCTGGGGGTAATAAAACACTGACGGGCTAGAGATGTAGCTCAGTAGCTAGCCACCCAGCACGCACAAGGTTCTAGGTTTGATTCAGCACCACCACATCAAAAACAATGAAGCAATCTTTAAAGCTAGAAGAGCATATGATATAGAGAATGAATTAGTACAGGGGAATCCTGGGGAATAAATTAGGACCCTAGGAAAATACCCTTTGTGAAGTGGCTTCTAACTTATTAAACATTTCCTATTCCTGTTGTATTATTTAAAACAGTATGCCAATAGCAGCTATATCTTCAATACAAGTAATTTTTCTAAAATTTGTAATTTATGATACCTATAGCTTACATCTTTTTTAACTTTATGTTTTTTATTTTTAAGTATGTGTGTATACACAGGAGTACAGGTACTAACACATTTTTAATTATTTTTATTTTAAAATTTAAAATAAAAAAATATTTATTTTTTTTATTAAAAAAATAATAGTGCCTTTAATTCCACCACTTGGGAGGCAGAAGCAAGAGGATCTCTTTTTCTGTGAGTTTGAGCCAGTATGGTCTACACAGCAATTTTCAGGCCAGGCAGAACTACACAGTGAGACTTTGTCTCAAAAACATAAAATAAAACTTATAAATGCACAAGGCTCTTGGGGTTATCTCCAGCACAAAATAAGAAGTGAGAAAGGGCCGGGCGTTGGTGGCGCACGCCTTTAATCCCAGCACTTGGGAGGCAGAGGCAGGCGGATTTCTGAGTTTGAGGCCAGCCTGGTCTACACAGTGAATTCCAGGACAGCCAAGGATATACTGAGAAACCTGTCTGAAAAAACCAAATAAATGAATAAATAAATAAATAAATGATTTCAAACACACCCAGAACAATAAGTTATCACTGACAGAATCAATAGACGAACTTCTAGGTTTCTCACAACCCGATACTGAGGTTATTCCTCTCAAGAACCCTAACGTGCCCTAACACATTAGGAAATTTAGTAAAAAAGAGTAGTTGGCAAGTGGCTATGCTGGGAAATGACATTCGAGGCATCTGACTCCACAAGTAGACTTTCTTTGACTCAACTACAAAGCACCAGACAAACAAAAACCCTAAATATTGGGGCTCACTTTTTCCGCAGCGTTGCCGGTATGTGATTCAACGACTAGATGCAAGAAGACTGGAGTGAAGTGGTCCACATTCACACTCAGCTCCATCTCTGAGGAGACCAAAGCTCTGGTCTCACAGGTTTCTGACACACAGCCTGTCATCAGTCACGAGAGAAATGCACCAGGCTCGACTGGAGACGTTACGGGGTAAATAATACAGATTTCCAGGGGGAAATCTTTCTCGGGAGACTGAGGCAGGAGGATGGCGAGTTAGAAGCCATCTTGGGTACCCTGTGAGTTGAAAGCCAGACGGGGCTCCACAGAGAGACCCCGGGCGGGAACGGTGTCTCGGGTGGGCGAAGAACTAGTGAAACCAACTACCACTAGACAAGCAAAGTAACGTGGGGAAGGCGGCAGGCCTAGCGACCGTCCTCGGAGAGTCCGTTAGCCGGGCGGGCGACGAAACTACCAGGAAGCTCGGAGAACGAGAGGGCGCTCCGGAGGACTAAGGCCGCCCTCAGAGGGAGGGGGGACGCCGAGGGGCGCGAGAGCCAGGGCCGCCCGGCAGTGAGAGCGACCCGGCGTCGGCTCCCGCCCGGCCGAGAGGCCTACTCGCTGCGAGGCGCGCCTCAGGCGGAGCGACCGCCGCGGGGCGGACAGCGGGAAGCAGGCGGCCCCGGACGGCTGCGGAGTGCCGAAGCGACGCGTACTCACCGCGAAGCTGGCCGCGCAGCCCAGCGCCTCCCAAACGCTGGGGGTCGCGAGCGGCCGCAAATCTTGAGAAAGTGGAGAAGGCGCGCCAGGACGCGAGACGGCGGGGGCGGGGTGAGGGGCGGGGCAAGGGCGGGGCGCGCAGGCGCGGAGTGGTGTGGGCTGCTGGAACCGCACCGAGTCCCTGGGTCCTCCAGAGTGCTGCTAGAGGTTGGTTTGAGTGAAACCAAGGAAAGCCAGTAGAGTCCCAGATACCCTCCAAAATCAGCTCTGCTACATCAGGCTTCCTCTAGTGCTTTATATGCATGAATCCAAAATTACGTTCAAATTAAATGTTCACATGACTACTAAGAAACTCTCGGATGGTATAACGTTAATTGATGTCTGATCGATCGTCTCAGTGGAATTCAAGCATCCTAAAACACAGCTTAAAAATACTGAATCTCGCTCTCTGTTGGGGAGAGATTACAAGCGTAAAGGGCGAGTACGAGAGGAGGGGGAGAGGAGTGGGACTGGGGTACATGATGTGAAATCCACAAAGAACCAATAAAAAGTAACAAAATAAAATAAAAATTACTGAGACTTCTACAAGTTTCAGGCCATTTCCTTGAAATATATGTTCCAGGAAGCCCATTTCCTTGAGGAAAAAAAAAAAAAAGGCAACAGCAGAAATATCTAGTATGACAAAGATGAATAAAAATATGAAATGTTCCTACAACAAAATTCAACAACTAAAACTCAACATTTGATAGCTCCTAAAAAAATTTTACTGAAGCCAGGCCTTTAATCCCAGAACTCAGAAGGCATTGGCAGGTAGGTTTCTCCCCTCCCAAAAAGGGGTGGTGGGGTGGTGGTGGTGATGATGGTAGTGGTAGTGGTAATTTCACTGAAATAATAGCAAGCCAACAAATGTGAACACTCTTAAACGATTTTCATAAACTTACAAAAAAGCAGTATATATAACTGTATAAGTTGTTCACAGCTTGTGGAAAACAGTATTATTAAAAGCATAGGTTAATGGACCAGATGATAGATGGATACAGGCCATGGTAATGATACAGCGGTGAGAGGAAGATGCAAATAGAAAGTGGTATAAGTAGGACTTCAGCTAGGTGTTAAGACCAGGACTCACAGCACATGCCTACAATCCAACCACTCAGGAAGCTGAGACAGGGGCACTGCCACAACTTTGACTCTGGCCTGAGCTACCCAACAAGTAATAAGCCAAGCAGGGGTGCATTCCACTTGGCAACCCCACCCTTTTATCTGTATGTACTTGCCACACATTCCTTTCCAGTACACCCTGCAATCTCAGAACCTCAACCCCAGCCAGCATCAGGCTGTGCACACTCTCTCTGAACAGTTTCGATTTAAGTGTGTGCCCAATGTATTCAGATATGAAGAACAGAAGGGCTAATCTGGTCTGAACCGGTTTTTGAATAATGTGAGGCAAAGTGAAATATCTAGAGAACTTTCTGAGAGAATCCCCCATTGACCTACGCATAGTTGTGTGTGAAAATTAGATTCAGATACATTAGGGGAAGAAACATGTGCACTAGGAAAACTCAATGTAGGGCCTAATCTACCAATCACAGTGGACAACCACCAACTACAACCCTTAGTAATCAGCCCCCATGGTCCTCAAGACCCAATAAAGACAGACCCCAAAGTGCATCCTGGGTTCTTCAGTGCCCTCACTCATGTGACCGGCTGTCAATTGTAACCAGGTATCCCTCTATAAAATGTATTACTGCTTGGCTCCAAATAAAGTTATCTCGTTTCTTTTGCAAATCAGTGTGAGCCCTTACTTACTGGTTGAGTGAGAAATGCTCCCACTGGCTCACACTTGGTCCCTAGCTGGTTTTGCTGTTCGGAAAGGTAGTGGATGCTTTAGTGGGTGGAGCCTCGATGCAAGAAGTACAGCACACAGGGTGGGCTTTGAGGCTTTATAGCTGTGCCTCACCCCAGTTCCCACACTGCTTCTGCAAGTGATTGTGACATCTGAGTGATCTCCAATCTGGCTGGCCACCTGCTGCCTTGCCTCCTTTCCCACTGTGAATGCTCTCTCTGGAACTGTGAGCCAAACCAATGCTGCTTTCTATAAGTCATTTTTAGTCATGGCACCTTAGTTCTGTGGGTAAGAGGCCTTGCCCCTGCCCATGCAACCCCAACTGCTCGTGACACATACACCATGCAAGAGTCCAAAGGATCAAACACTGGATGTCAGGCTTGGTGGCAAGCACCTTTACAGGTTGAGCCATCCATCCCTTTTCTTGTTTTATGAGTCACTTTGTGTATCTCAGGTTGGCCTTGAACTGCTGACCTTTCAACTCTATGTCCCAAGCTGTGGGGTGACTGGCCTGTCCCACTAGCTCAGTCTATTGTTTCTTGTTTCTTCCTCTGAGATGTCTTTAAGAAGACAAGCACTGCTTGATGGCACATGATGCCTTTAATCCCAGCACTTGGGAGGCAGAGGCAGGCAGATTTCTGAGTTCAAGGCCAGCCTGGTCTACCGAGTGAGTTCCAAGACAGCCAGGGCTACACGGAGAAACCCTGTCTCAAAAAAAAAAAAAAAAAAAAAAAAAAAAAGACAAGCACTATCTTTATAGCAACTTTGGCTTCTTTGACTATTTTGAAATTACCCAACTCTCAGTCAGTAGGAAAAGCAAACTAGATCCCTGGGTCGGGGGGCTTCTGTCACTCCAACGTTGCCTCAGTTTTCTGCCTTTTTACAGTGCCTCAAAGTGAAACCTAAAGCCAGGCATGGAAGTACAACCTTTAGTCTTAGTCTCAGCACTTGGGAGGCAGAAGCAGGTGGATCTTTATGAGTTCAAGGCCAATTTGGTCTACATAGTAAGTCCCAGGACAGCCTGGGCTACAAAGATCCTCTCTCAATAACAACAACAACAATAATAATAGAACCAAACAATAATAACAATAACAATAATAGAACCAATATTACAGCAATATAAGACCAGTCTGTGCCCTATTTTACTCCATTATCATGTGAAACAGTGTTTTGTTTGTTTTCTACCATGTAAAATGGACGGAGATTTCATTTTTCAAGCAGCTTTTGACTCCATTTTGAGGGTAAAAGTTAAGTGTACTCCTCAGTGGACCCAAACTACTGGCTTCTTGGCAACACTCATTAGCACAGACTGATAAATGACTTATTCCAGAGAACAGAAAGGACAATACCTCATAAGTTTATTGGAAGTGCATTGAGAACAAGCCCAAGAACTTATCAGACGCTGCTGACCAAGGAGAGGGCCTAACTCCCTCATCCAGACCCCATAAAGTGACTAATATTAAGATGAAGATGTCCCCCACACTGGCCTCAAATACATCATGGCAATCCTCCTGCCTCAGCCTCCAGAGTGATATAATTACAGGCATGCACTACATCCTGCCTTTTTATTATTTGGGTTTTTGTTTGTTTTGTGAGGTTTTTGTGTGTTTCATTGAGAGATGATCTATTCCTGGATAGAAGTTTGTCTTGAATTCCTGGTCCTCTTAAGATGACCCAGAGTACTTTGACCACAGCCTTAATTATCTCTTTTTCGAACAAAGTTTCTTTTCTCCAACGTGCACTTCTCTAACCTTAATCTTACAAATTTTGGAATTGCAAGTATGAGCCACCTTGCTCAGCTACTTATAAGTGTTTTTGCTTATTAGATAGGGTCTCAGGTAGCCCAGGCTGGCCTGGAGCTCCTAATCTTATAGCCTCCACCTCTCATGTATTGAGATGAAAAGCTTGTACCGTTATGTCTGCTTTAACAAACTCCTAAGTAAAACATTTCTAGAATCTGGGCCTTAAGTTCTCTACCAAAGAAATGGGAGAAATGTTCCCACATAGAAGAAAAGGAAATGAGGTGTCCGTCAGTGGCTCACAGTGAGCAAAGATGACAGCCCTTAGCTAAGAACTGTCCAGAAGGAAGGGGCCTGGACTTAGTGACCTATGTGTACCGTTTTTCCAATTCACTGGACTCTTCCTAAGGTGCCAGAGGTATCAAATCAAAATGAGCCTCAGGGCCCCGCCCCAGCGGGATCTGCAGAGCCCAAACTTCGCGAGAGTTGCTGGCCCGGACAAATCCCCGCCCACCCACTGCTAGTGGTAGCGGGCCGCATGCGCAGCTCTTCAACGGCGCGGCTTGCCGAAAAGATGGCGTGTCCTGTACCTGATGCTACGGTGACTGCGGACCCCGGAGGAGCCGGACCGTTCAGGAGCTCCGAGGAGCCGGAGGGTCGGGAACCGGACGGAGTGCGCTTCGACCGCGAGAGGGCGCGCCTCCTGTGGGAAGCTGTGTCCAGTGCGCAGTCGGCGGGGAGGGAGGAAGGTGAGTCGGGGGCTCCGGGGTTCGCGGCTGGACCGAGGCGGGACGGCCTGCCTCCTGTCACTCCCCTGGCGCCGGCCAACCTCTGCACCACGATCCGGAGCTCCGAGCTCGTTCGCTCGCTCGCGAAGAGTGCAGGACCTCGTAACTTGCTACCCTGCGGAATTTTTCCGTCCTCCTTTCGGGGGCGTTCACTTGAGAACAGTCTCCCCCAAATTCTAGGTCTTGTCCTCTTGGAGAGCGACAGGACTTTCCCAGCCTGGCTCGTAGCCGAGCCAGCTTCCATTCCTGTCTGTCCTTAATTCCACAACTCGACATTGCTTCTCTTCCCTCTCAAAGCCCTACGATTCTGACAGATCCGAAGAGCTTTATTTAATTTACTTTATTATTATTTATTTTGCGACGCCTCACTGCTCAGCTCGTGGTGGACCTCCTGCCCTCAGCCTTCCGAGTGAGAGAACCGGTGTGAGCTTTGGAAGGTCTTCCTGAATCCCAGCTTCCTCCTGGGCTTTGATGACTGTGACCTAGCTTGCCATGTTTCTTCCTTGGTAGACTTGGCTGGCCTTGAACTTGCATGGGTCCCCCTGCCTCAGCCTCCTTAATGTGGGCATTCCTGGCTTGCACCACTATGTCCTTCAATACCGTATTTCTGTATCTGTTGCCCACAGTTTATTCCACAGAGGAGGCCCAGGAGCTGGGGAAACTTGCCTAGGTATTCATCTTGCCTCTAACTGCTTCGTCTCACACTCGATGCAGAGTTGTGGAGAACAGTGTACTCACTCAGAGTGCACTTCTCAGCAGAAACTTACCAGATGGCTCTGTTTGACCCAAAACTGGGTGGGTAACAAGGGAGCGAGAGGAATGCAAGGAGAGCTGCCCTCTTTCTCTGTCCAGAGTCCTTTCCAGAACTAGCTACTTGATGCTAACCTAAATGTACGAGAACTGTATCTGGGTTTCTATGCTAACCCATCAGGTCTCTGCAGAGAAACAGGATTTCTATACGGGTTATATTGCTTGCTGTGCAGACTAATCTTGGGAAGTTTACTGTGTTTGTGAACTGCTTGCCCTGGATAATTTTTTATCCCTTGGAATTTTTTACCATATTTATTCAAGGGAGATATGTTTTAATTTTTTTAAAAAAATGTGTTTTTATTTTATGTGATGTGTTTTGCTTGCATGTATGTGTGTATGGATGATAGGTACCCAAGGATATCAGAAGAAGATATCACATCCCCTGAAACTAGAGCTACTATTATAAGCTACCATGTGGGTGTTGGTAACCGAACCCCTGGTTCTCTCCAAAAGCAGTACATACTCTTTTTTTTGTTTGTTTGTTTGTTTGTTTGGTTGGGTTTTTTTGTTTTTCAAGACAGGGTTTCTCTGTGTAGCCCTGGCTGTCCTGGAACTCACTCTGTAGACCAGGCTGGCCTCGAACTCAGAAATCCGCCTGCCTCTGCCTCCCGAGTGCTGGGATTAAAGGCGTGCGCCGCCACTACCACTCGGCAGCAGTACATACTCTTATACTCTTAACCACTGAGCCATCTTTCTGATACATTGAAGATACGCAAGATACATTGAATTTAAGTGTATACATCTCCAATCTAATACTGTTAAGTATACCTCCTAAATAAATGTATATGCCATTTCTGAGTCTCTACTTCTTTTGTGTTTTTAAAACTTTTTTTTTTTTTTGAGCCAGATGTGGTAGCACATACATGTCATTGTCAGCACTCAGTGGTGGAGACAGGATCAGGAAATGAAGCCAGCTTCAGCTGTATACCAGGTTTGAATCAGGCAGTGCTGGTACATGCCTTTAATCCCAGCACTTGGGAGGCAGAGTAGGGCGAGTCTTAGTTCAAGGACAGCCTGGTCTGCAGAGCCAATTCCAGGACAGCCAGAGCTACACAGAGAAACTGTCTCAGGGAGGGTGGGGGGAAGTTTGAGAGTAGCATGGGCTATACAAGACTCTTGTCTCAAAAACATTTTAGTACAAAGTTGTCTCCTTGACCCAGATTTCCTTTGGTTAATTTGACATTCCCAGGAGCAGCTGGACCTCCAAGCCTTAGGGATGAAGAAGATGCTGATCTTACTCTGGAGTAGCTTGCAGTCAGTCCGAGAAGCAAACACCAAAACAGTTGTGTGACTTTAATTTTTTCAAATCTTATTTTTAATGATAGTTCTTAAAAGCTTTAACCTCCCTTGTAGCCTACCTCCCACCAAAGGTAGTGGAAAAGAAAGGATATGGGGGAAGTGGACCTTATTAGATATTATTTTTGTTTAGATATTATTTTTGGAGCAACTTCCATCTGTGTTGTCTGGAAATCAGCAGTTCAGGTCACAGGTTAGCAGGCGGCAGCAGCTTGATCCACTCACAAACACCTCATGGATACATCAGCTGTCCAGTTCGGTAGATTCGGGTTAGCAACAGTGGTGACATGACCTAGAAGAGACAGCTAGGCCTCAGTCTCGGCAGGAGGGACAGCAGGAATACCAGAAGTTCTCAGCTATTCCTCTCTCAGGAAAGCAAAGATCAGTAAAGTCAAGACACCCACAAGCATTGCAGCTAGCTGTACCAGCAAGCCAAGCTCTGTCTCCGTCATGCCATGGAGTCCTGTTTATACCCTCCCAACATCATAAGTCCTCCACAAGTCTTGCCTCAGCACATGCATCCAATCAGCTCAAGTCCAAGGAGTTCAGACATGCAGCTCAACTAATGTAAGGTGGACTAGTACATGTGAGTCATTAGCAGAGAGTCCTTCATCACATGTCCTCTCCCATGCTTGCTTTAAGCAGAACATTGCTCTCTTGTGTCTGCTTCAGCAAAATGTTCTTTCATGAGTCTGCCTTAGTCTTCGCCTTTGTCCACTTCAGGAACACCCAAAACACCATCCAACACAACTGATTCTCCAAAGAACCCCTAAGTTTCCACTTCACAGTTACCGTATAATGTAAGGGGAGAGGGGAAGAGGAGTGTCTCAGAACTGGAGATGCAGCAAAGGGAAGTGGCCTTGGACATGGGCAGTGTGCTCTGGACCTTAAAGCAGAGCACTCAGCAGCTGCTTACATACGTATGAGCGTAATAATTCGTGCCCAGGTCATGTTCCTGTTGAAAGTTCTCCAGTCACACTTAGATACCTCCAGCATTTACATTCTAATTATGTGTATGTGTGTGCCCATCTCAGAGTGCAGACAGATGTGCTGGATCCCTTGAAACTGGAGTGTAGGCAGTTGTGAACCAACATGGGAGCTATGAACCAAACTCAGGTCCTCTAGAAGAGCAAGCAGTGCATGTTCTTACTGACGAGTCATCTCTGCAGCCCCAACTCAGTGACTTTTTTTTTTTTATGTGTATTTAGAGAGTATGTGGTCCACACATTCACACCTGTACCATGGTGTATGTATGGAGGTCAGAGAACAACTTGCAGGAGTTGGTTTTCTCCTTTTCCAATGTGGGTCCAGAGGATGTTGCATTGACTAACTTGGAACTCTGTATAGACCAGGCTCTGGCCTCAAACTCACAGAATGCTGGGATTGAAGTCATACGCCACCGTATCTGGCTATCTTCTTTATTTCTTATTACATTCACATATATGTATGTGGGCATGTGGGTGTCAGCACTCGTATAGAGGTTAGAAGACAACTTACAGTAATCAGTTCTTTCCTTCTACTGTATGACTCTCAAGGATTGAACTCAGCAGTTCAGATCAGCCTTGGCAGCAGGCACTCCAACCCACTGAGCCATCTCACTGGCTCTTGTGTTTGTTTTAGAAACAGTGCCTCTTGAAGCATAATTAGCTTCTAGTATATGAAAGAGCATGCAGTGCTTGTTTTCTTTGCCTTTCTGTTCTCACTTAAAATAATACCCTGCAGTTCTATTTGTTTTGCTGCAAATGACGTATTCCACTGTCCTTTATGGCTGTATAGTATTCTATTGGGTGTCCATTCCGTGTCTTCTCTATTCTTTTCATTTCGTCTGTTTGTGAGTGCACACTGATGTGGACCTGGCACAGCTGATGGAGCAGTTGGACACGGTTGCAGGAGCATGCTGTCCTCTGTCAAGTGGGCTCCAGGAATCAGACTCAGGAGCTCTGTTTGGCAATAGGTGCCTTTGTTTCCTGAGCCAAATGATCAATCTCCCATTTTCTATACTCATCCGTGTGGCTGACTTCATAGCTTCGCTGTGGCCGATTGAGCCACTTCACATGTGATCATGTAGCTATCTCAACATGCTACTTTAGTTGATTTTTTTTTTTGTTTTTGTTTTTGTTTTTGTTTTTGCTTTTGTTTTTGTTTTTCGAGACAGGGTTTCTCTGTGTATCTCTGGCTGTCCTGGAACTCACTCTGTAGACCAGGCTGGCCTCGAACTCAGAAATCCGCCTGCCTCTGCCTCCCGAGTGCTGGGATTAAAGGCGTGCGCCACCACTACCCGGCTGATTTTTTTAAAGTTTATTTAATTGTTTCAAACAACTCTTGTTGGTATTTTATACCAAAATAGTTGCACTTGGAACTGGAGAGGTGGCTCAGTAGATAAGAATCTGTCTTGATCTTCCAGAGGAACCCGAATTTGGTTACCAACAACTACACCATGTGGCTCTCAACCATTAAGGGAACCTGCACTTATATAAACATTCTCACAAACAAACATACAAACATTCACACAATTAAAAATAGTTTAAAAAAAAATCAATCTTAAAAAGAAAACAGGTGCACTATGGGGTTCTATTTCTCCTAACTGGCCCCAAAGAGACCAGAAGAGAGAAAAATACAAGTTAGAATGTCCAGGCACAGGCTCAGAAACATTCCATGTCAATGGCAATCAAGAGAAGCCTTGGAAGATCAGCATATGCCAGCCAGCAGACTAAAGAACTCTCACAGCCAGATGACCGGGGCCAGAGTAAAATCCCCACTAAAACAAAGTTTCAAAATCATGTAAAAGTTTAATGTAAAAAATTAAGTTTTATATATCAGTCATGCAAGATACCTTAGCACTGATTAACCCAAAGCACAGAGATGACACTGCAGGTGCACAAAGTAGTGAGATGTTCCATGCCGCTAAAACTTTCTCCCACTCCTTCCCCCGTGGTCGGTCTGTATATGTGTCTCTTTCTCTCCCTCCCTCCATCTGTCTCCCCACTCCCTTACTGTCTTTCTCCCTACCCCCAACCATGTGTATGTCTGTCTGTCTTTCCCAGAGGAAGGAGAGCGCTAAGTTGTCCCTTCAGCATTGAGGGGCACGTGGTCCATCTTGTGTGCAGGGAACAGGGTATAGATGAGTAAAATTTTGTTTCAGAGCTATGCAGAATGATAGAAAGCTCACCTGACATTCACATGGCCCTAAGTGTTGGGAGGTAGGGGTATCAGCTGGTCTAACCATCTTGACTTAGTCACATCTGATAAAAAAAGAGAAAAGGTGAAGTTATTCAAATACACCTAAAACTGAAAGCCTCACAGCTGGGTATGGTTCTTGGTTTGGTCGGCTTCCTACACTCTTCCTGTATGGCTAAGACTCTACAGAACAGTGAGGTTTCCTATAGCAGGAGCTTTTCCTGGGCTCTACTGGCTCTCAGCAATGCAGACTGATGTTTGTGTCTTCCTCTGGTGAGCCGTATACACTGAGCTGAAAGTTACTGTCCAAAAGCAAGGAATTGGATTGCTGCTTTCACATTCTGCAATTACTTGGAATGGTTGCTATAGCCATTAGCATGCTATAGCATGGTGCCCCATACCTTTAATCTCACACTCAGGCACAAGCAGGCAAATCTCTGTGAGTTCAATACCAGCCTGATCTACATAGCAAATTCCAGGGCTACATAGATAATAGGCTGGAAAATTGGTTTCTCTTGCAAAGTACCCAGGTTCCATTTCCAGAACCCACTCACTTGGCAGTTCACAGCTGTGACTTCGTTTCCCTGGATCCAACCATTGCTCTTGGCCTCCATGGTGCACAGACATACATGCAAGCAAAAGATTCATATACATGCATAGGTTTAGATTTTTCAAAGCCTACTTTAATAAAGGTTCTTAAGTGCTTCATCCTCTCTTCTAGCCCACTGACCAAAGGTATGGAAGGAAGATGGCTAATAGGACAATGGAGATGTACAGACCTGCTTAGAAATAGTTCTTTGGGATGATTCTAGTCTTCATTGTCAGGATATCAACAGTCCTGTCCAAAGCATGAGCATGGATCAGTAGGAGCAGTTCAGTCCAATAACAACACTAAACACAAGTCAGTAGCAGTGGCTCAATCCATTAGAAACTGCAGGAGTCCTCAGAAGTGACAGGAAGCAGCCAGAATACCACAAGAAGTTCTTTGGCAGTTTCTCTCTGCAAAGGCACTACAAGCGAAGATCAGTGAAGACCAGCAAAGCATTGCAGTGCAAATCAATGCATCCTCACAAGTGTCAGCCTCAGCAAAGCGTCCTCTCATCAGACAGCTTCCAGGAAAACACCACATGACACGACTGAGTCTCCAAAGAAACCTGAAATTTCCCCTTCACACATGAATAAAGTAATTTTTAACTCAAGTGTTCAACTATCTCATAACCAAACTCATGTCTTAGGTGTGTACTGTCCTTTTCCTAAATACCTATCTCTCCTCTAATACTTAAGTCTGTATTAAAACAGTTGTTGGCGTCATTGTTATTTCAGACAGGAACTCCTTATATAGCCCTATACAACCTGGAACTTAACTGTGTAGACTAGGCTGGCCTTGAACTCAGATTCACCTGCCTCTACCACCTGAGTGTTGTTATTTAAGGTGTACATCTCTACATCCTGCTTTAAGGCTGCTTCATGAGGCCCCAGATCCACTTTCTAAAAAAAATTACAGTGCATGATGTTATGGGGCTATCGTCATACCTACCAAGACCTGAATGCATGGGCAGCATAGGACAACCTCATCTCACATAACAATATGACTAGGTAAAGAACATTGGCCTGTATCAAGTAATAATGCAGGAGGTTTGTAAGCATAGCATGAGTCATGGAACTGAAGGGCAGATCTGCGTATGTTACTATGGATTCCATTACTTGGCGCCTATGTTGGAGACAGATCAGAGACAGTGCTATTGAGATCACATCTGTCAACTTGCATGATTTCTTTTCCCTCTATAGTGGAACACATGATCCAGAAGAACCAGTGTCTCTTCACTAGCACCCAGTGTAAAGTTTGCTGCGCCATGCTGATTTCTGAGTCTCAGAAGCTAGCACATTACCAGGTAGGCCATTTCTGCTCTATTTATGCGTTTACCTTCCGGGTCCAGTGCCAACCCCTCTCTTCTGCCTTGCACAAAAAGCTCATTCTTGCACAGCTACAAGATGTTTCTTTCATGCATGTTTGCTAGGAACTAGAAATTGACTTGATTTCTGTGACTCTCATCTCTCCCATCCAAGTCAGAGTCGTTATATGTGGATCTGTGTGTACAACTTGACACAGTAGGAAGTGTGAGCTTTGGATTTACATAGACCTGAATTTGAAGCCAACTCTGTTACTCATTTTAGGCAAGACATTTCACCATGCTTGGCCTCAGCTTCTGCATATATTTTCATAGATTGTTGGAGGCTAAATTTAATAGCATGTAAAGGGCCTAGCACATGGTCCAAACTCAATAAATGAAGTTTCTTCCCCCATTTTCTCTTCCTCAGAGGTTTTTGTGAGGATGAATCAGGTGAGACTCTGGTATGGCCTGATTGTCTTCTCTATGAAATGATGTTTGGCTATCTTCGATCTTTTTGTTGGGTTCTTGCAGAGTAAAAAACATGCCAACAAAGTGAAGAGATACCTAGCAATTCATGGAATGGAGACACTAAAGGGGGACGTGAAGAGGCTAGACTCAGATCAGGTAACACAACTGCCTTGTTCAGACTGCCTGCTTCTTCCCAAGCAGGTTGGTGTGGTGTGAGCATGGGCTTTGTTTGATTCAGACTGACTTGGCTGCAGATCCCAGTGTTGTTCTCTAACTTGGGCAAGTCTTAGAACTCTTAAGCCTCGACTGCTTCCTGTTACAAAAACAAGCATACTTCCGAGGATGGTGGTGTACACATGTAACCAAAGCACTTGAAAGTGGAGGCAGGAGGATCAGTAGTCTTAGGTTATGTTTGGCTGCTTAGCAAGTTTAAAGCCAGCCTGAGCTACATAAGAGACTGTCTCAAAACAAAAAACAAACAAACAAAAAAAGTATAGCTACTTTTCAGGATTTTTCTTTTTTTTTTTTTTTTTTTTTTTTGGTTATTTTGTTTTTGTTTTTCTTTGGGTTTTTGTTGTTGTTGTTGTGGTGGTGGTGGTGGTGGTTTGAGACAGGGTTTCTCTGTGTAGCCCTGGCTGTCCTGAAACTCACTCTGTAGACCAGGCTGGCCTTGAACTCAGAAATTCATCTGCCTCCTAAGTGCTGGGATTAAAGGCCTGCACCACCACTGCCCGGCCTCAGGATTTTTCCTAAGTTGAGAAAAGACTTGTAAAACCGCACCAGACCGAAAGTCTGTCATGTAGCAATGTTCAGTTAAGGGGGTCTTTGTTAGGCTCCGCCCGTAGCACCCAGAGGGTTCTTGAAGTGGGCAAAGTGAAGGGGCACTGATGTTCTTGGGCTGTAGAGAAGCAAAGGCTCAGCATTTACCTGAGCAAAGGAGGAAAACAAGTACCTCCTCCGACACAGCGGAGATACGCTTATTTTATCTCAGAATTACTATAAGAATTACAGAGAAACCATTCCCAGGTCCTGAGTGTGCTGTGCCTCTTAGAGTGTGGGAGTTCTGCACAGCATGGTGAGAAGTGGTGGGCAAGGCTCCTTAACTTACAGATAGGAGACTCAAGCAGTCACCTCACCTCTCGGAAGTTCACTCAAAATGGAGGGGATCTTGCTTCAATAGAGTTGAGAGGTAAAAATGTCAGTACCCAGTAAATGGTCAGTAACTAAGCGGTTACTCTAGACTGCTGGCTCCTGTTACAGTGGCCAGTGGTTTAAAGGAGCCAGGCGTGTCCCTTCCAGAAATCACCTCCTGGTTGTCCTTATGGTTTAGACGCACAGGGGCACAGTCATTTCATCTTTCTGCTTCAGTTCTTAGATGACTGAGTAGCTCAGGTGGGATCAGCACGCACCACCAGTTAGGAATCACCAAGCCCGAACCATCTGCGGTGTGAAGGCTGAGAAATGTTGAAGAAACACCTTGTTCAGAGGACAGACTTCCTCGGGAAGACTGAAATGCACTTTCCAGCATAACTATAGTAACAAGTGGAACCCACTGACATGTTTGTTCTAAGAGCCCTGGGTATCTACTGTGTGCTAGACCCAGCAGGGTCCAAGGCTAGGAAACAAAGATAAGTCAAGTTGTCCACATCCAGTGCTGCACTTAAGCTCACACAGAAGGCTCTTCTGCTGGAGTCTGTCAGTTTAGGGTGACAAAGACTGTAATAGAAGTCTGATACACTCTGGGAACACAGGGGAGGAACAAGGTTAACTCTTCCTGGGTATGCACAGCAGGGGCTTAGTGATTGTTTAGTCTAGTTTTTTAAAGTAAAAGTCACTGAGTGGCTGGTAGCAGACCTAATTCATGCCAGGCAGGAATAAGGAGGAACATTCCAGACAGTAGGTCTATACTATCTGAGGAAGTAACAGAATAAACTGGGAAATTATGCATGGATCCTGACATGAACGAGCTGGAGAAGACTCTGTAAAGGCATTGTTGCAGTTATGTTGCAGTTAACATGTGGAGGGGGTCTTAAATGTCCACCAGCCGATGGGCAGTGGGGAACCATTGGAGGTTTTCTGGATGGGCACTGGCATGATCAGACCTGTGTTCTCTCTCCCAACCAGAAGAGCAGCAGAAGCAAAGACAAGAACCACTGCTGCCCCATCTGTAACATGACCTTTTCCTCCCCTGTTGTGGCACAGTCGCACTACCTGGGGAAGACCCACGCAAAGAACTTAAAGCTGAAGCAGCAATCCACTAAGGGGGCAGGTACTGCTTTTCCTGAGTAGTGCTTTTGGGACCCCCTCCCATCCTCAGGGCACCATTGCCAGGTGCTTCCAGAATGCTCACTGGAGCCTCAGAATACAGACTGGGACTCAGACTTTTCAGGCTTTTGAGAGCTCTGAAAAATCCCAGTCCAAGTTGGGGATGTACGTCAGTTGGTGGAGTACTTCCCTAGTGTGCACAGAGTACTTCCCTGGCGGCACTCACCATGGAGGCGGCTGCCATATGGACTTTGAGCAACCTGGGCTACATGAGAGCCTGCCCAAAATACATACATACCATAATAGACCCTGCTTTGCTGAAATTGGGCCTCAGACTTGGTTCACTTTACCTCCCTTTGTGTGGGTCTATCAGATGTTATATAGAAGCTTCTTAGCCCTGTCATAGTTCTTAGCCTATAATTACTGTTCTGACCAGTAATTATAACTCAGGAGGGCCAAAGGCCTGCTGCATACTGTGAGCATTCTGCCGCTTGCCTCTCTCTTAATTCTTTCCTCCCACCAGCCACCTGCTCTTACTGCTAAGAGTTTCCAGTTGACAGCTAAATCCTCATCTTCATGGACTCAGGTTATGCCCTGCTCACTTTGACCTGCAAAAGCTGCCTGTTCTAAATGCAGGCTTGCCTTCAAAGCAGGACACTCTGGCAGGCTGTTTGCAGCTGCCATGAGTCCACTCCCCAGCGCTGACTTCACATTTAGCCTTCTGTATTCTCGCGCTGTTGGCACAGCCATCACTTTCATCCTGTTAGCCCTGAATACTGAGATTTTAACCTAGGCTAACTGCAATTAGTCACGAGTGGGAACCCTTTGATTTCTGTTTCACTGGTGTGTGTGTGTGTGTGTGTGTGTGTGTGTGTGTGTGTGTGTGTGTGTGTGT
>JANHMN010000006.1:8517185-8546118 GCA_030674055.1 Rhabdomys pumilio | reverse complement strand
AAAGGAAAGGAAAGGAAAGGAAAGGAAAGGAAAGGAAAGGAAAGGAAAGGAAAGGAAAGGAAAGGAAAGGAAGGAGGAAAAGCAAGCCAGGGGCCAAGTAGTCAGGCATGGTGCACACCTATAATCCCAGCATTTGGGAGGTTGAGGCAGGAGAGTCAGAAATTCAAGGTGAGCCTGGACTACTTGCAAATCTGAGTGAAAACCACAAACAAAAAGCCAAATGTAATAGGCTATGCTTAGCATCCCATGCTGGGAAGGCAGAGCTTAAGGTCCCTGGGCTCACTGGCCAGCCAGTACAGCCTGCTTAGCAAGTTCTAGACCAATGAGATAGACCTTGTCTCAGAAAGACGTATAGCACCTAAGGAATGACAATTTAAGGCCATCCTCAAACACACACGCGCACACACACACACACACACACACACACACACACACACGCGCATGTACACACATACACATGTGTGCACAAGAAATTATGTTTGATGGAAAGGAAATGTAACTCAAAATCATATTAAGCAAGACAAGCCAAATTCAGGGAAACAAATATAAAAATCATGGCTTTTTCCTCCTCCTTTGCAGTTCCTAAATTTCTAAAGAAATATTTTAAGCTAGTTAGTTAAGCTTTCTGAAGTTCATATGTAAAATGAGCATGTTCTTCCCATGCAGAATTGGCTTGTGTTTGAATGAGATAATGTCCTAGTATTCAGTGATCCTCAGTAAAAGGGAGGCCACCAGGCCATTGTTCCAACATATGAGGGAAGCCATACCACCTTTAGAACAAGCTACTGAGTCTACCATGCCACATGCTTACCCTGTATCTGTGTTTTCAAATTACAGGTCACCCAAAACATTGGTGACACTCGTGAACCAGATGCCAGTGCAAACACAACCCACTCCAAAGGATTCAAGCACAGTGGAAGACTAGAGCTGTCTACTTGGTCAGTCTTGGTGGGTCAGCCACAAGCCAGTTCCTGGTGACTGTGGTTAGCCCATGGCTCCTTCCTCCTCCTGGCCCTATGGTCATGGCAGGAGACAGGGCACTGGGAAGACCTGAGGTAGTGGTGTAGAGGTTGGCCTTCCCCGCCCCTCTGGGTGTATGTCCTACAGTCCCAGTGTCTGTTTTTTCTCTCAAGGTCAGTTGGGAGCAAGGTCCTTCAGAGAAGGGAGAGCACTGTTTCCAGGCTCCAGGAAGCTTGGTGTAGAAACTTGGAGCTCATGTGTCATTCCCTGTCCCTCAAGTGTGCAGGCTTGCTTGGTATATAGATCCTGCCAACCGTGAAGTCTCCTGGAACACACAAAGACTTGGCAGAGCACTGCCATCTCTGCTGCCTGTCTCTCCAGTTCCCAAGTGGTGCTAGGCATCTACAGAAGCTAGGAGCTTGAGGAGACCCCAGTGCCCAGTGGGATCATGGGAAGCACCTAAGGGAGTCTTTGTCCAGAGGTGCTCCAACCAGGGTCATGTGAGAAAGTCTCCCTCCTGCTATGTTCCTTGATTCTGTGCCCTTATAGGTAACTGCCTCCTGCCAGCCTACTAAAAGATCACTTGGTGTTAGCTCTATGCCCTTGTGTAGTAGGCTATCCCTTGTGTAGTGGGCTATCCCACCCCATCTGCTGTGGTGCTATCCCTCCCTTGTCATCCTCAAGAAGATTCTAGGGGAGCTGAAAAGGAATGTAGAACAGGTGCAGGTTCTGCAGTAAGCAAAGGATCCCTAGACCCTCAGCTGAGCCTCCTACTGGGTTTGCGTCCTGGGAGGCCACTGCAGTGGGTCTCATGACTGTGGAGCAGGGCTTCCAGGAGTATCCCTAAAGCTTTTAGAGAAAAAAAAGTTTCCTTGTTAATGCAATTGGGTACCATGTAGGGATGGGGCAGGGCTTAAACTCTTGTTCTTTGGTCACACAGCCATCCAAATAAAGAATTTCTTGTGTCACTCAGGCTGTAACCTCAGCCCTGGTTTATAGCCATGTTGATACTGCTATGGCATTCCCACACAGTTGGCCCCCAGTGTCCTCAGTAACCATCTCACCCCAGGAAAAGTCTCCCTGATGTCCAACCCCAATCCAGCTCATCCCCCCAGCTATCCGATTTATTCTGCGATAGTCACTCTGGCTACTGAGTGGAGGACTGCAGAGAGGCCAGTGTGGAAGCTGTGTCTATAAGGCTGTTTGTCTCCGGGGTAATTCCTTCAAGGTAGATGTCCACTAACCTCGTGTCCAGGATGCTGTGTCTGTTTGTTTGTTTGTTTGTTTGTTTGTTTTTCGAGACAGAGTTTCTCTGTATAGCTCTGGCTGTCCTGGAACTCACTCTGTAGACCAGGCTAGCCTCAAACTCAGAAATCCGCCTGCCTCTGCCTCTGTCTCACAAGTGCTGGCATTAAAGGCGTGCGCCACCACTGCCCTGCCCAGGATGCTGTTTCTTAAGTTCTGGATGTGTGGGTGATTGGGTGGCAGTGTTTAAAGACAGGTGTCCTTTCTCACTCCACTTAAAGAGCTGTAGAAGTTTTCACGAAGTCCTAGGCTGTCCGGTCCTTGGGAGAGCCTTTCCTTTCACTGGAAAATAACAGGGCAAAGAGCATTACAGCTTGGAAACTGATGCAGATGGGCCAGGCCAAGCACCACCAGCCCCAGTTCTTGCAGCACACTGTTCTGGGCACCTGTCCCTAGCCAGCTCCTAACTTAAGCTCTTGACTCCTAGAGTAGGATCTCCGCTTTCAGCTTCCCAACTGTAGGCCACCTCAGCAGTCTCCCTAGGATTCTGTGCAGCCTAGTGTGTCAGAATTAGTAAAGATTATGAGGTAGGGAACTGAGGTCATGGATGGGCTGACTGACCTTTAGCCCTTGTCTTATATATGAGACCTCTTTGTTTAAACAGATTCAGGAGTCCCTACCAGCTGCATGTCTAGCAGTGTGGGTGTGGAAGCCCTACAAGTAGCTCACTGTTGCCCTTTGGAAGCTCACATACTTGAAAATCATGATTTGGAGAGTCATATGGGGCATCTGGGAGTGTCCAGTAACAGCATGGAGTAGAAGGCGGAGAGAGGTACCGCTGGTCTGTGTAGCTTTGGGGGTTTTGTTTTCTAGTTTGTTTCATGTAGCCCAGGCTGGTCTCAAACTTGTCATTTAGAAGGCTAGCCTTGAGCTGCTGATCCTCCCACCTCTACTTCCCTGGTTGTGGGTTGGTAGGCATGTGCCGCCATGTCTGTTTTCATCCGTGTTATTGTGTGTCTGGTTGCCTGGTTTGGTTTGGTTTTTCAGGACAGGGTCTCAGTATGCAGCCCTGGCTGTTCTGGAACTCACTCTGTAGGCCTTGACCTCAGAGATCCACCTGCCTCTGTCTCCCCTCCCAAGTGCTGTGATTAAAGGCATGAGCCACCATGCCTGGCTGAGAAGCGTTTTTTATACTATCTCGTAGTCCTTTATTTGAATCAGTCACAGCCTACCTTTGTACTGTTAAGCAGTTGCATTGTTTTTCCTTGAGGTTATCTTGAATAAAGCTGCTGTAAAAACTGTGTCATTGGATGTGTGTGCTCCTCCACTCAGAAATGGGAATAGGCACTTTTTACTTTTTTGTTGTTTTGTTTTGTTTGTAGCCAAAGTGGTTCTGGTGTTCCTTCAGCTCATAAGGGCCACAGTTCCACTTCTTGTCAGAACTAATTATTTTCAGTCTTCAAAGTTAGTTGTTCTGATGGCAACCCAGAAGTTGTATCCAAGGGTCCAGTCTTTTAATAAAGAGCACTGTTATTTCAGCACTAAAAGCTGGGTTAATTAGCTCCCACCCCAGCCCCATGTGAAACAGGGCCTACCTCAGAGACTGCCTGTGCCGAGCCTGAACTACAGAGAACCCTAGATCCCGCTGTAGCACTGCCCAGGTCACTATCCCGCAGAAGCTTTCAGTCATTACAACCATTATCAAAGGGGCCCGGCTTTAACATGCAGTGACCCCTGGTAGCCACTAGGTGGAAGGCACTCCTTTTTTTTTTTTTTTTTCTTTTCTTTTTTCTTTTTTTAATTGGGCAGATGATACCAACCTCAGGACAGTAGTGTTTAATTTAATGTCAAAAAGAATGAGGCGGACTTCTCCTAAGTCTCTGTGTTTGCTATTTCACTTAACCCTCAAGGCAATTGGGAAAAGCCAGTTTTACCAGGAAAACAGGAGCCCTGTGTCAGGTGACCTTACATAACCAGCCAAGCCGCCGTGGAAAGAGCCGACCTGTGCTCCCAGTTATTTCCATTTTTAATATTAGTTTATTTATTATCATCATTATGGTTATTTGGGCACATGCATGCCCCTGGGTATACATAGAGGCCAGAGGACAACTACAGTTCTCCTACCTTGAGATTCAGAGATCAAGCTCAGGTCAATGGGATTTTAAGCTTGAAGCACCTTTGGCTAGCTTCTAATGTAGATTGGCGTCTGTAGTTCAAGGCTGGCTCACTCTCCCACCGACCCACTTCTCTTGAATGGCCGCAGAATTCGCTATCTACCTTGGAGCAGCCTGTTGTTTGACTTTCTTGGAATCCTTTCTTATTTTACTTTAGGTTGTGATAGGGTCTCATAGCCTGAGCTGCCTCTAAGATGTTGGGGTAACGGGCACATGCCGCCATGCTCTATTTTGTTTTGCTTTTTTGTTTCCGTTGAAATAGTGTATCACTGTGTAGCCCAAGCTGGCCTTGAATTCATTATGTAGCCCATGTTTGCTTCAACCTCACAGCAATCCTCCTGCCTCAGCCTCCCAAGTACTGAAATTCCAGTACTGAGCCACCACATGGGCTTCTACATCCTTTTGTTCAGCCAGGCCCCCCTGGGGGGGACACATTTCTGCAGTGGTCAGGGGTGTGTTTCTACCCTATTCAGGAGAGTGGTCTGCCATCCATCCTAGGCAATCAGAACATAAATTTGGAGCTGTTGGTGACTGCCTTTCCCAGTTTGCAGGGAAGATCTGCCTGAGAAACCAACACAAGGAAAACAGCCAAGAAGAAAGAAGAAACAGGTTTCTGAATGTGTACCCTGTATAGCCATGCCCAAAACTATCAGCCCTAGAGCTTTTTCTTTTTAAGATTTATTATTTATTTCATGTATATGAGTACATTGTCTCTGTCTTCAGACACACTAAAAGGGCAGCGGAACATTACAGATGGTTGTGAGCCACCATGTGGTTGCTGGGAACTGAACTCAGGACCTCTGGAAGAGCAGTCAGTGAGTGCTCTTAACCACTGAGCCATCTCTCCAGCCCACCTCAGAACTTTCTAATTGACTTTTCCTTGAACATATTTGCCTTGAGTTCTGATCACTTTCAATGTAGAGTTCTGCATGGGGCCCTGGAGACACACCTCAGAGATACAGCACTTAACTGTTGTGTAGGAGAAGCTCTGGCTTCAAGCCACTCAGCTGGGGATTGGAGTAAGGGAGTAAGTGTGTTGGTGTTGTTTTGTTTGTTGTAGTGTTAAGGACTGAACCAGGGGCCTTGCTAGGCAAAGGCTTTACCACTGAATTACTAACCCTAGCCCCAAGAGGTCATCTTGGGGTCTCGGCATCAACAGTCTGCAGTATAAGCAACCCTGATGCGATCCCAGAACTACCAAGCTGAGCCTAGCCAATCTTCAGAATTGCAAATTAAAATTGTTTAAAATCCTAAGTCAGTCTTAGGATTCCTTTTGCTAAGATAAAACACTGGGACCAAAAGCAGCTTGGGAAGGAAACACTTTATCTTAGTGTACATTTCCAGGTAACACTGAAGGAGTTCAGGCCAGGAACCTGGAGGCAGAAGCTGAAGTAGAAGCCATGGAGGAACGACCATTTACTGGCTTGCTCAGCCTACTTTCTTATAGAACTTAGGACCAGCGTTTTCTGTATAGCTCTGGCTGTTCTAGAACTCGCTGTGTAGACCAGGCTGGCCTCAAACTCAGAGATCTGCCTGCCTCTGCCTCTGCCTCTGCCTCTGCCTCTGCCTCTGCCTCCTGAATGCTGGGATTAAAGGAGTGTGCCGCCATGCCTGGCTTAGGGGGCAGTTTCTTAACTGAGGTTCCATGCTCTCAGATGACTATAGTTTGTGTCAAGTTGACATAAAAACTAGCCAGTGTAGTTACTAAGTTTGGAATGTTTAACAGTTTAATAGTTCTGGTTGTCCTGGAACTCGGTCTGTGGATGGAACCTTGAGCTCGCATATATCTGCCTGCCTCAGCCTCCTGAGTGCTGGGTGGGATTAGAAGTGTGTTGGGAACTCTATGTAGTCCTGCTTCAGGTCTGTGATAACCCTCCTGTAGGTGGCCTTTGTTACTTTGTGGGTTCTTCTTTTTCTCACAGTTTTTCACACCACCCCCAGATCTACCCCCTATCACTGGGTAAGAGAGAAAGAAGGATGGACAGAGAGAGGGGGGAGGGGGAAAAGGAGAAGAAGAGAGAGAGAGAGAGAGAGAGAGAGAGAGAGAGAGAGAGATTTGAATCTAATTTCCTTCTTCTTGGTCCTTCTTCAAGCAAGCCTACTAACAGACCGCAGTTGATCCCTCCAAATGACCAACAGTCACCCACCCCGCCTCTCAGGCTTCTAGCATTTATGCACCAGCTGAAAAGTTCCCAGAATGCCAAAGGTCATGCAATCACAGAAACTATGGCTGGGAAAACCATGCCACTGCTAGAGCACGAGGCAAACCACAGCTGCCGCAGACAGTCCAAAGTAGTCCCATATCCCCACACCTGGAGATTCTTATAATGTTTCTGTGTGTGTGTGTTTTAAAGAAACCAAAATTCCAAGAGTTTGCCCATAACCTCCTGCCTCCACTTCCTGACAGGTGTGTACCACCACACCCAACTAGAGAATGCATCTTGACCACACAGTTGGGCTCCTGGGATCCAGCTATTCTTGAAACCCGAGCCACAGCTGGACACTAAAACTTCCTGGGCTGATACTTTCATTGTTTCCTGTAAGCAGATGTGAATTGGATTATCTGTTACTTGCAACTGAGTACGAGAGTTCCCTGAAGGTCAGAGAGTTTGATAGGCACTTAGCGAGAGTTCCCTGAAGGTCAGAGAGTTTGATAGGCACTTAGCTTCGGGATGAGATGAAGGGGAAGCACAAAGGAATGTAAAAAGGCCAATGTTTCTTTTACCTCAGCACCTACTGTGTGCAGAGCCAAGGTCCTGAAGCAGGACCTCAAAGTCTCCTGGCTACCACTGTGATAAAAGGCTACAAAGAAAACTCCCATTTGTAGCCAGAGTGTGTAACAGGACACAAAACTTTCTCTGGTCTGGAACAAACCAGGTCTCCTTGAGGAATTAACTTCTTTTGTCTGGGGATGTGGATCCAACCCAAGACTTTGTGCATGTTACATCTCTTTTACTTTCATCTTTAGAGGTGCCTCGGCTCCAGCCCAGGGCGTCACATGGGTCAGCAGCCAGCTACATTCCAGCCCCCACATCCTTTTCAAGATGTCCGATTTAACATTCACCTTCTAATGGTTGACTCACTTAAACCAAATAGAAGAAGGCAGGATGACCAGATTGTTTGGACTGCCTGGCAAAGGCTCAGAGGTTAACAGCGTTTGCTTGCTGTTCTAGAGGATCTGAGTTTGGTTCCAGCTCCCACACGGTGGCTTACAACCATCTGTAACTCCAGATCCCACGTTCCAGGGGATCCAGCCCCTTTTAACTCCCAGGAACTCACACGATGCACATATAAACATTCTGGCAAAATGTCCATATAGATAAAAATAAAATAATTCCATCTAAAAATATATGTTTTAAATGGCCACAGTGTGATTTCTGATGTGTGTCTTAGCGGTTATTGCACCAGCCACCTTCTCTCTGAGACTTCTGATACAGGGGCATCAGCTGGAATGTACTGAGGACCCTCAAGTGGCCCAAGGGGAAGGCACTCAAGGAGAGAGATGGAGACCTCCTGTTAATAACTAAGACTCTTAGTTTACACAGACTCCCAGCCCTTCTACTAGCCCATCTGTACGTTTCCTTGTAAAATTCAGTTTTAACAAGGAGCTGGGGGCCGGAGAGATGGCTCAGTAGTTAAGAGCACCGACTTCTCTTCCAGAGGTCCTGAGTTCAATTCCCAGCAACCACATGGTGGCTCACAACCATCTGTAATGGGATCTGATGCCCTCTTATAGGGTGTCTGAAGACAGCTACAGTGTACTTATATAAATAAAATAAAAAATATTAAAAAAAAAATAAAAAGAATACCCTATTCCCAGTATCATCTGACTGGGCTACTTACCCTCCACCCTCTCCCTACCCACTCACTGTCCACCCTGACCCCAGCAGTCTGATCTGCCTGCCATGTCTACAGCAATATTCCCGTTAGGTCCATTGAACTGAATGCCCATTATCCCTGATGTCTCCTCTTAGTCATTTTCTGCCCCAGAGGCCCTTGGCTCTAAGATCTCACCTAACTATGCTGCATTTGAGTTGTCCCATCTTTGTCCCCCAATATAAGACCAGATACCAGTCTCTGTCCCTATTATAATGATCCTAAATAAGGTCTTCCTCATTAATCTGTACCAAATATGTCTACCGTGGGCTTTATTTGGTTGTTGTTGTTTTATTTGTTTGTTTTGTTTAGACACAATCTCATGTAGCCTAGGCTGGCCCCAGGGTTACATCTGGAAGAAACTGAAGAATCAGAAATTCAAGGTCATCTTTCAGTACTGTGCTCAAGACCGGCCTGGACTACAAGATACTCTGTTTCAAATTAAAAAAAAAAAAGTGCAATCAGCCCTGGACAAACTTGTTTTCTTTTCTTCTTTCCTCACCACACACACAGGCCCCATGTGAAGAGCACAGCCCTTCCTTCACTTCCTCCCTCTGCTTCTCTCTCTTGTCCAGTCTGCCTCTCTCAGTGACACTCTTTGTTTTCCTGCCTCAGGAGGCTCCAGACAGGCCATCCAGAATCCATCTGAGCGGTTGCCATCCTGGCACCTCTGCACCTGCTGCTCTTATGCCTAGCAATGGCCTCCCTCAGCCATGCCTGCCTCTTCCCCTCTGTCCAGATGTCCCATCAGATACCTGCCACTCAACTTCCCCCTCATGTTTTCTCTTAAGCCCGCTGACCATTCCTAACTACACATCTATGCCCATGTCCCTTTCTGGAAACAACAGTCTCTCTGTTCTTCACTATGCCCTGGTCCTCCTGTCTATGTGAATTCGCCTCTCTGTTGTGGAATCCGTGTGTTCCCAACTAGCCATGTGTGGTGGCTCCTACCTGTAATCCCAGCATGGAGGAGACTGAGGATCAAGAGGAGGCTAGCCTGGACTACACTGTGAGTTCCAGGCCAGTCTGGACTATATAGCTGGAGAGATGGTTCTGTGGTTAAGAAAACTTGCTGGGTTCAATTCCCAGCACCCGCATGATGATGATCAAGCATCTGTAACTCTAGATCTAAAGGGTCCTATGCCCTCTTGTGGCCTCCCTGGCACCAGGCACACACACGGTACACATGTGTACATGGAAGCAGAACACCCACACACATAAATCTTTTTTTGCTTTGTATTTGTTTTGTTTTAGGGGAGTAGTGTCTCACCGTGTGACCCTGACTGTCCTGGAACTCATTATGTAGACCAATCTAGCCTGGAACTTACAGAGATCTTCCTGCCTCTGCCTCCCAAATTCCAGGCTTTAAGGCATGTGCCACTACACCTGGATAAATCATCAAAAGTAAATAAATAAATAAATAAATGAGAGGTAGCAAGATGGCTCAGAGGTTGAGTAAAGGCACTGGCCCGAGTTTGATCCCCAGAACCCACTTCAAGGTGCGAGAAGAAAACTGACTCCACAGAGCTTGCCTCTGGCCTCCACGCGTCTGCTCTGTGTAGCACAAGTCCCCCAATAATAATAGATGTAATTTAATTTATAAAGGAATATTCTGTCTCTCGAGCTATTGTGATTTACTTAGAAATGAACATAAACATAAACCCCAGGCCTGGGAACCATCTGGGTCCTGTACTGGGACTAATTAAGACTCTCCGGGGAGCTGGAAATGTGGGCGCCTAGAGTTGCTTGGGGGGAGCTGCCTTTGAAGAAACCAAAATTACCTCCCCTCCCTGTTTTGTTTGTGTTTTGGTCTTTTTTTTTTTTTTTTATAAGCCTGGCTGACTGGAACTCCCTATGTATCCATACAGCAGGCTGGCCTCAAACTTGTGGGAGACTCCGCCTCCATTCTGCTTCCTTTGTGCTGGGACTACAGACCTGTCACCACACCCACCACACAGACAAGGCTGACCTCAACTTTGCATCCATCTTCCTGCCTCTACCTCTCAAGCACAGGATTGCAAACATGGGCCATTGTGTTGGCTCCTTGAAGTCTTTTCAAGTCCCTCTTGGTCACAAGAACCATGTCTACATTTCTGGGTGACTGTTGGGTCTAAAGTGACTATGTCCATATTGACCAGGCTTTACTGAGCATAGACCATGTGCCACATTAGTCTTGTGCCTCTCACACCGTCACAGTGGATCACCATGAAAGCACCAGACTTCACAGAAAGTAAAGGAGGCTTGGAATGGCTACTTGATTTTCAGATGCAGCCTTTAAACAGCCATCCAGAGGGCTACAGAGATGGCTCAGTGGTTAGGAGCACTGGCTGCTCTTTCAGAGGTCCTGAGTTCAATTCCCACTAACCACATGGTGACTCAGAACCAATGCCCTCTTCTGGCCCACAGGCTCTATGCAGGCAAAACACTCTTGTTTGTTTTTTAAATATTTATTATATATACAGTGTCCTGCCTGCATGCCAGAAGAGGGCATCAGACCTCATTACAGATGGTTGTCAGCCATCATGTGGTTGCTGGGAAATGAACTCAGGACCTCTGGAATCACAGTTAGTGCTATCAGCCTCTGAGCCATCTCTCTAGCCCAATAAGTAAATCTTTAAACAGCCATTCAGTTGCTATCACTGGCCACTCTATTCTGATCAGTGCACCAGACCTCCCGAAGCCTGTGAGAGGAGTTCGTGGAGGGTGCTCAGTGGTTAGAGCCTGTACTGCTCTCCGAGAGGACCTAAGTTACACTCCTAGCACTCGTGTCGGATGGTTCAGAGCTGCAACTCCAGCTCCAAGGGATCCAAGAACATCTGCAAACATACACATGCACATATACAAATAATAAACATACATCTTTAATTATTAAAAGAGGCTGGAAGGGGCTAGAGATATAATGGCTTAGCAGTTAAGAACATGGATTGTAGCCTGGGTGATGGCACATACCTTTAATCCCAGTGCTTAGGAGGGAGAGGCAGTCAGGTCTTGGTGACTTTGAGGCCAGCCAGGTCTACAGTGTGAGTTTCAGGACAGCCAGGGCTACACAGAGAAACCCTGGCCAGAGAAAATAAGTCACTCATTGTTCTTGCAGAAGACCTGAGTTTAGTTCTCAGCACTCATAACTGCCTGAGTCCAGCTCAGGGAATCTGCCTCACACATACACATTCGAACACAGAGACACACATGTACACACATGGTTGTAAACTAGGACCCATGCCCTCTATCTTTAATCTCAGCATTCCAGAGACAGGCAGGAGGATCGCTACAGGCCATCCAGATCTACCTAGCAAATTCCAGACTAACCAGGCCCTCGTAATGAGACTCTGTCTCAAAAGCAGACAAACAGTAACAAAAAGACTTAGACTACAAACCTATGTAGCATATTATTGTACTGAATACTGTAGACAATTCTAACACAATGTTACTTGTGTCTCTAGTGGAATTCTAGCCATCGGAATCTTCTTTCTGAAGCTGGGCAGTGGTGGTGCAAGCCTTTAATCCCAGCACTTGGGAGGCAGAGGCAGGTGGATTTCTGAGTTCGAAGCCAGCCCAGTCTACAGAGTGAGTTCCAGGACAGCCAGGGCTACAAAAAAAAAAAAAAAGAAAGAAAGAAAGAAAAGGAAAGGAAAGGAAAGGAATCTTCTTTCCCTTCTTTCCACTCCCATCCTATGGAACCACCAGATGGTCTGTGGTTGACTAAAACATCTTAATATAACATGGGGCCGTACTTTAAAATCCTCTCAAAATAAAAATTGCCTTAGATGAAAGAAATTAAACAAAGAAGAAAGATGAGGCCTAGGTCAAAGGATGGAATCTGAACTGAGGCCAGAGAACTGAGGCTGGATTGGAGCCTAGGCAGGGATTGGGCTGGCTCAGTGGCTTCCACACAGAGCCCAGGGTTTCCTGGGCTTTCTTTCCCCCAATAACTGTACCCCCAAGCAGGTGGGGAGAGGGGCATAGGTGAGAACTGTCCTCCAGAGACCTTCTTCCCCCTGCCTGGCACTCTAGGGACACAGAGTCTGTAAACTGCTGCCCATGGCTTGGTATGTCAAGGGGAAAGAAGCATCTGCCCCAACTCCCACATTCCTTGTCTTCCGGATGCCTTCTAGTGAGTCTCTATCTTCAAGGAAGTGTTGGGATCCTGGAAGTCAGTGTGGTGGCTCACACCTTAATTTAAGTACTCAGGATTAGGAAGGAGAATTACTAAAAATTCAAGGCTAACCTGATCTACATGGTGCATTCCAGAACAACTTCGGCTATATAGCCAGATTTTGTCTCAAGAGGGAAAAAAAACCAAAACCAAAAAACAAAAAACAAGGAAGGAAGGAAAGAAAAAAGATGCAAGAGCCAGAGGACAATGATCTTCCCTCTCCCCCCCACCCCCTTTACCCTTCCCTTTTCCTGTCTCCTTCCCTACAGTAAGTCATCTTACTTATCTGCCCAGAGGTAGTATCTGCTTTACTGCCTTACCCATAGAATTTAAATTAGTTCCCGAAGTCAGGGTGTGGTGGTGGCGCACTTCTCCCAGCACAGGAGAAGAGTGCACACAGGAAGCTGAGTGACCTAGAAGTGAGCCAGGTCCCACAGAACGGGGCACATCACATAACAAACCTTCAATAAAATACTTGTCAGTTGAGTGAGTGAGTGAGTGAGTGAGTGAGTGAGTGAGTGAGTGACAGAATGATCCTATGAGAGTCAAGTTTATGAAACAGTTCAGTCAAGAGATTTAGAGGATATATCTTGGGAACTGGGGGCAATCTGAGGGCCTTGGGAACCTTGGGAGACAGCTGGGTTACAGGAAGCTCCTAGTTAATTAGCACTGGGCTCAGGAAACACCCCAAGGTTAGAATGAAATCTGTGCTGTAAGGTCTAGCTCCTGCTCTCAGCTCACCAAGGACCACAAGAACTATATATATATAAGGAGTCCATGGAGAGCCAGAGGAAGAGAGTCCTGGAGTTCTGAGGCAATCTCTCTACAAAGCAGATCCTCCAGCCAGAAGCCTCCTTTCTCCTGGACACTTTTGAGGGTCTAGACTGTTGACTAGGGGGATCATGCTAAACTTCCCCCCCTCACCGCTGAGTGTGTGCATGTGTGTTTGGCACACATATGGTGACTCACAGACATCCATAACTCCAGTTCCAGGGGATCCAAGATCTAAATCTTCACATGAGTTCGGTGCACAGCCGTACATGCACACAAAATGATGAAATTAAATTAAAGCATGAATAAGATTAAAAGTAAAGCTAGGAATGGAGAATTGGCTCAGCGGCTTAGAGTGTGCACTGCTTCTTCTAGGACCCCACACTGATGGTTCATGATGACAGTAACACATGCTTGCATACATGTGCACACACATGTTAACACGCACGTGTGCGTGCACACACACACACACACTCTCTCACACACACACACATGAATTTTTTTTTGTTTTTGTTTTTTCGAGACAGGGTTTCTCTGTGTAGCCCTGGCTGTCCTGGAACTCACTCTGTAGACCAGGCTGGCCTCGAACTCAGAAATCCGCCTGCCTCTGCCTCCCAAGTGCTGAGATTAAAGGCTTGCACCATCACTGCCCGGCGCATGAATTATTTTTAAGGAAGGGAAGTTGCTGCTTCCCTGGCAGATTTTCATCCTTGGATGATAACTAGGAGCTGGGTAGATGACCTGAGTTGTGCTTTTTTTCAAAGTGCTTCAGAGAGGCAAAATCTTGGGACTTTAGGTGAAATTTAGCCACAGTCTACTTGCTCGACAGAAGTGCTGGTAGAGGAAATAGACCTGAGCCAGGTGAGCGTGGAGCTCTCTGAAGACACCTACTGTGTGCCAGGCATGTGAGATACAAAAGTAAAGTCCACGGATTCAGTTCCTGACTCCCAGGAACGTAATGGTTCCCAGCTGCTTACACAAATAACTATTTAGTTACAGTCTGCAGAGTGTGATGAAGAAAGCATGGCTCTTAGCACTCACAGTTCAGATATGAACATATGAATCCTCCTTTCAGCAAGTCTCTTCAGCGGCTTGTATAATTTGCTGACTTGCTGAGGAGAAAATGAAGACAGGAGGAGGTTGATAGATAGTCCTGAGATTCGGGGCCCACTTCTTTCTCCATTCTAACAAAGGGAACTTGGCAAATCCCCAGGGCTGTCCTGGGGCCTCGAATGGAGACCACAGAACCAGACTAAGAGTGAGCAGATCAAACTAGGAACAGAGGATGCATGTGCAGGGACCCAGGGATAGGATGGGGAGCAACTTACAAGGAGAGAGGCCTGCATGCATGGACCAGATCACCATGGCATGACAACACTATCCATGTAAAAGCCATGAGAAAGTATTCTTTTAAGAATTATTCATTTTATGTATTCATTTATGTATGTATCTCTCCAGCCCAATGCTTTTGTTTTTAAAAGTTTAAGTTTAGATCTGAGGCCTGAAGCAGACACCCGCCCGGTCTGCTTCTGGGTGTACCGGATCCCTCCTGACCCATCCTTGAGGGTGCAAGGAACCCAGAGCAGTAGAGAATTGTATATTGCAGAATGCACAGCCTTGGTGTATCTACTCATCAAGCAAAACGAGCGGACCTATTCAAATCTCCGGTGTATGGGAGTTCCATCTGGATGCATGGAAGACACAGCGTCGGAGGCTTATCAATTTGCTCTTCCCCCTACCCCTCTTCTGATGTCTCGATGCCCGTAAACAGCTTGAAGAAGTTAAAGAAGAGTCAGCGCCCCTATTCCCTGGGCTTGGGGACTAAGGTGGTTAATATGGGGCTGTCTCTCTGGGGAACAGCAGTGATTTTGTTGGAACAGGGAGGATTAGCTAGGATTTATGGCATAGCCATAACCTATTGGTAGAACTCTGTATAATTTAGTATCAAGATGAAGTTATAATTTCTTTTTTTTTTTTTTTTTTTTTTGGTTTTTTTCGAGACAAGGTTTCTCTGTGTAGCCTTGGCTGTCCTGAAACTCACTCTGTAGACCAGGCTGGCCTCGAACTCAGAAATCCTCCTGCCTCTGCCTCCCAAGTGCTGGGATTAAAGGCGTGCGCCACCACCGCCCGGCGAAGTTATAATTTTTTAAATGGTACAAAATTCACTTGGATTTCAAATTTAAGGTTTCGCTGGTATAAGCTTCTCATCGATATGAAAGTGAAATGAATATAGATACTCTCATGGGCATTGTGCCTGTATAACACATTTAGAAATACAAGACTTAGACCCAGTCATTCTTTAACTTTTTTAACTGACTTGAGATGACTAGCCTGTGAGTTAAGGGACTATAGCAAATTCATGACTTTGAGTTTATTGTTAGGGTGTTTTCTATATTTCATTTAGAAATAGCTGAAAGAAGATAACAGACAGCAGTCCAGGTTACCTTACATGGATAGTTGGATTTCAAAACGTCAGAAATCCATAGAATTGACGTCACAAATATTTCTATATTAGTGTTCATTTTGATTAGAGACCTGTCTGCTCCTGACAGCTTCCTGTCTTGGATTCTAAGAAGAAATTGAGCATCATTGGAGTTACTCCTGTTGTGGTGAGACAGCCACCAGGCAAGAATTGCCTCTCTCCATCTACAGAAAAGGACACACTTAGTCGACTGATTATATCTGCCTAGACAGAGTAACCAGCCCTTAATAATTCTGCAGCACTAAAGTCTGTCAGATGAGTTTGGGCCAGAAGGCTGAAGATTTGATGCTCCAATGTTCGGTAGTATAGGGGTTGTCCAGGTGTTCAGCGGTCTCTATAAATTGACTAAGTTTTAGAAGCTATGCTTATTGCTTCCCATAAATTCAGTTAATTTAGTCATTCTGGATTTCTGACGGCATTGAAGACCTATAGACTCATAGCCAATCCAGGCTATTTACCTTGAGAGAAAAGATCTGAGTGGAGGGTTCTCAGCTGACATTCATTCTAAAGCCAAGAAAAAGCCAGGTTCAAAACAAAGTGTTCTAGTCAAGAGAGACGGCAGAGGTTCTGGCTAGTCAACAAAAGGATGGACTGGGTATTAAGACTATCTTGTACCTCACTGGTACAAATAGGAATAACTGTGCTCTAATTGTATTCTGAGAGAAAAGCTTTATTTTAACAGGAAGGGTAATATGTAGGAGGAGCTAAGGGGAAAGGAGCACCGAGAGGAAAAGATGGAGTAAGGAGAGGAGAAGATGAAGTAGATGAGAAACTCGGTAATGAGAGAGAAAAAGAGAGAGAAAGAGAGAGGGGGCATGGAGGCAGAAGTTCACGTGTCTCCACTAGTCAAAGATAGTTTACATAGCTAGGTTGGGTATTAGGTTACACTTCTGATTGAGCATTACCATACTTACAAAGCCCTTGATTAACATTTTAAAAATTGTATAAAAGCCAAATGGAAAAGGGGGGGCACGGGAATAGGGGTTTTCTGGGGAAGGGAAATGGGGAAAGGGATTGGCATCTGAAATGTAAATAAAATATCCAATAAAAAAAATAAAAGTTTAAGTTTTCATTTTAAAACATTTTAATTTTATTTTTATTTATTTATTTATTTATTTTTGGTTTTTTGAGACAGGGTTTCTCTGTATATCTCTGGCTGTCCTGGAACTCACTCAGTAGACCAGGCTGGCCTCGAACTCAGAAATCCGCCTGCCTCTGCCTCCCAAGTGCTGGGATTAAAGGCGTGCGCCACCACCGCCCGGCTTAATTTTATTTTTAAAAGCTTTACTTTTTTTTTTTTTTTAACATTATGTTTTGCTTGCATGTTTGTCTAATTGCCTGCAGATACCAGAAGAGGGCCAAATTCTGGAACTGGAGTCATAGACTCGAACCCAGATCCTCTGAAATGGTAACCAGTGCTTTTAGTCAGGGAAGTATTTCTTTGGCCCTTAAACTTTACTGCTAACTTTATTTGGTTTTGGTTTTTTGAAAACAGGCTCTTGTCGTGTAATCATGGCTGGTGTGAGCGGCTTCTGTGACGACCAGCTTGTCTGTGAAGACCAGCTTGTCTGTCTGTGAAGACCCGCTTGTCTGTCTGTGAAGACCCGCTTGTCTGTCTATGAAGACCAGCTTGTCCTCCTTGCAATGATCTTCCTGCCTCTGCCTTCAGAGTGCTGAGATTACAGGAATGTCTGTGGCCACAGGACCCTAGATTCATGTGATCGCAGAAAGTACATGAAGCCTGGTTTGTACTTGGGTGGGTGAATACAGGTGGGAACCACCATCCAGGCCCCAATGAATCTTCAAATACTTTCTCGGTAGGCTGGATAGATGACTCAGTGGTTAAGAGCACTGACTGTTCTTCCAGAGGTGCTGAGTTCAATTCCCAGCAACCACATGGTGGCTCACAACCATCTGTAATGGGACCTGATGCCTTCTTCTTCTGGTGTGTCTGAAAAAAGTGACAGTGTACTCACATAAATTACCAAAAAAAAAAAAAAAAAAAAAAAAAAAAATTTAAAAACAAAAGCACAACTTTTTACAAATTAAAGTTTAAAATTTAAATTTAAAAAAGAACAAGGTAGGGGGTGGTGGCTGGAGAGATGACTCAGCAGTACTTGCTGCTCTTCCAGAGAACCCAGGTTCGATTCCCGACACCCATTCGGCAGCTATCTATAACTCCAGTTCTGACACTTTCACACAGACATACGTGGAGAGAAAACACCAACGCACATAAAATAAATAAGTAAATCGTTTTTTAAGAGAAGAAATTCTAACATTTGTCTTTTACACTAGGATTTAAACCTAGAGCCTCGCACCTGCAAATGCTTGACTTCTAGGCTGTGATTCCAGCTCCCTGTTCGTTTTATTTTTGTTTTTGTTTCCTTTTCAGATACGGTCTCATTAAGTTGCCAAGTTAGTTGTGCCTTAGCCCTCTGAGTACCAGGCCCGGCCTAGATATGTATTTTAATTTTATTTATTTTAAATTATTTATATATTTAATTGGTTGGTTGGTTGGTTGGTTGGCTGGTTGGTTTTGTTTTTCTTCGAGACAGGGTTTCTCTGTGTAGTCCTGTCTGTCTTGGAACTCCCTATGTAGACCAGGCTGGCCCAAAATCAGAGATCCACCTGCCTCTGCCTCTCCAGTGCTGGGATTAAAGGAGTGTGCCGCTGCGGCCACCCGGACCGAGATATATTTTAAATATCTTCCAAAGGTCGCTGAGGCAAAGAGAGAGAGAGAGAGAGAGAGAGAGAGAGAGAGAGAGAGAGAGAGAGAGAGAGAGAGAGAGAGAGCAGGTCTACCTGATGTACTACGATTGCACGGAAAACCAGGGAGCCTGGTGAGTTCCAGATTGATAAAGAGAAAAGGATAGAGCAGGTAGCACGTTAGACCTTGCAGGTTGGATCAGAAGCCCTGGAGCGGCTGAGCCTGGGCGATCCAGTCCCAACCGGAGCTCGTGCGCAAGGGTGCCAGACTGAGGTTAGCTAGGTCTAGGACCACGCCTCTCAGATCAGAACTGGTCCAGGAGGGGCGGAGCCCGAGTGGGCGGGGCAGGAGGGGCAGCCCCCCGCCACGCTGCAGTTGCAGGGACATTCCTGGCTCTTCGGCCCGGGGCGGAGGAGCTCCGGGCGGGTGAGTGTACCAGCCCTGCCGGGATCGAGACCCGCGCGCGCGGGAACCGGGCGGCGGAGGAGCCAGGTGAGCCGGGCCCCTGCACGGGGAGCCGAACCCTCTAGCTCTGGGCGAACCGGGCCACACACCGTGAGGACAGCGGCCGTGGAGCTCGGGAGCTGCCCCCTCAGCCCCGGGACCTTGGCGCCCGCGCGGCGGGAGTGGTTGGGTGGAGGGGGCGGTAAATCAGTAACCCGCAGCGCACACAGAGCCTTTTGTCCCCCTCCGTTCAAAGAGCACCCTGGTCACTGCTCTGGTTACTTATTGCCCACCGGGGCGGGGGCGATGGGCCAGCTGTCTATGCTACTCCGCACGGGGACCTCTGACGAGCACCTCCCTCTGAGGAGACGGGGTTGGGGCACTAAAAGTAAGAGCACTGTCGCCCTTGGGCGAGTGACAGACGCGCTCCGGCCAAAAAGATGAGGAAACTAACGCTCGCAGTCACTTGCACAGAGCACCTTATCGCGTGAGTGCAGGAGGGTGAACAACTCAGCGCTCTCTGATGACAGTCCCAAGTGCTAGCGATCCTCAATGGCCCGCCGAGGTGACTATACTAAGAATCTGTGATTGAGAGTTCAGGGCAGCCTGGGAGTGGGAGTAAAACCTCTCCGGACCTGTCCGCCCAACCCAAGCTGGAGACGGAAGATCGGCCCTCTCTGCTTAGCAGGGTGTGGTAGGAGTCTTTTGCAGACAGGCCGACCAAACTAAGGGTAGGAGACAGGTCAAAGTTTTAAGACCATAGCTAAGCCGGTGGATAAGAGGAACGAGGGACACAGAGGTACAGGCAAGGAAACAAACATGCTGGCTTTTAGAATTTACTGAAGAGACAGAGTGGAACTAAGAAGGTTGGCGTTTAAAATGAAGGCTAGAAAAGCTGGGCCTGGCACATGGGCCTTAATGGGAGCTAGCCAGGCTGAGGCAGGAGGCTCACAATTTGAAGACCTGCTTGGTTTACAGAGTGAATTTCAATGCCAGTCTGCCTGGTCAACTTTAGGGAGAAATTATCTCAAAATAATAATAATAAAAAAAAAAAAAGAAAGAAAGAAAGAAAGAAAGAAGAAGAAAGGTGACCTGCAATTAACCCTTAGAGGCTTGTAAACTGGGTAACAAATCAAACAAAAACAAACAAACAAAAAAAATATCAAAAACAAACAAACAAACAAACTACTGGACAGTGAAGAACTAAGATTTGCCAAGATACCTACTAAGTAGGGCAGGGGAGCTGAGAGATACTGAGGAGGTCAGTGGACTGAAGGCTCAGGCTTGGGTCTTCCTCAGCAGTGGGCTGAGAAGAAGGGGTATAATGGGGTCCCAGACAGGGTTCCCAGTTTGGTATAGTGTGGAATGCATCTTCTAAGAATCATGCCATTTTCTTTGGCTGTACACTTACTAAAGTTGGCCTGATATGGAGATTAGCATGGCCCCTGTGCAAAGATGGTGTACACACTCACAAAGCCCTTGTCCAACATGAGTGGGGTTCTGGAGAAAAAGAACACTGAACCAAAGATGCTGGCGATACCTGGTTGTTATCCAGGACTAGATAACAACCTGTGCATCTCTGGGTCTCCACTGGTTCCCTGGTCAAGTTAGGGCTTAGGGCTGAGTCTTCCTTTTGGGAGACAGATGCCCCACTATAGCATTTGGACAAGTATGTGTGTGTATCAGACTTAACAGCACCATTTCAGAAGCAGAGGCTGATTAAGGTCAGACAAAGGGTACCAGAGCACACTCAGTATGGAGACGGAGAACGTCTCACTAATGCTCTGTGTGTGCCATCCCTCCATGTATGGCCTCTTTCTTATCCCTGAAGCAACCCTATGATAATAATGGTTCAGAAAGGGACAAAGGTAGGCCTTGGCAGGAATCAGGATTTGAATTTGTCACTACCAGACATGTAAAATCTGTGTCAATTATGAAGACACTAAGCTCAGGGGCAGGGGGTTTGCTTAGCATGCAAGGAGGTCTTGGGTTCAATCCACAACCTAAAACCAATCAACAAAGCCAAACAAGCTCCTACATTGTCTGAGATGAAGCCATGAGGGTACAAACCACCGGAAGTGTCCTCGGGATGCTTTTCTGGCTCTGAACAAGGAAGAATGTCCTTGATTTGGACTGCACCTCGTTAGAGCACCCACCACTGGAAGTGTCCCCAGCTGGATGGACATGGAAGTGTCAGTAAAGCTAAAGAATGGGGTCCCGTGAGATGGCGTCCAGATGCTAAAGGCTGGCCTCGTATTAGGTTTCCTTTTTCTTTGAGTCTTCAGCAATGAATTCATTTACTCAGCAGAAAACAAGTGATGTGTGTGGAGTGAGCGAAGAATAAGTCACCATCTCTGCTTCCTTCCAAGAAAAGAATTCTGAGACTGTTCTCTCTGTGAAGGCATGCCAGGTCGCAGTAGGACCCAAGACAGCAGGAAGTCCACACACGCCCTGCAGAACCTCCTTTGGGGAGGCTGGGGCTCTGCAGAGCAGCGCTGGCTGTAGCCTCTGCCCCACTACTGCCTTGTGGGGTTTGGATGAGCTTGCTGACTGCTTCCTGTCTCTGGGTCTTCATCTGCAAAACAAAGAATGGGACCAGCATATGACTGGAGCTCTTCCCCCCAACCCCCTGTTTCAGGAAGGTGGTCAGTGGGAAGTCTGGCCTGGGTCCGGAGGACAGCTGGGAAGAAATGTGGCTGCTGTTGGTCCTATTGAGCACCTTTCAAGGGACACCAGCCTTGTCCCTTGAGGCTTCTGAGGAAATGGAGCAGGGTATGGCTTCTAAGGTGGGGGAGGGTGGCAAGGATATCAGGGACGGGCACCAGAAAGGGGCTTCTGGCTGAGCAAAACTGGAAAGGATCCTGGCCCTGGCCCCAAGAAGGAGACAGCAGGGCAGGGCATTTTGATTCACTGTCTCACTCCCAGCAAGCACACTCCTATCTGTATGTCTACAAGAGAGGATTAGCCAGCCTTACAGGGCACAGAACCTGGGCTAGGCTGCAGAGTCAGTGGTGAGCCCCTTGTCTGTGTGTGTGTGTGGTTCTATGCACTGGGTGTGTCGGTTGGGAGGTGCAAGCAGCATGTGTGATGTATGAACCGAGTATAGTGTGCCTCAGAGGTGTGGCATGTGTCCTGTATGTGACACCTGTAGCATGTGCCTTGTGTGTGTATGTGTGCATATCTTGGGTAGTAGCATGTCTAGCATGTGTGCCAAGTGTGTGTGTATATGTGTGAC
The DNA here is from genome assembly GCA_030674055.1 of Rhabdomys pumilio. Classification (NCBI taxonomy): domain Eukaryota; kingdom Metazoa; phylum Chordata; class Mammalia; order Rodentia; family Muridae; genus Rhabdomys; species Rhabdomys pumilio. The sequence goes on along the minus strand of JANHMN010000006.1, from coordinate 8,524,071 downwards.
AACTCCCAGAAAAAGTGTGGCATTGGCTCTGTGCAAAGCATTTGTAGCATGTGGTTACGTGTATGGGAAAGGCATGTATCACAGGATCCTTGTGTCCCGTGTGTATAGCATGTTCTCTGTATGCAGGGGAGGGGGGACTAGCCTCTGATGGAGCTATGGGTATCAATGACTTCTGCCATCTGCCCTCAGAGCCCTGCCTAGCCCCGGTCCTGGAGCAGCAAGAGCAAGTGTTGACGGTGGCCCTGGGGCAGCCTGTGCGGCTGTGCTGTGGGCGTACTGAGCGTGGTCGTCATTGGTACAAGGAAGGCAGCCGCCTGGCATCTGCTGGGCGAGTACGAGGTTGGAGAGGCCGCCTGGAGATCGCCAGCTTCCTTCCTGAGGATGCTGGCCGATACCTCTGCCTGGCACGTGGCTCCATGACAGTCCTACACAATCTTACTTTGCTTGTGGATGGTAAGAGGATCTGGCGGGGGGTTTAAGGGTCCCTTGGGAGAGAAATCCCTCTTCTCTTGGATTTCAGATGCCTTCCTTTGTCCCTGAATAGACTCCTTAACCTCCATCAGTAATGATGAGGACCCCAGGACATTCGGCAGCTCCTCGAGTGGGCGTGTCTACTCGAGTGGGCGTGTCTACCCACAGCAAGGTGGGTGCCTCCTCCCAAGGACTCTTCACCACCTATCTGGTCACTGAGGAGAGACTTGTGTGCGAGCCAAGTTCACCTTAGGGTCCTAATTACTCTTTCTTTTCCCTCTAGCACCCTACTGGACACACCCCCAACGCATGGAGAAGAAACTGCATGCAGTGCCTGCGGGGAATACTGTCAAATTCCGCTGTCCAGCTGCAGGGAACCCCATGCCCACCATCCACTGGCTCAAGGATGGACAGGCCTTCCACGGGGAGAATCGTATTGGAGGCATTCGGGTGAGTCTTTGCTTTCCAAGTTCATCTTCTCCCTTGTTTTCATTTTTCCCCTATAGCCTCTCACATAGGTCGATAGATGACGAAGGTAATTCCAGAGTCACAGACCATGAACAGCTCTGGATCAACCTGCTACTCTCTCACAAAGTGTGACCTCTCAGCCTCAGCAAAGACTAAGTCCTGGTATCTTCTAGTAGGGGGTTTTCATTGTTGGTGATGATGTTTATGGCCAAGGAGCACTAAAGGATTATTTTAATTATTTTTATTTATGTGTAAATAAATACCATTTACATGTGTGCCTACAGAGAGACCGGAAAAGGGCATCAGATCCCTGGGAGCTAGAATGACAGAGGCAATTGTGAGTTGCCTGATGTGGGGCAGCTAGGAGCTCAGGTCCTCCAGAAGAGCAGCAAGTGCTCCTAACCACTGGGCATCCTCCAGCCCTGATGACCTGGTGTGGTTTGGTTTTTGAGACAGGGTCTCTCTATGTAGCCCTGATGATGCTGGTGCTGGGTTTGGTTTTGGTTTTGGAGATGGGGCCTCTCTATGTAGCCCTGCTGGTCTTGGAACTCACAATGGAGACCAGGCTGACCTTGAACTCACAAAGAACTAGCCTGCTTGGACTAAAGGTGTGGGTCACCTCACCTGGGGTGATGATGCTGGTTTTTTTTTTTTAAACTTATTTATTTTATACATATATGAGTACACTGTAGCTGTCTTCAGACACACCAGAAGAGGGCATCAGATCCCATTACAGATGGTTGTGAGCCACCATGTGGTTGCTGGGAATTGAACTCAGGACCTCTGGAAGAGCAGTCAGTGCTCTTGACCGCTGAGCTACCTCTCCAGCCTCCAATGATGCTGGGTTTTTGAGATAGGGTGTCATTATAGAGTACAAGGTATCTCCAACCCCAGCCTCCTGGGTAGCATCTCCTTTAAGATGGGAAGAAACATTGAACAGTAGGCTTTAGCATGCTGTCAGGAGGAAACTGAGACTGAGAGCCAGCAAAGACTAGCTCAAGGGAGCACTCCTGGGTAGGGTATAGCTAAACTTCAAAGACTCAAACCAGGGCTCACAAGGTTTTGTTTTGGATAATTTTTTTTGTGTGTGTGTGGTGTTTGTCTGTTTTGTTTGTTCATTTGAGACAGGGTCTCACAGTTTAGTAGTCTTGAGTAGCTTGGAACTCCATCTGTAGGCCAGGCTAACCTTGAATTCCTATCTTCCTGCCCTTCACTGATTTCCAAGTGTTGGGTATAAAGGTATGCACCACCATGCCTGGCTACACAAGAATGTCAGATTCCCCAGGAACTGGAGTTACAGCTGGATGTGAGCCACCACCATGTAGGTGCTAGGAATCAAATCTGGGACCTCCGGAAGAGCGTCAGCATTCTTAACTAGTAAACAATGCCTCCAGCCCCGTGGAGATACTTCTTACAGCCTCTTCTCTGTCTAGGGATCTCTAGCCTTGGCCTGATCCTCTCAGAGACTAGGAAGATTGAGAAGAGCCCCATAGGCAGACTCTGTCCTCCTCCTGTCCTGGCTTTCCCGGGTCTCCTATGGACACTTCCTCTACCCTTGTCTGCTTCCAGCTGCGCCACCAACACTGGAGTCTGGTGATGGAAAGTGTGGTACCCTCAGACCGTGGCACATACACGTGCCTTGTGGAGAACTCTCTGGGTAGCATTCGATACAGCTATCTGCTGGACGTGCTGGGTGAGTGAGTGTGCTGGGGAGGTGGGACAAAGAGTTTGGCTTATCTTTGGCTCCGTCCTGCCGCTAGGGTGGGTATCTTGTCTTATCTTGTGTTGGAAACTAGATGGAGTCAGTTTCAGATGAGTGGAACAGCCCCAAGGGTCAGAAGGAAGCAAGGGCGTGGGGTGTGGGCGCAAGGAGCAGAAGTCTGTCTGTCTAAAGGGAACAGGAGATGGGCATCCAGGCAGATGGCAGAGGCTGAATTCAGTTCTTAAGTGCATTTGTGGGCAGGTGTACACCACGGGCGCAGCGTTTGTGGGGGTGGGGGATAGGCGGTAGACATCTTTGAATGTGAGTCTAAGAAGCTGCCCTAGACTCAAAGACAGTAAAGCCATAAAGAGTTGAAGGAAGGTGAACAGAAGATAGCCCAAATCTGAGCTGTGTGTCCAGAAGGTCCTTCCCCTGTACAAGGAGGGCGGCTGGGGGCAGGTAAACTGGGTGATTCCGTGGGTGCCACTGGTCAGGGTTGACGGCCTGGCCTGGCCCCCAGAGCGGTCCCCGCACCGGCCCATCCTGCAGGCGGGGCTCCCAGCCAACACCACAGCTGTGGTCGGCAGTGACGTGGAGCTGCTGTGTAAGGTGTACAGTGACGCCCAGCCCCACATCCAGTGGCTGAAGCATATCGTTATCAACGGCAGCAGTTTCGGCGCCGACGGTTTCCCCTACGTACAAGTCCTGAAGGTGGGCTTCCTGTTAGTGCCCGGGCTCTGCCCCGTTCTTTCCCTATTAGGGTGGGATGGTACCCAACTACCCTCCCAGCTGCAGTGTGGCCCAGAGTCTTGTATCCACTGCTTCAGACAACAGACATCAACAGCTCAGAGGTGGAGGTCTTGTATCTGAGGAACGTGTCCGCTGAGGACGCAGGAGAGTACACCTGTCTGGCGGGCAACTCCATCGGTCTCTCTTACCAGTCAGCGTGGCTCACAGTGCTACCAGGTGAGAGCCTGGGAGGGTCCTGGGACGAGGCTACAGGACGCCTCTCTGGTCCATTGCAGCCTATTAGGTAGTCAGTTTCCTTGGCTAATATAGTATTTATATATAAATATAGTATATATTTATACTATATATAAATATAGTGGGAATATAGTATTTGGGTTTTGGCACCGTGAATGCTCTCACTGAATTCAGCAGGGATAGGTATTTGATTTTACTTGACTGTTCATGTGACCCTCGGGGATATAAGGCTATGTGTAACTATGACTTCTTCAGCGTGTGTCCCTATTTGTGTTAGTAACTGTAGGGACCTAAGCTAAGGGGAAGGGCTGGTCAATCTGACCACTGACTGCATATTTTCTCTGTCTACATTCATCTAACAAGAAGAGGAAGACCTCACATGGACAACAGCAACATCTGAGGCCAGATACACAGATATCATTCTATATGTATCTGGCTCGCTGGCTTTGGTTGTGCTCCTGCTGCTGGCCTGGGTATATCACCGACAAGCAACCCATGGCCACCACTCTCGCCAGCCTGTCACTGTACAAAAGCTGTCCCGTTTCCCTTTGGCCCGACAGGTACTGTGCCTGTTCCCCAGACCCCACCATGTGTGGCTCTCAGCCTGACCCCAGCAGGCAGAACAAATCTCCCACTTTGCAGTTCTCTTTGGAGTCGAGGTCCTCTGGAAAATCAAGCTTGTCCCTGGTGCGAGGTGTCCGACTCTCCTCCAGTGGCCCGCCCTTGCTCACGGGCCTTGTGAGTCTAGACCTACCTCTCGACCCACTTTGGGAATTCCCCCGGGACAGGTACACTGAGCAGGCTAAGAATGGGGGTGTCAGCTTAGGAGTGGTACCCACAGATCTGAGCATGGGTCTTCTTGGTCTCCAGGCTTGTGCTCGGAAAGCCCCTGGGTGAGGGCTGCTTTGGGCAAGTGGTCCGTGCAGAGGCCTTTGGCATGGATCCCTCCCGGCCTGACCAAACCAGCACCGTGGCTGTGAAGATGCTGAAAGGTACAACCTGGGCAGGGCATGTGGGGCCATGCAAGGGGTTACACAGACTGCCCGTGCTGGGGCCACACGAGGGGCTATAGGGACTGCCTGTGCATGAGAAAATGCCACAGGTTTTCCGTGAAGCCCAACCCCGCTGCTTGCCCTGGCAAGTGACTTCTAAGCCTCGGTTTCCTCTTATGCCTACACGGGAATGAATAATGGCCCCTTACTCTCAGAGGCGAAGGTTATAGATGTTTCTGATACATAGTGTCTTAGTAAATTTTTGGTGTAGGGTGTGGAACTGGTTTTCTTTTCTTTCTTTCTTTCTTTTTTTGTTAGGGGGTTTTTTCGTATTTTTTGTTGTTGTTGTTCGTATTTTTTTTTTTTTTTTTTTGGTTTTTCGAGACAGGGTTTCTCTGTATAGCCTTGGCTGTCCTGGAACTCACTCTGTAGACCAGACCAGTCTCTGCCTTCCAAGTGCTGGGATTAAAGGCATGTGCCATGTTTTTTGCTTTGTTCTGAAGCTGGCCCAGAGGTCACTCTAACCTAGCCCTGCCTGGAACTCATAGTGATCCTCCTGCATCAGCCTCCCAAGTACTGGAATTATACCTGACTAGCTCAGTAAAGTTTAGCTACTGGGTGATTGATGACCCTATGAGATGTGTGGTGATCGGAGCTTAACAACCCCGTTAGCTCTGGGCTCGTATCTCTTCATCATCCTCACATGTTTAATGCCTCATCCCCATCAATCCCACTAAATAATACACCTTCCTCACATATTCCTCCCTTCCTAGCCTGTGTCCTTAGTAGAGAACAGTCCCAGCCTCAGGGCTGGAGAGATGGCTTAACCATTGAGAGTGCTCGATGCTCTTGCAGAGAACTCAAGTTCAATTCCCAGCACACACATCTGGCCACTCAAAAAATAAAAAGTCCCAGGTTCAAGCTGGGACCGGTGGCACAAGCCTGTAACCTTGGGTACTTGGGAGACTCAGACAGTAGGATGGTAAAGTGCAGGAAGTTACAAACAGAGCTAAGTGCTGCCTGGACCACTTAGTAAAACCCTGCCCAAAATATAAAGAGGCCTGGCTGAGGGGTAGAACACTTGTCCAACATCAGCAAGAGCCACCCTATGGTCCCCAGGAACAGTGGAGAGGATAAGGAAATGCAGACCTCAGACGACGCCCCCAAAGTGTATCCTACAGCCATGTCATGCAGCCGCCATGTCATGCAGCCACCTGATTTTGCCCTTGGAACCTCTTCTATTTTTTCTTTATTTTTAAAAGCTTATTATGTTTTCAGACAGGGTGGCACTATACAATCCTGGCTCGCCTGGAGCTTGATAGACCAAGCTGACCTTAAATCTATAGAGATCCACTTACCTCTGCCTCCCAAGTGCTGGGATTTAGGGTGATTTGTGTGTAACATGTGTGTGAGTGTGAGCACATAGCATAGCCTGTGCACATAGCGTAGTCAGAGAACAGCTTATGGGATCAAAGTCATGTCATCAGGCTGTGTGCCACGCCATCTTGCTGGCTCCTTTATGTTTTCTTCTGTGAGTTTCTTATCTGTTGTTTTGTTCTGTGTAAATCATATCATGATATCATGCTTTCTCAGTCTCTTGATATTTAGCAGTATACCCTTGGGTCCTAGGTGTCTTGCCGGCCCCCATTAGAACCTGCTGCTGCGGTCTCTGCTGCTGTGGTCCCTGCTGCTGCACTCTTCCCTCCCTCGCTCCCTCCACTCTGCCTGCTGGAGCCAGCTGGCACTTTCTGTGAGGCAGTGATTGTGAAACAGGCTTTTCCATATTGATGTGTGGCTAGGATAAGAGTTATGTCTTTGTCCCAAGGACACAGGTCAGCTCTGGGAGCCTAGTCCCTGGTCCTTAGCCCAGTCTTCCCTAGAGAAGTCACAGAAGTCTCCTTCCCTAGTATATAACAAAACCTCAGGGCACTTCCTGCCCCTAGGGACTGTTCCCCAGGGACCAGTTAACACAGCTTCCTTCCTGTCTGGAGCTCCTGCCTCTCTCCTTCTCTCGGACCTGCTCACGGGAAGGTCAGTTCTTTGAGAGTCTTCATGTGTTGTCCTTGCAACTGTTGTGGGAGGGTGTTCTGCTGCATATGAGTCTGAGGTTCAGAGAGGGTGAGAGACTGTGGGTATGGATGCCAGGTGTACATGCATGTGGATATAGGCATAGGTGTTATGTGCATGTGGACATAGGTGTAGGTGTTTGTGCATGTATAGGTGTAGGTATATGTGCATGTATAGGTGTAGTTATAGGTGCATGTATAGG
>JANHMN010000006.1:8437085-8516517 GCA_030674055.1 Rhabdomys pumilio | reverse complement strand
TATGTGCTTGTATAGGTGTGGGTGTAGGTGTATGTGCGTGTATAAGTGTATGTGCATGTGGATATAGGCGTAGGTGTATGTGCATGGATAGGCATAGGTGTGTGTGCCTATATAGGTTGTAGGCATATGTGCATTTACAAGTGTATGAGTATGTGGATATAGGTGTAGATGAATGTGCATGTATAGGTGTGTGTGCCTGTTTAGGTGTAGGTGTATGTGCATGTAGGTGTATGTGCATGTGTAAGTGTATATGTATGTGGATATAGGCATAGGTGAATGTACATGTGTGCCTGCATAGGTGTAGGTGTATGTGCGTGTGGATATAGATGTAGGTGTGTGACATCAGGTGCTTCCTCTATCACTCACCATCTTAGTTTTTGAGACACAGTCTCTTGCTGAACCTGGTGCTTGCTGTTCCAGCGACACTAGCTGACCATCTAGCTACCCCTCCTCCACCCTGTGCCCTGAGCGTTAGGGCCACAGCTGCTGCACTGCTCCACCCAATTTTTTACATGCATGCTGGGGATCCGAACTCAGATCTTCGTGCTTGTGCTGCAGACACTTCATTCACTGAGTATCTCCCCAAACCATCAAAGCAATTCTTTAACCCAGGCATAGTGGCACACATCTTTAATCCCAGCACTCAGGAGGTTGAGGCAGGCAGATCTCTTGAGTTCAAGGCCAACCTGTACTACAAAGCTAGTTCTGGAACAGCCAGGGCTACACAGAGAAACACTTTCTTGAACAAATAAGTTTTGTTTGTTTTTAGTTAGGGTCTCTCTATATAGTCTTTCTAGATCCATGTGTAGACCAGGCTGATCTCAAACTCACGGAAGATTAATGGTGTGCTTCACTCCTCCTGGCCTGGAATTAATTTTTTTTTATTTAAGTTGTTTTGTTTGTTTTTGTTTCATGTAGCCCAGGCTGGCCCCATATTCATCAAGTGCTAGCATTAGATGTGCGCTCTACCACGCCTAGTTTTAGACTGTAGTGGGGACAGAACGTGGACTACTACATGCTAGGCAACCACTCTACAAACTGAACTACATCCCCAACCCCAAAAGGCTTTTTGTGAGGCATACAACCCAGCAGGGTTTCAGCCACGACTTCCTTGACAACCCCACCCCCACGCCATCCCATGCTGCTCTTGTGAAGTCGGAGGGCAACTTCCTCAGCCCAGCTGTTGCTTTGCAGACAATGCCTCGGACAAGGATTTGGCAGACCTGGTCTCTGAGATGGAGGTGATGAAGCTAATCGGTCGACACAAGAACATCATCAACCTACTGGGTGTCTGCACTCAGGAAGGTGGGGCTGGAGCCGGAAGGAATTACACATGTGCTGTTGGGATGCAAGGCACCGGCTCTCCAAATTCCCCATCCCCTGGTCTGTGTCTTCCCTCTCTCTAGGGCCCCTGTACGTGATTGTGGAATATGCGGCCAAGGGAAACCTTCGGGAATTCCTCCGTGCCCGGCGCCCCCCAGGCCCTGATCTCAGCCCGGATGGGCCTCGGAGCAGCGAAGGACCACTCTCCTTCCCCGCCCTGGTCTCCTGTGCCTACCAGGTGGCCCGAGGCATGCAGTATCTGGAGTCTCGGAAGGTGTGGACAAGGGACAGCAGTGCTGTGTTCTGGACCACTCGAACACCATCTCCACACTTTCTTTCCCGTGGCACTGAATGTCCTCAGCGGCTCCCTTGCTCCCAGCTCACGGCTCTATTCTTTATCCATCGCTCTCATACATTTACAGCTAACCCTGCAGGTCCCCATTCTCTCCACCCATTCTCTTACCCGAGGGCAAGCATGGCACAGGCGTGGGCTCTGAACAAACGTGCTTCTCTCTTTTTCTCTTTCTGGCTCTGGGGATTCAGCCCAGGCCTTTGCCCATTCCATTTCTCATCTGTTCGGGGGCTGAGTGACTCTAGCCCCTGGGCTTGCTGTGAAATGACGAACTCCCAGACATACGTCCTGATTGATAATCCTAAATTCCCTACCCTGTCCTCAGTGTATCCACCGGGACCTGGCTGCCCGAAATGTGCTGGTCACCGAGGATGATGTGATGAAGATCGCTGACTTTGGCCTGGCCCGTGGTGTCCACCACATTGACTACTATAAGAAAACCAGCAATGTGAGGGACACCGCGGAGACACATGGGAGTGGGGCGGGGACTATGCCTGGCCTGAACCGGTTAGGTACTATTCACACCACTGTCCCCGCCTCCCTCCTCCAGGGCCGCCTGCCAGTCAAATGGATGGCTCCTGAGGCACTGTTTGACCGTGTATACACACACCAGAGTGATGTGTGAGTCTGGGGTTCTAAGCTGGCTGCTGCCCGTCTTCAAATCGTCCATTCCCTCTAAAAGGGCAAGGTGCTTGCCAAAGTCACAAGATCTTAGGAGTTCCTCTGATACTCTGAAAGAAAGGAGTGTCCCTCCCTAACCCCGGGGATGAATCATGACTGCAATAGCCTTTGCACAGCTTCAAGGAGGAAGGAAGGAAGCTGGGCCCTGCTGAGCCGCAGTTCTGCCTCCAGGTGGTCTTTCGGTATCCTGCTGTGGGAAATCTTCACCCTCGGGGGCTCCCCATACCCTGGCATCCCGGTGGAGGAGCTGTTTTCACTGCTGCGAGAGGGGCACAGGATGGAGCGGCCCCCAAACTGCCCCTCAGAGCTGTAAGGTCACCCCCCTTGCCCCAGTGTCCAGACCTCATCCTCCTGACTTTGACGTCAGCTTTTGGCCCTGTACCAGTACCGTCTCCACCCACGGTCTCCACTCTTCCTCTCCACGGCTCATGGTGTCTTGTTCCTACTCTCCCACTAAACTGCCCTGCTTATCCTGGGGGTGGGGGGCCCCCCAAGCCCACCGTCTTTATTTTGCCCACCCTACACATAAGTTTCTTTGACTGGTTCCCAGGTATGGTCTAATGAGGGAGTGTTGGCATGCAGCTCCCTCTCAGAGGCCTACTTTTAAGCAGCTGGTGGAAGCTCTAGACAAGGTCCTTCTGGCTGTCTCTGAAGAGGTACTGCCCATTCCTGCCCCATGCCCTCTCTCTGCCCGCTCCCATGACCATGAAGCATCCTGTCCCGGAGGAGGCTGGAAGCTGATCAACTCTATTCCTTGCAGTACCTTGATCTCCGCCTGACCTTTGGACCCTTTTCTCCCTCCAATGGTGATGCCAGCAGCACCTGCTCCTCCAGTGACTCGGTTTTCAGCCACGACCCTTTGCCCCTCGAGCCAAGCCCCTTCCCATTCCCTGATGGGCAGACAACATGAACCGGGGAACAATGTTGTACAGGCTGGTAGGCCCATGGCTGTGGGCCTCCTAGCTCAGCTGCGACCTGATGCCTCAGCATTTGACATTGGCAGTTAGGCCTCTGACTTGAGACTACCGCTGTCCCAGATCCTCTCTCTGGCCCTGTGTTAGGGACGCTCATTCTTGGTCCTAGGGTTCATAGTTCAAGCCTTCTGTTCCAGCCTTACGTTCCCAACTTAGAGTTCAACTCTAGTCTCAAGATCATGGCCTTGCCCTTGGACTCATCCTCAAAGAAGCTAAGCATTAAGGCCTTGGCATGCAGTCTCCATCTCAGGGGCTCGCCAGGCCTGGCTTCAAAGCTTTTGTCCTAAACATTTCTAGTCCCCCCAAACAACCTAGAGGCCTCGGGACTTCACTGCCCCCAGCCTACAAGCCTCACTTCTACCCCACTCCCTTTGCTTATTCCAGCATCTTGGTGACAGGGGCATCAGCTCTAGTGTCCCTGAGAGATGAGAAACCTGTGGGGAAGACAGAAAAACATGGCATTTTATAAATTATTATTATTTTTTTGAAATAAATCTCTGTATGCCTGGTGTCTTCCCCAAATGGCAGGACATAGGGTAGGAAGATTCTCTGTGTTGGGAGTTCAGTCTGGGTGACACAGATGACTGGGGGGTGTGGGGTGTGGGTGCCAGGCCTTTGTCTGGCTTCTGCCTCCAGCTGTGCTCGTGCAGACTCAGAAGCAGACACACACCCTTGCCTTTGTCTGTCTGTCCTACAGAATCAGCCTTGTGAATGCAGTGGTGAGGGAGTGAGTACATGGGCAGATAGAGTCCCCGCTGCACCATCTGTAAGGCAGGCCCTGCATCCTCCGCACATGCATACATGTTTGGCCCACAGCTATCCCCAGGGGAGCTGGTGTCCCCTCCCCCATCTGCTCAGCGTTAACCAAACTGACCGTTAACACAGCACGAAAATGTGAAATCAAGCCTCCAGCCACTGCCTGCTCCCACGGTCTGGATCTGCCAGCTCAGGCTCAGGGCTTGTGGGGGCCGTGCCTGCCCTGCCTGGCCCTGGCCTGTCTCCCAGGCAGCAGCTGGTTGCTGCCTGGCTGAGCTGCAGCTGTCCCCACTTGCATGATCCTCCCTGGAGGCTGTTACAACCCTTTCTCAGCCCTCACCCCAGAGGGATCAGCTTCCCAGAGCTCTGAGCCTGGAAACTTACTGGACTCCATCCTGGCGGCTTCAGCTTCTCCCTAACCCTGAAGCTTAGGGTGGATAGGGAGAGGCCAAAAGTGGTCCCAGACTTTTTGCTCCCTGGTTCCCACGATCTCTCTGAAGTGAAGACTGCAAATGTATTTAGGCCTCAGAGACTAGTGTAAGAATTTAAGGGTAGCACTAAAGAGACGGCTCTTTATTTAAGAGCACCTGTAACTTCCCCCCAGGACCCCAGTTTGATTCCCAGCACCCACTCCTACCATTTGTAACTCCAGTTCCTAGGCAGTCAAAACCCTCTTTTGACTTCCTTGGGCACTGTACACATAGATACATACATGCAGGTGAAAAATTCACATGTGTAAAAAGAAAAAAAAATAATAATTATATATCACACACACACATACTTGGCTCCCTGTATAAGTACCATACATAATAACCAAACATTCTGACTGAGACTTGCTTCCAAACTCAGCCTCCTGTTAGGGATTACTAGCCAGTGACTGAGTCCTGTCACCACTCCAGGTGGTTGTTTTGTGGCAGATTCCTTGGGTTTGCCTGGCTCTGGAAAAGATTGGGAGGTTGGGATGAGGTAGAAGGACCATGAGACGCAGATCAAAAACCCCATGGTCCACTGTCCCACTGCTGGCCGGTGGCTACTCTTGAGTCATCTGATGGTCTCAGCACAGCTGTACCACAGAGGCTGTTTGCCCTTCCGAGAAACCAACAGATGTGTCTAGTGTAGTGTTACCCTCCTCTAGTTCAAGCTACTAAGGAGACTGAAGCAAGGGTAATCTCTCAAATTTAAGAATTGGGAGTGGGACTGGAGGGATGGCTCAGTGATTAAGAGTGCCCAAGTACATACTGAGGACCTGAGTTCAGTTTCCAGCTTCCCCTATGTGTGGCTTACAACCGGCTCTAGCTTCAATTCTAGAGGGTCTGATGCCCTCTTTTGGCCTCTACTGGCACCTGTATACAATGTACACATACCCACATTCAGACACAAATACACATAATTAAAACTAAAATAAATATTTTTTTTTGAATTAGGAGTTTGAAATCAGCCTGGGATACATGGGATTCCATGATAGGGCTGAGCTGACACCCTGGGTTCTCAATAGGCCCTGTCTATGCATATCAGAGGCCAGAACCTGGTTGTTCATAATCAGTGGGACAGCTTTCTGCCTGATAATTTCTGGGTTTCAGGAGGACATAGTGAGACTACCTCAGAGAGAAAAAGACAGATTCCACTCAGAAGGCTGAGCAGGTGGATCAGCTGGAGTTGGAGGCCAGCCTGGGGTAAAGGAACAGACCTTGTCTCCAGAAATAAATAAAAATTCAGGAATGATGGGTTTAAGCCTGTAATCCCCACCCCCTCCAGACACACACACACACACACACACACACACACACACACACACACTCAGAGGCAAAAAGATCCCCTCAAATTTAAAGCCAACCTGGAACACAGAATGAGTTATAGGCCAGCCTGAGCTACAGAGTAAGACATAGTCTTTAAAAAGAAAAAGATTAAAATCAAAGCAGGCCAGAAGTGATGGCACAAGCCTGAAACCCTACAACTGAGAGGCAGAGCTAAACAGATCGCAGTGAGTTTGGGACCAGCCTGCTCTACATAGTCAAGTCCAGTCAGGCCTAGGCTACAGAGTAAAGCCTGGTAGCAAAAACAAAACAAGAAACAAACAAAAAGGACTCAGATTTGATTACCAGTACTGTGAAGACAGGACTAAGCAAAAAATGGGGTGCCCTAGAACAGTGAACAGACACCCCAAGTTCTCGGCGGGCCCTGTGCATATCAGAGCCCAGAACCAGGTTGCTGAGAGTGATAGGAACAGATGCTGCCTGGTCATTTCTGGGGTCCAGGAAGGCTTGGATGGCCTGCCCAGCCCCTCCCTGCCAATGTCCCTGGCAGGCACCCAGTTGCTGGGGCTGTCTCACATTCCTGATGTCCCATGTCAGGACACAGATGCTGCTAATTCCCCTGTGCAAGCTTTGCTGCTCCATCAAGCCTGCCCTCCACAGCCGGCTCTAGGCAGCATGGCAACAGCTGGGGCCTGGCCCCTTAGTCTGTCCCGGTTCTGAGAAACTTCCAAGCCTCTGAACAGCACTAGGCTCCTCTCCAGGAGGCCACCGGCAGACTCTGCTGAGAGGAACAGACAGACAACACTTTGATCCGGGAGGCTCCAGGCCACGTTCGTACGTGAAGTTGACATGAACACCTGAGATCAAGAGTCCCGGGTACGAGGGGTAGCACCGTGGCCAGTTGCCCTCTCTGAAGCTGTTTCCCTGCCCGTGTAACAGGGATGAGTGCTGACACCTGCCAACCAGAGCCTGAGTGCTTCGTAAACAGCGGCTGTTATTGCACGGTGATTAAGACAGGGCCTCTAGGGCAGGCTGCCGCGCTGGGGTGGGGGTGGGGCACTGGCCCATTCCCTTCTCTCTGGGTGTTCCCACCGCAGCACTTTCCTGAGGGGGGGACATTGAGGCTCAGAAGTTGGAAGCAATTGGACCTGTATCACACGGAGCAGAATAGGGGATGTGGGAGTCAGACAAGCTGGTCTATTCCCCTCTGAGTTCATTTCCATGCCCTAGGTGGTCCAGAATTTCCTAGTGTTCAAAGACCCTGGGAGGCACAAAACAGGGAGGCCCGCTGAGCCGGTGTGACTGGACAGACACGGTGCTGAAGTTCCTCTGGGCCTCAGATCGCTGTTTTAACTGCAGCCTTGTGACCTGGTGCCTGTACACACAAATGCCTTTCCCAGGGACACTTCTCCTGCCCTTCACTGGGCCAAGCCAGGAGGCTGGGGCTGTAGCTCAGATAGGAGATGCTAACTAGATTCCTGAATCCTGGGCTCAATCTGCAGCACTGCATAAACCAGGATGCTGGTACCCAGAGTAAAAGCCAGCACTTGAAAGATGTAAGGTTTAGAAGCTGAAAGTCATCCTCAGCCGCTGGTCAGGTCGGAGGTCAGCCTAGAAGACAGGGACACGGCTTACTCAGACCTGGGTCCTCATGACAGTGTCCTGTGTCCTCTCCACTGATGCTCAGACTAAACCTGAGCTGTCCCCATGCAGGGACTCACTACTGAGAAGGGATGCCCCAGGCTGGGGGGTTAGTAGTTCAGCTGATAGTTCTTGCCTAGTAAGACTGAGGTCCTAGATTCCCTCCCCAGTGCCCACATAACTCCCCTCACAGTGACTCAGTGACTCAGCACTTGGGGAATTGATGGGAGGGGAGGACTTCTTGAGACAACCCATAGGGTGGTCAGCCTGCTTGGATAGAGAGTGCTCTTGCCTGACAGTGGTGGCTCATGCCTTTAACCCCAGCACTTGGGAGGCAGAGGCAGGTGGATTTCTAAGTTCCAGGCCAGCCTGGTCTACAGAGTGAGTTCCAGGACAGCCAGGGCTACACAGAGAAACCCTGTCTCGAGAAAAACAAAAACAAAAGAAAACAAAAAACCAAACAAACGAGAGAGAGAGAGAGAGAGAGAGAAAGAGAGAGAGAGAGAGAGAGAATGCTATCTTATTTTCCTTTTGGCTCCTTTGGCTGGAGATTGCACATAGAACCCAACACATACCCAACCTGAAAGAATCCTACCACTGAGCTAAACTCAGATCTTTAATGTATTTTTTGATCATGTATTTCCTTATGTATTAGGGAAGGAGCGCACATGTGGAAGCCAGAGGGTGGCTTGCAGGGAGGCGGTTCTCTCCTTCTACCACGTGAGTCCTGGGGATTTAACTCAGGTCTTCATGCCCAGAAGCAAGCAACCTTACCGGCTGAGCCATTTTGCTGAGACATTTCTACAGCCCCTCCTAAGCTTTTCTTAAGTAGAAAATTTGAAACTTTGCCGTATTCACAATGACCTAGAGGGTTTGGATTGCTGGAGCCCACCCCAGGAATGCTACTGGAGAGGTGGGAACCAGCATTTGGGAACCACAATTTCTGAGTCACCATAGGTACATGTTTTAAACAGGTTTTTAAAGCCCATTACTCGTGTGTGCATAGTGACACACAGCAGTAACCCCAGCACTTGGTGGAAGGGAAGTGGTCAGAAGTACAAGCTCTTCCTCAACCAAGAAGAAAGCTCATACTCAAAGCCTGGCACAGCAGCACATACCTTTAATCCCTATACCCAAGAAGTGCAGGCAGGAACATCCAGCTCACTCTACATAGTGATTTCCAGGACAGCCAGAGATACATAGTTAGTCTAAAAAAAAAAAAAGAAGAAAGAAAAAAAAAAAGAAAAGAAAAGAAAGAAAAAAGAGAGAAAGAAAGAAAAGAAAACAAAAAAGAAAAGGTGAAAGGAAAAGAAAGAAGGAAGGAAGAAAGGGAGAGGGGGAAGGGGGACAAAAAGAGAAAGAGAAAGAACAAGGCCCAGCCTGGGCTACATGAGACCCTATCTCAGAAAAGAGGCAAAAAAGATCCAAAGAGCTGGCTTAATGAGGAAAGTGCTCGCTATGCAAGCATGAGGACCTGAGTTCAAATCCCCAGCATGCATGTACAAAGGCAGGCAGCAGACACGAGGATCCCTGGGACCTGCTAGCTGCCAGCCTAGCTCCAGGTTGAGCAGGAGACCCTGTCTCAAGGGAATAAGGCAGCCAGTGACAGAGCAGGTGGCCTCTACAGACACTTGCATAGGTTTACACATGGACATGAACCTACACACACACTCACACACACTCACACACACACACTCACACACACTCACACGCTCACACACACTAGAGTAGAGCGGTGGGTGAGGAGCTTGCTCAGCCCATGCCAGGGCCTGTGCCTCCTTACTGGCACCAAGACTTCAATGGCAGGCAACCCCTTCCTCCCACCCTCTCTCCACATTCCTGTCCCTTGCTGGCATCACCCATGATCCAGTTAAGCTATTACCATTCTTGTTTGCACTCTTAGATCCCAACCCAGGGCACACATGGCAGCAATGGGGGACAGTGAAATGGCGTGAAGGAAGGGACAGGGACAGAGGTGACCCATTCCCAGGTCTAGGCACCGTCACATGTGTATGGCCGAGTCCATACATACACAGTTTCCCCTGGCCCACACAGCTGGAGCTCTGACTGGGAGCCTCCCGTCACCTGCTGTGGGATTTGACCTAATCTAGGAATATGTGTGCAAGGCAGCTGCAGTTCTCCCCTCCAGAGGAAATATCCTTTTTATTCCCTCACTGCGAAATCTGACCTTCATTGGCACCTGGGCTCCACGGCTAGAGCCTGTCCCCAAGAAGCAGCAGAGGATGAGGCGTGAAATCGGCAACAGCTGGACGTAACCAGCTTTGCCCACATCCTTTCTAGCCCGGTCAACACTCACATTCCTCAGCACCAACTCTTCCGGGTCCCCTGGTGCCAGGCTACATTGTCCTTTTGCTGGCGCTATGGCACCAGGCTGACCTGACCCTGAGGCTATGGCTTGAACTCTTCTATGGCTAGAACCTCCAAGTCACCCTTGTACACCCCAGGGCTCAACTCAGTGTTCCCTCCCTTCAAAAAACATACCCGTCCTGACCTCACAGCATAGCCTAGGTATTCCACATCTGCACACATCTGCCCACAACTGCACACAACCACACCCACTGATCTATCTCACCCAAAGTAGGGATCTCATGGGACTCACCTCTGTGATCTCAGGCCCAGTGAAGAGCAGACCAGCCTGAGGCTTTTCAAATGACCTGAGAAGCTAAGAAGCTGAGAAGCTGAGAAGCTTTCTGACAGGAAGATCCTTTGGGTAGGCCCTATCATTCAATGGTGAAGGCCCCTGGGAACTCAAAGGTCCCCTTCTTCTCTCATGGAGGCAGAAGAGGTAGGTCAGCTGGTAGGAGGGAGACGGGCATGGAAACCAGATGTGCTATGCATGCCTGTGATCTGAGCACGCAAGACACAGAGGTAGGAGCAGCAGGAGTTTTAGGTCAGCCACGGCTACAGCAAGCTGCTGGCTATCCTGGGCCTAGACTTGAATTCCTGGTCCTCTTGCCGCTGACTCCTCACTGCAGAAACCTCAGGCCTGTACCACCGTGACCAGGTCTTATTTGTTAATGAATAGTGTCTCATACAAGAGCCCAGGCTAGTCTGGTACTGGAAGCAATCTTTCTGCCTCAGCTTTCTGAGTGCTAAGACTATAGGGGCTGGACTCCTCACCACCCCATCCTCCCACCCCCCTTTATTTTTACCTGGCCTGGAACCCACAGAAATCTACTTGTTTCTACCTCCTGAGTGCTGAGATTACTGAGGTAAGGCTGAAATTGCACTTGATATGTAGCCCAGGTTGGCTCAAACTTTCAATCCCCCCGCCTCATCTTCCTGAATAGCCGGGATTACAGACCTGCATTACCTTTTATTATTTTGTTTTCATGACTTCAAAATATAAATTTAAAAAGCCATGTACTGAACAACATAGACTCTGTCTAGCACAGAGGTCCCCAACCTTCCTGATGCTACAACCCTTTACCACATATGGTGATGATGCCACAACCATAAAATTATTTCACTGCTTCTTCATGCTATAATGTTTTTACTACTGTTAGGAATCATATGCAGGGTATCTTATATTTGACTCCTGTAAAACTGTCATTTGATACACACCCACCCACACTGGGGTGTGATGCATAGCTTTAGAACCAATGGTTTGGGGCTGGAGAGATGCTCAGCAGTTAAGAGCACTGATTGCCCTTCCAGAGGTCCTGAGTTCAATTCCCAGCAACCACATGGTGGCTCACGACCATCTGTAATGGGATCTGATCCCCTTTTCTGGTGTGTCTGAAGACAGCGACAGTGTACTCATATAAATAAAATAAATCTTTAAAAAAAAAAAAGAACCAATGGTTTAAGTCTTCAAAAAAGGGCTCCTCTCCGGGCAGTGGTGGCGCAAGCCTTTAATCCCAGCACTTGGGAGGCAGAGGCAGGCAGATTTCTGAGTTCAAGGCCAGCCTGGTCTACAAAGTGAGTTCCAGGACAGCCAGGACTACACAGAGAAACTCTGTCTCCACAAACCCCCCCCCCCCAAAAAAAAAAGGCTCCTCTGCTCTGCTCAGATGAGGGTCCACACCCCAAATCTCAGTGCTCAAGAGGAAGACACAGGAGGCTTCCTGTGAATTTGAGGCCAGCCTAGTCTACAGAGTTCCAGGCTAGCCAGGAGTACAGTGAGGCCTTGCCCCAAACAAAAACAAAAAAGGGAATGTTCTAGATGTTCTGATAGTGGATGCAGTTGAGTGGACCGTTGTAAATGTCCTGATAGCGGATGCAGTTGAGTGGACCGTTGTAGATGTCCTGATAGCAGATGCAGTTGACTGAGGTCCTTGGGCTCAACCGACATTGGAGAGGAAAGGAAGGGAGGGAGGGACATCTTTGCGGGACTGTTAGGAAATAACCTCAACCTTGTACTGCAGAGTGGAAAAGCCAAGGTATTGTGATGTAGCTCAGTTAGTAGAGTGCTTGCCTAGCATGTACAGAGTCCTGGGTTCGGTTCCTACCCCTGCATGTGAACTCCAAGTGGGTGCTTGCAGGGACTTCTTAACTTAGGAATAATAAACAGGTAATAACATGAGCAGCACCCTCCACAGCACCCTCCTGAGAGGTAAATGACTGGAATAGAGTAAGCAAGCTTCTAACTTAACCCTTTAGGAGTTGAGATAAGAGGATCAGGGGTTCAAGGCCACTTTTGGCTACATAAGGAAGAAAGAAAGAAAGGAAGGAAGAAAAAAATTAGGCAGCTTCACTCTGGCTCCATCATCCTGGGGCTTGCTCCCCAGCCATTCCTGGCCCTTTACCCGTCATTTTCAGGCATTTTCCTTACCACCACCACCACCACCACCACCACCACCATCACTACCCCTTTTCTTCTCCAGTTTCTGAAGGCAACCAGAACAGAGTCAAGGGCGACATACTGGGATGTTGGCGCCACCTCCTGGTGTCCACAGGGAGTGCAGCATCTTGTTTTAGCCTGGTTCAGTGGCGGTTAGCATTGGGAACCTACAAAGCGATGTCACCTCCAGCTTGTGGTCATCAGGACATGGTTGGAGGGCGGTTCTCTTTCATTTGTTTGTGTTTATTTATTTTACTTCACGTGTATGAATGCTTCATCTGCTTGCATGTCTGCGTACTTCGCAGAAGTCGGAAAGGATCCTCAGATCACCTAGTCACAGGATCGAACCTGGGTCCTCAGCAAGAGCAGCAAGTGCTCTTAACCACTGAGCCCTCTCTCCAGCCTTCCTTGGAAGATGGTTTTCTTCAGAAACAGGTTTCTAATCCATGCTCAAGGGGGAACTGTTAAGCAGTTGCTTCTACTCAAAATCCTCCACTGACTTCAGAATTATAGTCCATGCCCCTTGACATGACCCAGGATTTCAGTCTGGTCTTCCTCAGTCCCAATCCCCCGCCTGTACCTCTTCAATAGCCATGAGTGCTGTGGTATGGCTCTTGTAGAGTTAGATGGTTGAATGCTTGGCCTGTAGGGTGTGACAATATTAGGAGGTGTGGTCTCAATAGCGTAGGCATGGCCTTGTTGGAGGAAGTGTGTCACTGGGGGGCAGGCTTTGATGTTTCCTATGCTCAAGCTATACCCAGTGTGGCATACAGTCTCTTGCTTCCTGTGGAACTCTCAGCTCTGTCTGTATGTCATGTCTGCCTGTGTGCTGCCATGCTTCCTGACACAATGATACTGGATTAAACCTCTGAAACCGTAAGCAGGCAAAATTAAATGTTTTCCTTTATAAGAGTTGTCTGTCCCTAAACTAAGATGGGGCAGGCAGGGGAAAGGGGATGTCTCAGACAATGGGAACAGCAAGTGCAAAGGCTGAGGTATCTCCAAGGAGACAGGAGAAGCCAAGGACTAAAGAGGAAACTCAAGCTGCCAGAGCTGTGCCAGCAGCTCTCAGGGCTGTGGTGAGAGGCTGAGTATCTGGTGAAGGGTAGAAGGGGAGTTTCCGGCAGCAAATGTCATGAGAGCACATGTTTAGAAAGAACCCCACGGAGCTGCCCAGTACGAGCTGGCAGTTTAGGTAGAGCTGGCAGGGGCACATGGGAGATAAATGGTGGAGACATGGTTTCTTGAGACCTTACACCAAGCTGGTCCTGCCTGCATTAGGGTTCCTTTAGTTTTCCTTTAACCAAGACAAGGATCAGGCCTCTGCCTGACCTCCTTAGGGGAGTTCTTACTCACGTGTGCTATGCCAGCCCTGCATGCATTCCATGCCACCACCCCCCACACACACACATCCAACTTCCAGTTGGAAGCTGAGCTGTGAGACCTGCCAACCTACTTTGCAGAGGAGGAAGCTTAGATGCCAAGTTGGGGAACCAGCTCCAGAGGAAGAGGTGAGCTTTGAGCCAAGGTCTCTGTGCCCTCCCACCATCCCAGTTATAAGCACGACCAGTTATACCCAGGCCTAACAGTTATAGGCAGGGCTCCGTCCCACTCTGTGACTCAGTGTTTTCTCCTGCAAGATGGGGACACATCAGTTTCTCACTGCTGTGACAAAAGCAACTTAAGGAAGGAACAGTTTGTTCAGGCTCACAGTGAGAGGGTGCAGCTCATCTTGACAGTGACAGCATGGTGACAAGAGCGTGGTTATATGACATCCACCACCAGAAAGGATCAAAAGATGAACTCTGGTGCTTCTCACTTGCCATCTTTCTGGAAACTGCTCTGCACACAGGCCCATGGATGCATTTCCATGGAGTTAAGTTGGTGTTGTGAACCAGTTTCCTCCAAGATGCAAACATTCCACCCTGAAGGGGAGATCTTGTTTTGGGGGGGGGGGGAGGTTGTTTGTGTTTTGTTTGTTTTATATAGAATAGAGTTTATTTAGGACATGGGGAGGGGAGTTGAGGAAGTGGAGAGAGAGAAAAAGAAGAGGAGGAAGAAGAGAAGAGGAGGAAGATTAGGAGGAGGAAGAGAAAAGGAGAGTAGTAGAGGCCAGCCATGAGCACATGGGGAGAGAAGCGGGAGGAGTGTCTTAGTTAGAGTTTTTCTGCTGTGAACAGACACCATGACTAAGGCAAGTCTTACAAAGGACTACATTTAATTGGGGCTGGCTTACAGGTTCAGAGATTCAGTCCATTATCATCAAGGCGAGAAGCATGGCAGCATCTGGGCAGGCATGGTGCAGGAGGAACTGAGAATTCTATGTCTTCATCCAAAGGAAGCCAGGAACAGACTGACTTCCAGGAAGCTAGGGTAAGTGTCTTCAGCCCACATCCACAGTGACACATCTACTCCAACAAGGCCACACCTCCTAATAGGGCCACTCCCTGGGCCAACCATACACAAACCATCACAGGGAGAGAGGGGGAAGAGGGTGAGGGAGCAAGAGGAGAAGACAAGAGAAGAGAGCAAAGGGAGTGGAGATTCTTTTTTTGTGTTTGTTTTTGTTTGTTTTTTTGGTTTTTCGAGACAGGGTTTCTCAGTGTAGTCCTGGCTGTCCTGGAACTCACTCTGTAGACCAGGCTAGCCTCAAACTCAGAAATCTGCCTGCCTCTGCCTCCCAAGTGCTGGGATTCTTAAACAAGAGGAAACAACAAAAAAATAGCCTCAGGAACTCACTGAAAGCAGTCAGATTCACTTGGCTCCTGTGGTGATTTGAGAACAGATGACGCCATAGACTCACCAAGTTGAATGCTTGGCCACAGTGAGTAGCACTATTAGTAGACATGGCCTTGGAGGAGTGGGTGTGGCCTTGTGGGAGTGGGTGTGGCCTTGTTGGAGGAGGTGTATCATTGTGGGGGAGGGAGGTCTCCCATGCTCAGGACTACATCCAGTGATGGAGTCCTCTACTACTGCCTGCTAATCAAGATGTAGAACTCTCAGCTTCTCCAGTATCATGTCTGTCTACCTGCACATGCTTTCCCACTATGATAATAATCTAAACCTCTGAAACTGTTAGCTAGTCTCAATTAAACGGTTTCCTTTATCCTTCACAGCAACGAAACCCTGAGACACTCCTCTCTGACAGAGAAAACAGTAAAGCTGAGGGACCTTCTCAGAACGAAGGAAGCTGACCTGGAAAGACCAAACCAGAAATCTAGCAGAGATTTAGACCAACCGAGGGCCTTGTAAAGAACGTTCTCCAGCCTGATGAGCTGCCTCAGGATGTGCAGTGCTCCAGGTTCCCAGCTTTGTGAGCTGTCACTCAAGCTGAGGTGGGGCCAGCTTTGTGAACTGCCACCCAAGCTGGATGTCTTTAGTCAGTTCTGCTTCTGTGAGTAACCCCAATAAAACTCATTGGTTCATAAAGTTGGACTTTGGTGTTGTCTTTCTTTTGGTCTGTAGTGGGATTTTCTTCTAGGGTGAGTAGACAACTGGGTTTCATCTCCTGTGATGGTTTGTATATGCTTGGCCCAGGGACTGGCACTACTAGAAGGTGTATCCTTGTTGGAATAGGTGTGGCCTTTTTGGAGTAGGTGTGTCACTGTGGGTGTGGGCTTCAAGACCCTCATCGTAGCTACCTAGAAGCCAGTCTTCTGCTAGCAGCCTTCAGATGAGGATGCAGAACTCTCAGCTCCTCCTGCACTATGCCTGCCTGGATGCTGCTATGTTCCCACCTTGATGATAATGGACTGAACCTCTGAATCTGTAAACTAGCTCCAATTAGTGTCCTTATGAGAGTTGCCTTGGTCATGGTATCTGTTCACAGCAGTAAAACCCTAACTAAGACATCTCCCCAGGAAAAGTTTTGTCACACAACAGTTGACAGTGAGGATTAACATGACCATCATAATAACCTGCCTAATAGTATCTGTAAGGCAGATGGAATGGGTACCCATCCTGCCCAGGATGGCATGGGCATCATTAGCATAGGAATGCTTTTGCAGAAGCTTCACATGATCCTGAGAGCTCTGATAAGGAAGGAGGAAGCAGAGGCTTAGCGAGTCACCAGAGTCTGGTCAGGGGCCCCCAATGGGAGCAGCTTTTTATTCCCCATTTTCCAGGGGTTTTGTTTGTTTTGTTTTGTTTTATTCTGTTTGGGTTGCCCCTCCCCCCAAGACAGGGTTTCTCTATGTAATAGCCCTAGCTGTCCTGGAACTCTTTGTAGACCAGGTTGGCCTGAAACTCACCGAGACCCTCCGGCCTCTGCTCCCGAGTGCTGGGATTAAAGGTGGTGCCATCATGACTGGTTCTTGTCAGTTTGTTTTTAAGATAGAGTCTCCTATAGCCCAGGCTGCCCCTAAAGTCACAATGTAACCAAGGATAACCTGGAACTTCTATTTGAGTTAGTCTTACTATATAGTCCGCACTAGCCTCAAACCAGAGAGACAGGCCTGACCCCACCTCCCAAATGCTAGATTAAAAGTGTTCACACCCACACCTAGCTGACCTTGGACTTCGGATTCTCTTCACTTTCCAGCATCAAGGCCTGCACCTCCAAACCAAGTTTTTTTTCTTTTTTCTATCTATCTATCTATCTATCTATCTATCTATCTATCTATCATCTATATGTCATTTATCTATATCTATGTGTTTATCATCTATCATCTATTTATCATCTATATTTTATCATTTCTCTATCTATCTATCTATCTATCATCTATATGTCATTTATCTATATCTATGTGTTTATCATCTATCATCTATCTATCGTCTATATATTTATCATCTATCTATCTATTTATCATCTATATTTTATCATTTATCTATCTATCTATCTATCTACCTATTTATTTATTTTTGATTCTTCAGCTAACAGCAAGAGGATTTACTGTACAGGAGTTACACTTGGCCACAAGCAAGAACAGAACTAGCCCAGAATGCCAAAGGTCCAGGGCAGAAGGCCAGCGGGACTGTTTTGGTTGTAAGAAAGGCAGTCATTTTCCCAGTGATCGCCACGAGATGACGTTTCAGGTCCACTGAGATTTATTAGCGACAACGGCATACAGTCCAACAACTTGTTCCGGTATCCCAGCCTTCAGCGTCCCTTACTTCTGCTCCTGCAGGCTTCGTGGGTGCACAAGCTAATTTACATGGACCTCTGCCTCATCTTTCTTGCGCATTCGCTTCCTCCGCCACTTCGCTCTCATGGCGCAGGAGTATTAAAGAAGATGGCGCTAAAGCCGAGCCAAACCTAGTTTTTACGAGGGGCCTTGAATGCGTTCACAGGAGACACTCGATTCTAGAGTCCTAAAAGACACAACAAATGCCCTGAGCCCAGAGGCGAGCTACTCTCTTCTCAGACGGCGACAGCTCAGGGTTTGGGAGCCCAGGAGATGCCAGACAGAAGAGACTTGAAGGAACCAGGAAGCCTATTCTTGCCATGAAGGACAAGGCTCCTTCCTTCTCTGAGAACTCCTCTATGTAATTCCCTTGCTTAGTCACATGGGGGTGACAGTGCATCATGGAGATTCAAGATCCCCTGAGTGCAAAAATAAAAACTAACTGGAGCTGGAGACAGTGGCTAAGAGCACTGAGTGCTCTTTCAGAGGACCAGGGTTCAATTCCCACCACCCACATGGCAGCTCACAACTGTCTGTGACTCCAAGATTTGATACCCTCACCCAGACATGCATGCAGGCAAAACACCAATGCACATAGAATAACAATAATAATAGCAGCCGGGCGGTGGTGGCGCACGCCTTTAATCCCAGCACTTGGGAGGCAGAGGCTTTTAATCCCAGCACTTGGGAGGCAGAGGCAGGTGGATTTCTGAGTTCGAGGCCAGCCTGGTCTACAGAGTGAGTTCCAGGACAGCCAGGGCTACACAGAGAAACATGTCTCAAAAAACCAAAAACAACAACAACAACAACAATAATAATAAAACAACATAAGTAGGAGCTACCGAGCCGGCTTGTCAGGTAAAAATGCTTGCCACTAAACCCAACAACCTGAGTTGAGTCTCTGGACCCCACACAGTGGAAGGGCAGATCAGACTCTGAAAGCTGCCCTCTGACCTACACTGGTGCACCCTCCCCCCCCAAAAAAAAAGAATTAAAGAAATGTTTTGGTTTTACAGCTAAGCAATAGTTCTTTTAAGTGAAACAGAGGTCCACTGAGAATTCTTACCACATCCCAGTGAGGGACATCCGTTCAAATTCCCAACTGACAGGTCAGATAGCCTGCCCAAGATTATCCCACTGGAATGTGAACCTGCTCAGTACTTCTCCCAATCCAGCCTCAGCAGCTTCTGATCCCAGGCTCTCAGTCCTGCTCCAGCCTCTGCTGAGCATCTAGGGGCTGAGCTGGCAGAGCAGAGTTCTTCCTGGGGGGAGACATGTTTGCAAGAGAAGTGGAATGAAGGGCTACTATTGTCTGTTCCTCTGTCATAGAAAGGATGGCCTAAGGGATGAAACCCTTGCTTTCCCATGTATGCATGTATGTATGTATGTATGTATGTATGTATGTACATATATACTTATGTGTTTATATCTGTGTACACACACACTATAGTGTATATATATTGTAGGCTTTAGAGCAAACGCTCCCAACCTTCCCAATGCTGCAACCCTTTAATACAGCTCCTCATGTCGTGGTGACCCCAACCATAAAATTATTTTCACTGCTACTCCATAACTGTAATTTTGCTACTGTTATGAATCATAATGTAAATATCTGATATGCGACCCTGTGAAGGGTCCTTTAATCCCCTTGCTCCACAGTCTGAATCCCTGGACTATTCTAACTTCAAAAATCAGATACTCAGAGGGCACTAGCTAAACACTTTCAGCCAAATATCAAATAGACACATCTATCTATCTATTTCTTTTTGGTTGCTGGGAACCAACCGAGAACCTTGTGCAAACTCAGCCCCAAGCGTTCCTTTTGAGACAGGATCTATACGCTCTGTATGACTATACAGCCCTGGCTAGCCTAAAACTCACTATATAGAGCAGGCTTACCTCAAAACTCACAGATATCTGACTGCCTCTGCCTCTCCCAGAGACACCACACGCAGCTCAGCTCTCAAGCATTCTTTATCATGTATTTACTATACCCACTGTGCTGGTTACAAAAGGCCAAAATATTCAAGCAACTAACATCCATAGTAAAATATGTATTTAGACATTTTATAAACACAGCTTTAATTGTAGGTGCTGAGGATGAAGCCCAGGGCCCAGAGCATGCCAGGTAAGCTGAACTACACCCCCAGCCCCCAACACTTAACCTACTAATGTATGACTTACATTGAGCCTGTACCCGTGAAAAATTCAGGGCAAACCTGGGATAGAGTGAGCTCAGGCATCGCTGGGGTTTGGGAGGAGCAAGAGTAGATAAGAACCCCACCCCCACTCCCAGGAAAGGGACACGCTGTGTCTGGAATGTCTGGGAGAACGTTTCTGGTTGACGGAAGGTCACCTTAAGAGAAAGCAAGCCAATCTCATGGAAACCTCACCTAAGGGGATCAGAGGAGGAGGAAGTTCTGGAAACCCCATTGTTTTTAAAGTCAGTGTTGCTGGAAGAGAAACAAAGGTTCTCGACAGCCAGCAGATTCACCACAGTAAGCACTATCAGAGATCTGGAGCCAGATTACTGCGGGGACAAAGGCCGCCTTGAGGGAAGGGCAGGAGACGGGAAAAGAGCCTGGGCCTAGAGCCGGTTGTTTAAAGAAATGGGGGCGGGAGGAAGATTGCCAGGGAAAAGAAAGAAGAGGGGGTAAAGTTGGTACTCTGGCGAAGCAAGAGACATAAAAACTCAAGGAAGCACGAGGTCGGGCAGGAGGAGCCCAGGACCCTCCTACAGAAGCGCTGCTGTTGGGGAGTTGCAAATCCAGAGAGACGGGCACCGAGCAGCAACAGGATCCGGGGCGTACTGGTCTGGACAAGAATTGGCAGGCTCTTCCTGGCTCCGCCCAGTTTACAAAGCTCACCTTTTAGCAAGGCTCCTCATCCCTCACCAACGTCATGGCCTTGGCTGGGGTGGCCGCCGATTGGCCCGTTGTAGCCATGTGACAAAGGCGAGTCTGAGCCACCCTCCTCGGAATGCAGTCCCACGTGCGGCCGCGTGGTGTTGTCGTCAGCGTGATCGCGAGTTTGCAGGGCGCGCCACTGGGGAGCAGAGACCCAGCCTCCCACGGTCCTGTCCCACTGGCTGGGAGAAGCGTCCCCAAACCTGGTGCCAGAACACTGTGTCCTTTCGCTAAGTCTTACGTGATTCTCAGTTACCATCCCACCTCTTCACTGATACAAGGCTGTGATTTAAACTGGATGCGGTACCTCAGGCCTGTAACACAAGGCCAGAATGAACTCAAGACCAGTATTAACCAGACCGTATGGAGACAACTCAGGGCCAGCATTGACTACACAGTATGGAGACTCTTTAAAAAGAGAGAAGGAAGAGGAGACACGGAGGGAGGAAAAAGAGAGGAAGACAACGGTCCTATTTTAGATTTGGGGGGGATTAGTTCAGCTGCTAAAAGGCAAGCATGGAAGACCTGGGTTCTGGTTCAAGAACCCACCTAAAGTGTATAGGGATCGCTAATAATACAGAGTGGGGGTGCTGGCTTGTCAACGGGCCCAGGTCTAAGGTGAATGGCTCCTGGGGAGTGACTTGGGAGTACTCTAGCCCGCAGTTATACTTGCACTCATGTACACACATAATAAAAAAAATAACAATATAAAGAAATAAAAAGGTTTTTTTAAGTAGTGTTTTAGGTCCAGGGGTGTGGCTAGGAGCCTACCAGTTATGATTCCCAGCAGTATAAAAAGTAAATAAACAGCATTTTAGGGACTTGGAAGTAAGCACATCTAGTAGAAAAGGACTGCCCATCATGTGGCCTAGGGCAGATCTTCAGTTTGGTTGGTCCTCAGATTCCCTCTCTGTGAAAGAGGATCACCCAGAGATTGTAAGATGGCTCAGTGGGCTAAGGCACTTGCTGCCGATCCTGTGACCTGAATTCACTCTCTTGGCCCCTGTAGTAGAAAGAAGGATCAACTTCTGCAAGTCTTCCGACTTCCACAGAAACCCAAGCCTGCCCACAAACCCACCACATTCACATTCACGAATGAAATAAGTTCATACATAAAATAGGTTTTTAAAAGCCAGGGGACTGGAGGCTGGCTCAGAAGAATGCTTGTTGTAGAGGGTGGGGGTTGGGTGTGTGTGTTCACCTTTGATCCCAGCACTCAGGAGGCAGAGGCAAGTGGATCTCTGTGAGCCTCCATCCAGGCACCTCTGAAACAGAAAGGTGCACTCACTGCATGTCTACTTGTCATAAGCTTGTGATAAGCTTGCACAGTGCATTCGCAGTTAAGGGGACCCATGTGTGATACCTTTATTTAAATTATCATTTGTACTCTTAAAAGTGTCTGTCCAACCTCAAACTCCGCCATCTCATTTTCTGGTTTTCCATTCTAGCACAGGGGGAACCTTTCTTTATGTTTTAAATTACATTGATTGATCATGCCTCTGTGTGTGTGTGTGTGTGTGTGTGTGTGTGGGCACACACATGTAGAGGTCAGAGGTCAACTTGAAGAAATTGGTTCTCTCTTATCTTGTGGTATCTAGATATCTAACTCAGAGTGTTAGGTGTGGTAGTCTAAGAATGGCTTGCATAGGCTTGTGTGTTTGTATACTTAGTCACCAGTTAGTGAAATTGACTGTATGGGAAGGATTAGGAGGCGTGGCCTTGTTGGAGGCAGTAAGTCATTGGCAATGGGCTTTGAGGTTTTAAAAGACCATGTCAGGGCTCAGTCAGTCCCCCCACCCCCACCCCCAACCTGTAAATCAGGATGTGAGCTCTCAGCCCCTGGCCTTTCTGCCACCATGTTTCCTGCCACGATAAGGGCTAATCTTCTGAAACTGTAAACAAACTTCTAACTAAGTACTTTTTTTAAAAATAAGAATTGCTTTAGTCACAGTGTCTGTCCCCAACAATAGAACAGTGACTAAGACAGCCGGATTGTCAAGTCCCTTTCCCTACTACGCCATCTTGCTGGTCCACAATGGGACCTTTCTCAGCCCAGGGTTTGACCCAGGGTCTAAGGTGCTGGACATTAAACAATCACGAAAAATCAAAGTGACACTGAGGCTCCAACTTTGTTGATACATGCCAATGAAAATTAAAGATTTAAATGGCGTAGTGGTGTCACAGGCCTCTAATCCCAATACTCAGGAAGCAGAGCCAGGTTTGAGGCCAGCCTGGTCTACAGAGCAAGTTCCAGGAAGCCAAACCAGAGAACACAGAGAAACCCTGTCTCAAAAACACAAGACAAATAAACAAGCCACACAACCCCAACAAACAACAAAGAACTATGGGAGCTGGAGAGATGGCGCAGCTGCTAAAAGCACTTGCTGCTAGTTCTGCCAAACAAAGACAGAGACAAACAAATTCTGGGGATTCAGGTACCAGTCAACCTTGCTAAAACAGCAAGGTCCAGGGTAACTGAGTAACAGTGTCTTGGAGATAAAATTGGCACGTAACAAAAGATACCTGGGCATCTACCTCTGGTCTCCATGTGTACACACACCAGGAAACTCTGGTGAGTACACACACACACACACACACACACACACACACGATCTTCAACACAAGGTAAGAGTTCTGTGTGTGTGTAAGATTTTTACTACTTATGTATGTGTGAATGTATGTGCACATATGTGTGCCAGTCCCTCTCAGATCCTTCGGAGCTGGGGTTACAGGTCTTTGTGAGCATCCTGACTGATGCTTGTGATAGAGAAATAACCACTCTTTTTGGGAAATGGAGTGGAAAAGTTGAGGGGGGTGGGGTTCAAGACAGGGTTTCTCTGTGTAGCCCTGGCTGTCCCAGAACTCACTCTGCAGACCAGGCTGGCCTCAAACTCAGAAATCCACCTGCCTCTGCCTCCCACATGTTGGGACTGAAGGCATGTGCCACCATTGCCCAGCCTTAATGGTTATCTTAATATTTTTTTTAGATGCTTTTCCAAACCTGTAAGCCACTCAAGGGCTAGTGTTACATAATTTAATCTTTGTTCAGAAGGGAGCGAGGTCTCTGAAGGCCCATAGTTATTCATGCCAAGCAAGCGCCATTTGGTATGAGCCTCCTGAGCAGCACCTGAGCAGCTCCGGTGAGGACCTCTTTGCTCTGAGCTGCACCTTTCCTCACTAGAGGGAAGACAGGCTCAGAAGCCTTAGGAAGGTAGCTGCCTGGTATGGTGGCACAAGCCTCCGCCACCCAGCACTGTGGAGGCAGTGGTAGGTAGATCTCTGAATTTGAGACCAGCCAGGATTACACAGTGAAAACCTGCCTTTAAAATACATCAATGGAAGATTCAGGGAGCTGAGAAAGCTCTCCAGGCTCAGAGAGCTAGGATGTTGCTACTAAGTTACTAACTCTCCTGCTTCAGAGAACTAGTAAATTGCACATTTCCCAAGGCCCTTGCCCAAGGTGCTAGAAGTTCTGAACCAGGAAGAGGGCAGTCCCCAGACAGTTGCCTGTAGGTTCTGCAGGAGCTCCTAGGATACAGCTGCCTTTCTTCGGGCCATTCGGGTTCTTCTAGTAACCTTTTGCCTACATTCCTGTGAATAATTTCAGTGAGCTTACTGGTTTAGTAAGCTAGGCTACTGTGAAATTGTTTTTTTGTTTTTGTCACTATATCTGGACACATCCCTCCAGGAAAAGGCGTGCATCAGGCACAGGCACGGCGACAGAATTATCTCACTTAGACCCTCATAATTTAGCCTTTTGCATGCCACACAGCCTTTTGACTCTGAGATGTCACTGCTGCCATGGGCCCAATGTACATTTCCACACTCCCAGTGGTCTTAGGGCTAGCCTGCACTGGCTCAGCTCCACTCAGACCCAAAGGGGAATGCGTCATGCTCTGACCTGTCATGGCCACCACTGGAGGCCAGTCCCTGGTTCTGACAGGCTCTGGGGTAGCTTTGTGGCCCCTGCATTTCTATCAGTCACATCTGGTTGGTCCCTGGCTGGGTGAACTATCTCTGTTTCCTGTATATTTCCCAGAAGGGTGTACATTGCAGCCTCTGGGAAGATCACTGTTCAACCCAGGGATGGGTTTCATTTTGACTTCTTCACCCATACTGTCTAGTCTTCTGGGAACTGCTGCCCAAGTGTCTAAAGTTTTCTGGAAATTCACAAGCACAGCATTTGGCTTTCTTTTAATGTGTTCCCCAGGTACTCTGGCTGGACATCACTCCTGCTAATGTAAGAGTAAGGAACAGGGGAACCTTTCTTTCTTTCTTTCTTTCTTTCTTTCTTTCTTTCCTTCTCTCTTTCTTTCTTTGTGATGTTATATAATGCACTTGAATGGTAAAATTCTTAACACAATGTGTACCTGACACATCTTCTGTGAAAGCCAGGGCTACACAGAGAAACCCTGTACAAAAAACCAAAACCCAAACCAAACCAAAATAAAAAGATGTGTTTACTTTATGTGTTTGTTTTGTTCTCCTGTGTGTCTGTGCACCACATCTATTCCTGATGCACTCAGAAGCCAGAAAAAGGAGAGAGATCCCCAGGAACTGGAGCTATGCACCACCCCGAGGTAACATGTGGGTGCTGGGAAATGAACCCTGCCCTCTGAAAGAACAAGTGTTCTTACCCCCTGAGTCCTCTCTCCAGCTCCCTGTAAGGAGCTTAAACAAAAAAGCCCTGACTGAGTGGGAAAGGGGACACCTAGGATACACACGTTCCAGAGGTTAGTTACATTCCTGTGAGTAGGGCATAAAACCTGAGAAGACAGTTGCTTTTAACAAAATCTCAAACATTCAATGTTGCCAGTAAAGACCCAGGAGCCGGATTTTGGGATGAAAAGCCTGCTAGCTCAGAGAGGCAAAGAAAGCACCCAGATGACCTTCCCCGACGGCCAAGGCAGTTCACTGCAATCTCAAAACTCTTCAAACTGAATGTCCCTCCCTTCTACTTCCTGTGTGTCTCTCTATCCATCCTCCTGACTCCCTCTTACACTCTATGTTCACTTCCTGTCAACTGGTTGCTTGCTCCACCTCTTGACTTGATTTAATCCTGTTTACAATACTCAAGCAGAAAGCTCTTGGATTAAAGGTGTGTGCTAGGGTTGAGCCACACCACAACTAGAAACAATGTATTCTGTAAATGACACAATGTTGAGGCTCACAGCATGATCAAATATCCTGCAACAAAAGCCTCTTGCCATTGGTGTTGATCATGTGTATAGTATGATAGCTATTCTTGGTTGTTACCTTGACTACATAATTAAAACCCCAAAACAGAGAAGCATACCCATGAAAGATTTTTGCATAGTTAGAAATGGAAGATGCACTTCTAATCCAGATCTTTGAAACAGGAAGACACATTTTTAATCCAGATCTTTTGAGCTGGGAAAAGCCACCTCTAATCCAGGACACGCCTTCTGCTGGAAAGCCTATATATAAGGACACGGGGGAAGGAAGCTTTCCTCTTTGCATTTTGCTCTTCCTTCTTAACAAGCCCATTCCTTCCCTGGCATTAGAACCTACTTCTTCAGGATTCTGGCATATACTGAAGAAAACGGAAACATCCACCTTCATGAACCGAATGACTGCCGGATGCTTGGTTCATTCCATGGGCAGCCATCATTGGATTAGGTAGACCACAGCACATAAATCATTCTAATAAATCATGTTTATATCTAAGTGGATCTCTAAATATAGATCTAGATAAATTATAGATGTTCACTCTACAAGTTCTGATACTCTAGAGAACCCAGACTAATACATCTACTGTTGAAGACATTTAATGGTTTGGGCTGACATCAGGTTCCTGGGGTAGAATTATGGCTAATTGTCTTGCTTGGTTTCAGATCTTGTGTGTCACATAAAGAACAAACTTGATGTCTTAGTCAGGGTTTCTATTGCTACAATGAAACACAATGACCAAAAAGCAAGTTGAGAAGAAAGGGATTTATTTGGCTTAGACTTCCATATTGCTTTTCATCATTGAAGGAAGTCAGGACAGGAACTAAAACAGGGCAGGAGCTGATGCAGAGACCATGGAGGGTGCTGCTCACTCACTTGCTCCTTATGGCTTGTTCACCCTGTTTTCTTGTAGAACCCAGGACCACCAGCCCAGGGATGGCACCACCCACAATGACCTGGGCTTTCCTCCATTGATCACTAATTGAGAAAACGCCTTACAGCTGGATCTCATGGAGGCATTTCCTCAATTGAGGCACCTTCCTCTCTGATGACTTTAGCTCGTATCAAGTTGACACACAAAACTGGTCAGTATGCTAGGCAAAAGGTGTATAACTGTTATAGGGCAGTCAACTGCTTTCTGGTTGGGTTTATGCCTGCTCTGAAAGAGGGAACTCACTTTGTTATTGTTGTTTTGAGTCAGAGTCTCGATTTATGGTCTTAGCTGGGCTGGAACTCGTAAAGATCCACTCACCTCTGCTCCTGTGTACTGGGGTTAAAGGACTTGACCACCATGCCTTGTGGAAATCCCATTTTGTATTGTAACTCAGGCCAAAAGCCCAAGGCTAGGGGAAATGACAAGCCTCAGCAAGGAAGCAGCTATTATTTACTGTTAAGTGAATATGATGCGGATAGCCTCCTGTCGTCCACGTGTTTGTTCACACCATGAATTACTGGTACTGTCACTCTTGATTTTTGAGGTAAACATCTTTTTCCTCCTCAGCAGTCAGTGGTTACTATAGACAATAGAGATAGCTGATCAAATTCCTTAGTTTAAATGATTATTGCTGTAATACAGTGGATTATTGTTCAACCAGAAGTGTGTGTGTGTGGGGGGGGGGGGGAAAGACACTCTCTCCAAGGTTCAGGATACATTACAGAAGAAGATGTGCAAAGAGTGTGAGAATCAGATGGGAGGCATGGTAGAGCACGCTTTTAATTCCAGCACTGCAGAAGCAGGTGGATCTCAGAATCCAAAGCCAACATGGTCTACAGAGTGAGTAGACTGGGTTCCAGGACAGCCAAGACTACACAAAGAAACCCTGTCTTAGAAAACAAAACAAGCAAACACAAAAGATTGTGAGAATCAGAGGAAGGAATAGAGTGTTGTTTAGCTGTTTCCTCCAAACTGAATCCTTCCCTACTGGGAAAAGGAGGAAGGCCCATAAGACTAAGGATCTGAAGCAAACTTACAAAACTAAGGAAGTTCCTGAAAGTTACAAGATTTTCAAAGACTCATTTCCAGGTTATAAAGTAGTAACAAAACCCTGCCTCGAAAAACAAAAAGCAAAAACAAAGTAGTAACAATGGCTAAGAACTCTACAGTCTCTGAGCTTCCAAACAATGGCTAAGAACACTACAGTCTCTGAGCTTCCGAGTTGTATTGAGGGTTACAGCTTTCCTGTGTCTTGTCCACAGAAGTTCATGCTGTGAACTTTTGAGTAATTTGTGTTATTTATTGTTTTGCACTCATCCACACATCTGTAAGTAATAAATTCATTGGTTCATTAAGTTAGACTTGGGTAATCTTTTTCTTTTTTTTTTAAGATTTATTTATTTTACGTATTCACCATTGCTCTCTTCAGGCACACCAGAAGAGGGCATCAGACTCCGTTGCAGATGGTTGTGAGCCTCAGGAAGAGCAGTCAGTGCTCTTAACCACTGTGCCATCTCTCCAGCCAGATTGGTAGTCTTTACAAGGAGTTAAGTTAGAGTTATTTCTTTGGTTGGTGTGTCATTGATATTCTCTAGAGTGAATAGTTATTTGCTCGTGTCTCTATAGTGCTGATCACACAACTTCTAGACAATTTAACTCAACTCTGTCTGAAAATAAAAAGTAAAACAGAGAGCTGGATATATCTCAATGGTATACTGCTTACCTAATATCTGTGAGGCTGTAGGTTTAATCCCTGGTACTCAAGATCTAGAAAAAAAGGGATCATATGTTCATATTTTCTGTGTCTACAATCACAAGTGAAATATCTTCCTTCCACATTCAAAACCTCTCCAAAATTAATATCACAAAAACCAGGCATTAGCCTTATGAAAGAAGTACCCTCCCTTGTTTTGTTTTGTTTTGTTTTGTTTTGGTTTGGTTTGGTTTGGTTTGGTTTGGTTTGGTTTGGTTTTTTTTGGTTTTTCGAGACAGGGTTTCTTTGTGAAGCCCTGGCTGTCCTGGAACTCACTCTGTAGACCAAGCTGGCCTCGAACTCAGAAATCCGCCTGCCTCTGCCTCCCAAGTGCTGGGATTAAAGGTGTGCACCACCACTGCCCAGCAGAAGTACTCTTTTTTTAACTTTTAAAATTTATTTTATGATTTCATGCATATGTCTGTGCACCATGTACATGCTTAGTGGCCAAAAAGGCCAGAAGA
This sequence comes from Rhabdomys pumilio, assembly GCA_030674055.1. Lineage (NCBI taxonomy): Eukaryota > Metazoa > Chordata > Mammalia > Rodentia > Muridae > Rhabdomys > Rhabdomys pumilio. The sequence continues at coordinate 8,487,862 of JANHMN010000006.1, read as the reverse complement.
GGGTATCAGATCCCTTAGAACTCAGTTCTGAACAACAATGTGAGTGCTGAAACTGGAACAAGGGTCCTCTGGAAGAATGACTAACGTTCTTAACCTCTGAGCTATCTCTCCAGCCCCAAGAAGTATTTATCTGTCAGTTTATCTATTTAGTTAGTTAGTTAGTATTTGTTTGGGATAGGAGCTCCTTGTAAAGATCATGCTGACCTTGAACTCATGGAGAGCCTTCTGTTCTGCCTCATAAGAATTGGGGTTACATGAATGCCCCCACTCCTCTTACTTAGAGCAAAGGAAGTGTGTGTGTGTGTGTGTGTGTGTGTGTGTGTGTGTGTGTATTAAAACTAAGAACAAGGCTTTGTACACGCTAGGCAAATGTTCTCCCTGAGCTGCAGCTCTAGGCTTTGTTGATGTTATTCCCACCCCCATCCCTACGAGGAATTCATTTTTAGTTTGAGAAAGAAACTAAGTTGCCCAGCCTGGCCTTGAATCTTTTGCTCAGCCTCCAGAGTGACTGAGGTTACAGAATTGCAACAACAAAGCCTGGGGAAAGACACACTCTTGCCAAAAAATTTAACTCAATTTGCCCTAAGCCACGACTCAGTGTCCACTTGTCAGAAAGAGTAAGGACAAGAGAGAAGTTAGATGACACCCTATGGAAGTGCCAGCCTACTTCAGAACTTGGAACCTGCAGAGTAACTGGTCTAGTGACATCAAAAGTCAAGCCCTGATTGGTGTGGTGGTTCACACCTGCAGTCATTGCATTCAGTAGGCTAAGGCTAGAAGATAGCCATCAGCTAAAGCCGAGCCCTAACAACACAGCAGGGCCCTGCCGCTGAAAGAGCCACAAGAGGCCAGGTGTACGGACTCTGGAAAGCTTAGGAGACAGAGGTAGGCAGGGCTTTCTACAAGTCTGAGGTCAGTCTAGTGTAGACGCTGGGATCCAGGCCACTTGGGGATACATATTGAGACCCTGTCGAAAGAGAGAGAGAGAGAGAAAGAAAGGAAGGAAGGAAGGAAGGAAGGAAGGACAGACAGAAAGTCCAACAAATTCTCGTATGCTTGTAGTTCTAGAAATCATGAGGTAGAAGCAGAGGGTCATGAGTTCAGAGCTGGGAAGTCTGAGGCTAGCTTGTTCAGAGCTGGGAAGTCTGAGGCTAGCTTGTTCAGAGCTAGGAAGTCTGAGGTTAGCTTGGTCTAATGAGACTCGGTGTGAGAGTGACTAAGAGAATGCATGCAGATGAGCAGCAAGGCGTATGTGCTTCTGATCCCACCTCCTGGGTGGCTGAGGCAGGAAAGTCAAGGCTAGCCTGGACTACACAGTAGGTCCTGCTCATAATACCCCTTATACAGAGAGTAGATGGGCATGTAACATATGTACACTTCCAGCACTGGAGAGAGAGGCTGAGGCTGAGGTGGAAGCATGGACATCCTGAAGATTCAACAATAAGAAACAGATTCCCCAATTTTTTTTTTTTTCATTTCATTTTGAGTCTCAAGAAATAGCCCTGGCAGGTCTAGAACTCAATCTGTAGAACAGGCTTGTCCTAAACTCACAGGAATCTACCTGCCTCTGCCTGCTGGGGACTTAGGTTAAAGGTGTGAGCCAGCACACTTGGGTCATTATTTATTTATTTATTTATTTATTTATTTATTTATTTACTACAGGGTTTCTCTGTGTAGTCTGGAACTTGCTTTGTAGACCAGGCAGGCCTTAAACTCAGAGATCTGCCTACCTCTGCTTTCTGAGTGCTGGGACTAAAGGTGTATGCTACCACCACCCATTGAATTTCCCAATTTCTAACACTGAGCAAAGATTCGAAACAGAGATTTCTTCAGAGGGGAAATATAACATGTCAAAAGTCGGTAAGAGGTTGTGTGTGGTGGTACAAGCCTATAATAACAAAGTCTAGGGTCACAGCATTTTTGGATCAGGACTTCACAGAGGCCAGCCTGGGCTACAGGATCCCCTATCTGAAAAACTAACAACAACAACAACAACAACAACAAAACAGCAAGCATTGAAAAGATGCTCAACATCATTAGTCATCAAAGAAACGCAAATTTAAAGCATAGTGAGATGCCACTTTACACCAAAGAGGCCTGGGGAACTCAGAGTCCTCACTCACAGCTCCTGGGAGAGTGACCGGTTAAGCACCTCTGGTGAACACTAAGCAGCCTTTTTCATCCGGCATAGCAGTTCTACTCTTAGGTACACACCCACGAGAACTGTGGTGTGTGTGCACACAGGCACTTACACCTCACACCCACGAGAACTGTGGTGTGTGTGCACACAGGCACTTATACCTGGGGACTGGAGGGAGATCTGGTTCAATTGCTTAAGAATGGGGACTGTGCTTGCAGAGGACCCAAGGCTCATTCCCAGTACTGGATGCAGGCAGCTCACAACTGCTTGTTGTTATATAATTATAGTTCTGGGGAGATCTGATACCTTTTGTTGGTCTCTAGGGACACTGTATTCAAGTGCGCAAACCTCCACTGAGACACACACACATAAGAAAAAAAGTAGAGCTGTGTTATGGCTAATTTTGTTCATAATATATTTAGCCAACTGATGCACCTTATGAAAATTAAACCTTTGTACTAAGTGAAACAAACAAACAAACAAACAAACAAATGCTAGGCTGTGGTGGTAAATGTTTTTAATCCCAGCACTCGGAGGTAGAGATGTGCAGACCTCTGAGTTCGAGGCCAGCCTGGTTCTACAGAGTGAGTTCTAGGACAGCCGGGGCCACACAGAGAAACCTGACTCTAAAAAACAAAAACAGTCACAAACAATCCAACCCCAAATCAAGAAATGTGAAGATGAATGCTCATGGCAACATTTTATATGGTCCTGAAGTGACAGCAAAGCCAATGGGAAACACCATATGGTGTAGGCACACTGTGGAGGGTCTGTCACTGAAAAAGTGAGGAGTCAGGACTCAGCACGTAGGTGGACCTGGAGACCAAAAAACAAAGCCAAAACAAACTCACAGAGGTAAAGAGCACCAGGCTTGACTACTTAGGCTTGCAGTTTCAGCACAAGGGAGGCTGAGAAAGGACCAAGTGTGCTAATGAGACTGTCTGGAGGAGAGGAGGGAGAGGACAAGGAACAAGAAAAGGAAAAGGCTAAGTTAAAGATGTTGGATATTAAAAGCCTTACACTTATAAATGTAGTTTATGGATTTATTTATTTACTTTTGTTATTGGTTGAGTTGTTTGTTTGTTTGGACAGGGTCTCTCTATGTAGCCCTGATTGTCCTGGAGGTTGCTATGTAGATTAAGCAGGTCTCAAACTCACAGAGCTCCTCCTACCTCTGCCTCTCTAATGCTGGAATTAAAGGCATGCATCAACCCGCTCAATCTAGCCTTTTTTATCTTGAGATAGAATCTTATTAAATAGCCCAGCCTAGTCTTAAACTTTTACAGCAATCCTTCTGCCTCAGCTTCAGTGCTTGTATAAGAGACATGAGCCAGGATGTAGTGGCTCACACCTTTGATCTCTGCACTCAGAGGCAGCAACAGGCAGATCTCTGACCAGCTTGGTCTACAGAGCAAGTTCTGGGACAGCCAAGGCTACACAGAGAAACTTTGTCTCAAAAAGCAAAAAATACTCTAAAGGGGGCTGGAGAGATGGCTCAGAGGTTAAGAGCACCGATTGCTCTTCCAGAGGTCCTGAGTTCAATTCCCAGCAACCACATGGTGTTCACAGGCGTCTTCAACTCCAGTTCCAGGACTTTCATCACCCTCATTCACATGTACATGAAGACAAACCACCAATGCAAATAAAATAAAGTATTAAAAAAGAGAGACACAAGCCACCACTCCTTGTTCTGTATGTCTTTATTGTTTGTGTGTGTTCAGAGGATAAGACTAAATGTCTTTCCTTAGATATTGTCCACTCCTTCCTTCCTTCCTTCCTTCCTTCCTTCCTTCCTTTCTTCCTCTCTTTCCAGTCTCTTCACTGGCCTGGAACTTGGCAAGCGGGCCAGATTTGGGGCCAGTGAGCCCCAAAGACTTTCTAGTCTCTGCCTTCCCAAGATTCAAGAACACATCAAACCTAGCCTTTATTTATTTACAGCATGGCTTCTGGAAATTGAACTAATGTTTTTGTGCTTGCAAGGGTAGTAGTTTACTGACTATTTTCCTAGATTCATTCATATTCTCTCTCTCTCTCTCTCTCTCTCTCTCTCTCTCTCTCTCTCTCTCTGAGCATATATGTGTTTGTGACATGGAGGTCAGAGGTTGAAATAAGATGTCTTGTTCAGTTTTTCTCCACCTTCTTTCATTTAATTAAAAGAATATTATTAGGCACGATGGCACATACTTAATTCTGGCATTTGCGAGGCGGATGCTTCTATTTGCCTCTATGAGTTTGAAGCCAACCTGGTCTATTGAACAGAAACGCCCACCCCTTACTCGATGTCTAGATACCATATAAAAAAGAAAAACTAGACAAGAAATCAAACAGAACCACTTAGGACTTGGAGAAAGAGCAGGGAAAGGCAGGAATGGTCTGGTAAAAGTCAGGAAGCAGAACAGCTTCTGGGATGTCAGAAATATTCAGAACCATGCGGAAGGCTCGTGCTAGGAGAGCAGCAGAGGACTCCTGAAGGACAAGGGGAAGGGGGCCATACTCAAGGACACAAACGTGGGGTCCAGGCACACTCAGCTTTGACTCTGCCTCCCTAAAGTAACAGACGTTTAAGGACAGAGAACAGAGCAGAACAGCCAAGCAGTGGTGGCACACGCCTTTAATCCCAGCACTTGGGAGGCAGAGGCAGGAGGATCTCTGAGTTCGAGGCCAGCCTGGTCTACAGAGCGGGTTCCAGGACAGCCAGGCTACACAGAGAAACTCTGTCTCGAAAAACTAAAGCAGAGAGAGAGAGAGAGAGAGAGAGAGAGAGAGAGAGAGAGAGAGAGAGAACAGAGCAAAACTATTTTCCCAGGAGCTTTAAAGTGGGTAACAGGCTGAGCATGGAGGAGAACACCTTTAATCCCAGCACTCTAGAGGTGGAGGCAAGAGGATTTCTTTTCTTTTTCTTTTTTTTTTTTTTTTTTTTTTTGGTTTTTTGAGACAGGGTTTCTCTGTATAGTCCTGGCTGTCCTGGAAGCAAGAGGATTTCTACGAGTAAAAAACAAACAAACAAAACCCCAAATTATTATTCTTATCATTCTAGGGGCAAATGGTGGGTATTTGTGGCAGAAAAACATTATAAAGTAGTTTTTCTCCATTCACCTTCGGTAGCAAGCAACCAGCACCTTTTATTTTATTGCTATTTTGGGGACAGAGTCTCTCTGTGGAGTCTGACTCACCGGGACCTCTCCAGGCTGATCTCCTCAGGACTGAGGTTAAAGACGTGCATCACCACACCTGGGTCCATGTATTTTCATTCCATGTATATTTATTTGTTGTTTATTTTTTTCTTCGAGACAGGGTTTCTCTGTGTTGTCCTGGTTTTCCTGAAACTTACTCTGTGAACCGTTCGTCTTGAACCCAGAGAGCCGCCTTCCTCTGTCTCCTGAGAGCTGGGATTAAAGCTGTGTGCCACTATACCCTGGCTCACCTTGTCTTTTGACAGAAAGTATCTGGCTGAACCTGGAGGTTGTGAATTTGCCACACTGGCTGGAGACGGCGATCTGTGGGTCTCGTGACTCTTCTTTTCTTGGTTGGATTTACAGGTAAGCTTTGTTTTCCTGTGTTGTTGATGTTGTTTTTTAATGTGGGTGCTGGGGCTCAAACTCAGGTCTTTATCCTTGCACAGAATTTCTTTAGTGAGCCCTTTCCCAGACCCTAGAATGTTTCCATTTCTATGAATTGCCCAAAACAGACAGATCTATAGAGACAAAGATTAGCTTGGTAGATGCCGCGTGCCTGAGGAAGGAGAGGCATGAGGACTGGCTGCTCATGGGAAGGGTTTTTTTTCTTTTTCTTTCTGAAATTATAATATTACACCATTTCTCGATTTCCTCTCCTCCCTCCAAACCCTCCTGTATACCCCTCCTTGCTCTCTTTCAAATTCATGTCTTGTTAACCTAATTGTTGTTACATGCATATGTATATAGAGCCGTTTGTGAATATAACCAGCTCGGTCTGTACAGTGTTACTCCTATGTATGTTTTCAGGGCTGAGCACTGGGTATTGAATAACCAACTGGTGTGCTCTCCCCTGCAGAGGATGGCTCCTCCCACTCTCAGCCCTCCTTGGTTGTCTGTGGTTCTTTGTGTAGTGTTGAGGCCTCATGGGCTTTCTCCTTCCACTGTTGGCATTTTTTATTGTTGTTGTTTTTTGAGACAGGGTTTCTCTGTGTAGACCCTGCTGTCCTGAAACTCACTTTGTATACTAGGCTGACCTTGAACCCAGAGATCCACCTGCCTCTGCCTGGAATTAAAGGCTAGCATTGAAGGCATTCACCACTTCTGCCTTACTTCCTGACTTTCTCAGCACAAAAAGCACCATCCCACCTCTTACAGGGTTGGCCTCCTGCAGGCTGCTTCTCTGCCTGTGTTTTTATGTCTTGTTGAAGGGAGAGACAGTTGGGTGAGTTGTAAAAGTCAACTCTTACACAGACTAAAGGGACATCTCCCTTTGTCTGAGCCTGTACTCCAGGCTACTCAAGCCTGGCATTCTCCCACAGCCACCCAATGGAGTCAGGTTAGGGACGCATCCAACAAAGTCACGTACTTAGTGGACAGCTCTAGCTGTCCTGCTCGACCTAGTGCCAGGCTTGTCTGACATACATTTTGTCTTCCAATACATTTTGTAGATGTTTGTTTTGTTGATTTGGACTCAGCATTGCACACTGCCAAAGTTGTCTTTGTATATATGTCTCAAGTATCCCAGGATGGTCTTGAACTCCCAATCACCCCGTTTCAAATATTAAGTGTTAACATTACAGACATGTGTCTTGAACGAAAACTTTCAAAACAAGTAAAATACAGGCTGGGAATGAGGGCAGGATAGGGTGGAGTTAGGAATTGTTTTTTGATGTTCTTTGAGCCAGAGAATTGTGTGCACTGCCCCTTGTTGTAGGAGCTCTCCAACTGGCTGGGACCAGACTGAGAAGCAACAGTATCTCAAGGGATCATGTTTTTAGGGGGATAGGCAGGGTTTACATGTTCTTAGAACAGCATCAGGGAGACCTCTAGTAGGAGGCATCTTCTACGTTGATATGAACATGTGTTTGCCTAACAGGGAAAGGCAGAGAGACCAGCAGGAGTATAGAGCTGAGGGAATGCGGCCTATCTTGGCACCAGGCCACATCCACAGGATTTTGCAAAGTGATATTTGAGGGGAAGGAAACTTGGCAGTGGCAGTTGGAGGCCTTGGAGTCCGAGCTATATGGGGCAGCTTAGAGACAGTTTTTGGTACAGGAAGACAACTTTGCTACAGGGCTGCCTGACTTCTGATCTGGCCTGCCTGGCCTAACTTAAGTGTAAGTTAGCTCTGGAGAACCCCCTAGGTGGTGACATGAAGGAAGCAACTCATGGATTCCCATGAAGGGGTGGTCACCATATGCACTACCTTTACTTGGAGTAAATATCAGAGGCCTCATCGGCTCTGCCAAGCCCTGACTGAGAACAAAGAGTATAGACTGGGCAGGAGTAGGAAGTTTGGCTGTGTGCTCTTCATGTCTGCAAGATGAAAATAACAAGGGTGTCCATTCTAGCGGGTTAAATGAGACAGTGTCTTGGATGAGGATAAGCTACTACTGTTTGTGGAATACAACAATCACGGCCTGTACCAGAGGTAGGGTCCTTTCTGGGCTTGGGATGTATTTCTAGTGCTTTCAGATAATAGCAGACTGTTTTCACTATACAGGCAAAACCCCATCAGTGTCCTTCCACGGCACCCTGGTTCCTTCCTTCCAAGGCTCTGCCTGGTCAGGCCTCTGAGCTTTTCTATCTTCATTTGAGCCTCTTCTCCAACTTCCAGCCCCGGTCCCATGCTCTAGAACTGTGGTCAGCTCCTCCAGTCCGGTGTTTCTCTGAGTTCTTCTACTTGTGTCCTCCCTCCCTGCCTATTCCTTTATATCCTTCAGTATCCCCCCTCCCCCCAAAGTCCTTTCCAGATGCCTGGTGCTCTCCTAGCACTTCTAGTTACAACAAGTATTTGCTGAGCCAACAAATCAAAAGGGAACAGTTCTAAAAGAGGTTGCTGTATGGCCAAGAATCCTGCAGGTACCTTGCATCAGAGCACCTGAGAAAAGACCCATGGGTCACAGAGGAAGAAATGGGGGCTAAGGTAATGGCACTTGGCTTGACAGTCATATCTCCACACATCTATGTCTGACATGCCTAGCATTTCACAGCATCCGTAGGGTGTGTAGGCCCAAATGAGGATGGAACCCACCACACCTGTGAAAGTAATGGTCCTGAGACCTTGTACAAAGGGCTTGACCTAGTCCTTAATACTTTGTAGACTAGTAAAGGGTTAAAGGATCAGATGTGTGTCAAGCGCTCACTCAGTGGTGCTGAATGCACAATACACGTTTAACAAGCATTTATTCTCATCTGTCTCCAGGTGAGATGTGCAGGCCTGGGATAGGTTGGTTTTTATGGTTGTTTTTTTTTTTTGGTTTTTCGAGACAGGGTTTCTCTGTGTAGCCTTGGCTGTCCTGGAACTCACTCGGTAGACCAGGCTGGCCTCGAACTCAGAAATTCGCCTGCCTCTGCCCCCCCAAGTGCTCGGATTAAAGGCGTGCGCCACCAGGGATAGGTTCTTGAGTTGTGATAAGCAGAGAAGAGCCAGGTCTACACCCCAGAACTTCATCCTTTTCCTGAGACAGGAAAGCAGCCCTGTCTCACTTGAAGATCCTGCTGAGAATATAGAAGCTGAGAAGATACTCAACTAAGCTCCAGTAAGCACACTGGTTGAGTCACTGTGGTAGACAGTTTTATAGTAGGAGGGAGGGAGGGCCTCCAGGGGTTACCCAGGGAAGTCTGATTTTTCTCTGGGGTCCCAGTTTTGTTCCTGTCAGTAACTAGGTCATCCTGAATGGAGGGGATGACAAGAGGTTAGGGAGAGGGTTCCTGCAGGGTAGTAGTGTGCAGACATCAGCTAATCTCCCTCAGTACCTTTAGTTAACCCTTTGTTCCCTGAGGCCAAAGATTGCCTGGCAGAATATCTCACATTTTGCTCTCCCCAGAGCCTGGTGCATTGCCTAGACTGCAGGAAATGGTTGCTGAAGGAAGCAATGAATTACATTTCAGTATTCTCCAAGTACTGTCTGTAATTGTTAAGGATAGAGTGTTAGCCTTGTTTCAGGATCCTCCCAGTTGCCTGTGACTAAGAGACCACAGGTGAGGCGGAGAGGCTGGGGGCTGAAAGATAACTTCTTCAAGGTCATCCAGTGACGGTTGCAAGTACCTCAAAATGGCTAGGCACTGGGAAGAACCTTGCAGTGATTAGCATTGGGGTAAATGCCAGTTAGAAATGACCTGGCTCACATGATTACTTCTGAAAAAAGGAACCAGTGAGAGGTTTCCTATTGAATTGCTTGATGGTGTTAGCAGGAGTTACTCTTCCATAGAACAAAAGGCCAGACTCCATGGGATAGGGCCCTAGCTTTTCTCTGGCTGGTTTTAGCAGCAGGGAAATCTGCCAGTCAACTTTGCTGGAAATGTGTCTCCTTCTTTAACCGAAGGGACCCGAGGTCACAGTAACCTCTTCATTCTTGCTTCTGTCGGGCACCTTCTCTCAGGAAACCCACTGGCTCCCTTGGCAGGGCCAGAGCTCCAGCATTACTGAAGGTATGCTGAAGGCTTATTTTTGAGCCTCCCTTAATGGATTGTGGGTCTTGGACAGCAAACAGCTGGAAGCATCCTGAGTTGCTGCTTGTTGGGATCAGTCACCAGGTGAAGGCCAGGCAAGGATGGAGTTTGACTCAACCATTGCAGACACCCAACCAGTGCAGATACCCGGCAGGGGAATGCCAAAAGTGGCTGTTCTCCCTGGTGGGGTCTAGTTACCAGAGGGCCCCCGGTAAACACTCTACTGGGGCAATAACTATGCACATTACTAAGCCTCTGGAGGAATGGTGGTCACGTGGCCATCGAGGGCGGCGCCCTCAGCTTTAAAATGAACTCCAAATCACCGAAGGCTTTCTGGAAGAGGCGGGAATTCTTGTGCGGTCCAATATGGCTTTCTCTCAACAACAAGGATGCGCTTAACGCTCTAGGGACCAAGTAATGCCTGAGGTGAGCTTCTTGCTGTGAAGCAAACCCAGGAAGCAGCAGGGTCCGGGAAGGGAGAAGAGCCTCCGGGGACTGGAGCTGCGGGACCAGGCCTGGCTTGGATTCCCTGACCTGTCCTTCCACTGTCTTTGAGGAATGGACGCGCTACAGCCCTACTAGGTCAGGGCGGCGGGGCCCTGGTGCTGAGTGCGTGCTCTGAGGGCCCCGTCATCCTAACGCTGAGTGTTCCTAGGCCGGGGGTTTGTGCCTTTCATGCTTGGCCAGACCGTCCAGCTTGTCGGCTGTCCCCGTGCAGTCCCGCAGGGGTCCCGATGCCTGGGCCTCAGGGGCGAAGCGCGCTCGAGAGGGCCATCTGCCTGGGTGCGGAGAACTGCAGCGTCCGCTGTGCGAGGCGCTGCCCCTCCCGGCCCCCAGCCCCGCGCGCCCGCACCTCTCCAAGCCCGCCAGCGCCCGCAGCCCGGGCCGCCGTGCCAGGCCTAGACCCAGACCCACACTAGGCGCGGGAGGCGGTGCAGGGATTAGTGGACCCCTCCCCCAGAACTCCCCTCGCCCCGCCCGGGGCAGCGAAGACCCCTGGGCCCGAGGGTGGCGAAGGAGCTTCGTCCCCGCGGTGTCTGGACTAGGGGCTCGGCCTCGCTGGGCGGCGGCTGCACGGCGGCAGGCCGAGGTGCGGGCGCGCTGTTCGACTGCATCCCGGCCGGGGTGCGGGGCGTGGGCTCAGTGCTGCGGGGTCTCTCGGCCTCGTCCCTGGGCTGAGGCCACGGTCCTGCGGCCAGTGCCCTGGGCGGGTAACCCAACCCAGCTCCCCGGAGCCGCTCACCCCGCACGGCCCGGCTTGGGGAGGGAGAGCAAAAGAGGGAAGGGGGAAGGGAAGGGGTGGTGGGTGAGGGGCTGTGGGGACCGCAGGGCCGAGTCCCCGGCCTGCCCGCGCTGCTCCAGGGTGGCTGCCCCAGATTCCCGGGAGGAGCCAGCTCCCTGCCTCGCGGGCGTCGAGCCTGCGGCTGAAGGGAGCCCCAGGGCTGTTACAGGCTTGGCTCGGGGAGGCAGACCCGAGCTGCTGCCTCCATTTTGTTTCCTGTTCAGCTTGGTCTGTAGTGGTGGTGGTGTGGGTTTGGGGTGCGGCTGGGCAAGTGGGTTCACCTGCGGCCACGTCTGCTCGGGGCCTGGGGCCTCGAAGACCCTATCCCAAGCCCCCAGGTGAGCCCTACAGCGAGAGGGGGGTTGCCTTGGCCTCGGGTCGAAACCAGCGGGGCTGAGGGCAGGTGCCCAGTGGATGGGGAGCCCGGGCTGTAACCTAAGATGGAGGCCGGGGCTGACGCGGGCCTGAGCGAGGCCGGCAGGCCAGGCCTCAGCCAGGCCAGGTGTCTCCGGGGTTGGGGTTCAGGATGAGTAGGGTGCGGTTAGCTGTGTGCAACCAGGGGCTGGCGCTGCGCCCCGAGGTAGGTGAAGGGATCGCAATGCCACCCACGACGCCCGCAGGCCCCGACACTCCCGGGAGGCGCGCGAGGCCCCCAGGGAGCCTGCCTCAGGCCCCGCCCGGGCAGCAGGGCCAGCCCGTAGGCCCCGGCCCTGAGCGGGCGCACAGGGGGAGGGGAGGGGGCGGCAGCAGCAGCCACGCTGATTGGGCCGCCCGCTCGCGAGCCCGCACTTCACCCGCCCTGAACCCCGAAGAGTGAGGCATGGGGAGCGCGCGCGGGGTGGGGGGGCGGTGGGAGGGCGTGCGCGCGCACCCGGGGCCTCGGTCGCACGCGGGCCGGTGCGAGGCGCTCTCCTCAGCACGCGCCGCCACGGGGGCGCGCGCGGTGGGGGTGTGAGGAGGAGGAGGAGGAGGCGGTGGCGGCGGAGGAGGAATAGGCCGGGGCAGGTCGCGTTCGCTGCCTTCTTGCCTGGAGAGAGACGAGGGGGGAGGGGGGTGCGGCGAGCGGCTCCTCTCTCTGTCCTCCGCTCCGCTCGCGCCCCAGTGTAATGAGGGTCACCCCCTCCCCCCAGCTGGCCCGGGAGGGGGCGCGGGGCACGGTAACTAGTGCGCAGGGGTGGGCGACGGGCGCGAGGGGGAGGGAGGAGACAGGCGGGCCGGGAAGATGGTGGTGGCCGTGAGGTGAGGGACTCGGTGGAGGCCCGGTGGCCGAGCAGGGTTGGTGGCCCGCGGCGCTGCAGCCGCGGCGCCCTCCCCCTCCTCCATCACTACCAGCGGGCCTCAGGCCTAGCTGGCCGGGCTGCGGCGAACTTCCTCCCAACGCGGCCCGTGCATCGCCGGCCGTCCCCCGCGCGCACCTCGGCCGCAGCTGACCCTCAGGTAGCTGGCTGGGGGGCGCGGGGGCGGCTGCCCTCCCGCAGCAAACTTTGCTTGCTGCTGAGTGTTGAGGAGTGCCAACAGCGCTGCCGGGAGGTGCTGCCGCGGCTGTGGGAAGGAGCGCGGCCCGGGCAGGCGGCGTCGGCGTCGGCAGCAGCCATGTTTGTCAAGCTGTAGCAGCTGCTGCTACCCTGACTCGGCTCTGCCGACGGCCTCGCTTGCTCTCCCGGCCGTGCCCCTGTGCTTCGGTCCTTGCAGCTGCGAACCCAGTATGTTTGCAGCGAGGAAGGCGAGCTTCGGGGCACACCCGCCTCGGCCAACTCGCTTGAGGCCTGCCTGCGCACGGTAGCTGCAAAGGCTCGGGCGCCGGCTGGGCGCGGGGTGCAGCGCTATTGTGACCGCTGCGCCCAGCTTGCGGAGGAGGAGGAGGGAATACCTTTTTGTGCAGCGTCCAGAAGCTGCCCCCGAAACCCGCAGCCCCTTCTCTTTCAAGAGATTTGGCTGTCGGACCTTGGGCGTGGGGAGGAGAGGAGGGTTCCCGATTGAGATCTGGGAATTTTGACTGCCAAAGGGTTTTAATTTTAGTTCAGCCCCAGTGTCCACCAGCCTGCAGTGCAGGGAAGAGGAACGGGCTGTTTCCATGTGGCAGGATTTACCCAGCTCTGGGAAGATGTAGTTCTCACTGAGGCCATTTTCCTGTCGTCAGCCTGGAGAACTTTTCCCGTCCTTGGAAGTGCAGCAGAAAGGCCACTAGGCCTTCAAAAGTGGCTGCCATTTTGAAAAGAAAACTAAGATGGTTTGTTAACTCAGATTAATTGCTGTGTCTTTTGGATTCCAGGTTGATGCGGGCACAGTATGGATCAGACTTGTGAATTATCTAGAAGAAATTGTCTGCTGTCCTTTTCTAATCCAGTGAATATAGATGCCCCCGAAGACAAGGACAGCCCTTTCGGTAATGGTCAATCCAATTTTTCTGAGCCACTTAATGGGTGTACTATGCAGTTACCGACTGCCAGTGGAACATCCCAAAATGCTTATGGACAAGATTCTCCGTCTTGTTACATTCCACTGCGGAGACTACAGGATTTGGCCTCCATGATCAATGTAGAGTATTTAAGTGGGTCTGCTGATGGATCAGAGTCCTTTCAAGACCCTGCAAAAAGTGATTCAAGAGCTCAGTCGCCAATTGTTTGCACTTCCTTGAGTCCTGGTGGTCCAACAGCACTTGCTATGAAACAGGAGCCCACTTGTAATAACTCCCCTGAACTCCAATTAAGAGTAACAAAGACGACCAAGAATGGCTTTCTGCACTTTGAGAATTTTACTTGTGTGGACGATGCAGATGTAGATTCTGAAATGGACCCAGAACAGCCAGTCACAGAGGATGAGAGTATAGAGATCTTTGAGGAAACTCAGACCAATGCCACCTGCAATTATGAGCCTAAATCAGAAAATGATGTAGAAATGGCCATGGGAAGTGAACAAGACAGCATGCCAGAGAGTAGACATGGTGCAGTGGAACGCCCATTTTTGCCATTAGCTCCTCAAACTGAAAAACAGAAAAATAAACAAAGAAGTGAAGTGGACGGAAGCAATGAAAAGACAGCCCTCCTCCCAGCCCCCATCTCACTAGGAGACACAAACGTTACCGTAGAAGAGCAATTTAACTCAATAAATTTATCTTTTCAGGATGATCCAGACTCCAGTACCAGTACATTAGGAAACATGCTAGAATTACCTGGAACTTCATCATCATCTACTTCACAGGAATTGCCATTTGTAAGCAGTTTTTGGTACAACTTACATATAGACTTGAATATGAATATAAAGGGAAACTAATTTGTCTTTGGTTCAGGTCACAGGTGGAAGCTAACCATGAGCTTTTTTAGGGAAATTTTACTTTGATTTTTAAACCATATCTCTGATATGTGAGTTTGGTTCTTTATAGCTCATTGAGGATTGGCTAATAGTTAATGCTCTAAGGGCATTTGACTGAGGTCAGGGTTACATTTTCAAGATACAGGTAGGTATACATTTGATTCGCTTTAAAAAACAAAACAACAAAACTAAAAAGCTTTGGTCTGCTGATGCCTCAGTTCGGGGAACCAATTCATGGCTTGGAGTCCTGTTTCTGCATAAAGCATGGGCCAGACTTGCTGCAAGTTGAAGTGCATTTTGGGCATAAACTTAACTTGGCTCAGATGGGAAACTTTGACTAGTGCTCAAAACTTAAATGAGATTAATTTTTTCTGAACCACTTGTAAACTTCCAACGGTCTACCCCTTTGATGACTGCCACCGCTGAGTTAGGCTTGATAAGCTTTTCTAGCTTTAAAGTTTGAAGTGTGTCTGTAGATGTGTCTTGTGTTCGCATTCAGGTACATAGAGAAATGGAGAGGAGTGAATGAGTTCCTCAGAGTTCTGTAGTATTGCTGGAGGGTGGGAGCTCCTGAGGTCTTTTTAGAACTTAGAACTTCTTGACTAGTTAATGAGCAGTTGACATCTTTAGATCCAGTTTTATCACTTCTGAAATTAAGTTTCTGAAAGACCACTTTTAGCTTTACATATGTGGTTCTGATTCTGTTTCGGTTCTGACACTACATTGTCGTAGTTACTGTTAATGTCACTAAAGGAGATTATATATTTGTTTAGAGTCAACAGATGCCTGAAAATTATAACATAAGATTTTATAAGACAAATTTTTATAGTATATAGATAATTGTTTTAAGGACATTAAAATTTTATTTTACTTTATACTTCTGTCAATCTCTAAAATTGCAGAGAGTGTGGGTGTGTCACCTTTGTTTCTGTTGATTGATATCAGCTGTGATTTCTTAGCTTGACAGTTACAGATTTTTAAAAATTGCTGTGGTGGATATCTCAAATTTGTGTTGTATTGTCTAGGATATATATTAGAATTTGTAGTTTATTTTGAAAATCAACTGGCAGCTCATAGGTTTTCTTGGGTTCATGATGTGTATTGTACATGTGTATAGTTTTGTCTTTGCTTTCACATATGCATTGGATGTGAGGGTAGAGCTAGAGTCAGTAGGAACATACAGTAGAAACGTAAACCTGAGTAGCTCTCATCAGGTATATGTAGTCTGGTATTGGTCCTATTAAGTACTACAGAGCTGAAGCATAGTGGTTCACACCTATAGTCTCAGCACTCTGGAGTTGTGAACACTCTTGAGTTTCAGGTTACATAGTGAGTTCTAAGTCACCCAGTCTACAGCGTGAGACTTTCTCAAAAAAACCACCCTCCCACCAAAAAACATGACTCTTTTGAATATATTATGCTTCTAACATGGTAGCAAATAAACTTTTATAAATGTAGACATTTTTATTTACTCCTGTTTGTTCCTAGTATAAACCAGCGTGTACATTGTATATATTAGGTGACATCTTGAGAAAATATTAGACCTCAAAGTTTGAACCTTATTAATTATTTAGTCTGTACTGTCTCATTGGATGGGTCTTTATAGCATTGTGGTAAAAAGAGATGTCACAGAAGAGGAAGGTCAAAGCCAGTCAGGTGTGGTGGCTCATGCCTGTTTCCTAGCACTCAAGAAACTGAGGCAGAAGGCATTACTTTGAGGTTGAGGCCAATCTGAGCTACAGTGTTCAAAACAAACAAAAAAAGATGTGGATTTTTAAGGTACTTCAGAGCATTTCAGTCAGAATCGAGTACTACTGGTGTCTAACTGTGGTTCCTGGGGGTTAAACTGAGGCCATCAAGCTTGGTGGCAAGTTCCTTTATCTTCTGTGTGTCATCTTACCAGCCGCGTTGGGTGTGTGTGTGTGTGTGTGTGTGTGTGTGTGTGTGTGTTTGGTTGTTCGAGAAAGTTTTTTTTTATGTAGCCCTGGCTGTCTTGGAACTCTGTAGACCAGATTGGTCTTGAACTCAAATAAATTCATCCACCTTTACCTGAGTGCTGAGATTAAAGATGTGGGTCACACTGCCTAGCTCCTATGTATATGTCTTTAAGACAGTGTGTCCTGTACTTCCTGAGCTTTCTATAGAGCAGAGAATGACCTTGAACTTCTGATCCTACTTCCACTTCTCAAAAGGATGTGTTAGCACCCCTGGTTTTTCTTGCTGTATAGCCTAGGCTGATCTCAAACTCAAATTTCCTGTTGGCATGACAGTCATGTGCCACAGTGTGTGCTCGTCTACTTGTAGATGACTTTGAAACTTTTTAAAAGATTTATTTATTTACTTAATATATATGAGCACACTGTCACTGTCATCAGATCCCATTACAGACGGTTGTGAGCCACCATGTGGTTGCTGTAATTAAACTTAGGACCTCTGAAAGAGCAGCCAGTGCTCTTAACCTCTGAGCCATCTCTCCAGCCTGACTTTGAAACTTTTAACTAAGAATTTCTGATTGCAAACTGATCTTTTCACTTCATGTCATGGTTACTTAAAATGTGATATTAAACTGGATGTTATGGCATATATCAGTAATCCCGGCACTTGGGGGGCTGAAGGCAGGATTTGATTTTGAAGCCAGTCTGGGCTACAAAATGAGATTTAAATGCTCAGTTGTTGTAGCACATTAAAAACAGAAGCAGGTAGATCTCTGAGTTCCAAGCTAGCTACATATACATACAGTTCAAGGTCAGCCAGAGCTATATAGTAAGATGTTCTAAGAAAGGTGTGTGCTAGATTCATTACTCATCCTTGAAGAGTGTCAGCTTTTCTAGAGGACCCAGGTTTGATTCCCAGCATCTGTATCAGGCAGCTCACAACTGCCTGTACCCAGGGAGACCTGATGTTTCTGATGTTTCTGATCTCCGTGGTCACACAAACTCATGTACACATACTTTCATATATATGTATACAGAATTAAAAATATAAATCTTGAGAGGCTGGAGAGATGGCTCAGCATTTAAGAGCACTGGCTGTTCTTTCAGAGGATCCAGGTTTGATTCCTAGCACCTATGTAGTGGCTCATAGCCTCTTGTAACTCTAGTCCCAAGAAATCTGACTTTCTCTTGCCTCCTCAGGCACTGCATGCAAATGGTACATGGATATACATGTAGACAAAATGCTTATACACAAAATAAAATGAAAAAAGTAAATTTTAAAATCTCAAAAAAAAAAATTTAACAAACAGTAAGACAGTGAAATGACACATGCCTGTAATCCCAAAATTTTGAAGGAAAAAGGGTGGTGAGTTCCAGGTCAGATTGGAATGCATAGCAAGGCACTTGCATATGTGTGCGCTCTCGCGCTCTCGCTCGCTCTCCCTCTCTCTCTCTCTCTCTCTCTCTCTCTTCCCCCCTCTCTCTCTCTAACACACACCCCAACCCCCAAACTAAAACTGCACCCTAAACTAAGCATCGACACTAGCTCAGGAGTAGTAGAATTCTGGATTCCCACCCATAGGACCCTAGGTGCCACATACAATAACAACCAACGTAGGATTTGTGTTGACCTGAGAGTGTGTAAAGACGGTAGAGGATATCTGTGGGAGTCAGTTCCCTTACATGGGTCCTGGAGACTGAACTCAGGTTGTTTACCTGCTAAGTCATTTTGATAGCGCCCTTGTGTTTTGTTTAATTTAGTGTGTGTATGTGTCTGCCACAGTACTCACTTGCAAGTCAGAATAACTTGCTGGATTTAGTTATCTCCTTGTCCCTTGTTAAGGCAGGTTCTCTTGTGTATTCTCTGTACTCCTGGCTATCTGGCCCATGAGTTTCCAGGCAATTGTGTCTTTGTCCTTGTTCTATCTGGCTTTAGGAGTGCTGGGATTATAAGTGCAGACTATTGCATCTGGCTTTCTGTGGGTTTGGGGGATCAGGCTTGAAAAGGTAGTAGTTTTACTGATTGAACCATCTTAGGTTTTCTTTTTTTTTTTTTCCTCTTCTTTTCTTCTTTTCATTTCTTTCCCTTCCTCTCTCTCTCTTTCTTTCTCTCTTTCTTTCTCTCTTTCTTTCTCTTTCTTTCTCTTTCTTTCTTTCTTTCTTTCTTTCTTTCTTTCTTTCTTTCTTTCTTTCTTTCTTTCTTTCTTTCTTTCAGAGGGGTTAGTTTGAGCCAGGGTTATTTCTCTGTGTAGCCCTGGCTGTCCTGGAACTTACTTTGTAGATCAGGCTGGCCTTGAACTCAGAGATTTGCCTGCTTGTTGTAGGTCATCAGTGCTGGGATTAAAGACATGTGCCACCACTACCTGGTTTCTTCATTGTGGTTTTGATTTATATTTTTGCTGATAGTTTATTTAAAGCATACTTTTTCTAAAAATTGACTTTATTTGTGGGTGTTCTACCTTCATGAGTACACCACTTACGTGCAGTGGCATTAGAGGCTAGAAGTGGATATCTGACCCTTTGGAACTTGGGTTACCAATAGTTCTGGGCTACTGTATAGGTGCTGGAAAATGAATCCAAATTCTGTGGAAGAACAACCAGTGCTCTTTACTTGTGAGCCATCCATCCTGAGCCATGCTCATTTGTCATTTGCATGTTGTCTTTGCTGAGTATATTAATATGTCTTGTCTGTTTTCAAATTGAAGATAATGGTGACCATTTGATTAATACAGTTCAGGTAAATTGTATTTCTGATCCTTCTGCCTTAGCCTACCACATGGTGAGATAGTACTTTTCAGAGGTTTGTGGTAGGGTGGGTTAGTGTTGGTAATTGTATTTAGGTTTCCAGACTTGCTAGGCAGGTGCTCTACCACTGATATACATATGTATATGTATATCCATCCTTATCCTTACATTTTATTTTGAGAACAGAGTCTTGCTAAGTTGCCTGGTTTGGCCTTGAATTTACTATCCTGTGTCTCAGCCTCCTGAGTATCAGGAGTAGGACTATGCTATAAGACTCAGTCAGTTTTTAAGAATTCCTCCTGTATAGTCTACAACAAGACAGGGTTTCTCTGTGTAGCCTGGCTGTCCTGGAACTCACTCTGTAGACCAGACTGGCCTCAAACTTAGAGATCTACCTGCCTCTGCCTCCCAAGTGCTGGAATTGAAGGCTTGTGCCACCACTGCCGGGTGTGATATACATTCTCTTAACAACTCAACAAACCAATATGTTATTTAACATTTTTTTCTTTTGTTTGAGATAGGATCCCAAGCATGTAGTCCAGTCTGACTTCAAACTCATCGAATGGGCAAAGATGACCTTGAATTCCTAATGTTTCTTTCTCTACCTCCCAGGTACTGAGATTATAGGCACGTGCCACCATGCCTGCCTACTTACAGGTTGTTTTTGAGAGCCTGGGTCTAAAAAAACAGCACTGGCAGTCCTAAACTTGCTGTATAGACCGGCTGCCCTTACTCACAGATCTACCTGCTTCTGCCTCCCAAGTGCTGGGATGTGTGCCACTATATTGGGCTACTTTTTTTTTTTTTTTTTTTTTTTGATCCCATAGTTTACAGGTAGTTTCTATTTTTAGAAACTTGGTTGGAGACCCAGTCAGATCAGATGATACATACTTATATGTCCTAGTATACTGTATCAGGTTTTTATATCTGCTGCTGCTAGATGAAATTAGAAAGGCTTTTAAGGTTCTTTTTATATTTTGGGCTGGTAAGATAGTTCTTGCCTCCAAGGCTGGTGACTTCAATTCCTGGGACCCACATAGTGGAAGGAGAGGACTGACTCTTAGAAGTTTTTCTCTGGCCTCTACATACATGCGTGCACGTGCGTGTACACACACATAGACACACAGAAGTAAATTTATTTATGAGACAAGGTTTTTCTTTGTAGCCCTGGCTGTCTTAGACTTATTATGAAGACCAGGCTGGCCTCAAATTCACAGAGATCCTCCTATCTCTGCCTCCCAAGTTTTTGGAGTAAAAGCTTACACTGTCATGCTCAATCTTTTTTGTTGTTGTTGTTGTTTGTTTTTTTGGTTCTTTTTGGTTTTTTAAACAACTTTTCACATCTCGATGACCTTATATAAAATAACCACAGTGGGCCACTTCCTCCTCCTCCTTCAATAGTCCCCCAGGGTATTGTTGAACTCCATTTCTAGAAGACGGCTGGCCATGAGCTTCGTCTCCTTCTGTCCTCCCCTAGTGCTAGAATTAGGCGTGTACCACCACACTTAGTTTATGCAGGTAACAGAGAGTAGGACATAGGCCTCTACATCCTAGACCAAGTACTTCAACAACAGAACCAACCCTCCAGTACAGTAAAGAATGTTGGAAAGCAGAGTGTCGTGACAGATGCCAGCCAGGGCTGCTTCCAAAGAGGTCTAGATATATGATTAGGCTGCTAGAAGAACATATTTTGGGGGATGAGCTATTTTAATATATTAAATTAAATTAAAATTACTGTTTATATGATATCCCTTACATGCCAGGAACAGTCAGGAAGTAGTCACTCTCTGAGTTACGAGGGTGTATTCTTTATGTTATCTCTGATTTCTTTTCACGCTGTAATTGAAGCTGTTATAGCTCTCTGCTGTAAGTGGACATTAATGTCACACTAATTTTCATCAGCATTTTATACCCAAAGCATTTTTTATTGTTTTGTTTTTTAAACATCTTTAAAATTTTATTTGTACCTAGGGAGCAGTGTCACATGCCTTCCGTTCTAGCATATAGAGAAGCACAGACTGTCGGATCAGTGTAAGTTCCAGGCCATCCAGAACCACATAATGAGACCACGTTTAAAAACCAATAAAAGGCCATTTATTCCCCCGTACAAAATGTATTAAAGACCTGTGTTCTGTGGGATTTGTGTGCACTGTTAGTGTTGAGGAGACTGGAACACAAAGATAGGACTTGCGTATGCAATATCTTATCTCAAAAACCAAAACCAAAGCTGAGCACATGGTAGTCCTGGCATTCAGGAAGCTTGGGCAGGTGGGGTTATAGGACAGCCAATATCAGAGTGAGAATCTGTTTCAAGGTTCCTCCCTATTAAAAAATGGTTATTTTCTTGTCAGTACTAGAGATTGGACCCAGGGCTTTGTTCAATAGGAAAACCCTCTGTACTCCTAGCCTATATGTTTTTGTTTTTTTTTAATTATTTGATATAGATAATTACTTCTATTATGCCATGATCTATAAAGTATTGCAGAACAGTTAAAGGGTAATAGAATTCTGTACTTAAAGTGATTTTTGTTTAAAAGCACCTAGGGCTATGTAGTTCAAGCTGACCTTAAACTAAAGATCCTTTTGCCTTAGCTTGCTGAGTGGATTACAGGTATGTTCTGTCATAACTGGTTTAAAGTGTTTGAAAATAGCTTTAAGGGTAGAAGTGTTATTATAGCAGGGCAGTGGTGCCCCATGCCTTTAATTCCAGCACTTGGGAGGCAGAGGCAGGCAGATTTCTGAGTTCGAGGCCAGCCTGGTCTATAGAGTGAGTTCCAGGACAGCCAGGGCTACACAGAGAAACCCCGTCTCGAAAAACCAAAAAAGAAAAAAAAAAGTGTTATTATACAAGTAAAATTAAGCTTCTGATACTAGTTTTTTGGTAGAAATGATAGAGTCTTTGTTCTCTAGGTAGGCAAGCCTGTCTAACTCCTCCAGTCTTGGCCTCTCAAATACTAGGATTATAGGTGCCAGACTCTATACTCACCTGTAAATGAAGTCTCGATAGGTAGGTACTGTATCAGCTTTGTTGCTATCTATGACATTAAGGATAAACTGACAGAATTATTAGGCAAAGGTAACTTTTTATAGTTGTTGATAGGCTTACATCTACTTTCATTTCCATAAAGAATTGTAACAATTCAGGGGCTGGATAAATGGCTCAGTGGTTAATAGCTGTTACTACTCTTGGAGAAAACTTGATTCGTAAGCTCCTGTGTTGGTTGCTTGCCACCACCTGTGTCCCCGAGCCAGGGTCTTCATTTAGCCTCTGTGGGCACTTGTACACATGTTGCAGACACATGTACAGATACATTAAAAGTTTTTTTTTTTTTTTTTTTTTTTTTTTTTTTGCTATGTATTCTTTTTGAGACAGAGTCTCACTGTGTAGTCTTGGCTGGCATGGAACACATGCAGACCATGCTGGTCTCAGAAATCTCCTTACCTCTTCTTGTGCACTAAGATTAAAGTTCTGTGCCTCCATAAGTAGCAAATACAGATTTTAAAACCCCTGTACTGTTTGATACTACAGTGTGCAATATTGAGTATAGTAACCGCTCAGTTTAGATAGCACTGGGTCTTATCCTTTGTTTTCTCTTCCTGTTTAAAAGTCTCATGTATTCCAGGCTGACTTCTCATTAGCTGTTTTATTGAGGATGACTTTGATCTTGTGAGCTTCTTGCCACTACTTCCAGAGTTCAGGGATTTTAAGTGTGCACCACCATACCCAGTGGTGCTGGCTTAGCATCCTAGGAGTCATGTATGCCAAGCCGGCCTGGTTGCAACTGAATCGCATCTCTATCACAAATTAAAATGTCTTTCTTTGTCTTGAGACGGGCTTACCATGTATTTACTAGCTTAGAACCGGTCTGCTTATAACTTTAGTGATCTTCTGTAGTGTCTGTCTCATCTCTCTCCCTGTCCTCTCTCTCTCTCCCTTTCTCTCTCAGTCTTTCCCTTTCTCCCCCACACCTACTCCAAATACACACATAAACACACACACAATTTGTTGCTTGTTTTTGAGATGTTTTTTGTTAGTAGCCCTGGCCTCAATTGAGGGAATAAAGGCATGCATTACGACACCCATTAGAAAAACATTTTTTGACGTTTTTGTGTGTATATAAGGCTGCTACAGTACACATGTAGAAGGCAGGAAACAACTCAATGGAGCAAGTCTTTTCCTTTTTGTGAGTTCCAGGGATTGTACTTAAATAGTCAGGTTCAACAGTAAGGGTTTCTATTCATTGATCCATTGTGTTAGCAGTTTACCAGTGAAATTGCTGTGCTAGGCTGTGTGTGCTGTGCTGTGCTGTGCTGTGCTGTGCTGTGCTGTGCTGTGCTGTGCTGTGCTGTGCTGTGCTGTGCTGTGCCTGGTTAGTTAACATCTCTCCTTACTATGCCTTCTTTCTAATAAATAGCACAGAGTTGCAGATTATGTGCACTTTAAGATTCTTTGTTCACTTAATACATTATCTCTGTGCTCTAGCCCTTTCATTTTATTTACTTTGCTTTCCTCATGTCGCCCAGACTGGCTTAGAACTCACCTCCTGTCTCAGCCTCTCAAGTGAATGTTGGGATCTTAGGCATGTGCTACTGGGCCTGCTTAGATTTATAATTTAGAAAAGTAAGCCCATTTGCAGTAAAGAGAGTGCTTGCCTTGCATGCAGAATGTTGTGAGTTCAGTCCCCTGCATTCTGTATAAACGGGAGAAGATAGTGCACAGCATTAGTTGTACTACTTTGTGGGGCAAAAGGAGGAGTGTCTCTTGTGAGTTCTAGTCCAGCTAGGGCTATATAATGGAAATCTGTCTCAATGATAAATTTAACAAAAATTCAGTAGGCTAAAGACTAATCTGTTCAGGGGAAGTCATAACCAAGGTACCACTGTCGTAAGGTTACCTGACTTTAAGCCATCAACATGTAACTTGCTTGTATAGATTTATTATCTTCTGAGTTTTGTTTGGATAATTGTTATAAGGATAGAATTTAATTTTCTGTAATTATTTTAAATGATGCCTACAAAGAATTTGAATACTACATATATAAGAAAAAAGTTATGCCAGGCACTGGTGCCACATACCTTCAATCCCAGCACTCAGGAGACAAAGGTAGATAGATCTCCATGAGTTTGAGGCCAGTCTGGTCTACAGAGTGGGTTCCAGGTGAGCTAGGGCTACCCAGAAACTCAAAAACCCAAAAGAATAAACATTAAAAATAAAAGTAAATAAATAAATAAATAAAGAGAAGGAGAACAGTTAATACTATGGTTTGACTATAGTCTGGCATATAACTTAAGCCACTTGGAAGTGCTACTTGGTATAGCACTTAAGTTACTATTGTTTATTATTTTGGTGTTTCTAGACAGGCTTTCTCTATGTATCCTTGGCTGTCCTGGAACTCACTCTGCTGGCCTCGAACTCAGATTAACCTGCTGCCTCTGGAGTGCTGGGATTAAAGGCATGTGTCACCACTGCCTGTCTTAAAGTACTAACAGAGGGCAACATTTTTATAAAAATTGCAGCCGGGCAATGGTGGCGCACGCTTTTAATCCCAGCACTTGGGAGGCAGAGGCAGGTGGATTTCTGAGTTCGAGACCAGCCTGATCTACAGAGTGAGTTCCAGGACAGCTAGGGCTATACAGAGAAACCCTGTCTCAAAAAAAAAAAAAAAAAAAAATTCCAATCATGGCAAATGACTTCTGCTTGCATCTTATTACCAAGTATATTTGTAAGATGAATATGACAATATTCTACCTTCATTTCAGTGACTTTTAAGCTTTAAGCTCAGTGTTTGAAATAAAAAGATTCATTGAAGGGATTCATTAGGTTATTATTTTTAGTAAGTATATATCTAGTATGCAGAATACATTTACCAGAAGTGTTAAAATTGGCTTTTGTCATTTTACTTTGCCTGATAGTGCAGTTAAAATCTAGAAAGACTCATTTTTATATAAGTCTCCGTTGTTTGGGAGGTGCTTATAACAACTTTGTGTGTTTATAATCTTAAGGTGATGTAAGGATGAGTTTATCTTTTCTTTTAAGAGAGGATCTTGCTATACAGACTAGGCTGGCCTTTAACTTGCCATGATTTCAGCTTTTTTGATTTCTTCAGTTTATGTTGGAAGTCTCTTAATAACTGCTGACTGTTCTTTTCTCAAGATGCCTTTGAACCTGTGTCATTCTCAGGGGTTCCTCCCCAATGCATTAAGACATCAGATGCTTTGTAACTATGTTAAAGATTTCTATTTCCATTATATGTTATTTTACTTCTGACAGTAATTTAAAGTTGTCTTATATTTTAAAGAGCAAAGTGTAAGATAAACATTTTCATATGGGAGCTGGCAAGGTGGCTCAGTGAATTAGAGCCTGCTCTTCCAAAACTGGGGTTCAATTCCCAGCACCTACATGGAGGCTTACAATTGTTTATAGCTCAAATTCCAGGGGATCTGATGACCTCTTTTGGGCTCCATGGGCAATCAGGCATGCTTATCGTACACACACACACACACACACACACACACACACGCATGCAAAACATCCAAGTACATAATACTTAAAACAGTTTTTTTTTTTTCACACAGGATAGGTTATCTGTTTTTTAGACAGTATCTTCTGTGTTGCTCAGGCTCACCTTATAGTTTTGGTATCAGATGATCCTTTTGTTTTACCAGCCTGACCAGAAGAGGGCATCAGATCCCATTACAGATGGTTGTGAGCCACCATGTGGTTGCTGGGAATTGAGCTCAGGACCTCAGGAAGAAGAATCAGTGCTCTTAACCGCTGAGCCATTTCTCCAGCCCTACCTTATCATATTTTATGTGTGATATGTAGGCCACTATAATGTATCTACCTAAAGAACTACCAGTTAGGTATGGTGGTGCCTACCAGCAATTCCAGCACTTTGGTCAAACCAGGAGCTCAAAAATATTCTTGTTTACACTGTGAATTGGAGGACAGCCTGGGCAACATAAGACCCTGTCTCAAAATTAAGGGGGAGCCAGCAAGATGACTGCCCAGGAAAATGCACTTGCCATCAAGCCTGATAACCTAGTCTTGGAACCCGTGAAAAGGTAGAGAACCAATTTCCACATATATTTGTATTCATACACAAGCTGTGTGTGTGTGTGTCTGTCTGTCTCTCTCTCTCTCGCTCGCTCGCTTGCTCGCTCGCACGCACGCATACACACACACATAAACAATATAACAAGAGTTTCCTCATACTTTTTTTAACCATTTTTTTCTTTCATGTGTATGAATGTTTGCCTGATAGCTATGTGTACCACATGTGTGCAGAGGCCAGAAGAGGGTGTTAGATTTTCTCTATAAATAGAATTACAGGCCAGTGTGAGCTGTCACGAGGGAGCTGGGAACTGAACCTGGGTTCTCTGGGAGAACATTAAGTGCTCTCAACTGTTGGGCATCTTTTCAGCACCAAATTGCTTCATTTTTATGCTTTCAGATCATTGTTTGGATGAGCCATAGTTAATAACTAATCATTGTTTATAAATATTGATTTTTGTTTTCTGTATTTTGCTAATGTACCTAAGCTTACAAAAATTGGTCTTGTATGTATACCATTGTATGATAAACATATGTATCTAAGGATAACATATTCTGGATATTACAACATAAGCCTGTAATTGTAGCCCTTGGGAGGCTGAAGCAGGAGGATTGGGAATTTGAAGATAGCCTGGACTTCATAGTGAGCTCTTGTCTCAGAAACCAAGCCAGCAGCAAATGGCTGGAGGATCTTGAGTTTGATACTAGTTTATGTTACATATGGTGAGTGAGTTCAGGGCACCTTGGGTTATCCATGGGAGGCCTTATGTCAAAAAATTAACAAAAATAGTTAGAGAGATGGCTAAGCAGTTAAAGTGTGTACCGTTCTTCCCTGTGTCTCATTCTCAGCGACCATATCAGCTCTCAGCTCCATCATGAACTTCAGCTTCATGAAGATCCAACCTTCTCCTCAGGCATGTACACTCATGTACATTCTCATAATTTCATTTGTTCACTCATTTATTCACTCTCTTACACACATAATGATACACACACGCACACACACACACTTAAATATTGTAAAAATCTTAAAAATACTAAAATTGGCTGACTAGATGGCTGAGTGGGTTAAAAGACCTTGCAGCTAATTAAGCCTGATTATGTGAGTTCAATCTCTGAACCCCTCATGGCAAAAGGATAGAACATTCATATTTGCTGATTCATGCACACATAATAATTATGTAAAATATATAAATAAATGCAAATCTAGCAACAATAACTAGCAAAAAAGTACTTTTTAAGACAGTTTTTAAATTTATTGTTTTCTCATCCAGATTATAGTTTCCCCACTCTCTTCCCTCCACCCTCAGCCCCATTTGCTCCTCCTCTGTCCCTTCAGTCTGCAGTAAGAATAGGCAACTCTGCTTGTTTAAGGCTGGATGAGGCAACCGTGTAGGAGGAAAGGGCTCCAAAAGTGGGCAAAAGAGTCAGCCTCTGCTACTTTTGGAGTTCCATAGGAAGACTAAGCCACACAAGTACTCTTCTCCCTCAAGACATGGTTTCTCCATGTAGCACTGGCTTTCTTAGAACGCTCTCTATAGACCAGGCCAGCCTCTAACTCACCAAGATCCTCCTGCCTCTACCTCTGCCTCTGCTTCCTGAGTGCTGGAATTGAAGGTATGTGCTACCATGCCTAGCAAGTAGTTTTTTTTTTTTTAAAGAAATAAATGAGGTAAGATATTGACCATGCCAGGTCAGTGTTACTACTATATACTCAAGCACTTGAAGCTGCCCCTTTAAGTTAGACCATAACAGTGTTTGGTCAGCAGATGGGTTTTTGAATTTGTAGTAGGTATTAATATTTTAAAATACTGTATTAAGGTTAGTCATGCACTGGGCAGTGCTTAATTTTAGATTGGGTAAGGTAAAATCAGAGAGGCTTCTGGGAGCTGAATCCTCCCTAGGCTAGGCTAGCACTGAACTTAATGATTCTCCTGCCTCAGCCTTCTAAGTCACTAAGATGACATATATGAGCTGTCATTTTTGGCTTATATTAGTCTTTTGAACAAAATTGAAATTATTTGTGTGCACATGTATGACATGGAAGGATATCATAGGACAAGTTTTGGGATTTGGTTCCCTCCTACCAAAGTTCAAGGGAATCAACTCAGATTGTCAGATGTGCCTGACAGGTACTTTACCAGCTCAGCTGCTTTCAGGCCTGTATGTATATCTTGGTCATACTTTCTAATTTCTTTTTGTTTGTGTTTTATTTTCAGTGCTGAGGATCAAATCCACGGCCTTGAATGTGCTGATAAAACCATATACTTTTTTTTTTTTTTGTTTTTGCTTTTTTGTTTTTTCGAGACAGGGTTTCTCTGTGTAGCCCTGACTGTCCTGGAACAAACTCTGTAGACCAGGCTGGCCTCGAACTCAGAAATCTGCCTGCCTCTGCCTTCCAAGTGCTGGTATTAAAGGCGTGCGACACCACCACCCAGCTAAAACCATATACTTAAGAGCTATATTTCTGGCCCTTGATCCTACTTGTTAAAATTAAGTCCTTTTTATGAAGGATATAAATAATTACAATTTTTTAAAAAAAATATTTTATTTTTATTTTATCCATGTAACTGTTTTGCCTGCCTGTCTGCCTGCATGAGTATTGTGTACATCCCTGGTACCTGAGGAGGCCAAAAAAGGGGATTGGATACCCCCTGGGCTATTGGCCTTCCTGTGGATGCTGGGAATTGAACTTGGGTCTTTTGTAAGAATAGCAAGGATTCTTAACCATTAAACCATCTTTGCACCCCCCATTTTTTGATCTTAAGATGGTTGACAAGTTCAAATCTATTGTCAGTTGTAAGATAATTAGTCATTGAGGGTAAATTTGTATTTATTTATTGATTTTTGAGCTAGGATGTCATGTATCTCAGGCCTATGGAGTGCTGCGATTAAGGCATGTGTACCACCATGCCCAGGGCTTTAGGATGATAGGCAAAACATTTTACTAATGATGTTATCTCCCTGTGCCCTCCTTCTCCCTGTTTGATGTAGAGCCCATTTATTTGTTTTTATCTTATTTTAAGATACATCCTTGCTGTTAACCCAGGCTAGCATTGAAGTCCAAACAGTCCTCTTGCTTCAGCCACTTAGAGTGCTGGGTTTCCAGAGGTGGACCACTGTACCTAATGAGACAAGATCTTGTTAAAAAAGATTTGTTTTTGTTTTATATGTATGAATGTTTGCCTGCATGTATGTGTGTGTACCACATGCATGCCTAGTATTCAGGTTGGTTTTTTGTTTGTTTGTTTGTTTTGTTTTGTTTTGTGTTTGTTTTTCAAGACAGGGTTTCTCTGTGAAGCCCTGGCTGGCCTGGAACTCAGAAATCTGCCTGCCTCTGCCTCCTAAGTGCTGGGATTAAAGGTGTGTGCCACCACAGCCTGGCTTCATGTCTAGTGTTCAAAAAGGCCAGGAGAGGTTACTTACTTATTTATTTATTTATTTATTTATTTATTTATTTATTTATTTATTTATTTTTTTGGTTTTTCGAGACAGGGTTTCTCTCTGTAGCCCTGGCTGTCCTGGAACTCACTCTGTAGACCAGGCTGGCCTCGAACTGAGAAATCCGCCTGCCTCTGCCTCCCAAGTGCTGGGATTAAAGGTGTGCACCACCACTGCCCGGCCAGAATCCTTTTTTATTTTTTTAATTTTTTGAGATAATTTCTTACTCTGGCCCATCTTATCCTTTAACTCCTGATCCTCCTGCCTCTGCTTTCCAAGAACTGGGATTTTAGATGTGTGTCACTGTTCCTTGTTTAGGCATTGCTGGAGAGTGAACCCAGGGGTTTGACCATACTAGACAGGGATTCTATCAACTGAGCCACAGCTTTACCAGCTGAACTATCTTGCTGTTTTTTTTTTTTTTTTTAAGAGGGAGAAATTATTTCTCAAATGTATTTATAGCTCAAGGCCTAGACTGGCCTGGTAAAAGTTAAATACATGAATGAAAGTAATATTTTACAGATTTACCTTAGTTAGACTCATAAAAGAATTTCCTCAAAAACAGATGGCCTGGGGATATAGCTCTGTTGGTAGACTGCTTGCCTGGCTTGCACCAAGCCCTGGACCTTATCCCCAGCACTGCATAAACAGGTGTGATGGTGCACACCTCTAGTCCCAGTTGCATGTAGAGGTAGGTGGATCATGAGGTAAAGGCCATCCTTGGCTATGTGATAAGTTTGAATTCTGGGTTATATGCTGCTGAGATCTCAACCAGCTAAGCCACCAACTAACCAAAACTAGAGCACAAAGAACACATTCTTGTGAGTCATGTTCTCTCGTTGCATTCTTTCTGCTGAGGCAGAAAAGATTTAGAACAGCCCTAGAATGTCTCTAGAGGCCTTCGAGAGGTCAGTCAGGAAGACTTGAAGTGGTCAAATTTACTACTTAAGAAAAATTTTATTTTTGACTTGAAGTTAAATATTGGTTATTTGTATCATGAGCCTTTTGTAAATTTCAAGAGTTTCGTCTCATCACTTTAGTATCCTAGGCTAAAGATTTATCTAGTATTGCCTATTTTGTGCCAGTCATCATAATACATTCCTGATATTTGGTGCTGGGGATAAAACCCGGGGCCCTGTATGAATTAGGCCTGTGCTTATTGTTGAGCTATATACCCAGCCTGTCTCTCCCCTGCAAGTCTTAATGTGTAGTCCTGATCGCCTCAAACTCCTTGTGTAGTTTAGTTTGGTCTCCAACTTGTTCTTGCCTATTCCTTACATGTGTTGGAATTACAAATATGAACCACTGGCTTTCTTTAAAATTTTTATTACATTTATTTGAGTGTGGTAAGTGAGGGTACACCTGTGCCATGACACACATGGAGGTTAGAGAATCATCTTGTGATCAAACTCAGGTCATCCTGCTTGGTGGCAAACAGCTTTATTCAGTTTGCCTTGTCTCTCTTTCTCATACACACGCGCCCTTTTTTAAAAAGACATTTAATTTTTTTTATTATTTTAATTATTTATGTATATTGTGTGAGTATGTGTATATGTGTGTTAGGTGTCCAAGGAGGCCATTCCAGAGCTCCTTGGATCCTCTGGAAGTGGTTGTAAGCTGCTTGGCATGGGTGCTTGGGAAATAAATGTGGGTCCTCTGCAAGAGGAGCAGTCACTCTTAGCCACTGGACGAGTCTTGTAGACATTTATTTCTGATCTCCACAGGTTTGTTTGTTTGTTGTTTGTTTTTCATTTTACAAGTAAAGGATAGACGTGAAGCTCAGAGAAGTTAAGCAACTTGTTTGAATTTTCTTTTTTCTTTTTTTGGTTTTTCGAGACAGGGTTTCTCTGTATAGCCCTGGCTGTCCTGCTGTCTTGGAACTCACTCTGTAGATCAGGCTGGCCTCGAACTCAGAAATCCACTTGCCTCTGCCTCCCAAGTGCTGGGATTAAAGGCGCGTGCCACCACCGCCCGGCAACTTATTTGAATTTAAAGTTAACAAGTGTTAAGTCAGGATTCATTTATACCCAGTAGTGTAGAAAACCACAGGCTGTGTGCCACAAATCTGTGTGCCTCCATTATATGAGAGGGATGGGGAAATAATCACATTAAGATATTAGGACATTAGAGAGAATCTCTGCATGTTACAAACCTGTATTTATGGTACTTGGTAGCCTGATATAGGAGGGTCATGAGTTTTAATGTAGCCTGGACTATTTTATTGAGACCTTGTCTAAAGGGAAGAACAGAGGAGGGAAAGAGACAGTGAGAATGTAGCTTTAAGTAAAATTACTAGGACAGATGTTCTAACTTAGGTATATCAGAGAGCCTGTGACTTTTATTTTTAAAGTTAACGTAAAATTTAG
Organism: Rhabdomys pumilio; assembly: GCA_030674055.1. NCBI lineage: Eukaryota > Metazoa > Chordata > Mammalia > Rodentia > Muridae > Rhabdomys > Rhabdomys pumilio. The sequence continues at coordinate 8,455,957 of JANHMN010000006.1, read as the reverse complement.
GTTAATATGAGTGAGTAGCACCTATTTAAAATTTTTTTGGAGCTGGGATTTTGTTCAGTGGTAGGTGTTGGGTTTCAACAGTTCATAAAATTTTGTTTGTTTTTTGAGATGGTCTCACTACAGAGATTAGGCTGACCTTAAACTACTGATGTTCCTGCTCCATTTTCTACTTGCTAGGATTTCAGTCATGAGCCGCTGTGTGCAGTGCTTTATTTTATTTTTGGGGTGGGAAGCTACTAGAGATTGATCTCACAATTTTGTATATGACAGGTAAGGCTCTGCTCTTGATCTACGCCTATCTGGCCTTGTCTCTGTCTGTCTCCTTCCTCCCCCCATCTCTTTCTTTCTTTAGTTACTTATTTACATATTTATCTAGTTGTTCATTTCTTTTCTTTCTTTTGTTCTTTTGTTTTCTCAGACAGGGTTTCTAGTTTCAGGATACCCTATGTCCTATTCTGGCCTCTGGGAGTTACCAGGCATTCCTTTAGGCAAAACACACATACATACTTGACCACTTACGCTAAGTAAATTTCAGATGTTTCTTCCTAAAACCTGTATCTCTATTTACATTATTAAAATTTTTATTCATGTATATGTGTATATGCTACATGGAGGCCAGAAGATAGCATTGACACTTCTGAAACTGGAGTTGGAAGCCCTGCTGTGGGTGCTGGGGAATTAAACTAAGGTCCCCTTGAAGTTTGGGAGAGCATCAAGTGCTCTAACCATTGAGCCCTTTCTCCATCCATTTATTTATTTATTTATTTATTTATTTATTTATTTATTTATTTTTATTGTTGTTAAATTTTTAAGGATTTATTTTATGTGTGTCAGTGTGAGCCACTATGTGGCTGCTAGGAATAGTAACAAATGATCTGAACTGCTTAGCCACCTCGCCAGTTCTTCCTTCCAGTCTAGGATTGCCTTAAATTTAGTTATATATCATAGCTGGAGCTGGCTTTGATTTTTCTGCCTTCATCTCACAAGTGTTGGGATTACAGGCATCTGCCACTACACTCAATTGTTTGTGTACTTTTGTGCATTCATGCCTGCCTGCATGTACATGGGTACAACTCAGTTTGGAGGCTAAAGGTGTCAGGTGTCTTTCTCAATTGCTTCTTAATGTCATTTATATTATTGTAGTTTTAAAAATTTTAATCCTGTGGTATGTGTGTTCATCTGTGAGAACAGATACATGGATGGAATTCAGAGTACAACCTTAGATCTTGCTTCACCAATTGACTAGACTAGCTGAATAACAAACTCCAGAGCTCTGCCTGGCCTGTCTGTGCTTTCCCATGCAAGACCTAGAACTCTGTAGCCCACTCTGACTTCAAACTTGGGACCCTCTTTTCTCAGCTTCATAAATGCTAGGATCAGAGATTGTACCACTGTGCCCTGCTCCCCTTAAATAGATTTTTTTAGCAGATGTAGACCCTAAATCTACATACACTAACTGTATTCTGTATTCACAAATTACATTTATATTTCCATTCCTCAGTGGTCGTTTGACTTTTTTTATATACTTTTTTCACTGTGGTAAATTATTCTATGACCGTGTGTGTGTGTGTGTGTGTGTTTGTGTGTGTGTTTGTTTCTGTGTTTCCATGTTTCCCTGGTGTTGCTGGCAGGCAAGTATTCTACCACTAAACTATCCCCCCAGGCCCTGGCTTTGTATCCTTTACTCTTGAATATATTTATGAGTATAATTACTGGGTCATATGATTATTGATTACTCTTATGAAGATATCTTTTTCTTTTGAGACAGTGTTTCTCTGTGTCCTGGAACTCACTTTGTAGACCTTGAACTCAGAAATTTGCCTACCTCTGCCTCTTGGGTGCTGGGATTAAAGATGTGTGCCACCACCACCTGCCCACCTGCCCACCTGCACTGAAGAAATCTTTTAATCTTTCAGAAAGAAAACCATTTTTTTTTGTTTTGGTTTATGTACATAAATTTTTCCGCCCACATGTATGCATGTTTACTATGTGAATACCAGGTGCCCACAGGTTAGAGAGGGTCTCATCCCCTGGAACTAGAATTAGTGGATGTGCTGTTGGGAACCAACCCTGGGTCCCCTGTATTCTGAGCCATCTCTCTAGCCTGTATCTTTTGGTTTCTTCATAGGGTGTATTAAAGTTACCATCCTCTTTGATCCACCAGTGCTTGTTTTGCTGGTCATAACTCAGCACATTTAGTTTTTGGCATGTGTCTGATAATATAATGTAATCCATTTGTAATAGGTATATGAATAGAAGGCAGAACCAATTTCATGTCCTCAATTATGGTTAAATTTCTCATAGGTAGTAACTGAGGTTTTACTGTTATCGAATGATAAATGCAGTCATTAATAGTTTGAGCTACAGCTGTCCTATCCAGCTTTGAATCCATTGACTAAACTGATACTGTTACTGTGTGTGTGTTATGTGTGTGTATGTACATGAGGGCACCTGTACTTGGAGGGTCAGTTATCTTGTAAATAAGTATGAAAGTATGCCTTATAGAAATGCAGGGAAGATCATTGTGCTTGATAAATTGGAAATACCAAGTAAACATTATTTACATTATTAAGACTTGAATAATATTTATTAATGATTACAAATTAACATTTACATTTAGGACTTGAATAATATCAATGATTATCAAATTATTCTTTTGGGGGTGGGGGGAGTTCAGACAGGGTTTCTCTGTCTGTAGCCCTAGCAATCATAGAACTCAATTAGTAGATCAGGCTGACCTCAGATTCATAGAGATCTACCTGCCTCTGCCTCTTGAGTGCAGATATTAAAGTTGTATGCCACCATCACATGGTAACAAATTACAGATTACATCAGAAAAGTAGGTACCTGAGTTGACAAATACAAATGTTAGTATCAATTAGATTTTGGCAAATGAAAGATTTGTTTTCCTTTTCAGGCATTTTGTTTTTCGAGAGAAAGTCTCATGTAGCTCAGGTTGGCTTGGAACTTAACAATGTAGTAGCTGATGCTAGCCCTGAACTCTGAGTTTCTGCCACCATACAGGGCTTCATTCAGGCTTTAAAATTTCATAGTTAACAAACTTTGAGAGACTTCTGAATTGGCTGGCAAATGGCTCCTGAGGGCTTTTTTAAAAGGGAAGTTCTATATTTTCTACTTAATTCCTTAGTGACTATGAAAATAAAAACTAATATTTTCAGTTGAATATAACTTACAAACATGAGTATTTTGAAGCATTCTGAATCATTCTATTTCACATGCTTTGTGTGAAAGTCTTTTTTAAAATATTTATGGGTGTTTTGCCTGTATGCCTGTCTGTGTACCAGTGTGGGTTTGCTGGCACGGTTCAGAAGAAGGCCTCGAATCCTCTAGAACTAGAATTAGAGATGGTTGTGGCCACCGTGTGTGTGTGTGTGTGTGTGTGTGTGTGTGTGTGTGTGTGTTGGCATTGAAGCCACAGTCCTCTGGAAGAGTGTGTATATACTCTAATTGATCTTTCCAGCCCCAAGTGAAAGCAGTCTTTAGGTTAAGAGATAGCTTTTAAATAAGGGCATTACTCACAATTATCACTTACTTGGATTATTTCAATGAATTCATTCCATGTACTCTTCATGACCACTTGAGTGCCAAGTGGATAGTTTCAGGCATTTAGGAAGGAAACTTTAGTCTGGAGGAACTCTAAGCACCTTTGAAGACATGGCCCTTAGGGTGAAATGATACTAGTTTGTACCTACTTGGATTAAACAGGAGAGATTGTTCTTAGTCTTTGTCATCTACATAGTTTGTCCTCTGCAAAATACCTTAGTATGCTTGCGCCTTTATCGTGTATACAGGATTGAGTAGAAGATGACCTGTACTTCTAGGGTTTGATTTTGTTCTGTTTGCGGCAGGGTCTCATTGTGTAGTCCTGGCTATCTGGGGTTCGCTGTGTAGACCAGGCTGACCTTGAACTAATGATCTATTCTTGCCTCTACCTCTCAAGTACTAAAGTTAAAGGCTTGTACCACCATATCCTGTCCTAATTTTGGGACTTTGTTTTCATAATGACCATTAATGACTGTAAAACAAATTGAAAATTATTCCAAAAGGATATGCTATGAACAGTTGAGGCAGGGTAATTTGTGCTGGGTTGTCTCTTCCTTTTTTTTAAACTATAAAAACATGTATTGTGGGGCTGGAGAGATAGCTCAGAGGTTAAGAGCACTGGCTACTTTTCCAGAGGTCCTGAGTTCCGATTCCTAGCAAGCACATGGTGACTTATAACCATCTATGAGATCTAGTGCCCTCTTCTGGGCTGTAGGCATACATGCAGGCAGAACACTTATCATAATAAATAACTAAGTAAATGTTAAAACCATTTCTTGTGGTTGTGAGTGGGTACTGTGCTAATGTGGAGGCCAGAGGGTAAAACAGGAGTTTGTTCTCTGCACAGTATGAGTCTCAGGTTGTCAGCTTGGTGGCAAGTGCTTTTACCTGCTAGCCATCTTGCTGGCTTGGCTGGGTTTTCATTTTGTGTTTAGGCATTGCTTTTCCAAATTCTGATTGGAGGATAATGCTTTGAAGGTTTTTTATTCTTACTGATTCCCCATGTTTTGTCTGTCACTAGTGTCAACCGAAGAAAAAGTCTACACCACTGAAGTATGAAGTTGGAGATCTCATTTGGGCAAAATTCAAGAGACGCCCATGGTGGCCCTGCAGGATTTGTTCTGACCCATTGATTAATACGCACTCAAAAATGAAAGGTAATAACTTACAATTGATTATTTGTTGTAAAATACAATGTGGAATCATGAGCTTATAGCTGTTTTTAATGTGAATCAGGATTTTTGTTACTTAGCAGTAATACATACTTTTCTTGGAAATTTTTAGGAGTTAACACCTTTCATCTTTTTAATTGTTTTTGAAGTTTGTCTTACTCTGAGATTGAAAAGTAGTTAGACTAGGCTGTTAATATTTGCCTGAAATTTCAGGGCTGGAGAGATGGCTTAGCGGTTAAGACTGCTGACTGCTCTTCCAAAGGTCCTGAGTTCAATTCCCAGCAACCACATCGTGGCTCACAACCATCTGTAATGGGATCTGATGCCCTCTTCTGGTGTGTCTGAAGACAGCTACAGCATACTCATACATAAATAAATAAGTAAATCTTTTTTAAAAAATTATTACTGGTTATAAAGACTTTGAACGTTTCCCCCCCCCCCCCCCCCGTTTCTACCTTAAGCTCACAGTCTTTCAGTAAACCTTGAAATTCTTAAAAACAAAAACAAAAAAAAGTTTCTTTTCATCAAGATATATAGTTTTAATTCGTAATATCAGGAGAACCTTGGAGATGGGTTGGTATTTCATCTTCCACTTGAAGGTAGTAGATACCTATTGCTGAGGAATTCAGAGCAGGAACTTGTCTTTGAATAAACTTTGAAGTTTATTATGACAAGCTGCAATCAGTTGTGTTCTAAAAACCCTTACTGAATATTTGTAGTAATGACTTTATCCTGAGTGTTCTTATTACTCATCTTATTTTGCTTTTTCTGTTGTCTATAGCCCATGACAGATGGTGTATGTGTTCATACGTCTCACGTATAGGTACACATACCATAGGGGCTTGATGCGGAGGTCAGCCGACTTGGAGGGGTCCTGTCTGTCTCCTCCCCATGTTTCTTAGAGACTGAATTCAGGCCGTCAGGCTTGACCACGTGGGTCCTTACCTGCTTGCTCTGTCTTGCAGCCCTTGCTCATAGCAGTACATTCCTTTTCTCCAAATTTTTCTTCAAAAAAATTTCATACCTGCAGAAAATTTAAGTATGAAATAAACTACATATATTTAAATATAGCAATTACAGATTTGTGGCAATTGTTCTTTGATGTGGATATAAAAAATCAGTGTAGTATAATACAGTGATAACAATACAGTGACTCCCCTTCATAGGCTAAGTATTTCAAATGCTGTTAGAAAGCACAAACTTTAGGGTCTGGGGTATGGCTCAGTCAGTAAAGTCCTTTCCTTTCCAAGCATGAGGACTTTTTACTTTACTTCTCAGCACTCAAAGAAGAATCCAGGCACTGGGGTGTGCTCTGTAACACCAGCACTTGGGGGGTGGGGTGGGATAAAGTCAAATCTTAAAACTAGAATTACAGGTGCAGTGCCTGTGTGAGTTCTGGGAACTGAAATTGGGTTCCCTGCAGGCAATGTGTGCTCTTATCTCTGAGCCATCTCTTCTTGTTTTTGAGAGTTTTCTGTAGCCAAGGCTAACTTCAAAATTGTGTGGTTTAGAATGGCCTTGAACTCTGGATTCACCTGCCTCCACTAACCTCAGCTTAGGTGCATTCTTTTTTTTAACTTTTTTTTTTCTTTTGAGACAGGTTCTCGCTATATATAGCCCTGGCTAGCCTGGAACTCTTCTATAGATCATGCTGAACTTAAATTTATAGAGATCTGCTTGTCTCCCAAGTGCTGGAATTAAAGACACATACAAATCTCTTACTTATTTTTAGATAAGGTCTTTTGATCTAGCCCAGGCTGGCCTGGAACTCATTTTATACTCCAGTCTGGCATTGAGGCTTCCTGTTTTGGGCTCCAGGGTTGTGGTATTAGAGGCATGATTCCCCCATTCCTGTCTCAGTTGGATCTTTTGATATTTAGTTTGAATTATTTCAATCATTATTCTCTTTATAGAAGTTGTGAGATAGTGCTGATGTGGGTGCTGGTGGTGTGGGCATTTGTAATTTTAACACTTTTGAGGCCAGGGCAGGCAAACTGAGTTTAAGACAAGTCTGGGAAGTAAGACCTTGCGTCAGGGAAAATAAAGTTGTAAGTTAATTCTTTAAAAAGAGACTGTGTCTGTGTGACATGTGTGGCTGTGTATGCAATGTGTATGGAGGTTATAGGACAACTCATGGAGGTTTCTTCTGTACACTAAGGAGGTCCTGGGGAGTGAACTGTGGTTGTTAGATATGGTGTAGATGCTTATTTCTCCAGCTCCCTGCTGCTGGTTTCCTAGTTCATGGCGATGCTCAGCTGTTGGCCTCCTTTGCCTTCACCTCCCAAATGCTGGAATTAGATGGAATTGGGATCCAAGTACTTGCTTCATGCTAGGTGAACTGTACCTAGAGGGGTTCATACATGTTATACATATGCTTTGCTGACTGAACTACATCCTCAGTCAGGGATAGTCATGGTTCACTGTTCATGGACCTCACTTCTCATCCTGCTCATCATGGTTTTTATTTTTGTTTTCAGATGTGATCTTACTATGTAGCCCTGGCTGACTTGGAACTGGCCCTGTACACCAGGCTGGCCAGCCTCTACCTCCCAAACACCAGGATTAAAGGCATGCACCACCTTGCCTAGCCTACCTTTTTTCAAAAAAGTTTTTTTTAATAGTGCAGGTGGTTTACTTGCATGTTGTCTGAACACTCTGTGTGTGTGCAGTGCCTGTGGAGGCCAAAAGAGGGGTATCAGATCCCCTGGAACTGGAGATGTAGACTTTGGTAGCCACTACATGGGAGCTACAAACCAAACATTGGTCCTCTGAAAGAACAGCCAGCGCCCTTAAGGGCTGAACCCTGTCTCTATAAAGATTTGATTATGTGTGTGGGTTGTGGGGGCAGTGAATGCATAGGCCTGTGGAAGTCAGAGCATTGGGTTTCTAACAGCTAGAGTTATAGGCAGTTGTGAGCCACTATAGTCCTGGGCATGGGGAACTGAATTCAGGTCCTTTGCAAGAGCTGTACACGCTTTGAACTGCTGAGTTATATCTTTAGCCCCTTAAATACTTTGACGTATTATATATTTGTTTGAGGGTGCTCACAGAGGGCAAAAAGTATTGGATCTCCTAAAGTGCTAGTTAGAGGAGATTATGAGTTGCTTGATTTGGGTGCTGGGACTGAACGTGTGTCTTCCGGAACACCAAGAATTGCTCTGAACAGCTGAGCCATCTCCCTAGCTACTCATCATGGTTTTGAATGTGCATCTACTTTTGGTCTCTCCCACACTCAGCAAGTGCTGCAACAGCTCTCTCACCATGTGTTTGCTGGAAACCAAACTCAAGTTGAACTCGAGTTGTCAGGCTTAGGGCCAAATGAACAATCTAGGCTTCTATGGCAATAGGAGGTTTGGCTGTTCTCTTAATGGTGAGTACTTCCTTTGGAAGACATGACACTTTTTTTTCATTCTTACCTAGTTGCCAATAGGAGGCCATATCGAGAATACTACGTGGAGGCTTTTGGAGACCCTTCTGAAAAAGCTTGGGTGGCTGGAAAAGCAATCGTCATGTTTGAAGGCAGACATCAATTTGAAGAACTACCTGTCCTTAGGAAAAGAGGGAAACAGAAAGAAAAAGGATATAGGCATAAGGTAAAGACCATATATAAACAAAAGAATCTCAAAAATTCATCTTATGGGTTGGCTTATGGAAGAAACAATGTTAATAGATTTGGAATATATTATTACATTTAGTTAACAGGATATGTGAAGAAATAATAGCTAGAAATTAGCATATATTATAGGGATTAGCTGTCTTTAGTTAGTTTTTTTTTTTTTTTTTTTTTTTTTTTTTTTGGTTTTTCAAGACTCACGATCCTCTGGGCTCCACCAAAGGGTGTAGGGTCAGTTCTCTGGCTCGACTCTCGCTGACTCCAGTCCACTACTGCTGCTGTTCTTGGTGGTCATCACATGGTACTGGCATCTCCAGAATCCTGGGGTCTTCTGCAACTAAGCTGCACTTTAACCAATAGCCTCATTGAGCTTTCTTTGCATGACCCCCTCTGTCCTGTGCCTTCAACTGCCACTAAGGCTGCAACTTCACCAGTGGCTTCTTACAGTGTCAATCTCCAGCTGCTCTTCATGACTCTTTATGCCTTCCAAAACCACTACCACCTGGGTGAATCTTGCATATTACAGTCTGGTTTCCAGCACGAGGAACAATCTTGACTGCCTCTATGGTCTCAGGAAGCACTTCCCAGAGTGTACCTCAGTGATGCTGAGGTAAAAGATGACTAATTCCTTAGCTCCAGCTAACCAGCATTAATTGTCTCAGAAACTCAGGGTTTCACTTCAGTGGTGCCGGTGTCTTGTTAATTGTGGCTGGTTCTGCAGTCCCAGCTAGCCAGAGTGACAGATTTAATTTAAAATAGCAAACAGCCCTGAAAGTACTTAAATTTGTCTGAAGCTTCAAAAGCCAGGCCTTCATCTTCTGCACAGCTCTCAACATTCTTATCTTCCAAGAACATCCCATTTAAGCTCTTAATACTCTGTGGCTTTTCAAGTCCAAAGCCCCAAAGTCCTTCCACAGCTCTCCTAGAATATGGTCAGGCCTGTTACAACAGTACCCCACTAAGCTAGTACTCACTTGTCCTAGTGGTACCCACTTTTTGTTGCTGTGACAAAGTACCACGACCAAAAAGCAAGTTGGGGAGGAAAGGGATTATTCTCCTTACACTTCCACATTGTTGTTCATCATTGAAGGAAGTTAGGAGAGAAACTCAAATAGGGCAGAATTCTGGAGGCTTGAACTGATGCAGAGGCCATGCAACTGATGCAGAGGCCATGAGGAGATGTTACTGGCTTGCTTCCCCTGGCTTGCTCAGCTTGTTTTCTTATAGAACCCAGGACCACCAGCCCAGGGATGGCACCACCCACAATGGGCCCTCCCCCCTTGATCAGTAATTGAGAGAATGCCTTACAGCTGGATCTCATGGAGGCATTTCCTCAAGAGAAGCTCCTTTCTCTGTGATAACTCCGGTTTGTGTCAAGTTGACACACAAAAACAGCTGGTATAAACACCTTACCCAGTTTTCATAGTGAATTGTATAAGAAATAGTTCTTTGAAGCGGGTGTGTTTGTTGGTACTTATAATTCCAGCACCTAGAAAGCAGGAGCTGGAGGATCACTGCAAGGTTGAGGACAGCCTGGTCTACATAGTAGGTACTCTGCCCCAGCCAGGTTCATAGAATAAGACTGTTAGAAAAGCAAAGGGCACTAGTTCTTAGACTGCCGCTTCCCTCAGTATATGTAACTACTTTTATTCTGTCTTTTTCCTAGTCATAATTTGGATAATTCAGAGTTATCGACAAATTTGAACTGCCATTTATAACAAGTACATGGGATTTGTCTACATTTCTTAAGTTAACATAGCGGCTTCTACTTTATAACTATTCTAATGCTTAGAATTACGAATACTATATTGTAAGGTTGTGTTCTCACAGTACTAGTGTGCGCAGTTGTTAGGATGGAGGAGCCAAATTGCTTCTTGCCACTGTTCACAGTGCATAGTAGTGGAGGAAGTATCAGATTTTGTGTTGAGTTTTAGCTGTGTAGATTTATTAGATTAAAGAATTAGAATTCTTTAGAAGAATTCACTTGGACTTTTCTGTTTTGGAAACCTGATTTACTTTATCACTAACATTAACACAGATATATGTGTGATTATGTCTTATACAGACTAAATAGTCAGTATAGTACCTGCCAGGAAGTAGCTACCATTCTAGTGAACCTTATATTTTACATATCTTGGCAAGCCTTCTAAGTATTATCTAGTATGAATAGTTGGTAGGTAGAACCTTGCCAAATAACACTGGAGGAATCCAGGGATCCAGGGACAGACGGGTCTGGAAAAGTAAGTGTGTTTCAGAGTCTGAATGTCCTCATGAAGTTTGTGTACCCAGGTTGTTTTGTGTCTCTGGATTGAGTCATTCTGCCCTAAAGATCACTTGGCTATACTCCAGGTCATACATAGCAGGTATAGAAGAGCTCTAGTTACTCAATGCCCTGGTGATAGTGGCACTTCAGGTTTCAGGTCCTGTGGGGCGCTGACCCATTCATTCCTCTTGCCTCATTTCTCCATGCTCTTCTTTGAAGCTTTGCCCGCCTGCCTGCCTTTCTTTTTATGCAGTTGAATATGTGTGCACTTGTGCCCTTTCTTATGTCAGGAAGAAAATAATTTTTTTATTCTAAGGTGTAAATATGGAGGAAATGGATCTTGCTTTAGAAATGTAATATTACTACTTTTAATTGAAGTTAATAGCCCAATTAGTTTTGCTGATAAATGCCAAGTGTGTGGTGATTTTTTGAGACTAGCTGTTCTAGGTTTTTTATTTTTTTTTTGGTTTTGGTTTTGGTTTTTCAAGACAGAGTTTCTCTGTGTAGCTAGCCCTGGCTGTCCTGGAACTCACTCTGTAGACCAGGCTGGCCTCGAACTCAGAAATCTACCTGCCTCTGCCTCCCAAGTGCTGAGATTAAGGGCGTGCGCCACCACTGCCTGGCTATTCTAGTTATGATAGGTAATTTGTTTATTTTTGGTTTTCCAAGACATGGTTTTTCTGTGTCACCCTGGCTGTTCTAAAACTCACTTTGTAGACTAGATTTGCCCCAAACTCAAGGACCCACCTTCCTTTGCCTCCTAAGTGCTAGGGTTAACTGTGTGCAACACCACATCGAGCATGATAGGCTATACCAATTACATACTGTAGTGTATGGAATCCTTGGTAGGCAAATTGTAATAAACTCAGATACTAATTCTGGGCAGTTCCATAGAAAAGCATTGAAGAGCTAGGCACGGTAGTGTCTACATAGAACCCCACCTCAACAACAGAAATGGGACTTTCTGTTTTTCTTTTTGGGGGGTATAATGGGGGTAAGGGTAGGCTGCTTGGCTTCAGAAAAGGGACAGCGAGGTTTTCAAGGTAGTGGACATCTTTGATCCCAGTATGTAGAGGCAGAGGCAGGTGGATTTTTGTGAAGTTGAGGCCATCCTTGTCTCCCCGCATACTGAGTTCTAGGACACCAAGATTTGCATAGTGAGACCCTGTGTTGAAGAACAAAAAAGCAAAACAGAACAATAAGATTTTAGGTAGATTCTGATTTGAGATGTTTTTTATCTTCCTGTTTTTCCTTTTTTTTTAAATAAATGGTATTCTTGTTTTCCTTTTATTTTAAGGTTCCTCAGAAAATTTTGAGTAAATGGGAAGCCAGCGTTGGTCTTGCTGAACAGTATGATGTTCCCAAAGGACCTAAGGACCCAAAGTGTGTCACTAGCTCAGTCAAGTTAGACAGTGAGGAGGACTGTCCAAAGGATCGTGATTCAGAACATGACCTGCTGCTGAATGGCTGCCTGAAGTCTCTGGCGTTTGATACTGAGCATTCTGCAGATGAAAAGGAAAAGCCGTGTGCCAAGTCTCGAGTTAGAAAAAGCTCTGATAGTATAAAAAGGACTAGTGTGAAAAAGGGCCTAGTGCCATTTGAAGCACATCAGGAAGAACGGAGGGAGAAAATTCCAGAGAACCTTGGCCTAGACTTTATCTCTGGGGGTGTATCTGATAAACAGGCTTCTAATGAACTTTCCAGGATAGCAAACAGCCTCACAGGGTCTAGCACTGCATCAGGAAATTTCCTCTTTTCTTCGTGTGGACAGAATACTGCTAAGACAGATTTTGAGAATCCAAATTGTGATTCATTATCAGGTTTGTCTGAGAGTGCTTTAATCTCTAAACATTCTGGAGAGAAAAAGAAACTCCAACCAGGCCAGGTCTGCAGCTCAAAAGTACAGCTCTGCTATGTTGGAGCTGGTGATGAGGAAAAGCGAAGTGATTCTGTCAGTGTGTGTACCACTTCTGATGATGGCAGCAGTGAGCTGGATCCTACGGAGCACAACGTAGAATTCCAGAACAGTGTCCTTGAAATTACAGATGCTTTTGATAAAACAGAGAATACTTTATCTGTGCACAAAAATGAAACAAAGTATTCTAGATATCCTGCCACAAACAGGGTAAAAGAGAAACAGAAATCCCTCATTACTAATTCACATTCAGACCACTTAATGGATTCTACCAAGACAATGGAGCCTGGAACTGCTGAGATGTCTCAGGTCAATCTTTCTGATCTTAAAATCGGTATTCCTATTCCCAAACCCCAACCAGAATTTAGAAATGATGGTCTCACTACAAAATTCAGTGCACCACCAGGCATTCGTAATGAAAACTCACTGACAAAGGTCGGGCTTGCAAATCAAACTCTGTTGCCTTTGAAATGCAGACAGCCCAAGTTCCGAAGTATAAAATGCAAGCATAAAGAAAGCCCAGCTGTTCCAGAAACCTCAGCTACAAGTGAGGACCCAAGCTTGAAATGCTGTTCTTCTGATACCAATGGCTCTCCTTTGGCCAGCATATCCAAAAGTGGGAAAGGAGAGGGGCTAAAACTACTGAGCAATATGCATGAGAAAACCAGAGACTCAAGTGACATAGAAACAGCAGTGGTGAAGCATGTTCTGTCGGAATTGAAGGAACTCTCGTACAGATCATTAAGTGAGGATGTCAGTGATTCTGGAACATCAAAGTCATCAAAGCCATTACTGTTTTCTTCTGCTTCTAGTCAGAATCATATACCAATCGAACCAGATTACAAGTTTAGCACATTGCTAATGATGCTGAAAGATATGCATGACAGTAAGACGAAGGAGCAGCGGTTGATGACTGCTCAAAATCTGCCTTCCTACCGCACTCCTGAGCGTGGAGATTGTTCTTCTGGTAGCCCTGTAGGGACATCAAAGGTTTTGGTGTTAGGAGGCTCCACACACAATTCTGAAAAACCTGGAGATAGCACTCAGGACTCAGCTCACCTGAGTCCTGGTGGGGGTGACTCTGCGTTGTCTGGAGAGTTATCTTCTCCCCTATCCAGCTTAGCTTCTGACAAAAGAGATCTCCCTGCTTGTAAAATTCGCTCTAACTGTATCCCAAGGCGCAACTGTGGCCGAGGAAAGCCATCATCCAAATTGAGAGAAACCATTTCAGCACAGATGACAAAACCTTCAGTAAACCCAAAAGCCTTAAAGACTGAGAGAAAGAGAAAGTTGAGCCGCCTTCCAGCTGTGACACTTGCTACTAACAGACTGGGAAACAAAGAAAGTGAAGAATCTGTGAATGGCCCATCGAGGGGTGGGGCTGAAGATCCTGGTAAAGAAAAGCCTCTTCAACAAATGGACCATTTAAGAAATGAAGACACCCACTTTTCTGATGTACATTTTGATAGCAAGGTTAAGCAATCTGACCCTGATAAAATTCTTGAAAAAGAACCTACTTTGGAGAACAAAAAAGGCCCTGAATTGGGCTCTGGAATGAACATTGAGAATGATGAGCCCCATGGTATTAATCAAGTGGTGCCTAAAAAACGGTGGCAGCGATTAAACCAAAGGCGCCCTAAGCCTGGAAAACGTGCTAACAGATTTAGGGAGAAAGAAAACTCTGAGGCTGCTTTTGGAGTCTTACTTCCTGGTGACCCCTTGCAGAAGGGCCGGGACGACTTCTTAGAACAAAGAGCTCCTCCTACAAGCATACTTGAGGACTCGGCGGCAGATCCCAATCACATCAGCCCCTCTGAACCAGTTGGGCCTCGACTGAGTGTTTGTGATAAGTCCAGTGTCAGCATGGGTGATGTAGAAAAGGAGGCAGGAATTCCTAGTTTGATGCCACAGACCAAGCTCCCTGAGCCAGGTAAGGACTGTATCTGGTAAAGAGTGAAGATAATTTGTTGATAATGTTGCTTTTCTGACAAAGTTGCTCTTTTGAAGACCCTGGGTCTGTTTGTTGTAATGGAAAATGTGTTATAAACTTGGAGTCAGAGTTACCACTTGAGTAAGAAATGGTTTTAGCTAGAAGACTGAAATTTAAATCTGGGATATCTGTATTTTCAAACTTTTTAGTTTTGTTTTTTTCTATTACTGGGCATTGAATTTAAGACCTTAGTGGATGTTCAGCAGCGTTAATTTCTTATTAGAAGCTTTTTTTTTCCATTTTGTAAGTCCCAATAATTTTTTCTCCTTTCCAGTTTCTTATCTTATAAAGTTAACTGACATTTTGGGATTGAGGAGGTTGTAGGCCTAAAAATTTAAGTGTAGTCATTAGTGTACTGGTAGTAAAAAGACTGGAAATTAGGTTTCCTCTGAGATGCACATTTTTATATAGGTAAGAGAGATGTGCTAAGAAATCCTATCTCATGCTTACCTTCTCATTCTGTTGCTTTGAGACAGGGCCTCTGTCGTCCTGGCTTGGCTGCTTGGATTTTTTTTTTTTTTCTTTTCTTTCTTTTTTTTTTTTTTTTTGATGGGGGAGAAGTTTAACATCTCATGGAATGCTCTTTTATTGACTGTTTTTGCTCTTGATACTTTTTTGTTGGGGGTCGTAGTCAAGAAGGTACTGTCCGTGCCAGTGTGTTTTATTGTTTCAGGTCTTGCACATTTGAGAATGTTGAGCTGCTTGGCCAGTGCACCAGTAAATTGTAGGCTTCATAGGCTTTATTTTTTTACGTTTCATCTTTATGTGTTTCAGTGTGTGGACATGAGTGCAGGTCTCAACAGAGGTGAACTAGAGTTGTAGGTCATTGTGAGTCTCTTGGTGTGGGTGGGTGCTGGGAGTCAAGCTTGGGTCCTTTGGAAGAACGTGTAACTGCTGAGTCATCTTTTTTTTTTTTTTTTTTTTTTGGTTTCTCTGTAGCCTTGACTGGTGGAGAACTAGCTCTGTAGACCTGGCTGCATCTGCTTCCTGAGTACTGGCATGAGGTCAACTTTAGATCTTTTTTTTTTTTTAAATGATTCATATCATTTATTCAGTCTTGGATTGACTATTTCGAGGAATTTATTCAGTTCTTCTGGATTGTCCAGTTTTGTATAGTTCTTAATGATACCAGTTGTAATGTCTCTTTGTGATTTAAGCCCTTTTTTCCTTAATGTTACTAAGAGCTTGTTATATAAGGCCTTGGGATGACTCCGCAGTAAGAGTGCACAGTTTTTGCAGAGTACCAGAGTTAGGATGCTAGTACACTCGTGTGGAGTAGATCACAACTGTCTGGAACGTCAGCTCCAGGGATAGAAAGGTCTCTTCTGGCTTCTGCAGACCTTGCACTCACATGCACACATGGTGTGTGTGTGTGTGTGTGTGTGTGTGTGTATTGTCATGTCATGTGTTCTCCCTCCTCCACCTGTAATAAAAAATTGAATATATGTAGATAACAAAACAATAGTTAATGAGAAGAGAGGCCATGAGTCTAAAAGAGAGCAAGGAGGGTTATATGGGAGGATTTAGAGGGAGAAATGATATAATTGTACTCTCCAAAAATAATTTTTAAAAATTGAATACATTTTTCAAAAAGATTCTGCCGGGCAGTGGTGGCACATTCTTTTAATTCTAGCACTTGGGAGGCAGAGACAAGCGGATTTCTGAGTTCTAGGCCAGCCTGGTCTACAGAGTGAGTTCCAGGACAGCCAGGGCTATACAGAGAAACCCTGTAAACCAAAAAAAAAAAAAAAAAAAAAAAATCTACTTGGCACTTAAAAGTATTTTTCCTATTTGATATTAGGGATCTAGCCTAAGGGCTTGTTACCAGCAAGCTGGCATGCATTCCTAGCTTCTGATTTTTGCTGTTGTTTCTTGTATTTTTTATCTAAATTTTATTTATTTCTGCTATACTTTTTTCCTTCTGCTAACTTTGAATTAAATATAGTTTTCATATCTTAGGTTGTCCTGGAACTTGCTGTGCTGGCTTTCTATTTGTAGATATTTCTTTCTGCCTCTACTTTCTGAGCACTGGAGTTATTGAAGATATATGTTACTAAACTTGACACATACACACACACACACACACACACACACACACACACACAATTTATTTATTTATTTATTCATTCATTTATTTATTTATTTATTTTTCTTTTGGTTTTTTGAGACAGGGTTTCTCTGTGTAGTCCTGGCTGTCCTGGAACTCACTCTGTAGACCAGGCTGGCCTCGAACTCAGAAATCTGCCTGCCTCTGCCTCCCAAGTGCTGGGATTAAAGGCGTGGGCCACCACTGCCCGGCACACACACTCCCCTTTTAAAATTAAAAATACCAAAACTCTGTGTATGTGTGTGTGTACATGAATTACCATATACCGTATGTTTGTTAACTGCTGAACTATCCATCTCCAGAGCCTGACTTTAAAACAAATAAACAAAAATCATAGGTAGTTACTAATATAAATACCCTTTTTAGTACTACTTTTGCTGAATTTCGTAAACTTTAGTCTGTTGTATTCTTATTTGTCTCAACATACTTTTAATTTCTCTTAGTAATTTTTTCTGACCTAATGGTTTTCCAGAATTCAGTTTTATTACCATATATGTATAAATTTTTCTCATTTTGTACTGTCAAAGATTTCTGCTTTCTTCCCATAGTGGCTGGTAACAATAGTGTTTAAGTCTTCATAAATTTCTTATGACAGTGTGAACATGATGTATATTGGGGTCTATTCTCTGTACACTTGAGAAGAATGTATATTCTGCTTTTTACTGGGAGTGTGTGTTCTGTCCAGTTACCTGCTGTGTTCAAGTCTAGTTATCTTGTGCTTTTTGGTGGTTGCCCTATTTTTTACAATCTGTTTGTTTATGTCAGCCCCAGCACAGGTGTGGAAGCCTAAGGACTGTGAAGTTGATTGTTGCCCTCTAGCATATCAATTTGGTGACAAGTGCCTTTATTACCCCACTGAGCCTTCTCCCTGGCTTTCCCCACCCCTCTTTCAAGACATGTTCTCACTATAGTCCAGCTTGGCCTGGGGCTGACTGGCCCCTAGGGTAGGCTGGTCTTTACCTGTTTTAGATGCAGTGCTAGGATTATAGGTGTTAGTCAGCATGCCTGGCTTGTTTTTAATGCAGGTTCAAATGTTCTAGTCAGGTTGGCCTGGAACTCAGTGTGGAACTCAGCCTGGACTTTAAATCTATGTGGTCTTACTGTCTGAACTTCCCAAGGGTTGGGGGAATGTAGGAATGAGCCACCATACCTAATTATCTTCTCCATTGTTAAAAAGTGCTGTTGCAGTTGCTTTGTGTAACTGACTGTCCTCAGTTCTGTCAGTGTGTGTCTCATATCTTTGAGCATTGTGATATCAACCTTTAAGCTTATTTTGTCATCCTTCAGTGTCTTTGTCCCTGTGGCAGTTTTTGACAAAGTATATTTTGTTTAATATAATTGCTATCTTTTGTTTGCTATTTGCATTGACATTAAATATTATTTTTATTTTACTTTGTTTATTTAGTGGGAACAGGGGTCTTACTATCTAGCCTTGACTGTCCTGGAATTCACTATACAAACCAAGTGTTTTTTGATAGGATCTCACTATTCAGTCCTGACTGCCCTGGAACTCTCTTAATAGACCAAGCTGTCCTTGAATATGCAGAGATCTTCTTGTCTCTGCTCCCCTAGGCTAGGACACACTGGCTGGTGTAATTATATTTTTATGCTTTTGTCAACTAAATTCTTTACCAGAATTATGCTCTTACTTTTAAAGCCTTACAGTCAATATACCAATATATAAATATTGTGGTTAACAAACTTAATTTTTATGTTTTCTTGTTGCCTTCTAGTGCTGTTTAGTTTTGCTTTTAGATGGTGAACTACCTCAACTTTTGTCTGTCTAGAAAAGTCTTCAATTTTGAAAGGCAGTTTTGCTGGATATAATGTTGGCTTGCAGTTTTTCTCTTTCAGAGTGTATTCACTTTGAGTGTATTCTCAAATTTTTTCAGAGTGTATGGCTTTGAGTGTATTCTTTTAGTTCCTTTTGTTATGTAAGATTTAAGAAATCTTTTGTAACGTATAACATGAGTCTTATATGTGATGAGTTGTTTTTCTTGGTGGTTTTAATAGTCTCTGTGTTCAAAAATTGCCAGGCAGGATGTGGTGATGCACGCCTTTAAATCGCAGCACTCAGGAGGCAGAGGCAGGTGGGTGTCTGTGAGTTTGAGACTAGGTTTACAAAGTGATTCGAGGGCAGCCAGGGCTACACTGAGAAGGTCTGTCTGGAAAAAAAGCAAAACAAACAAATACATACACATACACACACACACACACACACACACACACACACACACACACACACACA
>JANHMN010000006.1:8425190-8437075 GCA_030674055.1 Rhabdomys pumilio | reverse complement strand
CACACACACACACACACACACACACACACACACACACACACACACACTGCAATGGATCACAGTATGGGTTTCTATCCCTTATTTTGGGTATCATACTTAGGACCTTTATAGTTGCTAGGCAATGCCAGTTTTTTTGGAATCCTTTGAACTTTATTTCCCATGTCCTTTTCTTCCTCATAATGTGGAAAGTCTTTTCAAGCAAGCTTTCAGTTCTTTTTTGCTTGAAACATTATGTAGTTTAATTGGTGCACTTGAAGGTATCATGTCTTTATATTTCCTATTTCTTTGATTGCATTATTTTTAATTTTTTTTAAAAGAAGGGTGCAATGGTTAGTGTTATAAGCTTGACAATATCTAGAATCACCTGGGAGATAGGCTTCTGGACATCCATGTCAGGGGTTTTCTTGATTCCTTTAATTGGTGTGGGAGGATTGTGAGACCTGGGCTGTGTAAGTGAAGAGAGCAGCTGAGCAATGTGACTAACAGCTTCAACTCCTGCTGCCTTGAATTGTAAACTATAATATTTTGAAGCTCTTTCTCCGTAATTTTTTGTTGGGGTATTTCCATATAGCACCAGGAAGACAAGCTAAGGCACAAGATGTAGTAGGGTGCTGGGGATTGAACTCTGGTCCTCATATATACTAAGTAAGCACTCCTGTCAGGAGGACGCCCACCCCTTCAATGTCTTTCTTTATAGTTTCTTGATTTTCTTTTTCTCCTTTTTCTCTACTTGATCACATTTTCTGTTGAATTTCTCTAGTAGATTTTATTTAAGTTCTGTTCTTTAGCTCCAGGGTTTTTGTTGTTTTTGAATTTTTTCTGTGGCAATATTTTAAATTTGTTTATGCATTGATTGAGTTTCATTTTTAGTTGTGTGTTATGTAGATAATTGAGTTTCTTAGACAGCTATTTTGAATTCTTTATTGGGTTATTCTTAGATATGTGTTTTCTTAGAGTTGGTTTGTGGAGAATGTTTTACCCAGGCAGTGGTGGCACACACCTTTAATCCCAGCACTTGGGAGGCAGAGGCAGGCAGATTTCTGAGTTCAAGGCCAGCCTGGTTTACAGAGAGAGTTCCAGGACAGCCAGAGCTACACAGAGAAACCCTGTCTAGAAAAACAAACAAACAAAAAAACAAACAACAACAAAAAAGAATGTTTCTTCTCCTTTGTTTTATATATTAGGTCATATTCCATCCTTATCCTCCAGCCCTTCTCTTTTCCTAAGTCACAAAGAGAAGCTGCCATTGGATCTGAGCTATATGGTTTAGTGAGGGGAAGTTTCTGAAAAAGTGAATGGGATCTTCTTACCCTGTTGTTGTGATTGTTTTGGTATTGTAGCGTTGGAACCAATCTTTTTAGTTGGCAAAAGGCTTACCATCTCTGGGAGGAATGAGGATGAGAGTTGTTTATTTTGATTTTTAAGAACCTCTCTCTCAATCTCAAATCTTTAATGCTAACCATATTACATTGTATGTATGAGTTTTATCTTCATCAGTTGGTGGATTTGGGTTTGTTTACACTCTTGATCTTTTATGAATGTTACAGATGTTTTGCAGGGATACAAGTTTTTCTTTTTTCTGTCTACATACCTAGGAATGAAATCACCAACTTGTTTGGTAATCTTGTGCTTAGACCTTTGAGGAACTATTGGAAAGTTGCTTTACCTAATTTTATATTTGCAGTAGCAGTCTGAGAGTTTGTTTCTCTAGATATCTGTTAGCACTTACTTGATTGTAGCCATTCTCGTGAGTGTGGAGTGCTCTGAAATTGTTTTTATTTATTTTTTAATTTCATTTTCATTTCTCTGATTAGCAGTTTGGGTGTCTTTTATGTACTATTTGACTATTTGTATACTTTCATTGAAAATATCCAGTCTTTGATTATATTATTGTTTATGTTTTCTTTTTGGTTTTATGGATAAAGCAAGGGCTTAATGCATGCTGTGCTCTCCTGAGCCTTCTCTGGTTATTGTAACTGAGCTCTTTGTCTTTACATTGTCGGCATTCTTCATTCTAGGTGTTGCAGTAGATGTAATACAAATATTCTGAGCCGATCTTTGCTTTCTTGATCATAACCTTTTAAAGTGCAAAAATATTTAAATTTTGATAAAGTCTTTCTTTGCTTTTGCATTTGGTGTTATATTTTGAAGACATTGTGTAATCTGTTGTCATGAAGATTTATTTACTCCTGCATTTTTTTTTCTAGAGCCTTTAATCCATTTTTTAAGAGTAATAGTATGAGTTAGGCTACTCAACTTCATTCCTGTGCATATTGGTATCTATTTGACTCACAGTATTGAAAAAGATTATTACTAGCTGTGTGTGGTGGTTCACACTTACATATTCCAGTACTTTCGAAGGGAAGTTAGGATAATGGCTGGGTGTTTGAAGCCAGCCTGGGCTATAGAGTGACACTGTTTCCTTTAAAAAATAAAGTATTCTTTCTTATTCTGTGGTCTTGTTGACACATACTGAAAACAACCTAGAAGCAAATACATGAGAGTCGACATTGAGTCCTTCTTCGGGTGCATGATACCTTAGTTTTTGAGATGAGATGTTTTGATTTAGGATTTCAGAGCTTTCAGTATGTTATGGTGAAGATAGCTCTTGTGGTCACAGAGCAGAACATCTCAGATCATAGCAGACAGGAAATAAAGAGCCGTGTCTAAGCTGATTTTTCCTCCTCTTATCCCTCTCTGGGTCCCCAGCTTGTTGGGTCATGCTATCTATATGCAAGGCTGGTCTCCTCTTTTTCCTTTAGTTATTCCTCTCTGAATCACTTGTCCATACCACAAAACACACACACACACACACATACACACACACACACACACACACACACACACACACAAAGCCAGAGCTCTGCTTACGTGTCTTTTCTAATCTCCAAGGTACTTTTTTAATCTAGTCAGATTAACAGTTGAGATTAACCATCATATCTAATTTGGTTAATTCATCAGGTATAATTTTGGATTTGGGTGGCAAGCAGTATGGGTTTTTTGTTTTTTTTTTTTTTTTTTTTTTCTTACTGCTAGGTTTAGTTTGCTTGTGGATGTTTTCATCTATATAATAGATTGTGTTGCCTTGTTTTTGTTTTTTTTTTTAATTATCTGTCTAGTTTTAGTATTAAGATAATGAAAGCCTCATGGAATAAGTTTGAAATAAGGGATTTGTTTTGTTTTTGTGGCAGTGGGCATTAAATTTAGTGCCTCTTGTATGCTAGGTGAGCTGTTTACTTCTTGTCTGTATCTGCAGCTGTTTTTTTTTACTTTTTATTTTGAGACAAGGTCTTACTAAGTTGTTTAGGTTGGCACTGAGCTCACTGTACAGTCACCTAGGCAGGCCTTCAACTTTTGATCTTTTGTCTTAGTCTCTGGAGTAGCTAGGAGCAAGTCTGTGCCATTGGGTCTGGTTTTTTTTTCTTGGAGGTGTTTAGGACTGAGACAAAGCTTGCCTTCTCCTCCCGAGCTATTCTCCCAGTGTTTGTGTAGGCTCGGGTAGGAGGTGTAGAATAGTGTCTGCTATTTAGCTCAAGTCAGCCTCCTGCTCAGAACTTGCCAAAGTGGTGGAAGTAGAAGCATCTTCCCCATTCACCAACCCACATCCTTTCTTTTAAAATTTTTTTAAAGGCAAGTTTAAGTAGATTTCTGGTTCTTGATCAAGTATATTGCTGTTTAAAGAAGTTCCTGGTTTCCATTGAGGAAGGTATGTGCATGTCACAAAAGTCAGGCTCAGCTTGTGTTTCTTTTTTCTTTTTTTTTTTTTTTTGGTTTTTTGAGACAGGGTTTCTCTGTATAGTCCTGGCTGTCCTGGAACTCACTCTGTAGACAAGGCTGGCCTCGAACTCAGAAATCTGCCTCTGCCTCCCAAGTGCTGGGATTAAAGGCGTGCACCACCACCGGCTCAACTTGTGTTTCTTAACACTTTGTTTCCTTTGAGTTATATTTTAGCTCAAGTGTAATTTGAAAGAAATGGTTTAGGAATATTCAGCTTCCATCCTTAGTTACGATTAACTTTTTTTCCTTTGCTGGCAAGAGGAAATTTTTGTGGTTTTCTTTGTTTTAAATGGAATTTTTAAAAACATTGGTCGGTTGGTTGGTTGGTTTTGTTTTGTTTTTCTGAGACAGGGATTCTCTGTGTAGATCAGGTTAGCCTTGAACTCAGATATGCCTACCTCTACCTCCATCTTATGGGGGTGGGAGGGTGGGGTTGGGTGGGAGGTTGTGCACTTTAAAAACATTCTTTAAGGAAATTTTGCATTATACATTCTTTCTTTCTTTCTTTATTTATTTATTTATTTCGTGTGCTGCTATCTGTTTGGGCGTGTGCTGCACATATGAGAAGGTCAGGACAACTTGATAGAGTCAGTTCATTCCTTTCCACCATGTGGATCCCAGGACTAATCTCAAGGCTGTCTGGCTTGGCAGCAAGCACCTTTACACCATGACCTGATTCTCTAGCCCAGGAGTGAGTGAGTGAGTGAGTGAGTGAGTTTGTTTATTTGTTTGTTTGTTTGTTTGTTTGAGGCAGGGTCTCATGTAGCCCAGGCTGGCCTCACTTACTAGAAGTGACCTTGTTTTTTTTATTCTTCCATCTTCACCTCCTAAGCACTGAGTTTATATGTGTGCACTCCTAAAAAGAAGAGACTCTAAGTTACATTAATATCGTGATACAGACTCATTAAGTTATTTTACCTTTTCCTTTTTTTGTCCTGTTGAATGTTATATTCTAGCACATGGTAATGAGTTGCTAGGTGCATAAGGTGGAATCTTCTCAAAGCATAGAAGAAAAGGAAAGAAACAGGCTAAGATTTGTCTTTCTCCTCTGCCATAATGGTAGCTGGTGGCTGGTTAGATCTTGAGGCCGTTGGAGAAGTACTTTGGGATTTTCAATCTTAGCCTAGTCCTCATGCCCCTTTCCTCTCTCCTTCCCAGCCTCTGCAACTGCTAGTTGGTTTTGTTTGTTTTCTACATCAGACATTAGAAAAGGTGTGGGTAGGAGGAGTTACAGGGAAACAAAACAAAAACACAGAGCAACTTTGACTTGAACTGTGGACATTTGGCCTAAGGTTCTCTTGATGGCTTACATTTCTTTGCTTGTCTTTAGAGATCTTCATTTGAAGCTTCTAATAATGCTATTTAACCTCTGTACTATCCACCCTTGGATATTACCTTACTTAGTTACTTTTTCATTAATGTTCTTTCCTTCTTTCATTGCGTTGTTAGCAAATAAAAAGTCATAGGGGCACTAGAAATAGTCCTTTTTAGCCAGGCAGCACTTAGGAGGCAGAGGCAGGCAGATATCTGAGTTGGAGACCAGCCTGGTCTACAGAGTTCCAACACAGCCAAGGCAACACAGGGAAGGCCTTTCTTGAAAAACCAAAAAGGAGGGGAAAATACCCTTTTCTTCATCATTTAAAATGACTAATAAACATGAGTATATTGTAAGAGTTTCTAATTTATTAGTATTTCAATGTTATAATATTTCATGTTTGCATATAATTTTTACTTTTATTCCTTTTACTGAATTTAAAGTATTTCTGTTGTTGAGACATAGTATCTTGCAGCCTAAGCTGGCCTCAAACTCTTATAGCCAAGAATGATCTTGAGTCATTTTTTCTGAGTCCAGAATTATAGGAATTGTTACTATATCAGTTTATGTGGTGCTGGGTGATGAACCTAGGGCTTCCTCGGTGCTAAGCAAGCACATTGTCAAATGACATAAATCCTCAATCCTCAAATCTTTGGAAGAGGAAGCATGGTAATATATTGGCACAATTCAACATTTAAAAGATACAAAAAGTTAATAGTTTTTGATCCCTCAGCAATTCAGTCTGTTTTCCAGATGTGTCCTGTGGTTTTTTGATGTCATTAGTGATAACTTTATTAAATTTCACATTATCTATCTTACTGATTGCTGTAATTTGTTAAATCTTCCCTTTATTAAATGTTTAATGTTTTTGACAATTTAGCATCTCCTATGGTCAGTAACCTTAAAATAATTTTTTTATCTCTTTAGAATTAGGAGCATACATTGTTTATAGCCCCTTCACTGTGTCATTGGGTATCTGCTTGACAGTATGTCTCAGATCTAAATTGTACTTTGCAATTTTTACATTATGCATTCCTATAAGCAATACAGAAAAAGTAAAGTTTGCATTCCATCAGTATTTTTCTAAAATTTATTCTAACCATCCCTTTTAAATCTATCCCCATTTAGAGCCTAGTTAAAATTGTTTGGAATTTTATAAAAGAGCTAAATGTATATATATGCTACAAAATCTCTTAACATGAATAAAATTGTTTCATAAGCTTAATGTTTACCTCTGTTATTGGAATTTACAGTACCTTTTTACTAACTTATAGAAGCCTGTCATATTTATGATACCAGCTTGGCACAGTAGCTCAGGCCTATAACCTCAGCACTTGGGAGGCGGAGGGAGGAGGAGTGCCACAAGTTCAGAGCCAGTTTGGCCTAAGACGGAGTCCCTGTGACAAAAACCAAAAACTAAACAAAATTTATGGTGGTAGGGCAGGGTCAGGTTAGTGTTGAGCAGGTTCCTTTTACTGAATAAATGTCATTATATGTGATGGAGGTATTTTGCTGTGTTAAAAAGATAAATAATATTCTGGAGACATACTGGTACATGCCTCTTCATTTGCTTGTCCTTCACTCTACTGTTGCCCTCCATAATTAAAAGGTTGTATTTTCCTGGGCGGTGGTGGCGCACGCCTTTAATCCCAGCACTTGGGAGGCAGAGGCAGGCGGATTTCTGTGTTCGAGGCCAGCCTGGTCTACAGAGTGAGTTCCAGGACAGCCAGGGCTACACAGAGAAACCCTGTCTCGAAAAACAAAAGCAAAATCAAAAAAAACCCCAGAAAAACAAAAGGTTGTATTTTTCTTTTCCTTGATTTTTTATTTTTCTTAGCTTGCCAAATCATTTCCTTTTGTTTTAATGTTGTCCACCTGTATCAAGGACAGCCAGGGCTACACAGAGGAACCCTGTCTTTTTTTTTTTTTTTATAAAGAGATGGGGGTTTTGCTATGTTGCCCAGGCTGGAGTGCACTGGCTATTCAACAGGCTCGATCCAAACTGCTGATGAGCACAGGAGTTTTGACCTGTTCCGTTTCAGGCCTGGGCCGGTTCACCCCTCTTTAGGCAATCTAGTGGTCCCTCGCTCCAGGGAGATCACCATATTAATGCCAAACTTAGTGCAGACATCCGATCAGCATAGTGCACTACAGCCCAGAACTCCTGGACTCAAGCGAGTCTCAGGTCTCAGCCTCCGGAGTAGCTGGGACTACAGGGGTGCACTACCATGCCCTTCGAAACCCTGTCTTGAAAAAACAAACAAACAAAAAAAACCCAAAAATCAACCAACCAAAGAAAACAAAACAAAGGGACCAGGACTAGGGGGATACTTCCCAGTCTTTCAGCTGTCTGAGGTATTGTGACAATCTATCTCAGGCAGTTGATATTAGGGAAAGTGTGAGTGGAGAGCTGTGGTGTCAGCAAGATTGGAGGAGGAAAAACAAAGAATATGTCTTTTGACTTTTAAGTCATTCAGTTGTTGCTATTTTCACTTTATAGTTTGTTACTCTATTTAAGGAAAGTGCTGTTATTTTTTTTTTTTCTAAAAAGTAAGTGTTAGGCATTAAGAGCAGTTGGATTGTTATCACTTCTTTTCCAACTTAATAATAACAATGAGTTTGAAAAGTCGTTTTCTCTTTATGAGCTTTAGTTACATTATTTATAAAATGGAAATGCCAATTTCTGCTTGGCATATTGAACTGAGGATTAGAGATCCTTGAGTGTTAGTTTTGGAAATAGTGAATCCATGTTGTTTTTTAACATGTTCTTAACATGTTCCTTCCCATTAGAAATAAATGTTATTAGTATTGTAAAACTTGAATGTCTAATGGGGAATTTATTAACTTATAATCTATTATAGTTGCTTCAGAGCATACAGTCATAGGTATGAATGTGCTTACTTATTCCTAGGTGTGTTTAGGCCTTGTTTTTTGCAGCTTCAAGGGTTAGCACTCGTGGTCCACGGTAGAAGGAACATCATCATGGCAGCAGGAATTTGAGGCAACTTGGTTACATTGGTTGGAGAATTTCTATACTTTGGTTCATTTATAGATATATTATCTAACACAAAACAGTAAGGAAAAATCTGTTTTTTCTTTTTATTTTTTTTAATTTAATTTATTTTTTATTTTCTTTTTTTCTTTTTTATGCTGCATAATTACGTAGGTAGCAATGTAGGCATAAACTTTTGGTAACTGTTTCAGCCTGTTAATTGTTAACTTTAAGATTTTGATTTGCCCCCTTTATTTTTCGAGATAGGGTCTTTCTGGATGACTTTCCTGGGTTAATCACATACATACATACATACATACATACATACATACATTCATTTGTTTGTTTAATTGTGTGACAGTCTCACTGTGTAGCCATGGCTGGCCTCAAACTCTGCAATCCAAGCTAGCCTCAAACTCACGAGATCCTCCTTCCTCTCTGACTCATGAGGACAACTATTTTTTAATTTATGCACCACATGACTGACTACCTTCTACTTGCTTTTTTTTTTTCCTCAAAAGCAACAATACCATATTCAACAGAGGCAGGGGCAACTACCACATAGTTTGTCAAATACCTCTTACCCCTGAAATAGATCATAAGTTACAGTTATGTAGGTGTTAGCCTCTAATCCTAAGGGACTTCAGTGTGTAAAATTGTAACAGTGTTTTAAAACTGGAATAGTAGACTAAACTTGTGTGTGTGTGTGTGTGTGTGTGTGTGTCTGTGTGTGTGTGTGTGTGTGTGTGAGAGAGAGAGAGAGAGAGAGAGAGAGAGAGAGAGAGAGAGAGAGAAAATAAGGAGGAAAAGGAGAAGGAGAAGAAGGAGAAATGGAGCAAATATCTGATCCTATTTGTCCATCCTTCTAGAAGTTGTGAACTTGACTTCCAAATGTGTTTCTGTTTTTGTTGTTTTATTTGTTTGTTTTTGAGACAAAGTCTTGTTTTTCTGCTGCCCAGGATGGCATGACACTAAACTGTGTGTAAGCTGTGCTGACCTTGAGCTTGCAGCAGTCTCCTGCCTTACCTGTCATGCCCAGTTCCCAAAAGGAATTTCCTATTGAGAACAATATCAGATGTTTGTTCCAGTTTACCAGCACTCTGCAGTTCTCTTTTAGATATATGCTAACTCTGTACTGATATACAGAATGCTGGTTTTAGCTTAATCTTTTTCTTAATGGAGAATTGTGTATATGTAGAGTTTATATAAAAATAAACTCCTCAACGCTTTTGATAAACCATAGCAAATAATTTCAAGCTTTTTTACTATTTAAGCTAGAATCCTTTTGCATCTTTTGAAATTGTTTTAAGACTTATTAGTAAGCAGGAATTTACTTTCAGGAGAGTGGTGGTGGTTTCATCAAATAGTGATTAAATTAGTTAAGTCAATTCATCAGTTAATATTGAAATTAATTTCTGTTTCAGCTATTCGGTCAGAGAAGAAACGCCTTAGGAAGCCGAGCAAGTGGCTTCTGGAATATACAGAAGAATATGATCAGATATTTGCTCCTAAGAAAAAACAAAAGAAGGTACAGGAACAAGTGCATAAGGTATGTCACCACCTTTTAGGAGACTGCACCTCACCTGCAGAACTTTATTTTGTCTTCAGAAGACAATTATTTAGCTGGAATCCCACCTTCTCTGTCTTTTTGTGTTTTGTTTTTCTCGTTTACTATTGCCTTCTAGCATAGTGCCTATCCTGTATAGTTATTTGGATAATGTCATTAGTAATCTGGATAATGAAATAAAAATACATAGTCTTACCCTTTTATTTAAGCTAGAATCCTTTTGCATCTTTTGAAATTGTTTTAAGCCTCATTAGTAAGTAGGAATTTACTTTCAGGAGTGTGGTAGTGGTTTCATCAAATAGTGGATTAAATTAATTAAGTCAGTTCATTCGTTATATTGAAATTAATTTCTGTTTCAGCTATTCGGTCAGTGAAATGAAGTTGTCATAGTGCTGACTGATCTTTTCTTTAGTTTTATATTGAACTTTTGTGAATAATCAGTATGTGTGTAATTACTTTAGTAGCAAAGGAATGTCCTATACCCTATCAGCTATTATTACTCTGTAGTTTTTTTTTAAAAAGCATTGAAGACCCTGTCAGTAATTTTATTACTGGGGCTGAAGAGATGGCTCAGCAGTTAAGAACACTGACTGTTTTTTAAAAATTATTACTTTGGTTATAAAGTAAAGACCTTGAGCGGTTTTTTTTCCCCCTATCTTTTTCTACCTTAGCTTCACAGTCTTTCTCATTAAACCTTGAAATTCTTTAAAAGCAAAAAAAAAAAAGTTTCTTTTCATCAAGGTATATAGTTTTAATTGGTAATATCAGGAGAACCTTGGATTCCCCCACCCCCACTTTGGATAATCATCATAGAGTTTATTTTAGTGTATTTGTTAACACTTTTTACTTTTAATTATGCTAAAACAGTTCAAGAAGTCTGTTTACAGAATTGTTTTCAAGTGTGCAATTTCACAACATTAAGCATGGGTGTACTGCTGTGCAACCATAAGCATCGTTCATCTCTAGAAAGTTTTCATCTTCCTAGACTGAAAAACTGATTCTTCTAGATAATCCATATTAATGGAGCTGTGCAGTATTTTACCCTGTTTCCCTTAGCATGATGTCTTCAGGCTTCATCTATGGCATAGCAAGTATCAGACTGTCTTGTATTTCTAAGTTGTTGTTGTTATTTTCTAAATTCTCGTACTTACTGTTTTTAGGTAAGTTCCCGCTGTGAAGACGAAAGCCTTCTTGCCCGATGTCGATCTAGTGCCCAGAACAAGCAGGTGGATGAGAATTCTTTGATTTCAACTAAAGAAGAGCCTCCAGTTCTTGAAAGAGAGGCTCCATTTTTGGAAGGGCCATTGGCTCAGTCAGATCTTGGAGTTGCACATGCTGAGTTGCCACAGCTGACCTTGTCTGTTCCTGTGGCTCCAGAAGTCTCTCCACGGCCTACCCTTGAGCCTGAGGAATTGCTTGTTAAGACACCAGGTAAAGTGGGGATGGGTTTTCAGTGTATAAACAGATTAATTGTAAGCAGCAGGAAACTTCTACTATGTTTTGTTGTAAAGTTAACAACTTTTACTATATACAACTACCTATTTTGTGTGAGGAAACCCTTAACATAATGCCTAATTTGATATCGCTTCTGACCACAAATGAATTTGTGGAGCACTGAGAAGGAGATGTTTTTTCTTGTCCTTTCATGATTATTGTTCAGTTGCAATGTCAACCAGCAAGCAAGGTAGCAGTGGGTAGGAGTGATGCATACTAATGGAGTAAGAACTTGGGACCTAAATTTCTTTCATTTATCAGTTCTACCAGTTCATGTGTTTCTTGGGTATCTGTTTAATCTCTAAACTTGCTTTGTCATGTATAAACTGGCCATAATTGAGGCTTGGAAAAAAGCTCAGTTGGTAAGTTAGTGCTGCATACATTTATAGTACAATAATAGTGCTATGGGACAGACAGACAGCCTTGAGTAATTGGTGAGCCCTTGGATCCAGTGAAAGACTTTCTCAGAAAAAAAAAATGGATGGCCTCTATGGAACAACATCCAAGAGCATCACTACCCATTTGTGGACTTCAGAGGACAGTCTTTAGGGAGTCAGTTTCTTGTACCATGTGTGCTCTGGGATGAAACTTAAATTGTCAGGCTTGGCAGCAAGTGATGTTATCCACCAAAAGATATGTTTTGAAGAACTTGGATTTTACCTATTTTATCACACAAACAGAGCACATACAAGCTGTGTGTGTGTGTGTGTGTGTGTGTGTGTGTGTGTGTGTGTGTGTGT
>JANHMN010000006.1:8372393-8425180 GCA_030674055.1 Rhabdomys pumilio | reverse complement strand
TGTGTGTGTGTGTGTGTGTGTGTGTGTGTGTGTGTGTGTGTGTGTGTGTTAATATGTATTGTAGAATTCTTGGGTTGTTTGTTTTTAAGGAGGGTGGTGTCTCTCTATAGCTCTAGCTCTCCTGGAACTCATTAGGTAGACTAGACTGGTCTTGAACTCACAGAGATGTACCTGTTCCAGTCTCTGGAGTGCTGCAATTAGAGCCATGTGCTACCTTACCCAGCATGTTTTATTATTTTTAAGGTCTTAAACTATATAATTCTGGACTTGAAGGGCATAATTCTCTTTCCTTTCCCTCCCAAGTGTTGAGAATACATGTGTGCTCCATTATGTTTTGTATAATTTTTAAGAGCAGGGTTCTAAGGTATTTAGGTGTTTTTATACTTAAATTTATTTATCTTCTTTTATATATTACTAGGAGCAGAATAAATATTATAGTCCTTGTCTATTTGTACCCAGAATCCAGCTCTCCTTGATCCTCAACATCTATTGATTGCTACAATTGCACTTGAGCCCTTTGATTTTACCCTTCTTTTGTGGTTTACGTATTTTACACATTTACACAATCATCATACATTAATATGTATTTTCATTGAATGACCATTTAGTGCATTTTAGAATAATACATTCTCAGTGTGCCCTTATAACATGATGAGAAAATGCAAACAAGATCACGACTTGTAATTTTCATTTTTCAAAATTAGCTTGTGCTCAATTTCTAAAGCATCTAAGGAAAATTATATGCATTTCAGGAAATTATGAAAGTAAGCGTCAAAGAAAACCAACTAAGAAACTTCTTGAATCCAATGATTTAGACCCTGGATTTATGCCCAAGAAGGGCGATCTTGGCCTTTCTAGAAAGGTATGTTATTTTTATCAATTCTATATGACCTTGAACCTGTGAAACACACGATTTAAAAATTGCAGTTTTAGTAGTATTTTTAACATGGATGTGCACAGTCACTCTTCTTTAATTGTGGTTACACTTTCCACAGTTCCAAGTAGCTAATAACTGTTCTTTGAAAGTATTAAATGGCAGGTCATGAAATACACAATTCTTATTTAAAATTCGTGTATTGTGAGTGAGTATGACAGGTAGCTTATGCTCTGGACGTGACTATTCTTTGTCCAGGCTTTCAGTCTGTGTCACTTGTGGGTTACCCGATTAATTCATGCTTGCTCTCAAGTAATCCTTTGGACTAATTATGGTTCCCAAGTGTAAGTGTGGTGATGCTGGCAGTGTGGAGTTGCTCAGAAGACTGGTCAGGGCTTTCTTCAAGTGGAAAGGTAAATGTCGCTAAGGAAGAAAAATTGTGTGTTGAGCTTGCTGAGAACTATACTAAGAAAGAAGCATCCATCCATGAAATTGTGAAACTTGATATTCCTCAAACTACAGACGTTACAGCAAGTAGTAAATAGTAAGTGCCCAACTAAAATGGTAAAGGCACTGTGTTCGTGGGAGGGACACGTAAACCAGAAAGTCTGTTGTGATTGATGACCTTAGAGGTGTAGTGAGAATTCTGGAATTTTGGTTTCTTTAAAAAATACAGAAGTATCATAAGAATGTTTTTGTTTTGAATCCCAGGTGTGGGGATATGGGGCTGCTTCACATCAGCTGACTGTGATTTACCGCATGCTCTTGCAGAGCCATGGTTTTGCCAGCTGCAGATAGTTTCTGCAATTGTATGACGTTTGGAATTCTGGGAACTTGAGAATATATAAGCGCTATGGCCCTGAGAGGCTGGATGGGTGGTTGTTGATGGTTCAGGGAGGTTGGTTGCTGTTTGTTAGTAGTTGTGTTCAAAGAAGAAACAAGAAAAAAGAAATCAGAAAACACCAGCTACATAGAGGTATGCCACAAGAATTAACCATTATAAAAACATTGGATTCAAGTAAGGAAATGTCATGTATTGTAATAAATTTATTAATAGGTTTGGATTGAAATATCTAAAAATTACTGGAGAAGGATTCATTGTTGATACAGGCACCTTTCCAGCAAAGTTGGGAGAAATTGCTTAATGAGACATACTATGTAAAGCAAGTCTTTTTTGGTTTTTTGAAACAGAGTTTCTCTGTATAGCCATGGCTGTCCTGGAACTCACTCTGTAGACCTAAAGCAAGTCTCCATTGTAATATAAATGAGCCTTTATAGAAAAGGATGTCCAGTTAAAAAAAAAAAAAAAGAATTCAAATGGAAGTTTTCAAGTGTTTTCCTTGTGGATATCTTGACAGGGAGGAGGCAGAGGCAGTATAGACTAATATATATACAAATTATTTATTGTCAATATGTATATTTGATTTGTCTGAAGTCCTATATTTTAAAAATGTTTTGTCATTTGATGTGCACTGGCTTTGGGTGTTTTATTTTTTCCTTTTGTCAGTATTAGAAATTAAGCCGCTGGGTGGTGGTACGCATCTTTGATCCCAGCACTGTCTGTGTGCTTAGAGGCCAGCCTGGTCTACAGAGCTAGTTCCAGGACAGTCAGGGCTACACAGAGGAACCCTGACTCGGGGTGGACTGTGGAGGATTAATGCTAGAGGTGACAGTTGCTCAGCATCCACTCTCCGCCACGCCTCAATTGTGTTTTTATTTATTCTTTGAAGATTTTATACAATATATGTTGATCATATTTATTCCCCTCTGCTAGATTCTCCTCCACTTTCCTACCCACTCAATTTCAGTTTCTCTCTTCCTGTCTCCCATAAACAAGTGAATAATTTTGGAGGTAAGAAAACAAAAAAAATTCCTGGAATCTGGTTTGTGCTGACCAATTCCTCCTGGCATAGGGCTTACCTTGAAGTGTGTTTGATATACCTACACTGATGAAGCTAACTTTCCCTACCCTTTACCAGTCAAATGCAGTAGCTCCTTGGCTAGTGTTGAATCTCCCACCTCTCCTCTATGTTGGGATTTTTGTCTGTCTATCACACACTGAGTTTATTTGTGCACCTACCCTCTTGTGTATGGAAAAGACTATTTCATTACTTAACTAACCTCGGGTTCTCTGCCCTATTGACAATGTCAAGTATGGGGTTCATCTCATGGAACAGCTCTTAAGTCCAATTTAAAAAGTGTCTGGTTGTTTCCATAACATTAATGCCACTGTTACACCAGTCAGCCCTCCTCTTTATTTTATAGTCAGGGTCTCACTAAGTTGCCTTGGCTGGCTTCACATTTACTTGGGCACACTGGCAGACCTGGAACTTGAGAACCTCCCGCCTTAGCTTCACCGCTTAGCTTTACAAGCTAAGCTTTTAGGCCTGTATCACAAGTCTGAGACTTTCTTTACAAGTAAAAAATTAAGATGCTTTTTATGATTATGATAAAGTTGGTGCTAATTATTTGTTTAAAGACAGATTCTTGCTCTATCCCAGTCTTACTATATATAGGCTAGGTTGGCTGAGTATTTGTGTATGATCCTTTCCTCAGCCTCCCAGCTATTGGTATTACTGGCATGAGTAGCCATAGTTGGCTTGTACCTTTTTTTCCCCTTGAGTTGAAAACCTCTGACCAAACTTATTTCTTTTAAGCTACCAGTCTACTTTGATAGTATTTTTGTGTAACACCTCAGAAATGACTTATAGAGTATTATAATCTCTAAGTTTAAATATATGAAATCATGATTTTGCAGTTGCTTTTCAGTAACAGTGAAAAAATCTAGTATCTTAAATGGTATGTGGAAGTAGAAAATTAATTCTGTTATTATGAATGACTGTTTGTTAGTGCTTTAGAACTCTTGTTGGAGAGATGGCTTAGAGAGTGAAAGACTTAGTGCTAAGCCCAATATCCTGAATTTGATTCCCAGAACAAAATGGTGGAAGGAGAGAACCAGCTTGTTTAAATTAACCTCTGACATCCTCAGTCCCCCGTAGTTGCATGCACATATTTTTTCCCAATAGCGCAAAATAACTATATGCAATTTTTTTGAATCTTTAAAAGAAAACCGTAGAATGTTTAAAAAGTCAGAGTATTTGAACTTCTGTCCCTGCTTAGCTGGAACAAGCACAAGTCTTATAATGCTGTTCTAGTTGACTGATTTTTGCTGCATACCTTATTTGATTTGACTTGTCAGAAAATGTACTTGTGCCTTATACTTCATTTTAAATTTTTTATTTGAGACATGGTCTTTATATGCAGTGTATATGCTTTTTTTCTCTCTGTGTAATGCAATCTTATGTCTTAATTTCTTTAAGAAAAATAATTATTTAGGACAGGTTCTTGCTAATATCCCAAGATAACCTCAAACTATAAATCCTCCTGCCCTAACCTGTTAATTGTTGGGATTTTAGGCATGTTCCATAATGCTTGGGGGTTTTCAGTGTGGGGATGTTGGAATTGAGAATTGGACCCAGGCCTTCGTACCTTCTAGCCAAATTCTCTTGCTACTCAGGTACAACTGCCATATGAGTTTATGAGTATAACAGCCATATCTTATTCAGAAGACAGCACCTGCTTAAGTGGTTATTTTTATAGTAATAGAATATCTATTTGAGGACTATAGCCAGGCATAGTTCTCTTTCCTTTCTCTAAATATTTTTAGGCTCAGTGTGCAAAGCAGTGGGTTTTTGTGTTCCACTGTCTCTTGCTTTTAGTCCTTCCCCTCTTCCACTTTTCCTTCCAGTGCCCCGTCCCCCTTGATTGCACCTTTCTCCTGACAAGTAGA
This sequence comes from Rhabdomys pumilio, assembly GCA_030674055.1. Classification (NCBI taxonomy): domain Eukaryota; kingdom Metazoa; phylum Chordata; class Mammalia; order Rodentia; family Muridae; genus Rhabdomys; species Rhabdomys pumilio. The sequence continues at coordinate 8,420,516 of JANHMN010000006.1, read as the reverse complement.
GGCCCCAACTCAATTTTTGGGGTTTAATAGTAACTTTAATTTGTAATGGTAAGTTGTCATACTGTTACATGGTTTAGAGTTGTTAACTGTTCAATGCTCATTGTTCACTGAGTAATTTTGTCCGTTCTCTTTGATGTTAATAGTTATTTAAACAGTACAAAAATTAGAACATACTGAAAAGATTGAAGCCCTGTATAATGATGACATGGATGTTGATTAGATAGCTCTCACTTGTTTTTCATTTGTGTGCAAGTGTATCTATGTTTATTACATGAAAACAGAATCGAGAGGGGCTCTCTTATAGGAAGGGTGATTTCAAATTCCTCTGTAGCTGAGATTGACCTTGAACTTCTACATCAGCCCAGCCAGTGTAGTCCTTGGTTTTTGTTTGGTTTTTTTGTTTCTTGTGTTTTAAGGCAAAGTCTTCTTATCCAGTCTCCAACTGTGGTCTTCCTGCTTCAGCTTCCCGAGTGCTTCAATTGTGCTGATATGCCAAGAGATCCTAGGATTTGTTGCTGTAGCAGTAGCTGTCACCAGTTTGGGCACAGAAGGTATTAAAGAAGTGGTTTCCTGTACCTCAGTAAATCCTGTCGCTTGTTATTTACAGTGCTTTGAAGCCGGTCGCTTGGAGAATGGCATTGTTGACTCACGGGCTACATCTCATTTGAAAGAGTTTGGTGGAGGTAAGTACTTTTTGATGCTGAGAAATGTAAAGCAGACATAAATTTAAAGCATTTTTATTGACTAGAAAGTAATTTCGTGTATAAAGTTAAGAACCAGTACAATTATACTTTTGATCTCTGACCACAATATACTTCTAAAACCCATAGGAATTTATAGCTATTTTTAAGTCTTATGCTGTTACTAGTTAAATGGAGTAAAATCATTGTTTTTAGTAAAGAACTATTTGAGCCAATTGTGAAATCAGTTACTCCTTCATTTTTTAAAGTAGTCTAAGTCTCCAGATTCTGCCATTAATTGCATATCATTGGTCCCATTTTGATTTCTTTGTTAGAGAATGTCCAGTGTAGTTTGAGAGGGAGATCCCAAACTGCCTGACTTTTCCTTGGCAAATTACTTTAGTGTGTTTTGTTTTTTTTTTTTTTTTTTAAATCTAAATTGTCTCTCGTTTCTTTTGGTTCATTTATCCCCATTGGTCAGCTACTATATGATTGAGTAAGACAGCATGTGTTGATCCTGTTCCTTCATTATAGGTGTCTCTTTAAGAAAAAGAAATTATAACTGGGCGGTGGTGGCGCACGCCTTTAATCCCAGCACTTGGGAGGCAGAGGCAGGCGGTTTTCTGAGTTTGAGGCCAGCCTGGTCTACAGAGTGAGTTCCAGGACAGCCAGAGCTACACAGAGAAACCCTGTCTCGAAAAACCAAAAAAAAGAAAAGAAAAAAGAAATTATTTCCCTCTTTCATTTTTTTTCTGTTTCCAACTTAATACTTCTTAAAATCCCCAACAACATTCATATATTTTTTGTTGGTTTTTATAGTTTTATATTTCCATGATGTACTAATTTTAATTTCTTTCATGAGCATAGGTGGGACATTAATGACTGTAACGTGAACGAGTTACTAGTTATCTATCTACCACTGAAGAAACTGTTCTTTTCCCTGCAGCTGTTATCAGTTGTCAGGATTTTCCTTGGGGATCCATGAGGTTCTTACAAGTCCCTCCCCAGCCATAATGGATTGTTGGCAGGCTTCACTTTGTATAGTCACAGCTACTATTGAGTTCATGCATATAATGGCCATATCATATCTGAAGACAGAGTTAACAGTACTCTTCCTGTCCTTGGTTGTTATATTTCCTTCCGTCCTCTTTCCCCCGTGCTCCCCAATCTTTGGTGTTGATGTAGATGTCCTATTTAGGGCAGAGTACTTCTCAGCACTTACTCCCTGCACATGACCTGTTCTGAGTATCTGCTTTACCCACTGCAAGAAAAGCTCTGCTCATGGCTGAAAGCAGCACTGATTGCTGGGTGTAAACATAAACATTTAGAAAGTAGCTTGGCAACGAATCATCAGTACAAACAACAATCCAGATATTTGCCCCTCCCTTCCTAGGCCTATGACCTTCCTAGCCCAGGGCTTTTGACGTGCTTTATAATACCAATTTTGAATTCCCTTCAGTGGAGCAGGGCTCAAATCCATTCAAACAGTGGTCGGTTACTGTACTGTTCGATAGATAGTCATTCCACCGGTGGGTGCACCAGTGGCACACCTTGTGTAGCAGGTGTTATATTATACCTGGGACTTTGTAGTACTGTGAAAGCTGGCCAGCATGAAGTAAGCTTCCCACTCTGTTCCAGCTTGAATTCTCTATTTCTTAACCCTATACTTGAGTTGCTTTTCAAAAGTAAAGTCTCACATTGTAGCCCTGACTAGCTTTGAACTTACTTTATAAACCTGACTGACCACATATAATAGTTCCCTTTGTTTTCAGAATATAGCTGTTCCCGGCTTGTTTGTGCTTGTTTGTTTGTTTGTTTTTTTAAAGACAGGGTCTCTTTGTATAGTCCTGAGACTCATTGTAGACTAGCTGACTTCTACCTTCACAGAGACTTGCATGCCTGTCTCCAAATAGTGGAATTAAAGGCATATACCACTTAGCCCAACCTCTGTAGTGACTCTTAAGGGCTCATTCTTTAATTTGAAATTTCACAAACTATGTCCTGACTTTAGAGTCATTATTGAACTATCACATGAATTTGAGCATATGGCATCTGATATGACCTGCTGACTAAGTTCTTAGATACACACTTCTGGTACCATGGTTACCTGATTGTGATGTATGTTAGCAAATATGGTGGTTGATTTTAGTCATGGGCAATTAGAATCACCAATCCACCAGTGTGCTTGCTTTTAAAAGAAATGGCTGGTAGAAATGGCAGCTCTTTTCCTATACTTTTATGTATTTTGTAATTTCATATATATGGTTTAGCTCAAACATTTTGTATCTATAGCTTTGCAGGGTAGTACACTATAATCCCAGAACTTGGTAAGCTGAAACAGGTGGATCTCTGTGAATTAAAGGCCAGCCTAGTTTATATAGTGCATTTCAGGCTAGCCAGAGCTGAATGACAAGACCTTCTGTAACAAATCAGCACAAACCAAAAGTGTTTGTTCTTGAATATAGGTTCTAGGAACTGAGTCATAATAGAGCACTGACCCAGCATGCATGAGACATGAGTCTCCTCCTTAGCAGCTCCAAGAGAAAAGGCGGCTGTCATTATATCAGTTCTTCTTTTATTCTTGGACTGTTACCTACCCTAATAGTTTCTCATCTCCATAAAGTACTCAGAAACACTGGCATTAATAATAGTCTCATTAGTTATCTCCCATAAATGTTTTGGAGCTTTCTGTTGTTTTAAAGATTCATCCCTCAAAACTGTTTCTAGTACTTCAGACATAGATTTGCGTATAATTAAGAGCATATAGAGGTTAAGCACAAAGACCTAGTGTGGTAGCAGATGCATTAATCCCAGCACTTGAGAGAGAGGGTTTCAGGCTAGCCTGGTTTGCATGATGAGTTCCAGGAGAGTCAGGGCTTTATAATGGGACTCTGTCTTAAAAAAATAAAAATCAAAAACAAAAAACAACACCAAGAATGTTAAGCAGAAATGATGAAATCTAGTAGTCTAGAGCATTGTTTGCTGCCTGCAACCAGGGCTAACCATTTGAGATGAACTGGCAGCCAGACTGGAATCCTCATTGTGTGAAATCGAGCACTGCACAGTGAGGTGTCTTTAGAAGGGGGTCTCACTGTACCTTTGACTGGCCTCGAATTTAAAGAATTCTACCTGTCTCTGGCTCCCAAATGCTAGAAATAAAGATTTGTGCCACCTTGCCTACCTGGTTAAGTGTTCAATTCTGATTGTGTACACCCATTTGAGTTTAATCCATCATGTTTTCTACTACGTAGTGTAATTCTTTTTAGAGAAATATAAATCACACATTAAGGTGGTGATTTTAGTATTAATGTATTAATTGCTCATTCTTTTGAAGTATAAAGTGTTTTAACTGAATTAAGATTGCAGATCAGGGGCAGGAAAGATGTCTTTAATGACTAAAGGCACTTTCTACGTGTCTTAATAATCTATGTTTGATCCCTAGTACCCTCCCCCTATCTCCATATGTGATCTCCATATGTGTGCCATAGCATGTGTGCCCCTACACACACCAATTATGAACAGACGATAGAATGTTTTTGAAGATGCAGATCATTTTTAAATACTGCATACATCATTGCTACTGTATTATAATTATTTATCAGATGCTAAAGTAGGTTTCCATGCTCATAAAATTATCCTGTAGGTATAAGTATAGGCCATGATTGTACCGTTCATTCTTTGTCTTAATAAATCAGAAGTGTCAGTTACAGAACTGACATGAAGAGAGCATGAAGCCAGTGATGTCAACAAAGAGCTCCATTGACTCCTGAGAGCATTCATTGTCTGAGGACCTTCCTGAGTAGGCAGGCTGAGGCTACTCTTAATCCCATTACAAACACCTTGTCACATTATCTTCCTTTAAGGACAGACCTGTACAGTGTAAATCCTGGTCATTTTAAGATTCTAGACTTAAGGTTACAAATAGAGTTCAGTTGGCAGAGTGCTTACCTACCATGCATGCAGTACTGCATACTCCATTGTCAGCACCACTAAACAAGGTGCAATGGCACATTCCTATGACCTCAGCATTCTGGAAGAGTCAGCAGAATGACTGCCATTAGTTTGATGTCAGGCTGAGCCATGTTGTAAGACCTTGTTCTAGAGCAACAGGAAAAAAAAATATTCTAATGACAGAAGGGTAAAGATTGTAACTGCAGCACAGATTATAGCAGAAGAAAATGAAAGAGCCTGCAATAGTTCAGACAGCTGTGGTGAAGGAAGTAAAATACAATACAGCAAGCCAATTTAAAATACTTTTATAGAAAAAGCTGGAACACGATTCCAGTTGCATTTATATGGCTATATAATAGTATACTTGTTGAGATGGGTTTTAAAGTATTTATAATTCTGGGTCTAAGCACTTTACTACTAGGGAACGTTACTTAAAATGGTGGAAATGGACTAGAGAGGTAGTAACTTAGCAGTCAAGAGGACTTACTGCTCTGGTAGAGCCCATACCCATACCCACACAGGCCAGCTTACCAATGCCTTTAACTCTAGCTCCAAGAGATTGGTAGCTCTCTCTGTCTTCAATGAGCATGTGTACATAGTAGAAGGGCATGTGTGGTGGTGCACAGTTTTCAGCATAATCCTTGAAAGTCAAAGGCTGTTGGATCTCTGTTAATTCAAAGCCAGTCTGGTCTACATAGCAAATACCAGGCCAGCCAAAGACATGTGAGACCCTGCCTCAAAAAATAAAATTAAATAGGAAAATAGAGGAAATACTCCAGAATGTGAATGCACCAAAGCTGGGCATGACTCTTAAATGTCTGGAAGCAAGCTATGTATCCCGAGTATTACCATAGCCAGTGCTCAGGATATTTCCCAGAGTGTCTGGTAAATCTTCAGAAGCTCTTTGAGTCCAGTGTGGGGCCAGGGAGATATCTCTGGGAAAGCCTAGAGCAGGGATACTTCCTCAGTGGGGAAGAAGGCTCACTAGTTGTTTTTTGTTTGTTTGTTTGTTTTGGTTTTTCGAGAAAGGGTTTCTCTGTGTAGCTCTGGCTGTCCTGGAACTCACTCTGTAGACCAGGCTGGCCTCGAACTCAGAAATCCACCCGCCTCTGCCTCCCAAGTGCTGGGATTAAAGGTGTGCGCCACCACCGCCCGGCACAGCTCACTAGTTTTAAGACCTTGCTTTCTAAGACAGCCAATTACAAGAGAAAATTTTAGTGTTTGTATCACCATTATTAAATATTAAACCATTTAGTATACATCAGACAAGGACAAGAGGTTTTTGTTTTGTTTGTTTGCACTGATAGGAATAACTGAGCAAGTTATCGTTGCTTCAAAGTGGTATGCAACAATGGCATAGAGAACACGAGTAAGTGGGCTGGTGAGATGGCACAGGGTTAAGAACATGGCTGCTCTCCCCAGGACCTGACACTCTCACACAGCCTTACATGTAGTCAAAACACCAGTGTACATAAAAACAAAACAAAGAGTGCTAGTAATTTAGGCAATAACTCCACCTTACTCGATGCCCTTAGGGTTTGTGGCTGCATAACAGTATTAAGGGCTGTATATTGTAAGACCCAGCAAGTATTTTTTGAGTTTCTGTTAGAATAGTGATCTCATAAGTTGAAGACTTAGCCCATTTGGTAAATATCATAAAATACCTTATAATATTAATATATTTCCCTTGCTGTTTCTGTAATAAAGAATTTAAGAAACTAGAATTTCTTTTTCTAATTTTACTAGATGAGATTTTCTATTTATTGTATATTGTTGAATGATAATCCCAAATTAAGCCACAAAATGTAATAAGATCTCTTCCTATGCCCATGAGTCAGGGCTGTCTGGAATTTCCTATATAACTGAGCCGGCTACAAACAAAACTGTCTTCCTTCTTTAGCCTCTTTAAGTGCTCAGGGTTATATGGTAACCCCCAGTCCTGCCTCCTGCCTTCACTTGCTCAGGTCAGCCTGAGTGAAGGTCAGGTCACATGCCACCATTCTGAGCATCATTTACATGGACTCTGAGGATTGAACTCAGCTCCTCATGCGTGAGCATTTTATGACTGAGCTATTTCCCCAGCCCTCATCTTAGGTCTTTCTTTTCTTTTAAGTTTTATTTATTTTATGAGTACACTGTCACTTTCTTTAGACACACCAGAGGAAGGCATCAGATCACATTACAGATGGTTGTGAGCCACCATGTGGTTGCTCAGGACCTCCGGAAGAGCAGTCAGTGCTCTTACCTGACTAAGTGGAGCCATCTCCCAGTTGTGTCCCCCGCCCCATTGTAGATCTTAACATGTAGTGATATGAATTGTTTTCTCTAGTCTAGAACCTAATGATCAGATTTTTTCTTCCGTGGTAAGTGCATTTTTTATATGTCTTGTCATGCAATGCAGTTACTCTAAATGAAAGTCCTATTTTTATTTAGTATGTATGAATGTTTTGCCTGCATTTTTATATGTGCCTGATGTTCTGTCCGTTTGTCATAGAATTTTTGAGACAAGCATTTCTCTGTGTAGATTAGGCTATCTTTCAACTCAGTTTACCTACCTCTGCCCTATAGTGCTAGGATTAATGGTGAGCACCAGCATGCTTAAACCTTTTTTTCCCTAAAATAGTCTTAGGTAACGCAGGCTAGCCTCAAACTTCCTAAGTAGGTAAAGGTGACTGACCTTTACATTCCTGGTCCTCCCCCTTCTACTTCACAAGTGATTGGGTTTTAGAACTGTGCCACCATACCTTGCTTAAATTGCTTTAGTTCTATATACACTAACACAACATTGTATGTGTGAAGCTCAGAGGATTACTGGTTGATTCTGTCCTTCCACCATGTTGACTGAAAAGGCTAATATTCTTATCAGCAAGTCATCTCTCTGGTCCTTATTTTCTTTTATAACTTATATTTTTGCTGTTTAATTTATGCAAAGTCCTGCTAATTTCCCCTACTAGGTGCATAAAATTAAATAAATTTTACATTTTTGCCTTACAAAAAATCTTTGAAACAGGATAATGTACTGAAAAACAATTTTAATTGAAATATTTTTAACATGAAAAATTATTCAAAATACAGCAGAAATATTTTATATAGTTCAAGAAAGTCCTTTTAGTCTGGAGAGGTGGCTCGGTAGTTAAGAGTTCTTGCTGCTCTTACAAGATGATCTGGGATTCGTTCCTAGAACTTATTTAAGGCCATTTACACGTACTGTCTATAACTCCAGCTCCAGGGAAATTCAATATCCTTTTCTGGCTTCCCTCGGCACTGCAGAAGCACGTTATACAAGTACAAAGTTTGGAAGTTATGATATTTATGTTTTATTGATATTTCTTCCTTTCCAGGACTTTTTTTTTAAGTGATTAAGATACAATTGAACCATCGTTATGATTCTTTAAAAAAAGAGAAAACAACTAGCTCTTAGCTTTATGTGTTAAATAATGGTTTTCTAATAAGACAAAAACTTACTAATGCTTAAGAGTGGTCATGTACACCTTTGTCCCAGTGGAAGCAAGTGTGTCTCTGTAAGTTCAAGGCCACCTGGTCTAGAGCCAGGAAGGACTGTGTCTCAAATGAAAAGAAAGAAAAACAAACCTAAATCTGTTTAAATATTGTAGACATTTCAGTTATAAATAGATTTTAAAGTTGGGTTTTCCTTTTTTAACTGATGTGATTTTTTTTTTTAAATCCTTAATCTAAGGATAAACGTTGTTGGACATATGTTTGAATAGCTAGCTGTTTGGTAACATTTGTTTTCCTGTTATAGGCACTACCAAGATATTTGATAAACCAAGGAAACGAAAACGACAGAGGCACGTCACAGCCAGAGTGCACTATAAAAAAGTGAAGAGGGAGAACTCGTCGAAAGAGACACCCAGCTCAGAGGTACCACTCAGTTCTCACCTTTGACCTTCCAGGGAGAATCAATTTCCCACACTAGAAGTCCCCTCCCCTCTCCCGTGGATCTAAGAATAGGGTTCTATTGAGATGATTAATTAGGTGTAAGGAATCTTGTCTTATTGAGAGCCCAATCCTAGCAAAATACATATTGCAACTGTTCATATAATACCTTTAAAGAGGAAATATCCTGTGCTGTTGATCACAGATGTAATATATGCAACTGTTGCCTTAATAAGTACAGTTGTTCTAAAACCAGAAAGTATAGGATAAGTAAACAAATAATCTGAATGAACCTAGAAGTGCCCTATTAAAGTTAAGACTGCTTCATTTAACAGAAAATTACGTATGCTTATTTCTTGACCATCAGTTGCTTAATTTAGGACGTTTATGAACAGCAGCTTTTGAGACATTGAAAACAAGTGTCTACAGAGCATCATCACTGCTGCTCTCTAGCCTTTGAATTCAAGGTGAAAGTAGAATTAGAACCAGGGAGTGAGCATCACAGATGTTGATGCAGAGTGTTTTCTTTCTAATTTGACTAGAATGCCCAAGGGGGGCATTGCCTAGGAAACACGAATCGTGGAAGGACAAATAAGTAATCAAATAAACTTAAGAATGTTTTCTCTCCCTTAGTGAAACCTTTAAATGGAACAGCTCAAAAAAAGTTCCAGTGGAACAGCCTCAGAGCAGTTAGTGGCAGGGCATGAGGCGCCCACTACCCGCCCAATCACAGCAGGGTTAGAACTAACATTGCATGCAGTCCGCCCGCGTGATTGGCTGAACATCTGTAAGTGCTTAATGGCTAGACAAATAGCAGCCCAGAGGGAGGAGGGGGTCAGATGGAGGAGACATCAATAATACAGATGTGGGACATTATTTTTTCTCTGCAAGGGAGAACTGACGATTCACAGGACTGCTGCCAGCCCCAAGGAGATTCTTGAAGAGGGTGTAGAACATGATCCTGGGATGTCTGCATCCAAAAAATTGCAGGGTGAACGAGGCGGAGGAGCGGCACTCAAGGAGAATGTTTGTCAGGCAAGAGATGTTTGTCTTATTTTTTGTTGCATGTATACTTTTTTGAGAAATTCCATTTCTCTCTCTTAAAGACCATATCTTGGTTGGAGAAAATACTTATGGATGATTCCTGAGGAGCCCCTAAAGGCCGTAACTCTCATCTCTTCTGAAAAGCAAAGAGAAAGAACAATTGAGTATTGGTTGCAATCTGCCCTTGTGGCCCATGAGTATATGCCCCTTGAAGCAGAACCATGTCAGTGAAAAATGCTTTTCTCGTCATCCATCTGTCACAGTAGAAATCTTCCTCCTCCTCCTCCTCCTCCTCGTTTTTGTTTGTTTATTTGTTTGTTTGGTTAGTTTTTAGTTTCTGAGAGACTCTCACATACCCTAGGCTGGCACTGAACTCTGTCCTTCTGCCTCTACTTTCCAAGTACTGGGATTTTAGATGCATACCCCCATACTCAGTGGACTTTTTTCTTTAATTAAGAATGTTTCTTGTGTTGTTACAGTTTCAAATTTTTTCTTTTATTAGCTGAATATTAATAGTATTCATTGACTAGGTTTTTAATTTATAAACATTATATTATTTATTTTTATGGTAGAGTTTTTATTTTTATTTCTTTATATGAGTACATTGTAGCTGTCTTCAGACACACTAGAAGAGGGCATCAGATCATATTATAGATGGTTGTGAGCCACCATGTAGTTGTTGGGAATTGAACTCAGGACCTTTAGAAGAGCAGTCAGTGCTCTTAACCACTGAGCCATCTCTCCAGCCCTATGCCAGAGTTTTTAAATTGTCCCCATTTTGCATATGAGTAAACTGAATTAAATGAGAGATTGATTAGTAGGTTGCATGTAGTCTTGATGCTGCCTAGATTCAGACCTAGTTATTTTGAGTCCTGTTAAGCTGTTTCCTTATGACTTTGTGAGATAGTAGTTTCTTGATTTATCTATTTAAATTCTTTAAATCTAACGTTCTGAAAACCTGATAGGTGGATGTGCAGGGGCAAGTCAAGTATGCGACTTGGACAGGAGATCCTCGGATGGCTGACACTTTTTGTTTGAAACAGGGCCTGTCGTTTGGCCTGTAACTTTGATCCATTGATTGACCCAGCTGCATTGACCATGACCATCCAGGGGAGCTGCTTGCCCTTCCTTCTTCACATCTCAGCACTGCTGGGATTGTAAGCACACTGGATGCTCAGCTTTTTATGTGTGATCTGAGAGTTTGAACTCAGGTCGCATGGTTACAAGGCAGGCACATTACTGACTGATCCACTTCCTCTGCTTCCTTGTTTGTTTGTTTGTTTGTTTGTTGAGTTTTTTGTTGGTTTTTTTTTTTTTTTTTTTTTTTTGGTGAGGGCAGGGAGTTGTTTTGTTTTGTGTATAAGGTACAGTATTGCTTTCTTCAGACACACCGGAAGAGGACATCAGATCCTATTACAGATGGTTGTGAACCACCATATGGTTACTGAGAATTAAACTGGAGACCTCTGGAAGAGAGATCAGTGCCCTTAACTGCTGAGCCATCTCTCTAGCCCCCTTGTTTTTATTTTTTGAGACAGGATCTCACTATGCAGCCCTGGGTGGCCTAGAGTTTGCAGTGTTCACCAGCCTGGCCTCAAACTCAGATCTACCTACTTTGGTATTCATCATACCTGAACCTTGCTGTTTTTAACTAAAACAACTAAAAAGTAAACCCAGGCCCATAGTATGTTGCTGTGACAGATATAATTTTATCCCATTGTCTTTGCAAATTCATTTTCTCTACAATAAGGATGTTTACCTGAACTAGGCAGGGTGTTGGATGCCTTTAATCCCCGCACTATGGAGGCAGACACCAGCAAATGTCTGTGAGTTCCAGGACAGCTGGTGCTACATAGTGAAGCCCTGTCTTGAAAAAAGAAATGTTTTCCATATTTGGACTAGCTCCCAAATGCTGTGTTAATACTGAAAAATAGTTATGCTTTCAATTAGCTATTGATAAGATAAGCCAGAGTGTAAATACATTTACAATATTTGCCAAACAATGTGGTGCTTACATTTAGTACAAGCACTCAAAACACAGAGCCAGGTGAGTCTTTGAGTTTGAAGTCAGCATAGTTGTCTGCATAGCAAATTCCAAGTTAATAAGGGATACACAGTGAGACCCTGCCTTAAAAAATAATTCAAAGTGGGTATGTAATTCCAGTTCTTGGGAAGTATATACAGAACAAAATTGATGGTCATTTTAAGTTGCAAGAGGGGCAGGAAGAGTGGGTACTGAGGTAACCCTGTAATCCAGGTTTGCTGGATGATGTAATGTCTTGATATAATTTGTTTGTAGCACTTCTTTCTCAAGTATACAGTTCAAAGCTTAAATCTTGTGCTTGTTCCAGTTTATACGAACCATGTAGTCAATTTGAAAAATATTCAGTTTGTACAGTAATTGACATTTCATATTTTAAACTGAGTGTAAATTTGCTTACTATATAAAAGCTGTCATTGACCCTCAATATATAAATATATAAATCTGAGACTTTTTTTTAGCTTTTATTTGGGAGTAATAGATAATAGAACAGTCAACTATTTGAGAATAATTTCTACTACATTAATGTCCTAAATTTGGCTACCTTTCTCCCCAACATTTTCCTACTTGTTTCTTTAGGTTTGGCTAAGACTTTTTGTTTCTTTGAGCTCCCCACCCCCACCTCCATCCCCAAGAGTGGGTTTCTCCTTTTATATCCCTGGCTGCCCTAGAACTTTGTAGACCAGGCTGGCTTTGAAGCCAGAAGTCCACCTGCATGTGCCACTATGCCTGGCTGCTGCTTTGATTTCTTATAGTAGATCTTGGTTTTGATGGATTCATCTAATTGTATAGATGGAAAATATTTTTTGAAAATTTTGTTATACTTTTTGTGATGTGTATTATATAGCAGTTGATGGCTGGGTCTGTACTAAATATGTATGGATTTATTTGGTGGGGTACACATATTTTATGTGTAGGTGTTTGTATTTTGTGACTGTGTTTGTGTGTGTATATATGTATGTACGTATATGTATGTATATGTGTGTCTATGCATGGTGCAAGCCAAAAGTACAAAGTCGGGTGTCGTTCCTCTGGAGCTGTCCACTTTTTTTTTTTTTTTTGAGACAAAATCTGACTATGTATCCCTGGCTGGCCTAGAATTTAATTCATAGAGAATTTAACTCGTAGAGATCTTGCCTCTGCCTCCTGGGTGCTGTGATAAAGCTCTACACAGCTATGCAATGCCTAGCCCTGTCCATTTTGATTTTTGAGGCAGGGTCTTTCCCTGGAATCTACCACTTACGTTTAGGTAGGCTGACTGGTCAGCAAGACTGAGGCAGGAATATGTTGATCTGTTTGGTGAGCGCTGGGTTTGCAGGTGTGCACTTTTGTGCCCAGTTTATTGTGCTGGTTTGGGGATTGTACTGAGTGCAAGCACTTTCCTAACTGAATTGTTTACTTGACCCCAAACAGACTCCTTTGTTGTTGTTTCTTGAAAAACAGAGAATAACAACTATTTACTGGCATGTACACTAGTATATATATATATGTTATAATTTAAAGGTGCTTTAAAGGATACAAGAGAATTGTGTACACATACACTATGCGTTCTCTATGTCATTTTGTATGGAAGACTTGGGTGTTCACAAATTTTATGAGGGTGTCTTAGTTTGATAGTATAAGGCTTATTTTTGTTGCTGATTACTGTGTGGATACAAATGGAGTAACAATTAAAAAACATTGGGAATTTCCAAGGTTTTCATATGAGAGATTCATTTCATAAGGCTCTTTCTCCCTTTAGTGAAACCATGTCCTATGAGATTCTCAGTCAGTTAATGGGATCTCTCCCTTGCCTTGGTTCCAAAGCTTTATGTTTGGTTCCCAGTGAGAGGGATGGGGAATAGAGGGGGTATGAGGGTGTTTTTTGTTTGGTTGGTTGGTTGGTTGGTTTTTTTGGGGTTTTTTCTGAAGTGTAATTTGAGACACATTTTTTGATATTTTGGAACTGTTAGGATCCAAATCCAGCTGATATTAACTCCTATACAGCTTTCTGGTTTATTTTCTACTAACCAGCTATAGGAATCTTTTAAAAAATGAACACCTAAGGTCAACCTTTAACAAAACTCCCCAATGGTACATCATTGCAACTAGAATAAAATCTGAAATTATGGCCCTTGTGCCTCTTTTAAATGTCATTTCCTGCCAGATATGACCTGTTTTCACTTTAGTAAAGTAACAAAGGCTTTCTTTGGTTTTTATCTCATTTTTCTACCTGTGGACTTTGTACTTGCTACCCCCCCTTTGTCTTTTTACACACCTAACTTGAACATGCAGAGCCTGGTCTAAGAGATCATCGTTCATCAACAAAGCCCAGGTAGCTGGCTTATCATTAGCTTATCTCTTCACTGGGTATCATTAGTGTTAGTTATCAACTGGACAGGATTTGGAATCATCTCCAGACACACTTGAGAGGGATTATTTATTCTTTGGTCTTGATGATAAGGGATATTATCTTTTTTTTTTTTTTTTTTTTTTTTTTTTTTTTTTTTTTTTTGGTTTTTGGTTTTTGGTTTTTCGAGACAGGGTTTCTCTGTGTAGTCCTGGCTGTCCTGGAACTCACTCTGTAGACCAGGCTGGCCTCGAACTCAGAAATCTGCCTGCCTCTGCCTCCCAAGTACTGGGATTAAAGGCATGCGCCACCACTGCCCGGCAAGGAATATTATCTTGATTAGGTTAATTAAAGTGGGGGAAATTTGCTCACCATGGATGATGGCATTTCATTGGCTGAGATTCTAGATTGAGTTGCTGTCTGACTCCTGATTATGGATGATATGTGACCAGCGACATCTAGCTCCTGCTACCTTGACCTCCTCACTGCAGTAGAGCATATCTTAAACTGTGAGACGGAATAAACCCTTTATTGCTTAAACTTATTTTGTTGGGGTGTTTTATCACAGCACAAGGAAAGTAAGATGTTTTGTTTTTCAGTCATTTGTTTGTATAATCTCTCTCTCTCTCTCTCTCTCTCTCTCTCTCTCTCTCTCTCTGTAAAAACTAGAGATCTTCTTGTGCCTTGCGCTCAGGAGATAATTATAAATGTTAGTTAAATAAACAATGGGATTTCACAGGTTTTGGAAAGATATTTCTTAACTTTTGATTTCATGAGGACTCTTCATTTGGGAATTTTCTAAAGTCTTTCTACAGATATATTTGTTTCTTTTCCTTAACAGAATTGTGAGAAACTGGGTGAGCTGTTGCTATGTGAGGCGCAGTGCTGTGGGGCTTTCCATCTGGAGTGCCTTGGCCTGACCGAGATGCCTCGGGGAAAGTTCATTTGCAACGAGTGTCGCACAGGTAAAGTAGACAAAGTCTGCCTCCTAACAATGGGAATTTTAAGGATTTTAGGAAAAAGATATATTGAAGATGTCTCTTGTAACAACAGTGAGCTTGTTGCATGTGTAGATGTGGGTCCTGTTAGATTCCAACCCTCAGAAAATGTGACATGACTACTAGACTGTATGAGATCGTTCAAAGAAACATATTGGATAATATATTATTGTGTATTTAAATTACAGTGTGATCAGTGATAAGGCAATAACAGAAATGAAAATATTAATTGTGGTTTTAAGAAAGAAAAGAAATTGGGGTGGAGAGATGGCTCAGAGGTTAAGAGTACTGACTGCTCTTCCAGAGGTCCTGAGTTCAGTTCCCAGCAACCACATGGTGGCTCACAACCATCTGTAATGGCATCTGGCGCCCTCTTCTGGTGTGTCTGAAGACAGCTACAGTGCATTCATATAAATTAATTAAATAAATAAATCCTTAATAAAATAAAAATAAAGATTAAAAGTTTGGCCAGGCAGTTGCACATGCCTTTAATCCCAGCACTTGGGAGGCAGAGGCAGGTGGATTCCTGAGTTTGAGGTGAGCCTGGTCTACAGAGTGAATTCCAGGACAGCCAGGGCTACACAGAGAAACCCTGTCTTGAAAAACCAAAAAAAAGAAAAAAAAAGAAAAAAAAAAGACCAATCTAAAACAACTAGTCTCATAAAAATCACCACACACTTGGCATTTATCAGTGAAACTGAGTAGGCTATTAACTTCAATTAAAAGTAGTAATATTACTACTTGGTGGGCTTGGTGGTACATATCTATAAACCCAAAAAGTGGGAGATATCCACACAATTGAGAGTTTGAGGACAACGTGACCCACGAATCATGTTATGGGCCAGCACTAGCTATACATGATGACTGTTTAAAGCAAACTACGACTGGCTAGGAAAAGGGGTTGAGTCTGGAAGAGTTGGATGAGGGAGGTGAATGTGATGAAATCATTCTCAAACCTCTCAAAAACTAATAAAGGTTAAAAGTAAAATTATTTAGAGAAAGATTATTTGAGAGACTTATGGTTGGGACAAGCAAAGGAAATGATCTACTAAGCGCGGCATAGAAAGCAGCAAAGCAGTCAGGCCTGACAGTGTAGGTCTTCCACTGTATCTCTGGGGTTCTCACTGCTCCAACAGCTGCAGTTTGAGGAGGAGCTAGTGATGGAGATACCTCCGAGATGTGTGATCAGCAGAGAGTTGTGGCAGGACAGTGAGGGTGGTGTTATTTTGCATTGTGAAGGTGTTTGACAGTAAAGAGCAACACACCACCTGGGCTAAAGCATAAACACGTCGTCTTTTTGAAGGGATTTAATAAAGTGGAATTGAGGTAGTAACTGAAGCAGATATTTGAGAGTCCAGGGGGAATCATTTGGGTATAAATAAAGACTTAGAGTAGGGCTGGCAAGATGGTTGAGGGAGGGGTAAAGGCACTTGACCCAAACTTTCATTGTCTGTTTGGTTCCCAGGACCAACATATTGGAAGGAGAGAACTAACCTCCACAGTATGCCATTGCAAATAATGTTAAAAGTAAAACCTTAGAAAATGATATCACCCTAATCTTAGAAAAGACTTAATGCAATTTGTACCAATAATTTGTATTTGCCTTGCTATCTTTATCATTCGAAATGATCTCTGAATAAACTGACATCAAGGTAAAGATGGTCCTTTTTGTTTGTTTGTTTGTTTGTTTGGTTTTTGGTTTTTGGAGACAGGATTTCTCTGTGTAGCCCTGGCTTTCCTGGAACTCACTCTGTAGACCAGCCTGGCCTCGAACTCAGAAATCCACCCGCCTCTGCCTCCCAAGTGCTGGGATTAAAGGTGTGCGCCACCACCACCTGGCCCCTTTTATTTTGAAAATAAAAATTTTTTAAAATTTAAATGAGGAGGAGGAAAGTTGCATATAATTTAAATAATATGTACTCATTTCTGTGTACCTCAAGTATGATAATGATGTCAGGGGGCATCTTCCTTCCCTTCTTTTCATCCTTCTCCACACTCCACCCTGCTACTTATACCACAGCTTGAGCTTGCTTTTAACTCCAGGCATTCTCCCTGCCCTGGCCTCCTGAGCATTGAAACTGTAGGAATGAACTACCATTCTTGTCCAGCTCTTCTTAAAATAGATATAATATATATAGCGTACACTGTGGTAGCGCATGCTATAATCAGTAAGTTTATCAGCTTATAGCCTGTATGGGCTTGCATCTTAGAATCCTTTTTGGGTCCCCCCCCCCCCCCCACACACACACACAGGGTTTCTCTTTATAACCCTGGAGTATACCAGGCTGGCCTCGAACTCAAGAGAGCTGCCTGCCTCTGCCTCCTAAGTGCTGAGATTAAAGGCATGGGCCACCAAACCTAGCAAGATTCTTTTTAATGTGTTTGATGTCTGTGAGTATGATTTTATTTTGTTACTCTTAAATTTCTTTTATTCTGATGTTTATGCCTGATGCATGAGTAGGCCAAAAGGAAGTATCAGATACACTGGAGTAGGAAGGTAAAGACAATTGTGAGTTTGTGAGTGTCACGTGGATGTGGCCCTTGGGGAAGGTTACTGGTGTTCCTAACTGCTGAGCCAGTTCTCCAATCCCATGAGATACTTTTTTTTTTTTTTTTTTTTTTAAAAAAAGGGGTGAGGTGTGCTGGAATTGGCAAGATGGCTGAAGCCAAAATATAGGTACCAGTCTCAGAGCCTCAAGACCTGGTGCTCAGGACCCAGGTGATGGAAGGAAAGAACTGACTCCTACAGGTTTTCCTCTGGCCTCTACAAAACTGTGACGATACTGGTGTTTGTGCTAGGTGAAGTAGAACACTCATGAGGCAGAGGTGGGGGAATAGCTGTCTGAGTTTGAGGTTCCTGGTCTATATAGCTAGTTCCAGGCCAGTCAGAATCACATAGTGAGACCCTGTATCACAATGGTGGAAGTATACACTTTGATATGTTGTGTTGTGATATTTGTATTTGTACATATATGCCTGAGAAATCATAATTCAGCATAATTACCAGCTACCTATATTGTTGCTTATATCATAGCTCTATCCTAATCTCAGAAAAGACTTTTCCACTGTTTAATAGTTTTTAATTGTAAGTATTTACTATTTTTGTATATCTATTCATGTATTGGTGGACATTTAGGTGTTTATGGTTTGGGCTTTTTTATTTTTAAAGGTTTATTTATTATATATACAGTATTCTGCCTTCATGTATGCCTGTGTATGCTGAAAGAGGACACCAGATCTCATTATATAGATAGATGATTATGACCCATAATGTGGTTTCTGGGAATTGAACCCAGGACCATTGGGTAGAACAGCTAGTGATCTTCATCTCTGAGCCATCTCTTCAGCCCCAAGCTTATTGTCTTTACTTTTGGATGAATAATCTACCTGAGTAGATGTGTAAATTATGGTATAGCTTTGACTCGCTAGAAACTACCAAGAATTGGACCATTTTGTATTCTCTTCTGCGGTGTCTTAGGGTTTGCATATTCATCTGTTGTCAGTATCTTCTGCTTTATTGTGCTAATCGTTTATAGCAGAGTCTCCTGGTTTAGTTTGCACTTACTATTAGAGCTGGTCATCTTTTCTGTTTGCCACCTTCTGCTCAAGCCATTGAAGCAGTGGAGATAGGCTTTTCAAATTATTCTCCCAGTTTGTGCGCGGCTTAAGTTTTATTTTGTTGTGAGTTTTTGTTTTTGTTTTTGTTTTTGTTTTCCCAGATACTGTTTCTATGTGTAGTCCTGGCTGTCCTGGAACTCACCCTGTAGATCAGGCTTGCCTTGAACTCAGAAATCC
Organism: Rhabdomys pumilio; assembly: GCA_030674055.1. Classification (NCBI taxonomy): domain Eukaryota; kingdom Metazoa; phylum Chordata; class Mammalia; order Rodentia; family Muridae; genus Rhabdomys; species Rhabdomys pumilio. The sequence continues at coordinate 8,401,781 of JANHMN010000006.1, read as the reverse complement.
ACCTGCCTCTGCCTCCCAAATGCTGGGATTAAAGGCGTGCGCCACCACTGCCCGGCTTTTGTTGAGATTTTAAACAGTCTCATGTAGCTTTAATTCCACTGTGAAGTTGAGGATGACCTTGAACCTCCTGATCCTCCTGTGTCTACTTTGTAAATGGCCAGGATTGTAGGTGCATGCCACCATACTTAGCTGTGACTTACATTTTTGTTTGTTTTTTTGTTTTACGAAAGATATAAATGTTTCTTATTGTAAGTTTTAATCTTTTTTTAAAGATTCGTGTGGGTTTGTGATTGTATATTATGTCTATGTAGATGCCCTCAGAGACCGACAGCAAATGTCAGCCTCTGGACTGATGATACAGACAATTAAAGCTGCTCGGTGTGCGTAGTGAGAAAGAAAGCAGGTCCTTGGGAAGAGCAGCAGCTGCTTTGCTGACCACCACTCCAGCTCCATGCCTCTGTCTTAAAATTATTAATTAACACATTTATTATGCATTCATATGGGCTGCAGTGTGCTGGTTCCACATGTTACCTTGGTGATCAGTTTAAGGTAATGAACATACCTATCCCTTTAATCATTCAGCATTTCTTTGTTTAATTCCCCTCATTTGGATCTTTTTAAAATTTCAGATTAAAAATGACCTGTGATTACCCTGCCGTGTATTAGAGCATTTATTTTCTCCTGGTTATACCTTGATGTTTTGTCGATCAGCTTCATCCCAGTTCTCCAAGTCTCTGTAAATGCTGGTAAATCCTCTACTTTTGTGGAGGTACTGTTTTTAAATTTTTATTTTCTATATTATTGTGTATATTATGCATGTGAGAGAACTCTCATACATGCTGTGGTATTGTATATGTAGGTCTGAGGACAGTTTTGTAGAATCTGTGCATTGTAGGGATCAAACTCAGGCCATTAGACTTACACAGCAAGTAGTGTTACTGACTGAACCACAAACAAATACCATTAAATATTAGGCCACAGAAAAAAATATGTTTTTGCCCCAGAAAAGCTTCAGATATCCAGAACCAGTGAGTGGTTACAATCCAGAACTCCGGACAGAGCAGAGAGGATTGTCAGACAAGTTTGAGGCTGGCCTAGATACTTTGACTCAGATACACATTTAAATAATTAAACTAGAGAAAAACTTGATCATTTAAATTCCTGTATGTTGGTTGGTCTTTCTGTTGTTTACATTTGTGGGTTGGTGGAATGTTGACATAGGATCTCACTGTGTAGCCTTGGCTGGCCTTAAATTTTGTAGACCAGGGTATGTTAGAACTCCTTTCCTGTTGCCTCTGCCTCTCAAGTGCTAGGATTAAAGATGTGTTTGGTTTTGACTTCTGATTGGGGTGTGTGTGTGTGTGTGTGTGTGTGTGTGTGTGTGTGTGTGTGTGAAAGCTAGGTCTCTGTATAGTGCAGGCTGACTTTGGCTTCATCAAGGTAAAGCTCTTCAAGTATCATCAAGCTCAGGGTAATCTTGAGCTTCATGAAGCTCTTCCCCCACAACTTCAATGCTGGGATTATAGATAGGAACTACCATGTCTGGTAGTCTCAGCTGTTCCGGATGAGGTTTAACACCTCATTCCAATGTTGGGGCAGCCATCTGGAATTCATGGTCAACCCTCAAATATATAGTAAGCTTGAGGCCTGACTAGATTATATAAAACCCTGCCTCAAAGAAGACAAAACACACAAAAACTTAAATGAATGGATGGATGGATGGATGGATGGATAGATGGATAGATGAATGGATGGATGGATAGATCTCAAACCCACTATCCAGACAAAGCAGTCAGAGACATTATCTCTTTTTCTATTTCCCTAAGCCCAGTATCATTAAATTCGGAGTTAACATGGACTTCAAACTTTGGTTGTGATGACAGATGCTAGCTAGCTCCCATTTCTTCATTGTCCTCTTTGGTATTGTGTAAGTACTAGAACTGTGTATGGTTTATAGGGAGTTGTATTTCTGTAGGCTTGAACTTCCATCCACTTCCATTCTGTTTCTTACTTAATTTCAACCTTGTCTCTAGAATTACTTACAAATGCCCTAGTCCTTTGCTATGAATGAACCAAGAGAAGATAATACTGTAGAGAAGGTTTGTGACAAGGGAAGAACGATTCTGAATGAATTACTCTGCTTTGTCTTAAATAGGTTAAATGAAGTCTAAATCAGCAAACTCAATTTCAAGTCTCAAGTATCTGAGAAACAAGCTCAGTGGGAGGAATTCGTTCTCTTAGATCTCTTTGATTCTAGAACAGGGTTAATCTACTTTGACCCATCTCTATCTTATCTGTTAACACATTCACTAAGTTTAGGCAGATAAAACTATGGCTAGCCACACTTAACTGTATTGGCAGGTTCCTGGGATTGTTATAGAGGGATCCCTCATCTCCATCTCTGAGTGGCTGCCAAACCAACTGTTGTTTCTTGTCTTGTGGTTGGACTATGTTTAATACAGCTGCCAAGTACAGACCTTCTGCTATAGAAATTACGTATGACATGGACCCTGCTATCTCACTAAGTCATGATGCCTTGTCTTTAGATCCATGATCTAGACAGGCAGGAACAACCTGCACAATAACACATGGCCTAGAACATTGAAGGATTCAAATAGTATTTTAACCAACTATATATTTCCCTTTTCTTTTTCTTGAGTATTCAGTAGAAGTTCAAAAGAAAAATAATGATTGCCAGGGCTACACAGAGAAACCCTGTCTTGAAAAACCAAAAAAAGAAAAAAGAAAAATAATGGTCTTCAGGTTCTTCTGCAAATTATTTAAGGATAACCTTCTTGCCTTTTTGCTGTTTGTTGTTTGGGACTTTGATTTCTTCCACAGTGAAGCAGTTTTGTTTGCAGGTAGCTTTTGAGGCTTGTGTCCATTACCATAACCTAACCATGAACCCAAGATCTCTTCAGATGTCCTACAAACAAAATTCCTCTGATTCAGAAGGCCTACAGCCAAAAATTTTAGCAGAGGACCTTTGAAAGCTGATCTTCAATCCTAGGCCAAGCTCCTTCCCCTCCACTAACCAGAGCATTGGCTCCAGGGCCATGACAGAAGTGAAAGAATCATCCACAAGGTGAAGGAATCTTTCCCAGATGGAGAGGATTCTGGACATTGTGTCAGTGCAGAGAGATCATATAGCAAAGCTGAAAAGATTTATTTAAAACTAGAAGCACTGGTCTTAATGGAGATTGGGATGAAGAAAAAAGTGTGTTATTTAGATCCATCTTTTTGCTTTCTGCCTGTATCATGGATGAGATGTTTCTGAGAGTGCTAGATTAGGGGAAGAAAGAACAGAGCAGATTGAGGCCTGCATCTTGCACTGTCCTGTTCTGCTGACAGTGCTGTGGAGCACATGTGAGAAGCTATTCTTTGAGATAAAACAGCACAGCAACCTTTTTTTTGTTTTTGTTTTTGTTTTTTTGGTTTTTCAAGACAGGTAGCCCTAGCTGTCCTGTAACTCACTCTGTAGACCAGGCTGGCCCTTAACTCAGAAATCCGCCTGTCTCTGCCTCCCAAGTGCTGGGATTAAAGACGTGTGCCACCACTGCCCGGCACAGCAACCATTTTTAATGAAAAAAATATTTTAAAATTACATTGGGCCATTATCTTTCCCTCAAGCCATCGTGATTGATCCCCCTTTTTTTTTTTTTTGCCACATGAGTTTTTTTTGTTTTTTTTTTTTTTTTTTTTTAGTATGTTCCTCGCCTCCTGAGCTTGATCACATGATTTGGCTGACTCCTTAATAGCAGTACAGACTGAGATGTTGTGGGGCTTTTTTTGGCTTGTTTTTCCAAACATATCTTAGTTTTGTGTCTCTCCCACCAGTCCAGCACAGTCAAGCTGTTGTTCCACCATCTTCCTCCCTGCCTATCTCTGCTACCACTGCCTCCAGTGCTGTGGTCTGCTCTTGCTGCTGGAGGATTGGTGGAGGGCTTACCTGATCATCCATAGCTGGGAAGGAAGGAAGAGCAGTGCCAAAGTGATAGTGTAAAACAAAAGCAGCAGACATATAACTGCTACCACTGCTGTACGCACAGTCCTCCTCCTGTGCTCCATGTGACTGTCTCCCCTCCACCCACTTAGTCCTTTTCATCTGCCCCGACCTTACAGGTTTCTCCCCTAATTCTGCCTTTCCCTGTGAAACCATGTGCTGACACTTAGTTCTTTTTATAATCCCTTTGTTAGATGTATAGTTTACAAACACTCCTGTTGGTTAGGTTGTCTTTTCTCTGTATCCACTATTTCTTTTTAGATGATTACAGTTTCAGGTTTTTTTTGGGGGGGTGGGTTTTGGTTTTATTTCTCTGACAGTCATTTTGCAGCCTAACTAGTTCTGAAACTGGCTACAATCTTCCTCCTTTTGCCTCTCAAAGGCTAAGATTGTAGGTATAAACCACCATGACTAGCTTTTTTTTCCCTATGTTACAATCTGATTTATCTGTTTTGTTTGTTCTCTCTTATTAGAATCTCATCCAAAATGTCCTTATTCAGACCTACATTGTATAGTATTTACTGTTGTGGTGGTCTCTTCACCCTTCTCATCCTGTTTCTCCTCTTGAGTTTTTCTTTCTTGCTGTTTTTGAGTTGGAAGTTTACAGTGTAGTCTATACTAACCTTGAACTCATGTCTTCCTCATCCTCTGCATGCTGCTCTATCAAATATGGTAGTTTTCTCAGTCTTTTGGCAGAATCTTTGGAATAGTGGTTTGTTTGTGGTCCGTGTTGGTGGGGAAACTTGGGGGTTTGGTGCATAGTAGGCCAGCTCTACCACTGAGCATTCACCTGTCTTAAGAGGCATCATCTTAGGCTGACTTTCCCCTTTCTCTGCATCTCATGGTGTTCTGTCATCAAAGCAGGATCTCTTCTTCCCCCTCCCTCTTTCCTTTTTTCCTTAACTTTTCTTTATGGATACACATCAAAGTAGAACAAAAGTAAAGAGTTCCCATGTGTTTGTCCAGGAAGATGACTCAGTCAGTGGAGTGATTGCTGCACAAGCATGAGGACCTGAGGTTGGATTCCCAGAGTCCATGTAAAAGTCAGGTATGGCAGTGTGTGTCTGTAATCCCAGACATGGGGAGCAACACTGTCTCAGAAAATAAGATGAACGGAGCTACATAGATGACTCTGTGATAAAAGTGATTTCTTGGTGCTCTTTCACATAACCTGAGTTAGCTTCCCTGCTCTAGCATCAGCAGCTCACAAATGTTTGTAACTCAAGTTCCAGGGATCTAACATGTTCTGGCCTCAGTAGGCTCCTGTACGTGCACTAGCACAAACACAAGTAGACAGTGACTTGAGGAAGACATTCCATTTTAGCCTTAAGTTTCAGTCTTCTAACAGAATTTTAGAAAGAAACTCCAATATGCTTTCAATAGTGAAATGAACTCCTATTTTAATTTTCAGATTTTTCTATTTGTCTCCAAGATATTTAAAACAAAAAGTGACTGTAATAGTTTTAATTAGCTTGACACAATGTAGAATTATCTGAGAAGGATAAGAATTGTGCTGGTCATTTAATTGTGCTTGAGAGCCAGACAGGTAGATAGATCTCTTAAGTTCAGCTCTCAAAATTCCTCAGAAAGCTTCACAGAGAATTAATTATCTAACTATGCTTGACCTGGAGGCATGTCTATAAGAGATTGCCTTAAATTAATTAAATTGATTGGGCAAAATCTAGTCCAAAGTGGGTATCACTTTTCCTTGTATTTGACTCCTGGGTCATTTAAAGAAACAATCAAATGTAGGCACACACACATTCACTCTCTACTCCAGAGTGGATGGCACCTTGACTTTCTATACTAGTAGACCTAATCTGAAATTATAAGCTAAAATAAACCCTTTCTTTCATAACTTGCTTTGTTAGGGAATTTGGTCACACAAACCAGAAATAAAACTAAGATGCTATTTGATGTTTTTGTGCATGCTTGTAGAAAGAGTGGGGTCAATCTTTTCAGAGACACAGTTTGCTTTTTTTGTTTGTTTGTTTTGTTTTGTTTCTGTTTGAGTTTTGAGGCATGGTCTCTCTATATGTAGTCTTGGCTGTCTTGGAACTTGCTTTATAAACCATGCTAACCTCAAATTTACTTGTTGCTTTCTGACTGCTGAGATTAAAGGTGTGTAAAGCTATATCCAAAGTTCTTTTTTTTTTCCTCCAGACAGAGTTTCTCAGTGTAGCCCTGGCTGTCCTGGAACTCACTCTGTAGACCAGGCTGGCCTCGAACTCAGAAATCCACCTGCCTCTGCCTCCCAAGTGCTGGGATTAAAGGTGTGTGCCACCATTGCCTGGCCAAAGTTCTTTTTTGTTTGTTTGTTTTTCAAGTCTCTATAGTCTTGTAGACCAGGCTGACCTCAAAGTTAGAGATCCACCTGCCTCTGCCTTCCAAGTGGCTAGGTTAAAGGTATGACTAGCACATTTTTAAAAGTCCTTTCTCAATAGGACTTGGCTAGCTTATTAGCCTAGCCTAGCTGACCTTCAGATACCGGGCATCCTTCTGTTTCTGCTTCCATAATGCTAGGATCATGTCATGCTACCATACCTCTCTTTGTAGATGAGTGCTTTGGATTGAATTCAGATCCTTGCCCAAAGCAAAGGCATCTTTTTATAGCATTTTAAATGAACCTACAAAGCCAGATGTGGTATAGAGTATGCCTGTAATCCTAGCACTTGGAAAGTGAAGGCAAAAAAAAGAGTTGAAGGTTATTTTCTATTAAATAGTAAGTTGTAGGCCAATCTGAGCATCATGACTTTGTCTCAACAAGAAGGAAAGGAAGAAAGGGAAAGAGGAAAAAAGATGCCTATTATGTACAGTTTTGATTTTAATATTTTATTTCTCTTACTTGGCATTTGTAGTCTTTGTCGTGTTTTCCTTTGTTTGGTATTGGTTTTTTGATATGTTGAAGCTTTGACTATTTATCCTGTTGAATTTTCTACCCACTAAATTTGATTGGTTGCACATTTAATATGACGCTTTAACTTGTTCCTCTGTTTTCTGTCTTTCAAAATTTTGTTTGTTGTGTTCTGGAGAGATGGCTAAACAGTTAAGAGCACTGATTGCTCTTCCAGATGTCCTGAGTCCAATCCCCAGCAACCACATTGTGGCTCACAACCATCTGTAATGGGGTCTGATGCCTTTTTCTGGTGTGACAGTGACTGTATATTCACATATATAAAATAATATTAAAAATTTTTTAAATTTATTCATTCACTCACTGCATGCATGTGCCACGTTCCTGTAAGGAAGTCAGAGAACAATCTTTTGGGAGTTAGTTCTTCACCATATAAGTCCTTAGGATAGAGAAACACTTATGCCTACTGGGGCCTCTAGCCATCCCCTTGTTTCCTGTATTTTCTACAATATAGTTGAATCTAGAGCCTGAACTTGACCAAAACTGTTTCTCTTTTGACAGGAATGCTTGATAGATGGTATACTATACATCCTGTTATGTCATTCCAATAAGCACATATCTGATCAGATTGTCTACTTATAAGGAAAGATACTAAAGCTGTTCATTTTTTAGGGTCAGATGTTGTCAGTTTGGTAAATTTTATAAAGCTCTTCAGTAACACCTAATGCCTAGATTGAGGTAGAGTCTTGTAAAAGTATTCATTTGTTGCCTTTTTTCTTTCTCAGGAATCCATACCTGTTTTGTATGTAAGCAGAGTGGAGAAGATGTAAAAAGGTGCCTTCTACCTTTATGTGGGAAGTTTTACCATGAAGAGTGCGTCCAGAAGTACCCTCCAACTGTCACACAGAACAAGGGCTTCAGGTGCCCCCTCCACATCTGCATAACCTGCCATGCTGCTAATCCAGCCAATGTATCTGCTTCTAAAGGTATGGATTTTTTTTTTTCCTAATATAAACCAATCTAGTTATAAGAGTAGAGTTCTTTTGGCAGTAGTTATTCTCAAGTGCCGCCTAGAGCATTTCTTCAGAGCTTCAGGTAAAGTAGGAACCCTGTGGCCTAGGGAGGGATGGATTTTCATCTTAGCATGGTACATTCCATGGAATTTCCAGTGGCAGTTTACAATAGTAAGATAGCATAGGATTTTGTTTGCATACATATTTTATTCAATGCCTTTTATATCTTCTTTGAATTGTTGCTACTGTATAGATTCATTTAAGTAGCTTGATGCTGGTTTTTAGTTGCTGCAGTGTATTAGGAGGTCTATGTGGAAAACAGCATCACAGAGTCTTTAGCAAATCTCAGTGCCCCATTTCATTCCTTTGATTTGGACTTACTCCCCGTGTTATTTTGAGGCAGTTGTCTTGTCTCCTTGCTGAGGCAGCTGTATTTATGGTTGTACAGTCTGACTCCTACCTGAGGACTAGCACAGAGCTCCCCTCTTACTCTTCGTAGTGAGTTACATGTTTAAGAGCCATATTTTTTTAAGTGGTCCTTCTATTTGTTGACCCTTTTCCATGCTGGCAAAGAGACTTGCATGATGTACTTTGTTTTCCTATGTAAGTTTTACACTTGCTCTTCCCCCATTTTCTTGCTTTCCAAAAATGTAGGTCGTCTGATGCGCTGTGTCCGATGTCCTGTGGCATACCATGCTAATGATTTTTGTCTTGCTGCTGGTTCAAAAATTCTTGCATCTAATAGTATCATCTGCCCTAACCACTTCACCCCTAGGCGGGGCTGCCGAAATCATGAGCATGTTAATGTCAGCTGGTGTTTTGTGTGCTCAGAAGGTAAGATGTGACTTCTGATTTTGAGTGGTTTCAAAGGGATTATCCAATGTTTTATATTTGATGTGTATTGCAGTGAATATATGCACAACTTAGAGGAGTTGGTTTTCTCCTTAGCCTACCATATTGGTCCTGGATATCAAGCTCAGGTCATCAACTTCCCTCATTTCTCTGACCCTGACATAAGATCTCCCAGTCAACCTGTTTTGGCTAGACTGCTGCACTATTGAATCCTGGGAGATCTGCTTGTCTCAGCCAGACAGTGCTAGGGTTACAGGCTCACGTTTTTCTTTGCTACTGGAGATCTTCTCTTTAGACCTCATGCTTATGTAGGAAACCCATATGACCCACTGAGTCACCTCTCTGGTCTCTCATGTGTCCTTGGTAACTTACAATAGATGGGGCTGGGAATATAACTTATTGTTATAAGCTCGCCTAGCATGCCCAGATATTTGCTTCCATGTGAATTGGTGTTGTGGTATACACCTAATCTTTGCCATGTATGTCTGTATATCATGAGTGCAGTGCCAGAAGAGACTAGAAGAAGCTGTCAGATCCTTGGAACTAGAGTTAAAGAAGGTTGTTAGTAAACATGTGGTTGCTAGGGAACAGAACCCTGATCCTTTGCACTAGCTTTGAATCACTGAGCCTTCTTTCTGAAGACAACTTATTTTATTTTATATGTATATATTTTATCACAGGGTCTATATACAGGTTTGGCTATCCTGGAACTAGCTTTGTAGACCAACTAACCTTGAACTCACAGAGATCCACATGCTTCAGCCTTCAGAGTGCCTCCAGACTAAAGAAAGTTTCTAGAACAAAATAGAAAAACAAAAGCATGGCCTATGAAAGAAGTTCTGTACTACATAAAAGTTCAAAACAGTCCATAGGTCACCTAAAGTGTTCTCAGTGTGCTCAGTCTATAACCATGCTTTCTTTAAACAGTTTTAATAAGAATGTGATGGCAATGGAGGCTATTATAAGTTAGGAACAAAAGACCTCAGGTATCATTCAATAGGGATGCCAAACAACCTGCTTAGAAGTGCTCCTTCTGATGTGACTCCCCTCTGCCAACAAAGCTAAATAGTTAACATAACTATTGGTGAAACTGCAAACTTCTGAAAAGTTAGGGGTTTTTGGGGTGGGGGTGGGGGGCTAACTATTGTGTTCCAGGTACTCCTGGGTGATTTGTTAACATAGTTCTCAAGAGTGTTACTGCTCATTATAAAATGTTGCTGGTAAGGAAATTAGATCTCAACAAGAAAAGTGAATTCCTGAAGTAATATGGTGTAGGAGCTTAAAGTCCCCTCCTGTCACCACCCGAGACACTTGTATTTTAAAGTCACAGCCACATGAGTGTGATAGCCTGCATTCAGATCCTCTTGCTCATGTGAAACAAGGCACATTCCTATAGCATGACATTGTCAGGTGAGCAACAGGCAGATACCTTGAGTTCATTGGCTAGCAAGCCAGCCGAGTAGAATAGATGAGCTCCCAGTTCAATCAGACACCCTGTCACAAAGCAATCAGGTAGAAAGTGATCAAGAACTACATCTAGCACCAACCTCTGACCTCCACATGCATGTAAAACAACGTGTACAAACACAAAACTTAATTGTGCTTTTTTATACTCTGGTCTCTATTTGCCATAAACAGTCTTAAGAAGGGAAAGAAAATGTTTATAAGTCACACTTGTGCATTTTCATCTCATCGCCTTATCTGAAAACCTGATTGAACCAGGCAAGAGCTCTGGGTTGTTAGAGAGCAGGTCTATTTTTGCAGAAAAGTCCTTCCGCATGTTTTACTAAGTAAGCCTTTACTAGGGTTACAAATAATTGGCTAGGAGCTGAGCAAAGCCGTTATTGCTGGGACTTTGTAACCTTGTGATCTGAATGCTAGGTTTTTTGTTCCTGTAGGAGGCAGCCTTCTGTGCTGTGATTCGTGCCCTGCTGCTTTTCATCGTGAATGCCTAAATATCGATATTCCTGAAGGAAACTGGTATTGCAATGACTGTAAGGCAGGCAAAAAACCACACTACAGGGAGATTGTCTGGGTAAAAGTCGGTCGATACAGGTGAGTAAGCAAGACGCAGGGTGACACTTTTTCTCTCATCATCTTCTAGTTTTTGTGTTCTGGTAGATAGTTAACTTTTAAAATGCTCTTCATGTTTCGGCATTGTAATCCCCACCCCAATAAATTTTTCTCTATAATAAAAAATTAGATGATATTTATTTAGCTCTAGGAATAGTATGTAGCAAATTCTTTACTGAAGTAAAATAAGTCCATGATATCATAAACAAGACGCATTGTTAACATTTCAAAGTATTTACTTGCAGACGTGATCCTCATCACCAAATAACTGTCCATAGTTCATACCCATTGTTCCTTCTGCTTTTGTTTTTGAAAACACAATACAAAATGCATAGAAAACACAATACAAAATGTGGTTTTCTTTGTTTGATTTTAAACAAGATTGTATGGCTAGCCTCAGACTTACAGAGATCCACTTGCCTCTGCCTCCTGAGTTTAATTCTCTCCTGGGTTTAAAAGTATGTGACTCCAAGCCCAGCTGAAAGGTTTTTCTTTCAAGTCCCAGATTGTCTAGTATGCTACTGTTCGTTGATGTCCATGATATTGATCATTCTTGTTTTCCCCATATTTTCATTTCTCGTAATTAATTTTTATAAATTTGATTGTGTATGTGGATTTGTGCATGTGAGTATAAGTCCTTTTGAGACCAGAAACCTGGGATCCTGTGGAATTGAATAGCCATGGTTGTGAGTCCCCTGCTGTGTGTGGTGCTAGGAATGGAACACTGTCCTTTAGAGCAGCACTGTCAGATTTCATCTTGTTGTTGCAGAAAACCCTTTAGTGGACATTATAAATATTTGTGTACCATAATTATTTCCTTACAGTAAAATAGCTAATTCTAAGACATTTATTTATCTGTGAGTGGATTTGTTATTTCAGGCTTCTGAGACATTCTCCTTTGTATTGTTGGTTTGTAAAATTGCCCATGGGTTGGAAGCTGAGGGTAACGGCAGAATGAATAAAGTTGTAGCTCGGCAAATATGAAGACTAAGGTTCAGAACTTAACACCCTCATAAATGTTAAGCAGGCATGTAGCCCAGCTGTGGTCTTTGAGCTTGGGAAGCAAAGATAAGGATCCCCAGGAAAAGTTGGCTAGCTAGACTGGAAAAAACTGGTAAGATCCAGGTTTAGCTTAAGAACCTGACTCAGTAAATAGGGTGGACAGTGACTCAGAAAAACACTGTTCACTTTGGGACTGTATATACATGTGCACACTATATACATACATACATATCTTCCCCACTCCTGACCCCACACACCCCATGTTAAGTAGGTTATTTTCTAGTGCCTTTGCAGCCCTTTTGAGGTCTCTTCTCTTGTTTGTACCTTTTCCAGGTGGTGGCCAGCTGAGATCTGCCATCCTCGAGCTGTCCCCTCTAACATAGACAAAATGAGGCATGATGTTGGAGAGTTCCCTGTTCTCTTCTTTGGGTCCAATGACTATCTATGGACTCATCAGGCTCGAGTCTTCCCTTACATGGAAGGGGATGTGAGCAGCAAGGATAAGATGGGGAAAGGAGTCGATGGAACATATAAAAAAGGTAACTTTACCTAACTTACTATTCCTCAGGTAATCAGAGACTTCTATAGCTGAGTGTTTGCTCAGTGTTTAAGTTCATATAATGGCCCAGGATGTCTAAAGTGTTGTGGTGTCTGCTTGTAATCCCAGCACTCAAAGCTAAGGCAATAGAATTGTAGGGCCAAGGCTACCGTGGATTACATAGTGAGTTCCATGGTGATTTTGCTAGAAAGTGAGACTCTGTCACAAAGGAAGAAAAAGCCAGATGTCAGATGTAGTTTAATGGTGCAGGGCTTGACTGGCACCTGTAAGGTCGTAGATTGATTCCCAGTTTATGTGTCTATGCTGATACGTACTTTAATTCCAGTTGTTAGGAGCATGAAGCATGAGGATCACAAATTTGAGGCCAGCTCCTGCTGTTGTGTAGCAAGAGCCTGCCTCCTAAACTTAATTAAGGTCAGGTGTGGTAGCACTCTGGAGGCAGAAGCACACAGGTCTCTGTGAGTTCAAGGCCAGCATGGTGTACTTACCGAGTCTTTAGAGAGACCTTGTCTCAAGAAAAAGTTAAGTAAATAAAATAGAATTCTTGTAGGGCTGTGTCATCAGGGTTCTGACCTGGCAGCATCATATTTGCTACTGCTATGCTTTTTGAAGAAGTTACTCTGTTATCCTACCATCTCAATGTTAACTCTAACAGTACCATGAGGAGGGTTTCCTTTGGTCTTTGCTATTTTGTTGACTCAGCCTCTTGTCTCATCAAGTAATTAAGCTGTGTAACTCATTTCAGTTTCCTGTGCAAGGACTCAAAGCTCCTTTATGCTTCTTTATGCTTCTTTTCTTTTTCTTTCTTTCTACTTCTTTTTTTAATTATTTTTTTATTTTTGTGGATTTTTTTAAACAAAAGTTGTAAAAAAATTAAAATTGCAGGGAAATATAAACTGGTCTAGCATTGAAGACAATAGGGTCTGCTGAGGGTAAGATATGTCACCTGGTATTAGCTTTACTGTTTAATAGTCAGGTAACACAGCTTTGAGCCTTTCTCTTAAGATACAATGGGGAAAAGGTTCTTTGAATGCTGAATAAAGTAAATCTGTGAGGGACTTGGTGTTCCCTCAGTGAAAAATACCTTCTTCCTACAGTTGTCCTTTCAAAGGCAATGTGTTTCTTGTTAAATGTGTATCGAAGCTTAAGAATTAGTTTACAAGTTGAAGAGAGATGATCTTAAAGAACTGATGCTTACTAGTGAGGTGACTCTAGAGTAATACTCATTAGCTTAGAGCAGCACATTGGGTTAGCACGTGTTCTGGTTAACCCATGTTCTTAGTTCCTATTTGCTGTATGATGTCTCTGGGGAACCTGGAATATTGGTACTAATAATATAGGAGCTTGAATGTTGAGTCTTGTCATCCTAGACAGTCAGTGACTACAACACTACCATCTTTGCCTGTGCAAAACTGGCTGACATTGAAGCTACAAGAGGAAAGTGAGCAAAGGCCTGTCTGGGCCTGCTGAAGTCTCTGTGTTACTCAGTGAATGATGTATGAAGGTCTGGCAATTAGACTGAAATCTCAATGTCTTTCTCCTTGTATTTGAGACAAGATTTCAGTGTCGATTATAAGATGAGAGCCTATATCTGGAAAGATGAGTGAACTAGATGGCTTGTGTAGTTCTGTGTAATAGGAAAGCAAGGCAAGATATGTGTAATAATAACGAGAGATTCATAATGGGTGAGAGGAGAGAATTTCTTTAAAGAAGAACAGCATAGAGAAAAGCGACAGAAAAGAAAAGAGGGGAAAATTAGAATTGTCAGTTTATTCTGGATGAAGAACAACAAATTGAATGTTTAAGTTGAGAAAAATTAGTCTTAAAGTTTTTTGATTTTTTTTTTCAGACACTGCAATCTTTTAAGGATTTTGATAGCATGAGGGGAATTTAGATATAAAGATCTGCTTGTTGTTAGACCCCACAGTGGTGTTTACAGAGTATTAGGAGAGTAGACCAGGCAATCAAGAGACTAGAAGAGGAAGGAGTTACCAGAGTGTAGTTTGCACATTCCCTATGGCACCTAGGAAATTGGAGTTCTGGAAGCAAAAGGGTTTCATTTTTCTCTGATGGTGGTAGTCTGTATTATATATTTGTTTAACTGATTTTATTTTGGTATCTCAGCTCTTCAGGAAGCTGCAGCAAGATTTGAAGAGCTAAAAGCCCAAAAAGAACTAAGACAGCTGCAGGAAGATCGGAAGAATGACAAGAAGCCACCACCTTACAAACACATAAAGGTAAGAGGATACATCTTGGAGGCCATGTGTTAGAGTATACTACACTGTACAGCTCCCTTCTTTCTTGGCTCATGGTAAAAATTAAAACTGTAAACAAAGTTGCTTTAAGAGTTGAGAGCATAAAAGAAGAAAAAGTACTTGATTGGCATTGCCAACATAATTATGGTAGTCAGCCCTCTCCTTTTCAGACCTGGCAGTCAGCTCTTTACCTACTGAACCATGTCACTGTAAATCATTGATTTCCCACCCACTCCCAAAGTGGTTATTTGTATATATTAGCTTATGTAGCATTATATCAGACCCTGGGTTAAAATGCTTTTGGCCTACCAACTATGAAATTGATTTGTTCCCTAGTACTAGAGTTTGTACTCAAGAATTCTACAACTAAGCCGGGCGGTGGTGGTTCACGCCTTTAATCCCAGCACTTGGGAGGCAGAGGCAGGTGGATTTCTGAGTTCGAGGCCAGCCTGGTCTACAGAGTAAGTTTCAGGACAGCCAGGGCTACACAGATAAACCCTGTCTCAAAAAACCAAAAAAAAAAAAAAAAAAAAGAATTCCTACAACTAAATTACAGTCTCCCACCTTTTTAAATTTGGAAAATTGGGGTCTCAGTTATCTGAGCTTGCCTTTAATTTGTGATTTTCTTAGTTTTTCCATTAGCTGGGTTTATAGGCATATACCAGCACACCTGGTATTTACAATTCATGTATCAGCTGTAACATTATTATTGCATTAAGTACCTGAGTCTTGATTTCTTCAAATCATGTAAAGTATATCATATAACATAAGGGAGGTGATATTTGTCTGTTGGAGGTCCTGAATTGTTTTATGTTGACGTGTCTTATATGATCGATGTGCCTCTTCAGGTGAACCGTCCTATTGGCAGGGTACAGATCTTCACTGCAGATTTGTCAGAAATTCCCCGTTGCAACTGTAAAGCTACTGACGAGAACCCCTGTGGGATAGACTCAGAGTGCATCAACCGGATGCTCCTCTATGAGTGCCATCCTACAGTGTGTCCTGCTGGAGGACGATGTCAGAACCAGTGCTTCAGCAAACGCCAGTATCCAGATGTGGAAATTTTCCGAACATTACAAAGGGGCTGGGGTCTCCGGACAAAAACAGATATTAAAAAGGTAAACAAAACCTTACGAAATTTTTTTGTTAACTGCGTGATAAAACTGGTTCATCTTGAGATGATTTGAGAAATGTAATGTAGAGGACACATAGTAAGGGAGTATAGTGAACACCACAGTGTAGAGGCTTGAGAATGGATGGTCTTGTCGTCAAAGACCTTACACTGATCATACTCACTATATAAAGGAACAAGCGAAGTCATAGGGTTGCTGCGAGATTATAGTCTTAATATGTTAGTTGAGAGAAAACAGCCTGGGTTTATTAAGTGTAACACGCAGTCACACTTAATGTAGGAAGTCTTCAGTATGAAAGGTGGAGGGCTTCTACCACCTCCTTCCTCATTTAATCTATAAAGCACTAGAATTTTGAAAAAGTTTTTTAGGAAGGAAATGAGACATGCCCAGGAATGTAGGTGTGGGCTTTTCCAAGGGGAGTTACCAAGTTGCTCAAGTTTTTAACAAGTAATATTGTACATCATGGTTGAATAATAAGTCTTATTTGACCATTTAGTAAAATAAACCTTTTTCTAAAAAGTTTTGTTGAGGTTTCTAGGAAACACAATGACTATAGCCTAGTTTGTTTAGTTATTTACCAAGTAGTTATCTTGTTTGCAGCCAAGATTAAGATGAAAGTCTTGCATTAATTTTTGATAGCCAGTATAGTTGTACTATCCACATGGTGAAGAGTGTGTGAAATATAGAAGGGAAGGAAGCAGGGGAGCTCCGAGAAAGACGAGACCGTTGAGAGCTTGACTCCAGACTTTAGACAGGAGACAGCACTGACTTGTTTCTTTATTGTTATTCCTCAGTCTCAGTTCTGGTAGAGCTTGTTCTTGCAACCTGGGGCTTTCTGCTGGTGGGAGTGAGGAGGTGATTTACTTCATCGATGAAGTGATGAAGGCAGCGTAAATAATAAAATGTACATAATCTGCTTTTGTGAATAACCATATTTATTACTTTTTAAAATAAAAGTTGTACATGTAAACACCAGTATACTTTTACCATTAAGTTATGAGCAATTTCTAATTCTAGGGAGAATTTGTGAATGAATATGTGGGTGAGCTAATAGACGAAGAAGAGTGCAGAGCTCGAATCCGCTATGCACAAGAACATGATATCACTAATTTCTATATGCTCACACTAGATAAAGTAAGTAATGCACAATCTGTTTTTGTTTGATTATGTATTTGCTCCAGACCTCAGATCAACTATTTGTCTGTATACATGAGAGTTTTCTTCAGTTTGATTCTGGAGAGAGAGAGAGAGGGAGGGAGGGAGGGAGGGGAAGGAAGGGAGGGAGGGAGGGAGAGGGGGGGGGGGGGGGATTGTTTTTTTTTTTTTTTTACCCATACCAAAAAGACAATAAAGCTGTTTTTAAAACTCTTTTTGAGTGATCTAATATAAGCTAGGATTTTATGCCATAAAAGTATATGAAAAGGCAACAAGAGTTAACAGTTCTTTCCCCTTTTATTTTACACACTGGAGGACTAATTTGTTAATATTAATGTGTTATTGGGATCAGGTATAGCACTGTTTCTCAACCTTCATTATTCTGTAACCTTTTAATACAGTTTCTTGTGTTGTGGTGACCTCCCCCCCCCCCATAAAATAATTTTAATTACTATTTCATAACTAATTTTGCTACTGTTATGATGTAATTAAATATCTGTGGATTTTGATGATTTTTGAGAACTGCTGTAAATTGGGAAAAAAATCAAGAAATCAAGTCATTATTATAGTGCTGTTAAGGTTTTTTTGGGTTTTTTTTTGGGGGGGGTTGGTTTTTTTCGAGACAGGGTTTCTCTGTGTAGCCCTGGCTGTCCTGGAACTCCCTCTGTAGACCAGGCTGGCCTCGAACTCAGAAATCCGCCTGCCTCTGCCTCCCAAGTGCTGGGATTAAAGGTGTGCGGCACTACCGCCCAGCATGGAAGAAATTTTCCAATGTCCCTGTTTTTTATGTATGTTCTTCTTTGTGCTTGAATATTAGATTCCAGTAAAAAAAAATATTTACACAATAATTTTGAAGTTCTCCCTCCCCTATGTGAAAATTGAACCTAGTAATTTGTACACGCTAGTCAAATATTGTACAACTGAACTAATTCTTCAGCCTGTTTTATTTTATATTCTCTCGCTTCATTTTGTTGTTTTACACTTTGTTACTACATGTTAGTTATTCTAGGTTAGGTTATTATACTTGAATTTAAATCAGAACCTTACTGACTTACCTCAGCTGGCCTGGAAGTTGCCATTATCCTGCCATAGTATTCTCAGAGACAGAGAGTATGTTGTGCCCCATTATGCCTGGACTAATACCTCTCTCCTGGCAGTTACCTGTAGATCGTAAGTTGTACTCTTGAAATTATGAGTCCTTAGTGCCAGACATTCTGATGATAGTTTGGGTTAGGGAGTTAGTATAATTATTTAAACTTGATTAGATTATATTTAGTATACCACCTGATCTGAAAACTTTTTAATTAGAAAATGGAATAAGCTGTTGCTCTCTGGAGCCATGGTTCTTAAACTTGAGTGTGCATCAGAGTCCCTAGGTCAGCTTGTCACAGCACATTGTTAGACCTGCATAGCTTAGTATCCTCTTAAGTGTATCTGAAGTATGACCTTCCAAAGGGAGCTGGTGCTGATATTTACTGCTCCTTGGGTGACATATATAGAACCACTGCTCTGAGAAAATTTGATTTTAAAAGCATCCTCTTTATCTTATGAGAGAGAATAGTCTAATTTTTTGATATAGAAAAGGTCTCAGGAAATCTGACAAGTAGCTTTTCTTAAAAATTCTAGGATCGAATTATTGATGCTGGTCCTAAAGGAAACTATGCTCGGTTCATGAATCACTGCTGCCAGCCTAACTGTGAGACACAGAAGTGGTCTGTGAACGGAGATACCCGTGTTGGTCTTTTTGCTTTGAGTGACATTAAAGCAGGTAAGAATCATTTAAAGATTCTGCAGCTAAGAACTGGACATAAAGTTTTTCATTTACCATCCAGATATCTTCTGTCGTTCACTTGGAGAGAAAATCTCCTAGTTCCCAAAGATACACGGACACAAAGTCTTTCCAGGTGGTGTTGGTGTATTGGTGCACACCTTTAATCTCAGCACTCAGGAGGCAGAGACAGGCAGATCTCTGTGAGTTCAAGGTCAGCCAGGTCTGCAGAGTGAGTTCCAGGACAGCCAGAGCTACACAGAGAAACCCTGTCTTGAAAAAAAGGGAAAAAAGAAAGAAAGAGACCTTGTATGTGGTACGTAGACATGTGTGGTGTTTGGTTTTTTGGGTTTTTTTGTTTTGTTTTGTTTTGTTTTGTTTTGTTTTTGATGTACGTTGGTGTTTTGCCTGCATATATGTCTGTGTGAGGGTGTCAGATCTAGAACTGGAATTACAGGCAGTTGTGAGCTATCTTTGGGTACTAGGATTTAAACCTCAGTCCTGTGGAAGAGGAGCCAGTGCTGTTAACTACTGAGCTATCTCTCTAGCCCCAGTTTGGGTTTTCGTCTTTCTCATTCTATAAACTAAAGTGAACTCCACCTGCCTCTGCTGGAGTTAAAGAGTGAGCCACTGTGCTTGGCTTTGAAGAAACTTCATGTAAATAGGTTTTTTTGTGACTAGTTTATTTTATTTAGCATAATAAATTTAAGGATAAAAATTTTCTAGGCCTCTAACTTTTTTTTTCTCCTCTTTCCTCTGTGTAATAGCACTGGCTGTCTTAGATTCACTTTGTAGACTAGGCTGGCCTCAAACTCTCACTGAGATCTGCTTGCCTCTTCCTCCTGTGAGCTGGGATTTAAAGGTACTCAACCACCACTCCTGGCAAGCTTTCTTTTAATTTGAGACAGAGTCTCACTATGTAGCCTTGGCTGGACTAGAATTCGATCTTCAGACCAGGCTGGCCTTGAATTCATAGCTTAGAACTGCTCGATAAGGTACATGATCTGCTAGATACTGGTGCTGGGAACTGAAAGAGCAGTAAATACTCTTAACCACAGTCTCTCCAGCCCTGTTGTATTTTGGGTAATTGGTTACTGTTTTTGTAAGGCCTGCCAGGAAGAGAGGAATTCCCTCCCTGTTCTCGGGAAATCACGGCCACCCCAATAACTGCAAAGACACCAATATTGATGTAATCAACAAGAGGTATATTTGATATCAACGCGATGAGGTCGCACTTCTGGCCTGTCCTACGTAGAGGCAAGCAATGAAGTACGACCCCCACTTAGAGGAGAGGTAGACATTTTAAAGGAAGAACCGTAACCCAGGGAGATGAGGGGGGAAATCATGATTAAGTATCTATAGAAAGCACCTGTCCAGTGTTCAGCTTCTGTGACAGGTTCAAGAAACGGTCAGGGGGGAACTATCTCTTTGTTCGCTTAAGAATCAAACCCTATTTCAGTTCAGTTCCTGGTATCCAGGGTGCACAGGCACACTGACTTCCCAGCTCAAACTCTATAGTTCCTGGTATCCAGGGTGCATGGGCACGCTGACTCCCAGCTCAAAATCTATTCAATCTATCTTGTCTTGTGGATAGCTAATTTCCAAGGACGCAGAGCACAGAACAAGCTGATCTGCACTCATGACTCCATCTGTGGAAGATTTAAAAGTTTTTAACTCTTTCATTTTGATTTAAAACAAGATCTCACTGTATAGTTAGTGCTGGCTGGCCTGAAACTTACTATGTAGACCAGAACTTGGAGATCTGTGATGTCTGTCCTCCAGTGCTGGGATTAAAGATATGGACATACAATGTTTTAAATTTTTAAGTAAAAAATTACATCAAGTGTCAGTCTGCATTTATTTATTTATTTATTCATTCATTCCTTCATTCATTCATTTATTCATTTAAGTTTTGGAGAGACTTTGCTAGGGATAAACCCAGGGTTTCTCACATTTTAGGCCAGTGCCCTTGTCTTGAGAGTGATCTTTAAATTTTACTTACTGTTGTGGGTATTGTGTTGTATTCTTTCAGTTGATTTATTATTATTTCTCCATTTATAAAATGGGATATTTGATATTTGACCTCAGACACTAGGAGTTCCTCAGCTATACTGTTGGTTTAAGGCATGCCTGGTCTACACATGACACTCTATGAATTTATGAAGCCACTTCAAGTTCAAATCACACAGTCAGATTATATCATAACTGGCGTGTAACACCATTCTGTAGTCTTACTCACTTGATAGTATTACTGTGCAGTAAAATGCCTCTTTTCCTTGAATCCTTCCAGATAAGGTATATTCCCTGGTACGAATAACTGGCAGGTGTTCTTCAGATTGCTTGTGTGACACACTGATAGAGGTGGATGGGGTACACACATGCCACAGTGAGCATGTGGAGATCAGAATGCGTCAGCTGGTGCCTTTAACTTGTTCTGAGAATTTCTTTCTCCGTTTTTCTGTTGCTGACACTAAGCTTGCTGGCCCTAATGCTTCCAGGGATTTTTTTTTTTTTTTCAGATTTATTTGTTTTATGTGAGTCCATTGTGGTTCTCCTCAGACACACACACCAGAGAGGCTATCAGATCCCATTACAGATGGTTGTGAGCCACCATGTGGTTGCTGGGAATTGAACGCAAGACCTCTGGAAGAGCAGTCAGTGCTCTTAACCACTGAGCCATCTCTCCAGCCCTTCCAGGGATTCTCAATCTCCACTCCTCAGCTTTCATGTGAACTCTTACAATTCTGACTCAGGGCCTTGGACTTAATGGCACCTGCCTTAACCAGTGAGGCATCTCTTCAGACATGCTTTGTTTTGTTGTCTTAAGATATGGTCTTACTCTGTTGAGTACTCGGATTATAGGTATGTGCCAGTATCTTACCATCAAGTTGTGCCTTTATTTTTTGTTAGTAAGTTATTATATTTTGAATTTAAATAATTGAAAAACAGATGAAAAATGAAAGAAGTAATACTTTAATGGTAAGGGTTATTTCAAATATTAAGCTGCTTAAATTTCTGTTAAGTTAGCTAACTATTAATATAGACTTAAATTTTTGTTCTCTTAAAACTCTTCTTAACCGGGTATAATGGTATACACCTTTAATCCCTACATACTCCAGAGTCAGAGGCAGGAAGATCTCTGAGATCAGCCTCATCTACAGAGTGAGTTTCAGGATAGCCAGGACTACATAGAGAGACCCTGTCTCAAACAAAAGCAAAAAATTCAAATAAAATTATTCTTTTAGAAGCTAATGTCACTTATAACTAAGAAATAATATAGCCATATATGTTAATTTTTTGTGATCTCTTATGCAGGCACTGAACTTACCTTCAATTACAACCTAGAATGTCTTGGGAATGGAAAAACTGTCTGTAAATGTGGAGCCCCGAACTGCAGTGGCTTCTTGGGTGTGAGACCAAAGGTACAACTCCCTAAACTCTTATGTTGGGAGCAATGGTCTGTCTTCCCTGTGCACTGGTAGGTGTGGTACCAGGGAGGAGTCTTCACTGTAAGGAGCTATTTCTTTGAAATAATGGAATTGGTTATCAGCAGTGCCATTGACAATTTAAAGAGTATCTCATGATCTAGTTGGTATTGCTGCAGTATTTGTGCAGTGTGACTCAATAGTACTCTTTTATGAGAGAGGGTTGGGTCAGGCCATAAAATAAAAAAAAAAATAGGTTACTTCTTCCTGGTCTCAGCTCACTTACTTATACCTTCTAGTAAGCTACTTAGATCCCCCAGGTATGCGCTTGTCCTTTTTTTCTTTTCTTGAACGTGAGTCTGTCCTCCTGTTCCTGCCCCTTACATGCTGGGATTACAGGTATTCACCCCCATACCTGCTTGGGTTTTCTTTAAAAAGAAGAAGAGGAGCGGGAGGAGAAAATGGGAAAGAGCCTCATACATGTTGGCACAGTTTAGAGGTTGCAATCATTGTATCCCATCAGAGTAATAGGGGTTTTACTCTCTTTTTTTTTTTTTTTTCTTTTCTTTTTTTTTTTTAAGATTTATTTATTTATTTTATGTATATGAGTACACTGTTGCTGTCTTCAGACACACCAGAAGAGGGCACTGGAACCCATTACAGATGTTTGTGAGTCATCATGTGGTTGCTGGGAATTGAACTCAGGACCTCTGGAAGAGCAGGTAGTGCTCTTAACTACTGAGCCAATTCTCCAGCCCAAGTAGTAGGGATTTTTAAGTGAACCTTATTGCTGGCTAGACAAAGGCCTTATGGGAAGTTGTAGACATTCATCTGATTTGACCTAAAGATGTCTTATTGAAAACAAAAAGTATGACATAATCTTCTGTTTCCCTAATGAAGTGTTTAGTGAAGGTTTATTTGCATAAACTAATAACTGTACATGTACACACAGAAATCTTTAGGTATATAAACACCAAAAAAAGGTTACACAATGGGTGGCCTTTAATACTAGTCTTTGTATTAATGAAAAGAAGTGTTTTCTATTGTTTCATTCAAATTTAAAGACTATTACACAGAAGTGTTAAATAAATGGATGTGGAACCGTGTTCATGAAATCCTAGCACTGGAGAGTTTGAGACAGGATGAATTGCAATTTTAGGGCCAGTCTGGGTTGTATACAAGACCTTGTCTCAAAAATAGCAAAATAATAGAAGCCAGCAATATGTCTCACCATGTAAGGGTACTTGCTTCCAAGCATGATGGAACAGTCTTTCCAGTCATCCTCTGACCTTCACACACAGATATACACAACATGGTCCTTTTGTACACGCACACAATCAGTAGATGGGATTTAAAAAAGGAAAAAGGAAAAAACTGTGCGTGGTCGTGCATACCTTTAATCCTAGCACTTGTGAGTGAGAGACAGGTGAATCTCTATGAGTTATAGCAAATACCTGGGTAGCCAGGACTACATAAAAGAAACCCTGTCTCTAAAACAAAAGAAAATTTTTTGATCAAAGAAACCCTGAAATAAACAGTAAAGGGGCAATGTCACAAGGATAGAGTCAGATGAAAGACTTCTCAAAGGCCAAAGCTGACAGTTTGAACAACACAAGAAAGTTAATATAGTATATATATTTTAAGTTTTTATTCTGTTACATGTATATGTGTGCTTTGCTTTTATGTGTGCAACACTTGCATGCCCGGCACAACAAAGGCTAATGATCTTCTGTAATTGGAGTTACAGACAGTTGTGAGCTGCTCTGTGGGTGCTCCAAATCCCAGCTGCGCCCTCTGAAAGAGCAGCAGGTGCTTTTAACTGCCGAATCATCTCTTCAGCCCCAATAATGCTAACATGAATTGGGCATCTGATATGTTATTGTGCTTTCCTGCCTTTTCTTTTTATCTTTATAGCCATCTCTTGAGTGTTGTCTTATTCCAGAGGAGAGACTAAGGTTGATAGGATGGTTAATCTAGTTAAGGTTACGTACCTGAGCTCATGGTGTTGACTAATCAATATTTGACCTCCAGAATCAACCCATTGTCACAGAAGAAAAGTCAAGGAAATTCAAGAGGAAGCCACATGGGAAGCGCAGGAGCCAGGGTGAAGTCACCAAGGAAAGAGAGGATGAGTGTTTCAGCTGTGGGGATGCTGGTCAGCTCGTCTCCTGCAAGAAACCAGGCTGCCCGAAAGTTTACCATGCAGACTGTCTCAATCTGACCAAGCGACCAGCAGGTTGGTGCCAGAGTTCATTCAGAGCACTCCTTCTCCGTCAGAGTTCATTCAGAGCACTCACTCCTTCTGTCAGAGTTCATTCAGAGCACTCACTCCTTCTGTCAGAGTTGTCAGAATCTGACGCTACTTGCTTCACCCTGAAAGCAAAGGCTATTTGTTAGCACATGCCCACAATTGCAAGGTCTGGTCCATATTTGTATTGGGCAGTAAGTGAAAACAAAGGCCTAAAATCCTAGACTATATAGGGAAAGAAACAGAAACTTTTTTATTTCCATTTCCATTACTTTACCTTTCCAACAGCCCATAAAGATTTGTTTTCTGTTCTTATGCATGTCCATTTCTGGCCAAGTTCAAGTGAAGCTTTGTGTAATGACTTTTTAGGATAGTTCAAAGAGCCACACTGAGAAACAGTGAGGCATCTTAGTTAGAGACTTCGAATGTTCAAGTCAGTGAAAGATGGGTAGACAGCCTTTATCAGCTTCTCTCCACCCTGCAAGAGACTCCTGCCTTCAGTGCAGACTTTTCCCTGTGAATGAAGTAGCTGTGTCAGTTTAACACAGGACAAAGCTGCTCAGACAGATGAGGTACCCAGGAGTTTGTGTTGGGAGAAGTTGATGTCCTTTGGGCGGTGACTTGGATCTTGGGATTTTTGGCTATTTGGATGTGTGGCTGTGTTAGAGGGAGCTAATTAATCATTATACTAATGCCTGTGTCTAAAATGTACAGCAAGCTTTAGAGTATAAGGCAGGGGAGTGTGTTTATGAGTTGATTTTCTTTCCGTTTGTAGAATCCCATGTGGTGCTATAACAAAAAAACAAGTAAAACATGGGCAAGGCCATTACACTGAAATGTCAACACCAGGAAGTAGAAATAGGAGTTTCCTGAGAGTGTCTCCTGGCACAGGGTGTGACTGGCATGGTTCTGATGGGTTCTATCAGTGAAGTCTACCCTATTTGTTTGGAGATGGGAACACTAGATGCAAGGTTGGGTTAGTTCTAGGTTTTTCCTCTCCTTCTATGTAGACAATGCAGATAAAGTTCTGTGCTGGTTTCAAGACTAAAAATTCAGCAAAGGTGAGTCGGCTTCCCTTATTATTTTTGCATCTGTATATATTTATTCTATTTCTGTTTAAAACAACATAAGAATGTTAAAAGGCTGCAATGTTCCTCTTTGAGTTACATATTTATAAGCTGTCTAGAGCTGGTGATACACTTAGAACTGTAGGTGCAGACAACCCTGGGCTACATAGTAAGACCCAATCTCAAATAACACAAAAACAAACTAAATTTAAAATGCTCTTCTAGGGGGCTGGAGAGATGGCTCAGTGGTGAAGAGCACTGACTGCTCTTCCAGAGGTCTTGAGTTCAATTCCCAGCAACCACACCATGGCTCACAACCATCTGTAATGGTATCCGATGCCTTCTTCTGGTGTATCTGAAGATAGGTGACATTTATATGACTCATATAAATGAAATAATTTTTTTTTTTTTAAAAAAAAAGCTCTTCTAGGACAAACAGAATTTGCAAATGTAGAAATGTTGATAATTATTTCATCTTAAGAGAAACTTTGGGGTTTATTTGGTTGATTTTTCTACTGTACAGCCCTTCTTGCTAGAAATAGTCTCTTGCTTGTATTTAGTTGATACTTAGTTACTCAACCTTGATTCTTTGCTGTTATTTTATATATTGTTTTGTGCAGAAGAGGAAGCTGAAATTCTGGGGAAGGAGTAACGGCAGGTGAGTGGCACCAACTCTGAAGAAGGTGGCAGTGTGAAGGAGGCTGTGCAGCCACTGCTGTGCACCAGTCTCAGAGCCATGGCTCATCTTCCATGCATCTATTTTCCCTAAGCTTTTCTTCACTCTTGTTTTCAGGGAAGTGGGAGTGTCCTTGGCACCAGTGTGACGTGTGTGGGAAGGAAGCAGCCTCCTTCTGTGAGATGTGCCCCAGCTCCTTTTGCAAGCAACATCGTGAAGGGATGCTTTTCATTTCCAAACTCGATGGGCGTCTGTCTTGTACTGAACATGACCCCTGTGGGCCCAACCCTCTGGAACCAGGGGAGATCCGTGAGTATGTGCCTCCCACAGCCACGCTGCCTCCAAGCCCCAGCACTCAGCAGACAGAGCCGTCATCAGAGATATCAACTCAGGGGCCCAAGAAGTCGGATCAACCACCTACTGATGCCACCCAGATGCTGCCACTCTCCAAAAAAGCCCCAACAGGGACTTGTCAGAGAACATTGCTCCCTGAAAGGCCTCCTGAGAGAACTGACTCTAGTTCCCACCTTTTGGATAGGATCAGAGACCTTGCTGGGTCAGGGACCAAATCCCAGTCCTTGGTATCCAGCCAGAGACCACAGGATAGGCCACCTGCTAAAGAAGGACCAAGACCTCAGCCACCTGACAGAGCCTCTCCAGTGACCAGGCCAAGCTTCTCACCTTCAGTCAGCTCCCTGCCACTGGAAAGATCTCTGAGAATGACTGACCCAAGGCTGGATAAATCCATAGGTGCTGCCAGCCCAAAGTCCCAGGCAGTGGAGAAAACTCCAGCCCCCACTGGCCTGAGACTTTCATCACCAGACAGGCTGCTAACCACCAACAGTCCCAAACCCCAGATTTCTGACAGGCCCCCAGACAAGTCCCATGCCTCTTTGACCCAGAGACTTCCACCTCCTGAGAAAGTGCTATCAGCTGTGGTCCAGTCTCTGGTAGCTAAAGAGAAAGCACTACGGCCTGTAGACCAGAACACACAGTCAAAGCACAGGGCTGCTATGGTGATGGATCTCATAGACCTAACGCCTCGCCAGAAGGAGCGGGCTGCTTCTCCTCAGGAAGTCACACCACATGCTGATGAGAAGACACCAATGCTGGAGTCAAGCTCATGGCCGTCTAGCAAAGGTCTGGGGCATATGCCACGAGCTGTGGAGAAAAGCAGCGTGTCAGATTCCCTCCAGACAGCTGGAAAATCAGCAGCTCCTTCAGAACATCCTTGGCAAGCTGTTAAATCGCTCACCCATGCCAGATTTCTTTCTCCGCCTTCTGCCAAGTCTTTTTTATATGAATCAGCAACTCAAGCCTCAGGAAGAACTCCTGTGGGAGCTGAGCAGACCCCAGGACCTCCCAGCCCAGCACCAGGCCTGGTTAAACAGGTGAAGCAGCTGTCTAGAGGACTCACTGCCAAGAGTGGGCAGTCCTTCAGGTCTCTTGGGAAGATCTCAGCTTCCCTCCCCAATGAAGAAAAGAAATTGACAACTACAGAACAGAGTCCCTGGGGCCTGGGAAAAGCCTCACCAGGGGCAGGGCTTTGGCCGATAGTGGCTGGACAAACACTAGCCCAGGCTTGCTGGTCTACTGGGGGCACACAAACTTTGGCACAAACTTGCTGGTCTCTTGGAAGAGGGCAAGACCCCAAACCAGAAAATGCAATTCAAGCTCTTAACCAGGCTCCTTCTAGTCGCAAATGTGCAGAGTCAGAACAGAAATAATACAGTCACAAAGCCAGACAAGCTGCCCCCAGGGTACCATTTGGGGAGGGAAATCTTCGTTTCTTTTTCCTTCTTGAAAAACAAACATATTCCCAACACTTCCACTGTTCTTCTTTCCTCATATCTCAGCACTCAGAACTCTTATGACATTAGCCCATGGGGACTTGTGTTTTGTGAACCGTGTATGGGAAGTCGTCGGGCCCCAGTCAAAGAGACAGACAGACTTGAGTCTCTTTGCCCTAACTTTTGCATATGGTCAACTTAAAATAAAAAGTCCACTCTGGAATCAAGCATGGAATTCAGTTCCACTGGTCAAGTTGGAAAGTGTAGGGCTCTCAAGGCTATCCCAGCCAGACCGTGTCCTATTGAGAACCTGGAAAACCTGGTGTTCATTCACATTACTGGCAGGTTCCTAAGTATTGATATGTGCAAAGGCAGAGGGCTAGTCATTTTTGTGAAACAGAATTACATAAAGCCTGATACCAGTGAGCCTAACTTGCCTGCTTGGGTCCCTAGGTAGATTTCAAGGACCTTTGATCAGGGAACAACAGAAAGTACTTGTAGGCCATGGGTTTCCAGTTCTGTTTTCAAATGGTTGTTTTGTTTTGGGGTTTTTTGTTTTGTTTGGGGGGGAGGGTTGGTTGGGGGTTTTTTGTTTTGTTTTGTTTTGTTTTGTGGCCCAGAGTGTGGTTATATAGAACATATATCTCCTGGTTGGAACATGCATGCATGTATGTGCATGTGTGTGCCTGCAAAGCTCTTCTGTAAATGGAAGGGTGCTACATCAAGGCCAAGGTGAGCTGTTGGCTGGGGCAGCTGCTATAGTCTCTGTGTTGTAGTCTGAAGATTTATCCTTGGAGAGCATCTGGTTAGAGGAAGATGTTCTCTGAAAATGTAGTGTCCCAGAAGTGGACAAGGGCAATTGGCAAGCTTACCTTTCTTTTCTACCAATAATCCTTTTACAAGAACCCCCATCCTCATTTTCTCAAACACTCAGGTGCTTTCAGATTTCAGTCTCGGGCAGTGGACATAGGGAATTTCTGGCAAGCTCCAAGCAAGACACACCACCTTTAACAAGAGTGTCAGATTCCAAGGAAATTCTTTCCTGATTGTGCCCTCCTTCCTGAAGGGAGAGAAACCTCTCCACTTCCTTGCAAATGGCTGTATTCTCTATTACAGAGAGCCCATGCCTGGTAACATAGCTCAGTGGCAAATCAGAACCCTTCCCCAAGACTGGAGAGACATGGTGTTTGGAGCAATGTCCGATCTAAGCGATGACTCCTCGTAACTGCTGATTATCTGTTACTGCTGCCCTGAGCTGGGGCCCAAGGGCTGGGAATCTGTCGGTGCTACCTTGCCCTACCATTTCCCCAGCTCACAGACTGCCAACAGGAACTGCTGTTGGCTAGTTGTACCACACCCACCTGCCCTTTGTTCTCAGATCATGTGTTTGTTTACCTGTCAGCTTTGCCAACTTAGCATCCTTAGCAAACAGACAGCATCTCCTGCCCTCTCTGGCTCAGTCACAGCTTTTACACCCTTAAACAGGAGTCTATATCTCCCCTCTCCCCCCCCCCC
>JANHMN010000006.1:8332842-8372293 GCA_030674055.1 Rhabdomys pumilio | reverse complement strand
ACACCCCCCCCCCCCCTCGGCCCCCCCCCTTCTCCCCCCCCCACAAACGCCCTTCCTCCCCCCCCCCCCCCCCCCCCCCCCCCCCGCCCCCATCCCTAAGTTCCTATTGGTTAGATTCCATCTCTTCTCAAGAGGAAAGAGCAGTGGTTATAGAAGCATTTGCGCTTTATATAAAAATTGAAAGTAGGATCTGCTTTTATTTCCCAAAGTCTGTCTCTGGAATCGAGACACTTGAACTCAGGCAGAGGGATGAGGCTGGGGCAGGGCTGTCCCGAGTTTGGGGGCCTAATCCCTGCACTTCCCTGAAACCTCAGAATCTCCTCTCTGAATACACCTGCCTAGTTCTCTCCCCTTTCATCCTCTCTTCCCACATTGTCAGAGTGAAAAAGCTCTTTGTTGAAAAGGAAGAGAAAAAGCATCTTATTTTCTTTTTAAAAAATTTTAAACCATGAAGAAAATATTTTTAAAGAAATTCACCCAGGACATTAAAGTTCACTATATTACATATTTATCGTGTGTGAGAATATAAGTATATAACTGCAGCTAGTAGGCCCCTTCCTTCCCTCATTTCTTAGGTTGTGTGAGTAGGTTTGCTTGGTGCCAGTCCTGTGCCCTTTGCTCTCCTGTCATCTGTAGTTGTGATCAGAAAAAGATATCTGCACTGCACTGTCAGAGTCTCCTTTCACTATGTTGTGTGTTTGATTACCGTAGCTCTGTTTCATGAAATAAACTGTGAAGTGGGGGGTGGGGGGATACAGGCTATGTAAAAATTTTAAGTGAAGAAGTTTGGCCTTGACCTAGCTTCTCTACAATAAGTTGAATAGGTAATTGGCTTTGACAGCTGTCTAGAAGTGTCTCACAGGACAGGAGGGAGTGAGGTGGGGGCACAATTGGCCACTTGTCTTTTGTTTTGATATTTCCATTCACCACCATTTGTTGGAGCCATCCTTCCAGACTTGCTGGGAAACTTCTGAGCTGTGTACTTGGTGTGGAGTGGAGGGATTGGGGGATGCAGGTGAAGAACAGTCCTTCTGCTAGGGCCAGTGAGAGACACAGTGGAGCCCCATTCACAGCATCATGAGAGTGGTGCTAGGACTGGGCATTGGTAAGTGTACTCTAGTAACATAAGTGCTGGGGTGGAGAGCCTTGCAGTTCTTCTGGACTGCTTTTGAATCCTGCAATAGCCCTTTCTTCAAGGGTGTGAATTGGCAGCAGAGAAATGGGTGGTATCTTGGCATTGGCTGAGTGCTTAAATTTTGGATGACCAGAGAGTCTGCCCGTGAGTCAGCTCCCAGGAAGTGGTTTCCAGGGACAAGCCAAAGGCAGGAATGTTTGTAGTTAGTAACTAATACTTCTTTCTGGTAGATGTAGGGAGGGAATATAAGGGAATTGTTGCAATTTGCATTCAAAACTTTATTTTCCTTCCTACTGGAGCCAACCCATTTAATAGATGGGAACCATCAGTCACCACCACCATCCCCCAAAGTATTTTTAGATGCCTGCTTCCTTAAAAATACTGAATTTGAGATTATTTAAGTCACTATGTCAGGCTTTATAAAAAAAAAACAAAACAAACAAACAATTCTGGTACTTATCTTCTACCCCACACTACAGTCTGGGCTTGAAGTACAGTAGTGAGCTTTTGTGGCCCTGTACTGTGAGTTCACTAACGCTGGACTTAAAGGTCGTGCACCAGTGTTGTTCCAGAAGTGACAGGAAGGATGTCTAGGTTGTCCATCCAGGGCAATCAGGAGAGCAATGTAATGCACACACACACACCCTTCAAGTCGAGATAGTGTCATCCTCTTGGGGTTTGTCATTGGATGAGAAGAGGCCCAATGTTCTCACTTCCTGGATCACAGGACAAGAGTGGCAGCAGGAATTTACTGCTGTTAAAATTGAGCTATTTACGTTAATTATCCCAAGTCATTTAGACCTAGGTAGCTACTGCAGGAACTTTGATTGGCTGTTACCAGTTCACTCACAGTTGAGCCTCCTAGGTCAGTACAGAAGTTGCTATAGTGTAAATTGAGATAAAAATAATTGCTTTGTACACAAAACAGTGTAATGATGGTGCTAATCTCATGGTGTAAATAGGCACTGCCGGGGGGGGGCTGAGGGGTGGTGATGGGAGAGACCCGGGTTCTTGCTGGGAAGGTAATTTATATAGGTTCCTTTCAGCTCTGAGGAGGGAAGCAGGCAGTCAGGAATGCCTGCCAACCCAACCCTGGAGTGCTTCAGTACAGTCCAAAGGAGGAAGAGATCCCGTGTCAAGATGGCCACTGAGTTTCTTACGGCATCACCTTGACCATAGCCTTTGTGTGTCCTGCCCAGGAAGGTCAGAAAAGAACTGTGGATGTGGGGTAGCCATTGCCTTCTGCTTCTCTACCTCCTCCCCTCTCATGGCAGCATCTCAGTTGCTTATGAAGAATAAGGGCAGTGTTTCTTAAGGACGTTGGAAGAGCTTACCTTAATTAGAGAACTGCAACCTCAAAAGAGATGTTTCCTTACCAGTATGAGCAAAACACATCAAACTCTTTGTGGTTGTTCCCCTATAGCAGCCTTCCTGTGACTTTAAGAACATCAGTCTATGAGAGGTCCCAGGAGTTGTTCCTGGGAGCTTAGTGCAACTTGGCAGAGGCAGACAAGGAGCAGAGCAAAAACTGAGGTGTTGGTGTTTCTAGGGTGGGCAGAGCAGGTGGTCTCCAGGTTATGGTGGTGCCGCCTTGTGTGTATGTAGGTGCGTGTGGGAACTGGGTGAGTACAGCATCTAGGAGCTCATGGAAAAGCGGCTTTCTAGGTCTTGGCTAAGAAAACCGACTAGAAAGTTGTATTTTTTAAATGGGGAAAAGGGTTCAGCGAAGGTCCATCACTGTGTTCTCTCACCCCCAACCATTGTCAGCTGGAAGTGAACCTAGTGAAAAAGAGGGGAACCCTGTGCTAGGAGTCCCCATAAACATGTACTGTAATTCTTTGTATATAGAAAAAATTACTGTAAAGTAAAGTTTAACTTTACTCTTATGGCCCTTGCCCTGTGTTTTTTTTTTGTCTCTGGGGAAACATAACAAGACAGAGGGCTGACTGGTTTGGAGCAAGAACAGGAGCCAGCCTGAGCCCTCTAAGCACTTGGAGAGTGACTTCCCAGGTGGCTGGTGTTAGTTTCAGTGGCTTCACAGGACTCCTCCACCACTCCGGGTATTTTGAGGAATTATTTTAGAGAAATGAAACCAACACTTTGAGTTTTGTTTTTGAAACAAAGTTTCACTGTGCAGTTCAGGCTAACCTCAAACTAGTCATCCTCCTGTGCAGCTTCCCAGTTGCTTGGATGGCAACAATGGGACCGGATTGGTGATTCTGAAATTTTCAAAGGCAAGTTTGAAGACTTGGG
Organism: Rhabdomys pumilio; assembly: GCA_030674055.1. Lineage (NCBI taxonomy): Eukaryota > Metazoa > Chordata > Mammalia > Rodentia > Muridae > Rhabdomys > Rhabdomys pumilio. The sequence goes on along the minus strand of JANHMN010000006.1, from coordinate 8,368,905 downwards.
CTTAAGAGGGAAAGCAGAGGCAAAGGTAGAACACACCCCTAGTTGAGCCCACACCCTCACATCAATAACTGGAAAGGGCCATGTGTGATACACTTCCTTTTGCTTAAACAGCAAGTATTAGCCCTTTCTACATAAGCACTGAACAAGTTAGCAGTGGCCTTATTTTTATTGCTCTGCTTTCATTAGTTTTTTAGGGGTGGGCTACTACTATGTAACTCTGGTGACCTGGAACTCAGAAGCCTACCTGCCTCTGCCTCCAGGGTGCTAGAATTAAAGGCATAGGCCACCATTCCATCTTCACATCCTTTTGTTTGTTTATTTTTCACAACAGTTTGCATTGTGTAGCCCTGGCTGTCCTGGAACTCACTCTGTAGACTAGGCTGGCCTTGAACTCGGAGATCTGCTGCCTCTGCCTCCTGAGTGCTGGGAGTAAAGGTGTGCCAGCTTCAAGTCCTTTCTGTAAGTTAGCAACTAACTGGGATGCACAAGACCTTTTTGGGTTAAAGAAACAAGAGTTGCCTCTTGTTGAATACATTGCAGGGTTTCTCTGGGAAGCTTAAGACTGAGTCAGCCCTGAGCACAGGCCCAGACATGACACAACAGGTAGAGCTGGCCAAGCCAATGTGTCTAGGTTGGTGTACCTGAGCCTTTCATCTCTGGGCACGACTGAGGTGCTTTCCTTCATCTTCTCCTGAACTTTGTATTTTTCGATCCCAGCCTCAGCCTGTCTTCACCTCCACAAAGGAATTCAGTGGTGCAGTTCTTGCCTAGTATGTCAGAAGCCCTGGGATCTGCTTTATATTCACAGACATACAAGCACGGATAAAGATGTCCTAAGAAAAAGAGCCCATTGTTTCTCCACGGTTTCAGTGGTAACCTTAGGAAACTGTTACTTGGTTTCCAGATGGGAAGTCTTCATAAAAGAAGTAAGGCCCACACTGGCCCCAGGAACAACTAGGTGTTTTGACACCCAGTGCACACGGCAGGGAAATGCATCAATTTTATTTACAGTTCAGAAGCTACTTAAATAGTCTGGACAGAAGTTCTGGCCAGGACAGAAGCCTGGGATTCAAATCAGCCCTTATCCCTCCTCATGCCCACAGTCAGCCCAATACTGCCTCCGTTCCACGGGCCAGCACAGGCAGGTGCCACCTCTGCTTCGATAGGCACCTGGAGTAGCTCAGATGCTTGACCAGCCCAGACAAGAGTTGGGTCCAGCCCCTCTGGGAATTCATCTAATTCGACTGGGCCAGATGGGTCGTGACTCAGTGATGACAACAGCTGTAGAAGTAAGGGTTTGCCTTCTGGCTCAAATCCACACCTTTGTCCTCTGTCAAAGAGAGAGGCGCGGCTGCTCAGCACGATTATATTGGGGGATCAAGTAGGTCACCAAGAGGGCTGGGGACCATGAGGAAGTACACACCTGTCATCACCTGGAAAGCAGCCACACTGACGTAATCCTCTGCCACTTTCTGGAAGAGCTCGTCTGGCAAGCAAAGGATCAGTGAGGCCCTGAGGCCAGCAGCCCTGGGCATCCCAGTGGTCCAGCCCTCTGAACCTTTCTGCTCTACTGTACTGTCCTGCCTGTTCCTGCTGAGAGGACCCAACACTCACCCACACTCTGTCCTGTCTTGCTGGATGTTTCAAAGAGCTGGGCTTTGATATCTGCAAAGAGAAGTGACTAAGTCTTCATACCTGGGGACCATAACCACATTCTCCTCAACCCCACAGGTTAAAGAAGGTCAGAAAGCAAGCAACCAAGGCTGTCACTTCCATCGTTGATATCTACTCAAGCATACAGTACCCACCCCCAACCCCCATCCTCAGAGACTTAAAAACAGCTACTCTCAGCATAATCCTGAACATCATGGAAGTCTACACGACGGCGCCGCCTGTCCTCCTCCAGCAGGTCACTCTTAGTGCCACACAGGTAGATTTGACAGCCCTGTAGCAGAAGACAAGGCTGAGATTATCTCCACAGACCAATACAGTCTCTGCCCATAATCTTGTGCGATCTGGCCACCTACCTCTTCTAAATTGCGCAGCTCCTTGACCCAGAACTTGGCTCTCTCAAAGCTGCTGCTGTCTGTGAGGTCTTGGTAGGGGTAAGGCAGGAGACACAATAAGGATCGCTGGCTTCCCTCTGATTCTGGCCTGTAACCCAACCCTTACTTGAACAGGCCAGAGTTCAACCCCTTACCATAACAGACAATTGCAGCTTTAGCACCCCGGTAATAGATTCTGCTCATGGCTTCGTATCGCTCGGAACCTGCTGTGTCCTGAGAGTTGAAAGGAGTTAACTGAGCTCCTTCACAACACTACAAACTAGGTCCACATCTTTCAGACACCCCCCCCCCCCCTTTTCTCTTCGATGAGTAAATGGGTGAGGAAGGAAAAACGACCTCTATGAGGCTCCGGTTGCCTGGTTTAAGAGGCAAGACATTAAATTTCGGGGATAGGTTTGCTCAAGACACTATTCTCAAGGGACTTACCCAAATACCCAGAGTCACCGTCCGATCTCCAACGCACATCACCTTGGCCACGAAAGCAGCCCCGATGGTCTACAACCAGGGAAGAGATAAGAGTCGAATGCCGGCCGGCCCCCTTCCTCCCAAGTCTGCTCCTCAGGGGTACACTCACGTTCTGATAGGGCCCCACCAAGAAGCGGTCGTGCACGTATCGTTCCACCAGGCTCGTCTTGCCCACGTATTCCTTGCCCAGCATAACCACCTTGACGTCCACGCGCTGCCCGCTCATGCTCCCGGGGCCGCCTCACCCACTTCAGGGTCCGCGCGGCCCAGGCAGAGCCCAAGCCTCAGACCCCAACCCCGAGGGCCTCTCACCAGGGCCCTGGTGCCTCGGCCCGGGGCTCTCCGTCCCTTGCAGAGCTGCGGCGCGGGGACGCGGACAGCGCCCTCCACCGCGCCGCAGGGCCCTGCGCTGCTCACCCGCGCGACTGCCGCTGCGACAGAAGCTCCGCTGCGCCGGGGTTACCAAATGAACCCGGAGTCCCTGTAGCTAACTCCAAACAGCACCTCTGGGACTGGACGACAAGAGGCGGGACGCCGGGTCACGTGACGCGGGCGCCGGAAGTGGCCGATCCTGTGCGTCCGGCGCCGGAAGCGTCGCACAGACCTATAGACCCTCATGGCGGCGGTAAGGACTTGGGCGCGGCGCCGCGGTGATTGATCTGTGAGCCTGGCGGGCGTGCGCCTAGCCACGTTCCCCCCAACCCCATCCCCGGGCTCTTCACCCTGATGCTGCACGGGTGCTGAGCCCGCCCGGGTCGGGACGATGGTGAAGTATTTCCTGGGCCAGAGCGTGCTCCGAAGTTCCTGGGACCAAGTGTTCGCTGCCTTCTGGCAACGGTACCCGAATCCCTATAGGTAAGTGGTAGTGAGTAGAGCGAGTCGCCCTCTTCTCCCTCTTTGGAGATTGGACTGTAGGTTGTCCTTGAATAGTGGAGCCCTGAAAGACCGGACGGAGAATCCGATGCGGGCTATCTCCTATACTGTGGCCGCAGTTACCGCACAAAGTCTTTATAGGATTAAGGTCAGGCCAAGCCTGCAAGATCCTCGAAGACTGTCTAGGTTGTAATTTCTATTAGGCTCTAGATTTCTGTTTTGCGGTTCAGAGGTGGTGAGACAGGAAGAGGCGGCAGCACGATAGTTGAGCAATGTTTCGGGGCCTGAGATCCTGAGGATGGCTTGCTTACCTGCTGCTGGCGCTCTCTAGTGGTATAATTCTTGAGATTTTGCTCGATTTGGAAAGCCACAGAATCCATGTCAGGGTGGAGGAGGGAGTTGGAATTTGCCCGGGGATAGGTTCAGTGTACTCTAATTCTGAACCTGGGTACAGATCACTCTGCAAGATTGCAAGCAACCATGACCTGGAGGCTCTAAATAGGAACCTGTAGACATTTTGTCAGCAGCAGACTCCTGAGAATCATCTTTATTTTAACACTTGCAGCAAACATGTCTTAACCGAAGACATAGTGCACCGGGAGGTAACTCCTGACCAGAAACTTCTGTCCCGAAGACTCCTGACCAAGACCAACAGGATGCCACGTTGGGCAGAGCGACTGTTTCCTGCCAACGTTGCTCACTCTGTGTACATCCTGGAGGACTCGATTGTGGACCCACAGACTCAGACCATGACCACCTTCACCTGGAACATCAACCACGCCCGGCTGATGGTGAGACTTCCTTTGGCCCCTCAAAATAGTTGCCCTTCAGATTTCAGGCAAGAGAGTTGTTGGAACGGCTGTGGCCAGAGGCAGGCCTGAAATACTGCTGAGCTGCGTCTGTAGAGCTCTACCCTTTTCAATTGGTCAGGTTCTCCGGACTGTCCCCTGGTCCTCAGATGCTGGGGAAAGATACCCTTTTTCTTTTTTTGTTTTTTGTTTTGTTTTTCGAGACAGGGTTTCTCTGTGTAGCCCTGGCTGTCCTGGAACTCACTCTGTAGACCAGGCTGGCCTCGAACTCAGAAATCCGCCTGCCTCTGCCTCCCAAGTGCTGGGATTAAAGGCGTGCGCCACCACTGCCTGGCAACACCCTTTTTCAAAGCTTGTTACAAGTGTTGTGCACAGAGCAGTCAGTTGGTATACATGCTTACATACAGGGATGGGCTTTCAGGAATTATGCTGGGTGAGAAACAAGGTCAGAGAGAAAGGTTTTTGTTTGGGAGTTGTGTCAAGGTGGAGATGCCTGGGATGTGCCTCGGTTTCTGCATAGGATTTGAGGGAATGCATTATACAGACCTTTGGTCCTTCAGACGGCTTGAAACCCATGTTTAGGAATGTTCATACCGTATCGTTTTCCTGTGTGAATAACCTGCAGGCTTCTTTCTTAGCTTCTGTAAGCCTGAGTGATATGGGAATTGTGCATTTCAAAAAAGAAAAGCTTTATAAAGATGTACCCTCATGGTCAATGAGTAAGGCATCTTTTCCTGCCCCGCACTGTCTTAAGACTCCTCCGCTGAGAGCTCTGCTTGGTAGATAACACAGTGATGTGTTTGTGACTGCTGTCCTCACACTCTTTAGGAGGCTGCTGCACCGTTTGATAATGAAAGCTATTATTATTATTGGGGTGTGTGTGTGTACAATATCTGGTAGCTCAAAGAGGAGAGGGCAGAAGGCAGAGAAACACTGCTCACATCTATTTTCAGAGGCCCCCAAGCAAAGCTCAGGACCAGGTTGGAATATCAGCTGATGCCAAGAAGCTTTTCTGCTCCGAAGGGTCAACAGAGAGGTTACAGAAGCCTCTCTTTGGGTCTGGGATACATAGAACTTTGTCATTGCTTCCCCTGGTGAAGGAGGCAGGTACTCACCTAGTGTTGAGTGCAGGACTGTGGTGCTAGCATAGGCAGCACTGTAGAGATGGGGTCTGAGTGTGCAAGTGAGCAGAGCAAAGGGTGCTCCTTCAAGGTACTCAGCCTGACTTCCCTCGAAGGTGGTGGAGGAACGATGTGTTTACTGCGTGAACTCTGACAATAGCGGCTGGACCGAAATCCGTCGGGAAGCCTGGGTCTCCTCCAGCTTATTTGGCGTCTCCAGGGCTGTCCAGGTAAGAGACTTTGGGGCTGGGTGGGGCTTGGCTCTGGGTCATTGAGCAGCTCTTTCATCCTTCTTTCTCTCCTGCCAGGAATTTGGTCTTGCCCGGTTCAAAAGCAATGTGACCAAGACAATGAAGGGCTTTGAATACATCCTGGCCAAGCTACAAGGTGAAAGCCCTGGACACTGTCTTGGGAATCGGGGAGACCCTCATTACCAGTAACTGGAGTGGTCCTACCTCGGCTTGGCCAATGAGGCATTGGGCCAGTCACTGCCCCGATCTGAGCCTGAGACGCTTACGGGTGCCTAGAAGTGGGGAGGGGGTCAGGAAACAGGCCACCAACTCTATTCCTAAGAAGCTGGGCCCACCAATAGTGCCTGCTGTAGTTGAACAGGAATTGGGTGGGTCTTCTAGGCATCATCTGAAGCCAGTCCTTGTCATTTACCACAGGTGAGGCACCTTCCAAAACCCTTGTTGAGACAGCCAAAGAAGCCAAAGAGAAAGCAAAGGAGACAGCACTGGCAGCTACAGAGAAGGCCAAGGACCTGGCCAACAAGGCAGCCACCAAGCAGCAGCAGCAGCAGCTCGTATAGCCTACTTCCTCTTCCTTCTCCATGTACTTGATTATTAAAGATGAACCTGCAGCCCTCTCTGCTGTCTGGGGTGGTGGGTCAGGGCACTGCCCTGGTCAGCATCTGCACCACACCCAGCTCTGTCTACTGAACAGAGGGGTGCAGTGACTTGCCCAAGGTCTCGGCAGTCCCCAGGTGATAGACTGTACGCTCCACGAGGGCAGGGCTCCTTGTTTTATTCTCTGCTGTGTCCCAAGTACCCTGAACAATATTTAGCACATAACAGGCACTCAATAAACACATGATTTGATTAGCCCCAGTTCTGGAGTCAGATAGCTTTGGTTTGAATCAGGAGCTCAGGTGAGTCACATCTCTCCGCCTCAGCATCAGGACCCTAGAGTAGCCCCACACTATTAGATGTACACTGCCTTTCACGTGACCCTGTTTGTCAGCTACTGATCTCATTTCCTCTTTTCTAGTTGTGGCTGGGACTTCCTCCATCTCATCGGGCAAAACCGTGGACGGGAACTTACGAAAGAGGATTTTAATGAAAACACTGTGCGGTATATACGGCAGAGACCTGGGGCTTTTCCTGTCCCTGTGGGGAGCAGCAAAGCAGGGCCAAGTGCTACATAAAATTCCTTGGGGGCTGGGGAGGTTGGCCCAGGCTCAAGCTGTGCAGCAGAGTCCAGAGCCTGCTCACACATGGTGGCTTTATAGTCTCTTCAACATGTGGCTCTAAGCAGACTTGTGTGGGGCCACTGACTGGCAAGCTCAGTCCAGAGAGTACAGACTGCAGCAGGCAGTGGGCTTCATAGCCAGGTGCCAGTGCTGTGTGAGTAACTGTGCTCCTGCCCAGCGCTGAAGCTCTGGAGGATCTCTGTCTCAGCCCCAAACACCAGGCTTTCCACATCCACCTCCAAATCCTCTGCAAGGAGAAGCCAGTCAGGGGCTCACCCGGCCACATGCCCCGCCCCAGCCTCGCCCCTTCCGGGCCGTACACCGCACCTTGGTCTGAGTCAAATCGCTCAGAGGATAGGCCTGAGGAGTCCAGGCTGTCAGCCCTCAGCCGGTCCCGCTCTCTAGCTCCCGGCAAGCCCTGGAGCTGCTCCAACTGCTGTTGCAGGCTCTGCTGTTTACTTCGAAGCTTCTCCTTGAGCCGCTGGGCTTGCTGCTCCTGCTCCTCCAGCTTCTGTAGAACCCACAGGGGCGGGGCCTGGGGTCAGCTGCATGAGACCTTTGTCTACAGACACATAACCCCACCCAAGGTGGCTTCATAACCTCCAGAGACTACCCCCTCCTGTCCTTCAATAGATTAGAGAATTGTGCAGATGAGCATGGGACCGCTCTCTAAAATGTCTTTAGGGCCTACAATAGAGTAGAATATAATATCAGTAGAAACTTGGGGACTGTTGCATCCTGACAAGCAAAACTAAAAGATGTGGCCACACCTAGGTCTTTACCCACTGCTGTCTACCGTCAGAGACCCATGACTATCTGACCTCCATTTCTTTAAGTAATGGGGAGTGAAATTTTTCACATCAAATGTGATTTAAATTGCTGCCAGTGAAATTGTTGGACTACAGACTAAAAGGCTACCAGTTCACTGGGCAGAAGCCTGCATCCAGATACTCAACAAGAAAGAGATGCAACTCAGGTGAGGCGCTTGCCTAGCGCTTGTAAGGCCCTAGGCTTGGTCCTTAACCCATATAAACAAGGGTAGAAAGCCTGAACACCCAGGACAAGGAACAGAAGGAAACATGTCCTCACCTAGACTAAGCTATGGGGCTGGGGTACCATCAAGGCAGAGGGACCCTGAGAAGTTGGCAGAGTCCAGCTTTGTCTCTGGTAAGCCAGGAGAGAAGCCTTTAAGAGCTGTCATAGGACTGCTTGAAGCCCAGAAAAGCAGAGCCTGCATTAGGGATAGGCTTGAATTTCACCGGAAGCAGGAAGTGAGGCTGGGTCCCATCAGGGATCCCAGCGAGAGACAGCCCCAGTAGATGAAGAGTAGAAAGTAGCCTGGTAGAAGGGCCACTTGGGAGATGCTGCCCAGGAAAGGGCTGATGCCCATGTGCCAGCCAACCCATCTGAGTAGCACATTCATCTACCTGAAAATGAGGTCAAAGAAGCTCAGGAGAAACCTAAGCCTACGTGAAAACCAGGACAAGTGGAGGCGGCAGCAGGCATGTACGAGACAGTGCAGACGATGTGCTGAATGCCAATGGTACTGACTGCCCTGGCCCGTGAATAGAGCCTGACAGAGCGGTGCATAACAAACGCTGAGAAACAGAACAAGCATTAGGATTGACTCCGCCTCTCATCTGAGTGGAGCTCTGTTTCCTTCCATCAGATGGGCCCAGAAAGCAGGAAACATCCTCTTCTGTTGCCAAGGCAGCTTCTAACATGCCCACATGGTTGGCACAGCCTAGGCCTTGGTGTCTGCATACCCACTCCTGTCCACCAGAGGGCCTGCAACTCCACCCAGCGGTAAGGCCAAGTCTGACCAGCTAGTTCACTTGTCCTTTGCCTCAGGCCTCCCCCAACTCAACAATACCAGCAGAAACCAAACCAGTAAGCCTGAAGAGAGGCTAGGTACTAGCCCTCTGCAGTCTGCCGAATCACATGGCTTAAGTCAGTATTTTCACCCCACCAGCCGTATACTCCTTGCAGAACCCAAACAGGAAACAGACTCGTCCAAGGTCTCACAGCTAGGACTTAAAGTAATACTAACCATAACAAAAGGACCATTTACAAGGCCTCACAACAGCCCCGCAGTCTGCTTCTCTTCCCTTTAAATGGACTCAGGAACTAAAGGCACATAGGATTGACTCAAGTCACACAGGATGAAAGCAGTTCTCCAGCCAGGCCATCCACACCAGGAGACCACACAGCCTCACAAGCACACTGGGGATGACAGACAGCCATTTACCTGGATATGCACCCTGGCCCGGCGCAGCAGGCTCAGTGTAGTATATCGGGTACAGTCAACTCCCAGGGGCATCTGCTGCCTCAGTTGCTCCAAGCACCGCTTCAGCTGGGCTCTCCTGGAGGGGAAGGAGTCTGGAGGGCAGTACCAGCTCACCTCCCCAGCCAGAGGGAGGGCAAGGAAGGAAAGATCTGAGAGAGATGGTCCTTGGGACCTGGTACTGTTGGGGGCCAGGCTGGGACTCACCTGCGCTTCTCCAGCTCGTTGTGCACAGACCTGTAAAAAAAAGGGGGGGGGAGCTGAGAGGCAGCTGGTCCAATGCAAATCCTCAGCCCCCAGTTACTGTGCAGCTCCAAACTCACCACTGATATCTGTGCCAAGTAAGCCTTTTGTGAAGGCCCGGGCTCATTTAGGACACCAAACCCCAGGTAGTGACAAAAGCAATCAGACACACACTGAAAGATACAGGACACTTGCCCAGGTACTTGTGGGGTCTCCCCCTGACAGCCAGGCAAGACAGGCAGGACAGATGTAACACTTGATCAAAAAACAAGCCTGCCAGAGAAATCAGTAGAGGGGAAGCCATTTAAAAGGAGCAGAATATGCAAAATGACAGAAAAGCAAAAGCCTGTAGGAGAGGGAGTTCAGGAGTGTGAGTGAATTGACTTGTCACAGTTTCTGGCACATCAAAGGTGCTCTAGGAGTCCGTGAATGGACACACACACACACATCATAAAAGTGTGTGAGTGTGTGTGTGTGTGTGTGTGTGTGTGTGTGTGTGTGTAGAAAGGGCAGATGGAGCAGGGTACCTGGCACAGAAGAGCAAACAAGGAAGTGAGAAGAGTGTTAGATGGGTCAGCTAAGGACCAGCATCCCTCCATACACTGCCCCATCCTACTCACCGCCCACTGTTCAGCGCGCCAGGAGCTTGCAGGGGTGGCTTCCTCCTCCTGCAGACGGGCCCGGGACTGTGGTGTGGACACAAGGACGCATAACCGTGCTCCGCTTCTGCCAGAGAGAGAATACAGCCCGTCAGCTGGAGCCTCTGGCAGGGCGTAGTCAAGGAAAGGCTTTTGGCGCCAGGACCTTTTCCCCAGTCACTCCCTGCACGGCTGCCTGCGAACTCCTATGGATGTGCGGGCGGCAGCGCGCCCGCTGCCCTCCAACCGTGCTCCATCCAGCCCGCGCGCGGGGGTCTGTCCTCACCTCTCTCGCGCCTCTCCAGGAACTCCGCTGCCTGAAGCAGGACCTGGATGTTGCTAGCCACCGGTTCCATGTTGGCGACAGCCTACAGCGAGCAGGCTAGGGATGCTGGCTCTGGCAGCCGCAGTACCACTTTTGTTTCAATGTAACTGACACGGTGCCATAAGCTTAGGGCCCGCCCCGCCCCCGGCCGCCCCGCCCCTGGGAATCGCATCGGCCCCGCCCATACCGCCTCTTCCCGCCCAGTCTGACCTGGGCTGCGGCTCTGCGCTTTGAGGACGAAGTCTCTGCCTGGCTGGGCAGCTTGGACACTGGGCACTGCGACCTGCCCCACTCCTGCGACAGGCAGTCGCGCGGGTCCTGGCCGGCGCGAGCCTGGGCTGCACGTGCGCGAAGGGCGCGACCAGATCCCTGGGGCGGGCCGCGAGCCTCCGAGACTGGGTTGGTTGGCGCGCGGCCCCGCCCCCTCCCGCCGTGGGGCCCGGGGGGGTGCGGGGGGGGGGAGCCCGGCTCGGGCGGGAAAAGCCACAGGTTTCAAATTTGAAAACCCGGACGAGGAGGGCGGGGGCGAGCGGTGAGAGACGGCGATGCGCACGCGCCTATGTTGGGGCGCAGACTCAGGACACTGTACGGGCCGCCTGGCATCTGCCTCGTTGGTCCTCGAATGCGAATCCCTCCTGTCTCTCCCGTCATTTGCAGGGAGGTTAAATGTCGTCGTGAAAACGTCGGTTGTTAAGAGTTTCCCAAGCCAGTGCATGAAACACACCATCTCATCCTGGGTTCTGGAGCTCCTCTGCGGTCGCTGCTAGGTGTGACAACTCGGGGACTATGAGACAGCGTTGCAGAAGGGTTAGAGCTAATACCTATGCACTGGCCAGCAAGCAAGCAGCCTTCTTTCATTAGGGCCATTACAACCAGATAGCCCCTGGGAGGCCCAACTAGAACAAAGATCGCTAACCATCCAGTGGAGACACCTGGAGCAGTACCACCAGGGGTAGCCATACCTGTAAGTCAGGAATGGTGGGGCATTCTGAGAGTCCGTTGGACCAGAGAAGGGGAGACTATGAAAAAATGGCCTAGGTAAACACAGGCACGTGCCAATCAGGCCCCTTCCTAAGAGGCTCTCTCAAAAGTCATCGCCAGAGAAATCACCAGCCATTTTTTTCTCTTAAGAGTTGCTACTACTGTGTAACACTTTGTAGACTGAAGCAAAGGCATTGTGGCTACCGAGAGAGACACCGGAAGGTCTGCCCAGGCACAGAACAGCCTCTCAACCTCATGTGGTTTGAGGATGTTCCCGTTGAAAGAGAGTGAGGAGCGAATTGACACAGGATCTCCTGTGCAACAATCTGGCTGTGTAACCGAAGATGGCACTTCCTGATGCTCCTTCTGTCTCCCAAATGCCAGGGTTTCAGGTGAGCACCATGTAGCCAGTGAGTACCTAACCTTATTTCTCTAAGACAACACACAGAAAGTACAGACACAAACCTCATCATGCATCTGGTACCCAGGAGACTTTGGCCTCAGAGCAGGATGGAGACAAAAGGGTTCTCCAAAGAAAGTTCCAGCAGAAGGAAAGCAGGGTAACGTAAGTGAAGAGGAACCCAGTGGCGACATCGCCCTGGAAGCTGTAGGGAACAGCCTGATGAAAGGTGTTAGAGGTTAGCCTGGCCTCAGACCTCCCGGTCGGCACCACAGGCCAGAGCAGGCAGGAGTAACATTTCCTAGGGAAAAGGCAAGGTGTGGAGGTGAAACATCTGCAGGACAACGCGAGTGCTTTCCAGGCCCAGGCCCAGGCCCAGGCCCAACAGACACTCCAGTGACCTGAAAGAGCCTCTGTCTCTAGACCCCCTGGGTCCTGTGCTACCTAGGAATCCACTCCCCTGTCAGCCATAGTAATTGGAGTGGACTGTCTTACCTTGTTGTAATTTGTCATATACTAATGTCCAAATGGACTTGTGCTTTGAGTCCCCAAGGAAGGCAGCCTTCCATCTGCTGGTTCAGGATATAGTCCTGCTATTCCTGTCCCAGAACCCTGCAGTCCTCTTGCAAGTGTGGGGACCTGACTCAGACACTGGACTCACTTTCAGTCAGTTTCCCCTTGCTATAGTAGAACTGATGCCTGGTACAACCTGTGGTGGGTCCAACAACCCTTTAGTTCAAGCTGGAGCTGGCCAGTGCCCCCCTCCGCCTCTTAGCACACGGATTCTGCCTTCACCCACTCCTCGCCTATACCAGCTGTGCTGAGATGCCACATCCTCCAGGAAATCTCCAGACCTCCCTCCTCCTTTGTACCCTCTAGAAACAACAATGTCCTGTGTCCCTTGAGGTCAGCTCTGTGGCCCAGTAGCAGAGGAACACAGGACTGAGAAAAGCATCCATGCTGAGGGTGCAGGAGCACCCAGTTCAAAGGCCACCTGGGAATGTCACCGAGCCTGTCAGGGTGGCACAGCCCAGTGATACCTTATGTGGATTCCTTTTTTTTTTTTTTTTTTTTTTTTTTTTTTTGGTTTTTTCGAGACAGGATTTCTCTGTGTAGCCTTGGCTGTCCTGGAAGTCACTCTGTAGACCAGGCTGGCCTTGAACTCAGAAATTCACCTGCGTCTGCCTCCCAAGTGCTGGGATTAAAGATGTGTGCCACCACTGCCCGGCTCTTATGCGGATTCTTAACTGTACCTCTTTCAAGTAGACTTTTAGGGTTATTTTTGAGTATTTTGCCTCCATATATGACTGTGCACCATGTGTGTGCCTGGTGTTCTGGAGGCCAAAGAGTGAGTCAGAATCCCTGGAGCTACAGATGCAGGTGGTTGTGAGCCGCTGTGGATCTGGGACTCTAGTTTAGATTCTGGAAAAGCATCGAGTTCTTAACTCTTAGCTGCTGCTGCATTTCCCTAACCTGCTCCAGTGATTTTGTTTGTGGTTTTGTTTTTTTTAATTTATATGAGTCCACTGTAGCTGTCTTCAGATGCACCAGAAGAGGGCATCTGTTCCCATTACAGATGGTCGTGAGCCACCATGTGGTTGCTGGGAACGGAACTCAGGACCTCTGGAAGAGCAGTCAGTGCTCTAAACCGCTGAGCCATCTCTCCAGCATGGAAAACCACCTTTTAAATGATGACTTTAGGAAATATATATCTTTGGATTATCACAGTCTTGAATATGCCACAGTGTGTGTCTGTGTGTCTGTCTCTGTGCGTATGCGTGTGCGTGTGTGTGTGTGTGTGTGTGTGTGTGTGTGTGTGTGCGCGTGTGATTAGTAGATAATGCTTCCATTTGCTTCTTGAAAGCCTCTCTACCCAGTGGTGGTATACTTTATTTCCATACATTACGCTTCCCAAGTCACAATATTTCAGACTTTGTGTGTGTGCATGCATGTATGTGCTGGGGATTGAACCTGGGATCTCATATGTTCTTAGAAGTGAGCTGACCCACTGAGTCACACCAATAGCTCTACATATCAAGAAGAAATGTTTCCTGCAGCTGAGGGTGGAACTTAATGGTTGAGCCTAACATGTGGGGCCAGGAGTTCCATTTGCAAAACAACAGTGAAGACGGCCCTGTTCCATCCCATATTTACCAGCTCCTTCATCCCTTCCTGTCTGACATCACCGTCCCTCAGCCTTCCTTGGATGCTCTACTTCAGTGCCTTCATCCGATTGGCCTGTGGTCAGTACCATCCCTAAGCAGGTGGGCCTGTGCTGTGTAAGAAGGTAGCTGAGCCAGCCTTGGAGAGCAAGCCAGTAAGTAGCATTCTTCCATGGTCCTGCCCTGTCTCCCCGCAGTGAAGGACTGTCACTGTGAGGTGAAATAAACCCCTTCAGCTTCCCTAAGTTGCTTTTTTGTCAGAATGTTTTACCACAGCAATGGGAAAGCAAACTAGGAAGGACATTGCTATACTGTATGACTTAGGGGACTAGACAGGAAAGGCTATGTGCAGCCTCAGGAGGCCTGCCTGCCTACAGCACCAGCCACAGTATGTTAAATACAGACATACAAAATCCAAAGGCAGGACGGGCGGACCAGTTCCACCCAAATTTCCTCTTTCAAATCAGAAGATTAAAAAAAAAATTGGGTTGTTTTATTACTGTAGGTTTTAGATGTATTTGTCTTATGTATATGAGTGCTTTGCCTATGTGTTTGTATGTGTGCCACCTGCGTGCCTGGTGGCTGCAGAGGTCAGAAAAGGGTCTAATCTGTGTGGCCATGTTGGTACTAGGATTGAACCTAGGGTCCCTTGCAAGAGCCCTAAGTGCTCTTAACTGTGAGCCATCTCTCCGGTCCCCAAATCACTGTTTTCCCTATCTCCACCTGACTCCCCGCCCCTAACCACTGCTGAAGTTCTGGTGTCCTCCAAAGAGACACGCTTGAGTCCCACTTCCCAATAACAGATGTCGCTGTCTTTGGAAATTGGGCCTGTGTAGAATTAAAGTAAGATCATCGTAGCATGGTTAAATATGACCATGTCTTCATCAAAACAGGAAATCTGGAGACAAACACTTAGACAGGAAGATGCCATGTGACCAGGGGACCAGAATCTGCAGCAGTGTGTCTTCCAGCCAAGAGCTGCAAAGACTGCAGAGATCAGCAGAAACTAGGAGGGAAAAGTTATCCTCTAGACAAAGGGGTGGGGGGTGCAGCCTCCCTGTGGGGCAGCCTCCCTGTGGGGCAGCCATAATCTGTTGTTTGGGCCTTGAAGCCTGAGGTGCATTGTTACTGCAATCCTAAACAAATTCAAGCAATTTCTACCACATTGATTTCACCTGATTTTCCCATCAGGGTGTGCATTCCACAGTTAAGAGTGACTCTCTTCCTAGAAACCATATAGCAACTCACAACTCTCTGTCACTCCTATTCCAGGGGATCCAACACCCTCACACAGACATACATGCAGGCAAAACACCAATGCACATAAAATAAAAATAATTAAGTTATTAAGAAAAAAAAAAGACAGGTGGTAGTAGCAAAGCCTTTAATCCTGGTCCTCAGAGGAGGGTCTCCATGAGTTCCCGGACAGCCAGGGATACACTGAGAAACCCTGCCTCGAAAAACAAACAAGCAAAAAAGGTGTGTGTATACACAGGCATGTAGGTGCCACGGCCACCTGTGGAGGTCAAAGGACAACTTTTGGGATGACATCCCTCCTACCCCATGGGAACTGTGTGAAAGAGAGGAGCATGGGGCTGGAGAGATGACTCAGTGATTAAGAGCACTGACTGCCCTACCTAAGGTCCTGAGTTCAATTCCCAGCAACCACATAATGGCCCACAACCATCTGTAATGGGATCTGATGCCCTCTTCCATCCGGTGTGTCTGAAGACAGCTACAGCATACTCATATGTGTGTGTGTATGTGTGTATATATATATATATATATATATATATACATATACATAATCTTTTTAAAAAGAGAGCGTGAGGGACACAGAACAAAAGGAAAACGGGATTCCTGAGACAGATTTCTTGTGCCAGGAAAACATTTTGTGGATCAATACCAAGATGGCCTGGAGGTGGAGAAACAGGACCACCAGCCAAAAGGGGAGAATGGGGTGGGGGGGCTGGGGGTGTCATTCTCAAACACCCGTCTGCCTTGCAGACTCCTGGCCTTAGCTTCCTTACATTCCAAAGGGTGAAGGTGCTTCCATGGCTCAGTCTTCAGTTGTCTGTGCTGAGCAGGCTGGGGCAGGGGTTCTGTGACCCCCTAAATGACCAGCTCCCAGTTCCATTTCTTGGGGTCTCTCACTTGGAACTTCACTCAAGGTCACATCTCCGGCTAAAAATTGTGCGAAAGGATCCGGAAGTAGCCAAGGCCTATCTCACACACTGAAGGCTCCTGTTGAGCGAGAGGGACCTCCCAATGCCCACCACAACCCCCCACCTCAGTCAGCCCCTGTCACCACTGGGAGTGAGAATAGGAAGCGGGGCTCTGGGAGAGTCAGAGCTTTGATGTCTAATGACTGCACTGAGGGCACCAGGAAGTCCCAAGCTAGAGACAGGCAAACTGGACCTCACAAGAGGGAGAGTGGCACAGGGCAGACACTGCAGACCCCTGGGAAGGTCGATGGAGAATGTTACTCTGCTCTATAGCTTCCTTGGAATTTTGGTTTCTTTTAAAAACACAGAAGGGGCTGGAGAGATGGCTCAGCCATTAATAGCATTGGCTGCTCTTTCAGAGGTCTTGAGTTCAATTCCCAGCAACTACATGATGGCTCCCAACCATCTGTAATGGGATCTGATGCCCTCTTCTGGCATGCAGATAGAGCACTCATATACATAAAATAAATATTTAAAAATAAATAAAAATTAAAAAACATACAAACGGTATAAGACTGTGTTTTCATTTTACTCTCAGGTGTGGGATGTGGGGCTGGTTCAGAGCACAGCAGCTGACTAAGGTTTGCCTCATGCTCTAGCAGGGGTGTGGTTTTGCCAGCTGCAGAGAGTTTCTGTGATTTGGAATCCTGGGGAGTTTTCAGAGGGTATATGAATGTTAGGGTCCCTGAGAGGGGTTGGTGGTTGGCATTGATTTCTGTTGGTCACAGTTTGTTAAGTAGTTGTGAACAAAGAAGAAACAGAAGAAATTAGATATCCTGAAGGCAAAGATCAAACTTTCGAGGAACTGGATGTTCCTAATCTGCAGGAAGTAGGCTAACAATAACATTGTCCCTTCCCCCTCTAGTTTTCTTCCTCCCTTGGGTAGTGTTAGGGGGTTGAAAGGGTGAAAGAAAGAAGAACCCACAAAGTCGCAAACTATGGTCCTCACCCTGCAGCATGCTCTTGGGCCCTTGAGCTGAGTGTAGCCAAGTGTGGGCACCTGGGTGTGGGCTGTGTGGGAAGGGGAGACTTGCTCAGCTTTCTTAACTGTTTTCCTTGAGCTGTTCTATGCAAAGCCTCAGGTAGTCTTGGAGTTTTCTGGTATAGAGGGGAAAAAGTGAGTCCTAGTTTGCTTTGAGGCAGGGCCTGCCTGATGTTCCCGTGAAGTCCGTGGGGTGAAGTCTGTGGGGTGGGCTGTGTGAGAATGCCCCTAGAGGCTCGTGTGTTTGAATGCTCATTCCAAAGCTGGTGGAACTGTTTGGAGAGGATTAGGAGGTGTGGCCTTGGAGGAGGTGTGTCACTGGGGGTGGGCTTTGAGGTTTCAAGAGCCCAGACCTCCCCAGCTAGCTTGCTCTGCCTCATGCTTGTGGATGGAGATATAGGCTCTCAGATGCTGCCCTGGTATGCCTACCGCCATGCTGCCTGCCATCATGGTCATGGATTCTAGCCCTCTGAAATTGAAAGCCTCAAGAAAGTCCTTTTTTATTTGGGAGACAGGGTCTCACTGTATTGCCTTGGCTGGCCTGGGGTTCATTATGTAGACTAAGTTGACCTAGAGCCCTCAGAGATCCTCATGCTTCTGCCTCCCCAGTGCTGACTAAAGGTGTGAACTACCATGTCAGGCAGCACACTGTCTTCTGTAAGTTGCCTTGGTCATGGTATCTCATTACAGTAACAAAGAAACAAAGACGGACAGCTTCCAGCAAGCTCACAGGGAAAGGTCTGTCTCTGTAGGAAAGCTTACTTGGTTGTGGCACCCCTGACAGGTTCTGGCTGCTTGCTTGTTACTCACATGGCTGCTAGAGGTTTGTCCTTGCTTTTCCTTGGCACTTTCAAGAGTATCTGTGCGTGTTCTGCCTCAAGGCATGGTCACTGTATGTAACATTAGAAGGAGTGTGGAGTGGCAGACAGGGTCTCCCTTAGCTGGACTGTCTGGCTGATTCCCCCTCCACACACCAGTTCTTTTCCAACACAGGTTCTCTCCCCACCACCACCCTATGTCATTGTTGTATGTGCAAATGTCTCTGCTGGCCTTGCAAAGGACACTGGGCTCTAAAGGTCCCCAAGCCAATGAGGGGAGAGGGGGAATCTGGATGGGGGGGCTTGCTTAAGCTCAGGGCACTGCAGTAGTCCTTGAGAAAGTGGGGACCCTCTGTGTCAGAGTTTCATATATTTACTGGCTATTTTTGTTTGTTTATTTTTGAGACAGAATCTCATGTAACCCTGACTGGCCTGGAACTTAGAGAAGCCTACCTGCCTGCCTCTTCCTCTGCCTCCACAGGAACTACCATACCTGATTTATTTATTGGATTCTAAAGGAAACTTTAGTTTTCCCAGCCTTGTGCCTCTAGAGCAGTGGTTCCAACCTTCAAATGCTCTGACCCTTTAGTACAGCTCCTCCTGCTGTGGTGGCCCCGGCCATAAAAGTATTTTCATTGCTACTGTTATGAGTTATAATATAAATATGTGTGGGTCTTAGGTGACCCCTGTAAAAGGGTCATTGAACTCCCAAGGGGTCTCGATCCATAGGTTGAGAGCCAGTTCTTTAGCACGAAACTAGGGCTGGGAAATTCATGTCAGATGCAGAAGCCCAGGGTAGGTTGTAGATGGGCTTCTGCCAGTAAAAACTACGGGCAAAGGAGGGCCAACCTGCTGGGTGGGAGGGCGGAATTGAGGACTGGCTTCGGCAGAAGTTTGTGACTGGGGGCTCCATTGTTTCAATGCATCTTTAACCCAGTTTTTCTCTTTTCTTCACCCTTGCCAGCTGTTGGGAACTGCTCTGCCAAATGTTGGAACCCACACTGCCCCAAGCTTTGGGGGCTAAATTGTCCTGGCTTGTACTGCTGCTCCGGTCCACAGGTCAGGGTTCAGCAAAAGAGAGAGTGAGGGCAGACACGAAGAATGGAGACCAGACAGAATGTGATTCAGTCCCACTTATTCTCAAGTCTCTTTTCTCTCTTTCCAAGTTTCTTGTTCCTAGTCCAAGTCCCAAGTCTCGAGTTCCTAGTACCTGGTGCCTCCAAGTTCCAAGTTTCCAGCTCCTTTCTTCTGTCTGCCTCTTACCTTTTATAAGTCTGACTTCTCAAGTCACACCTTTAAGTCACACACACCCAAGGGAAAATCCTGGGTATATAAAACAAGATGTTATCAGAGTGTGCTCAGCTGTTGTAGGCTGTTGAAAACAAGTCTCTTGTCAGGGTATATGGCTCAAGATGGCTGCAAGGATGATAGCTGCCTTCTGTGGGCTCACCACAGCCAGCTGCTTTTGGTTCTGCCCCATCCCTGCCCCAGATGCTCTCTCTTTTTTTTCACTCTCTAGTTTCTCTGACACTTAAAAACAAGCCAAGGAAAAAGTGTTCCTCACTGTGGATTAAGGGTACCTGTGGTAAATTACCCACCCTGTGCACCTATCAATTGCCCTTGCTTACAGAATACAAATTTGAGGGGAAAGAAAGTGTCAAAGGGAAGGCAGCTTTACTCCAAAGTTGGATCCTAGCAGATTAAGAATTCATTAAGGCCACAGGGTATTAAAGAGCCACATGGAGCAAATATCCTAACAGATGTCCTCTTTCATGGTCACCAAGGGGGAAGGAGAGAACACAGATCCCATGTCCATGTTGGGAAAAAGATCTGGATGATATCAGTCTGTTTTTTTTTCTTCAAAGTTTTATCATTTTATGTGTATGGTGTTTTGCTTGCATGTATGTCTGGGAATCATGCACCTAGTGTCCAGGGAGGCCAGAGAGGTGTTGAATCCCTTGTAACTGGAGCTACAGATGTAGTGAGCTACCATATGGGTGCTGGGAACTAAATCTATAGTTACAAAAGCTCTTAACTGCTGAGCCATCTCTCCAGGCCCTCCCCCTTTCTGTCATTTGTGTTACAAATGCGTAGCCAACAGCAAAGACTCCCTAGACTGTGCTTAACCATTGAGATCTCAAGCTGGGCGGTTGTGGTGCACGCCTTTAATCCCAGCACTTGGGGGGCAGAGGCAGGCGGATTTCTGAGTTCGGGGCCAGCCTGGTCTACAGAGTGAGTTCCAGGACAGCCAGGACTACACAGAGAAACCCTGTCTCGAAAAACCAAAAAAAAAAAAAAAAAAAAAAAAAAAACATTGTGATTGGGATCTCTTGGATCATCTTCTGCAAATGGCCTCGGCCTAAATAGAAACCAGAGAGAAGAAAAGGTGGCCTCTAGTAGGAAGTATCAAACTCTGTAACTCCTTAATGAGCTAACAGACAGGGCACACCGTCTCCACACTTGTGAGCAGATCCTCCTGTAGAAGGGTTTCCTGCTGGGTGAAGCTTGACCGGCTGTCACAGGTTCCTGTGTTTCCTGAGCATGTCACAATTTCTGCCAGGTGTTGTCAATAAAGGAAGCACATTCAGAGCAGCCCCAGAAGCAACAGAGAGATGCACTGGGTGTGGGAGAAGCCACTCATGACTTGTCTTAGGGTTTTACTGCTGTGAACAGACACTATGACCAAAGTAATTCTTTCCACACACCCCCCCCCCCCCACAGGGTTTCTCTGTGTAGTCCTGGCTGTTCTGGAGATCAGGCTGGCCTCGAACTCAGAAATCCGCCTGTCTCTGCCTCCCAAGTGCTGGGATTAAAGGCATGTGCCACCACTGCCCGGCCAAGGTAATGCTTATAAAAGACATTTAATTGGGGCTACCTTACAGGTTCTGAGGTTCAGCCCATTATCATCATGGTGCGAGCATGGCAGCGTCCAGGTTGGCACAGCACTAGAGCTGAGAGTTCTATATCTTGTTCCAAAGGCAAACAGAAGACTGTCTTCAAGCAGCTAGGAGGAGGGTCTCAGAGCCCACACCCATAGTGACATATTTCTTCCATCATGGCCACACCTCCTAACTGTGTCACTCCCTGGGTCAGGCATATTCCAAACCACCACACTACTGTAAGGGCAGGAGAACAAGAAAGGGTTGTCAAGACTGACATCAGATGTTCTGAGAAGCTATATGCTTGCCCACGTTCACTCCCCACAGAGTCAGGGTGGCATCAAGTTTTACTACCTATCCTGTCCCTAGTGAAGCAGACACACGTCAGCACGGTCCTCACTCATCATGGGTGCTCACTGCCAGTCACTCCTGACATGAAGCTTAAAGACTCAAAGGAGAGCTTTACCCAGTTCCCACTGCACGATGAGACTCACTTGTACCTTGTACCGGCTATAAGGAGCTTTGGGTCCAGCCATTTGTCAGTTTTCTGCCCAGTGTAAACCACTGGGGTCAGTTTTGCAGAGGAACAAATTATCTGTTGTATGTACAGTAAATTGTCCTGTGCTGTTTGAGTCACTGAGAAGCTGGTTTTAACGATGGAATTTGACTCTCCTACTTCAGAACCAACCATATTTGTCTCAAAATGTCCTCCAAAGCCCCTTCCTTGATCCAGCCTGGCCCCTGACTCTTCTGACAGAGAGAACAGGAAACAAGACAATCCAAGAGTAAAGGAAAACATTTGTTTCATAGTGTGAAGTGTTATGGGGGATCTCTGTGCTGCATGAAGACTGCATTGCCTTCTATAGGATTTTACCTGGAAACGTACTGCCTGTCACAACTTACCACAGCAGTGTGAACCAGCCTCAGGATCCCAAGTTGCCATTCCTGATAGCTCTAGACTCCACCTCTTCTCAGCAGCAATTAGCTAGACTGGCCACTGCCCAGAGACAGGCCCACTATTATTTTATGGTTAAATTTCTTTTCTCCCTCTCTAGAAGCCACCCAGAAAGACCTCACAGCAAAAGGAGAAATGGCCAGGGAGATACTGGGATAGGTATTCAAACTGGACCACTGTGGGAAGGGGAGGACCCAGTCACCCATCCTAAGGAATAAAACTGTGCTTTCTCCACAGCCTGATCTTCTGCCTCCTGAGACAGCCCAGGTCTGTGTGGTCCAGGCTAGATGACCTTCATTACATATGGATTCAACTTGGGTCATGAGACTTGCTTAAAAAGTGCCTTTCACTGAGCTGCTTGTGTGAACCTGTCAGGTAGAGGCCAGGGTGGATAGGGGGAGAGGCTAGGCTGTTTTCCGCTTAAGTAACAGAACACACAACTCACAGTCGTTTGAACAAATAAGGATTTATTTCTTTCACACGAACACACAAAAATAAAACCCCAGCAGTTGACAATCTAAGGCTTGAGGCAGGGCTTCAGTTCTGACCTTGAGGCCCTATCTAACAGGTGTGTGCTCCCTCCAGCCCTCAAAGTCACATGCACTCTCAGGGGCCTGCCACACTCCAGGCAGGAGAGGACCTGGCACACCTGATGTCCTCCGGCTCTCCTGAGCCACAGGTTCACATGACCTCCCTCGCTGGAAGGAAGCTGGGAAGAAGCATCCCAGCTGATGAGAAGAGAAAGGGACAGGATCAGGAGTGGGTGTCTGGGGACCAGCCATGGGTGCTTCAGGATGAATGAGTCAGAAAGGCTCAGCCACAACTGGGTAGAGACAGCAGGGACGATGGCGTCAGCACTGTGCAAGTCCCACCTCAACAAAGTGCAAATGTTTAAAGGCCAAAGTTAGAAACCTTCAGGAAAATCATCTTTGGAAAAGATTAATAAGTGCCATTTAAATGTAGATCGCACATCAAATGACGTCATGAGCAAATCAGGAAGCCAAGCCTGTGGGAAGAAACCTCTGCAAAGTGAATAACCAGAGACTAAAAATAAGAATTCCTCAAAGCATCAGATGCACATGACCAGTGAGCAGAGACCCCCCCAGCCTGATGGAGAAAAGCACACAGCGAAGCTTCTCATACTGAAACTGAACTCTGATGCCCCATATTGAGGAGGTGGGGGTAGGATGGGGTGAAAAGGGGAGAACAATTCTCTTCCAAATGCAGCGTAGCTCTGGCTAGCAGAACTCCAACTGTATACAAGCTGCAGACCCCAACTTCTCATGACGTGTGAGAACACAATTCAAGAACATTTGAGGCCACACCATGCCTAAACAATGCCAGAGGCCATCTTACAGTCCTGCGTAAGGTAACGGAGGACAAGTCAGCAGCGTGCCCACCGGAAGGAATCTTGGGCTACATGTCCAGGGCCACAGTAGTGCTGCTGGAGGAGCTGGGGAATACATCCAAACACTACTTAAAAACAAAACAAGTTTTAAAATACACAATTTAAAGAACACTTTAACAACCATCATCTCTGTGGGGAGGGGACAAAGGAGACCACATGAGTCAGCAGGTTTGCATTTCCAACACTGCAGAGAAGACACAAGGAAGGGTATACATTTATGCTTCAGTGATGATGAAGGAACTCCATTTTTAGGAGCATATGACAAAAAACCTAATTGTGGAATCATCCCTGTGTGAAAACAGACAACTCTGGAGATGAACTTAGAAACAGTTCTTCACAAGTACAGCAAGGCTATGCAGTGGCGGATGGAGAGCCCACCTGGAAGGTAAAACAGACCCATGAGATCACTAAGTGCTGGCACCTAAGTCTGAGATTCATCAGAGACCCCGCCCTGGTCGTACCCCACAAGACTTACTGGGCCAAACGTGGAGAAGGCAGGCTTTTTTTTTATGCCATGCATGTGGAGAGCAGAGGACAGCTTTGGGTGTGATCTTTGGGAAGGACATGTGCGTCCTTTGGCATCGAAGTCCTCAACTGGACTAGCAAACCCCAGAGACCATCAGCCACCTGTACTGTGATACAAGTCTTTAACTGAGTTGTCTCCCAACTCTACAGCAGCCGCTGTCAAGGTGGCTCTAACACACAGAGGTAAATCTTGATTATAACGTGCCTAAATGACTTGGGACATCACAAGTCCAAGTTGGAACCAAGAACTAAAGGTCAATCCAAAGACTGTGGTGCTTCCTGACGGCAGAAGCCTGATGCTCCAGGTTCCAGGCCTGGCTGTCCTGCAGGCACCACATATCGGCTTGGACACAGCCTGCATGTAAGTGCCACAGTAAGTAAGCAATGCTTGGAAAGTAATGTCACAGGGAAGGCTGGGGCCCTCTGCGGCTCTGTGGCAGGCTCACAAACCTGGGAAGAAGCTGGAGGCTGGCAACTGTTGTGAACTACCTCTGGACACCTAGCCATGGGCAGTTTCTGACAAGGACAGATGGCTCCTAGCAGCTCAGCTCTAAGAGACAGGACGGTGGTACGAAAGAACTGTTTACTCCATGGGCTTCCATCACCACCAGCAGCAACAAAGTGAACTGGAGAAGCCACGCTGCAGAGATGGCAGCCTTTGCTTGTGAGGTAAGAGACCAAGCATTACTTGACTGTGTGGGAAGGAGATGATGAGGAAGGAGACAGACTTGGTAGTCCTGAGGAAGGGACAAGGAAGTGACCAGAGCTAGACTAGAGAGGACACAGTTCTACATGGCAGGAGCCTTGGGTGGCAAAGACCGGAAGCTGCTGTGCTAACACCTGCTTCCCACTCAGCCTAGCTTGGTTCCTTCAAGGGAGGAACCCACCCAAAGGGAGCAGCACTGCTGACCCACCTGTCTTCCATTCCTGGCTCAGCAGCTCCTTCCAGATTACCTCAGTCTCCTCAAGACTTCTGTCAATGCCCCCTCCACCTCCAGTGCTTGTGACCTGAGCTGAGGTCACATCTTGTGAACAGTAATCTATTCCCAAAACACTGCATACTAGGCAAAACTGGGTGAGTCTTGCAGACCTGAGAGTCATACTTCCCAAGTGGCAATGTGACAGCCACCATCTTCTATAGTACTGTTGCAAGCCTGAGAGAAGGGACTGGGAATCTCCAGAAATGAAAAAAGCCCTTAGCACAGGCATAAAGCTGAGACTGGCTACTTTTGTAAATTGTCACACCTTGGCCCTACTGAACGGCCCTCCAGCCTTAGCTGATGTCTGCCTTTGTATAAAGCTACAGGAAGGCAGGAAGGCCCAGAATCCAAACCCTGTTTGCTACCACAGGCCTCAGAACAAAACCACTGCCTGGAACCTTAAGGAGCCATCCCATGAGTACAGGGCCTCACTTGGGCCCCAAATACAGATTCCCTTGCTCTGAAGAGCAAGCCTTGGGATGGGGCAGAACCTCTAGCTGTGGGGATGCTAACCCTGACCCCAGCCCTGCCCGCTGTCTCAGCTGGGCAAGAAGCAAAATGTATGAAAATACTTTAATTATTTCTTTGAAACAGTTAAGAAATAAGGTTGGTTGGTTTTTACAATCCCAGTAGAAAAAAAGTTCACATAAGAGCCCTGGCCTAAGGTCAGGCCCTTCCTAGCCAGACAGGCCTCTCAGTAGAAACGCTTGTTCCGCTCCTGGCGCTTCTGGAACACCACGGCGCCCACCACAGCACAGACGATGATGCCCAGGAGTGCGCAGAGCAGCAGCAGGAACACCCTCCACCCAGTCAGGGGCCCACTTCGGAAGTTTCCAGTGGGGTCATCCACATTGTCTGTGGAAAAAGACAGAGATCAATGCACAAAGCATGAAGGGGCCACACCTCACAAGTGGCTCTGTAAAACTAGACAGACAGACACTCCTAGCTCACACCTAGAGCTGCACTGGCAAAGGGCAGGAGTCATGAAATCTACTCAGCTCTGAGGTAGTACTTCAAAAGCTGCGTGATTCCCCCACAAGCAGCTTAGCCCTGTAGTTCCCTGGGTCCTTATGGCCTGTCACTGCTCAGTCCCTCCACCAAGCCATTAGGGGCAGAGCTGGACATGGAGCGATGCTTTGGAGAGAGCAGCCATCAAGGGAGTGAACAAATGAGCCAACCACCATCTTGACTGGCCCCTGGGGAGCAGGTGGGGTGAAGCCATCGGCGTTTCTGGGAACAGCAACCAGAACCGACCAAATGGTGCTATGTGGAGGGTTAACTTATCTCTAAAATCTGTGGCTGCAAAGTTGGCTCAGGAGTTAAGAGCATATACTGATCTAAGTTCAATTCCAACACCCATGGCAGGAGGCTCCCAACTGCTCGTAACTCCAGCTCTCGGGGACCCGATGCCTCTAGCCTCCACAGACACACACACATACCTTAATGCACAAAAATAAACAGAGTGACAGAAAAGTTAAAAACCATGAGATATCAAACACCAGGCCTGGTGACTGCACCTGTAATTCCTATACCCAGGGTAGAGGCAGGAGACTCAAAAGGCCAACATCACTGTCAGCTATATAGCAAGTTCAAGGCCAGCCCTGGCTACACAAGATAGAATTTTTAAAGTGAAATGTCATACTATAAAGAACAGCGTGTTCTGGCTTTTCCTAGAGAGCTGGAAAGACAGGATAGAATAGGGGTCTATACTTTTAGCGGATTCATAGTTGGCAAGCCTATGGCTCTGAGGGATGGAAGGAAATACAGGCGCCTCCTCCTCCTACCCGGAGCGCTGGGTAGAGTATGAAGCAGAATTGTGCTAGTGGAGGGAACCGAGGCTGTGGTTATAGGCTCACCACCACCTTTCTCTCTGGCTGAGCAAACACCAGGGTCAGCCCCCAAGTGGTTCACAGAAGCCAGGTGTGACAGAGTACTTGGCGTGTTATGTCCATGTGGACAACCAACTGACCACACTGTAGCACAGGAAGAAGTGCACACTAGGCGCTCACCTGCATGCTGACTGGGTGTCAGAGCCTCAACAGAATCCACACAGCAAGACAGCAACTCATTCTTTACTCACTCACTCACCAAAGCTGACCTGGCCCAAGCTCCTGGCCTCCAGTCACAGAGCCCAGAGCCCAGAGCCCAGCTCTAGCAGGGACAGCAGGACTGGAGCCCTGGAGGGTGGGGCTGCATGCATACACACCTTTAGGGGACTTGAGGAAACTGACACCAGGCTCGATCTTGGTCCAGTCGATGCTTTCCTCCTCAGGTGTCCGCTCGACCGTGAGCTGGAACAGCTTGATAGAGATGATGTCATGGTTGTCTACAGGGCAGACAGGATCCCACCTCAGGACATGGCCCACTGCCCTCCCCAAAGGGAAGCTGCTCCCTCCGCCTCACAAGGGCCTGCCCAGGGAGAGAGGTTTTCTGCCCAGCAGTCTCCTTTCCTCGGCAGGCAGCATCTCAGGGGCTGGGGTGCAGCTCAGAGCCTAGCACGCACTTAGTATGTATAAAAGCCTGGGTTCTCGCCCAGGTTTGGAGAAGTTGGGAGTGCCCAAGAGAGAGAAGACAGAATAGAGAGAAAAGCGCTGACTCAGATGTTGGAGATGATCTCCATCTAAAGTTTCTTTGCAAAAGCTAAGCCATGTCATGTTGAGCCAGGACACATGAGCTGCTGACTACTGAAGTCGGGGTGTAGGAACTTGAAACTCTGGGACTACATGGCCTTGTGCTCTTCCTGGAGAGGAGGGAGGCCTCTGGACACAAGGGACATTATAGTCCCCAAAAGCATTTATCCTGGGGACAAATACATTCTGCTAGCTCATGTACACCGTGGCCTAGTTCTGATCAGCTGGAGTTGGGTCCAGGGCTAGGACCTTCCTAAACATCCCCTAGTAGACTGGGTTACAGCCAAAGGACACCATTAAGCACCACCAAGGCCTGGTGACCCAGCAAGGCTCACAGACACTTGTAATCTGGGGGAGTGGAGGGACAGGAGCACAAACAAAAAGCACAGGAGACTGCGCAGCTAATACATGCTATAAAGAAATGAAAGCTGGAGAGGGGCTGGGGAGATGTGTGTGGACTAGAGAAGGCAATGTCATACTTAAGGAAGACATTAAGGAGATGACCAGGTCTCAAGCAGAAAGGACATGACATCTGGAGTCACCTTCAGCACACAGAGAAGCCGAGGCAGGGAGGAGGCATGGGAAGGGCCTGGCATATCAACTGGAATGGTGGTCGTCCTGAGCACAGGGACAGAATGTCAGGATGCTTTGAATGAAAGGAGGGGCACCACGTGTGCATCAGTGAGAGATGACAGCTTGAGACAAGGTCCAGGGTGACACAAGGTCCAGGGTGACACAAGGTATATCCCAGGCAACTAGAAAGATAGGGATGTGGCTTTCCTTGATGGGCAAGGTCGATGTTTAGAGGGGCTGAGTAGAGACAAAATGGCTGTATTCCCATAGATCTACCATCCAGTAACAATACCTAGACCCAGCGTCTCCTCTCACCTAAAGATACAAGGTGAACAGGCCAGCTGACTGCTTGGGCCTGCCCTCGAGCACACCAACAGTTACAGCCGATGGGAAAATGAGGAAGATCTGCAGAGGAGGGAGGCTGGAAACTGCCAAAAGCATCCTTTCACATACTCACCAGACAGATCGCCGGTGCCAGCAGAGGCTCCAAAGTAGTAGCCGGTGGGCAGGCGCACCCCGGTGATATCAATGCAGTTCTTCCACTCGTTCTTGTCCTCCAGGTCAGTCATCACCTGCAGTCAGCGAGAATGTCAAGCCCACGCCCAGGCTCCAGCCAACTACCTCCTCGAGCCTCCGTGGAGCCAGCACAGGCCCAATGGCCTCCCCCTCATGCCTGCTCACCGTGAGGCGGCCCCGGGAATAGCGTACAGCTAGGAAGGTGTCATGGTCTCGGTTGCGGAAGTCAGCTGTGCAGCCTGCCAACTCACTCCAGCGTCCATCTTTGCTATGATCGTACGATAGAGAGCCATTGTTCACCATCACCGAGATATACGGGAACACACGCTGGAACCGAGACACTGGTTACTCCATGCCTAGCCAGCCCGTGGGCACATACCATCCTGCCCCTGGAGGATACTTTTGGCTAGAACCACAGCAAAGTTCTAGTCTCAAGCCAGCTGCCCAGGCCTTGCTTGCCTGCCCTGCAGAGGAGGGTGGGGTCCTTACCTCAGTGGTTTCATCATTGGGATATGTGTCCAGGAAGATGGCCAAACCATGGAAGTTGTCTTTGCTTCCGAACACAGGCCCTGGAATTAGAAGATACTTTCAGAATAGAATCAATAGAGATGACCCATGGATCCTTCAAAGGCAGAAGAAAGTCCGACAACTGGTGCCTCACCCAGGAAGGAAAAGAATCTTGAAGGACAAAGTGGGTGGGGAAGGGCCCAGGCCTCTCAGGACAGAGAACTGAAGACTGAGGCCTCTAGCTCAAGGACAACTTCAGCTACATAGTACCAGGTCAGCCAGGGCCATAGCAAGGTCCCATTGAACAGCAATGAAGACTGAGACTTTAACTATGAGGGTAGCCGCCAAGGCCAAGTGTTGGGTACTGGCAGTACCTGATATAGCACATGTATGGAGCCACAGGAAGAACCTGAAGCTACAAGCAGCAGGTTTTATGCAAGGGCCCCAGAGGAGGCACCTCACGCATTGCTGGCTGCATGGTCTTTACATATCAGCCTTTGTGTTTGGCCTTTAAAAGTGGCAGAACAGGCAGCAGGTAAAGGCCTTTGCCACCAGGCCTGATGACTTTAGTTCCATCCCCAGAAAATACGTAAGGGCAAAACTGACGTCCCCAAGCTCCCCTTTGTTCCCCACAGGTGCTGTAGTACGCATGGGCACGTGTACATCAACACACAAACATTTCTAAACTCTATGGGAAAAGGGCCAGCTGTGGTGTATATTCAGCCCAAGTTCAAAGACTGAGGCAGAAAGAATATTTTTATGTAAGGTAGCCTGGGCTAGTGAGTTGAAAACCAGACTGGGATATATAGTCAAAGTCTCTAAAAACCTAAAAATAGTAAGTAGTCCGTATCAGGAGGGGTGGAGTGGACTGCACCAAAGGCTCTCCCGCCCGCCCTGTCCAGAGCAAGGTCAGCAGCAGTCTCCCAACAGACGTGCAGAGTAACCATAGGCAGGCTACCTGCCAGACCCACCCACTGCTACACCCATGCCTACCCCACTGTTTGGGTGTATGCACCTCCCCACCTGGTACAAGGCGGTCTCGGGTGTACCACAAAGCGATGCCATCTCCATGGAGATTCTTCTTCCCTGTGCCATGGACTTTGAAGTGGACATGCATTTCCCAGTCCTTAAGGAAGCATGGCTGCAAAGGGAGCAGAGAGGCCCTCAAAGTTACCAAGGCTTTCAAGTGAGCT
Organism: Rhabdomys pumilio; assembly: GCA_030674055.1. Taxonomy (NCBI): domain Eukaryota; kingdom Metazoa; phylum Chordata; class Mammalia; order Rodentia; family Muridae; genus Rhabdomys; species Rhabdomys pumilio. The sequence goes on along the minus strand of JANHMN010000006.1, from coordinate 8,338,876 downwards.
GCAGTGGAGCCTGGCACACCCAGGTCCACACGTTTACTCCCCACTCCACCCAAACTAGGCAACCACTTCAAGGTTCAGGGCCAGGCAACAGGACCTTAAGTGATACTGGCCCCTACATGAGTGAGCCTACATGAGTGAGGGAGACCAAACAGTGTCTCCATCGAGGCCCCCTGAGACTCAGCCTCTGCCAACCCAGGCTTTTTCCTCAGTGTGTAACCCCAGTCCTGCTCTATCCTCCTCATCAATGACTGCCAGTCTTAGACCCTTAGAGAGCATCGCCAGCCCCATTTGAGCCACGTATTTTAAAGATTTACTTATTTGTGTATGTGAGTACACTGTCATTCTCTTCAGACATAGCAGAAGCAGGCATCAGATCCCATTAGAGATAGTTGAGAGCCACCATGTGGTTGCTGGGAATTGAACTCAGTACCTTTGGAAGAGCAGTCAGTGCTCTTAATCGCTGAGCCATCTCTCCAGCCCCATATATTTTAAACTAAAAAACAATGATTTTGAGACAAAATAACTTGTCCACAACTGATGAAAAAGTGATCTAGATTCATACCCAAGTCTGACTGAAACTCTGGCTAGTTCTTACACTCCTCACAGCCTGCAGGCATTTAATGTAAATTAACCCATTCCTTTCTACAACCTTCTTCCAAAACCCTCTCAAGGAGAGGACTGGCTGAAATTGGGCTGGAGCTCACACCCAAGTCTGGCCTCAGGCAAATCCATCCCTGCCTGATCTGGTACCAGGGCGGGGCTCATGCCACCGGCAGCAGAAGCAAATGCTTCCAGCAGCGGAGGACTCCAAGTGCAGAGCCGGCTCTCCTACAGAGCGGAGCTGCTAATCACCAGGAAGCTCCAGCAACACTCTGACCCACAGGCGGTGAGGTGGTGAGGCACTCCACCAGAAGCTGGGGCGTGGTGCAAGTGTCTATAGGCAGCAGCCAGGAAACATTCCTCTGTGGGGCTAGTCTGTTTAACACCCAGTGCAGGTGGAGGCGCAGACACCTCTGGGTGTATGGGGTTTCAAGCTGCACCTCACCCTCCTTCCTACTGATTTTCCTCTTCTCCCACCCCCTCCTCTTCTAAAAAAATGTTTTGTTTTGTTTGTTTTCAATGTTCATTTTGTATGCCTGTGTGACAGTTTCAGATCCCCTGGAACTGGAGTTATGAACAGTTGTGAGCTGCCATGTGGGTGCTGGGACTTGAACCTGGATCCTCTGAAAGAGCAGCCAGTGACTGCTCTTAATTACTGAGCCATCTCTCCAGCCACCATTCCTTTCTTTTCTTTTTTTTGAGACAGAATTTCTCTGTGTAACTGGAATTCCTGTTGTAGACCAGGCTGCCCTTCAACTCAGAGAATCACCTGCCTCTGCCTTACAAATGCTGGGATTAAAGGCATGCACCAATTTGCCTAGCCCAGTTTTTTTCCTTCCTCCTCCCTCCCTCCCTCCCTCTTTCTCTTTAAAGTGTATGTAAGTGTTCAAGACATGTAAGTGTTCAAGATGGGGCCTTATGCACCCACAGCTAAGCTCCTGCGTGCTGAGTTGGGATTACAGGTGCTGCCGCACCCCACTTGATCTGATGCAGCTGTTTAACAATGACAACCTCAAGAGCACGTGGACTTGGATCCACAGATCTTGGGAGAAGAATAAAGGATGAGATGGTAGCCGAGCAAGACCCAGGGTGCTGGGAGAAAGACAAGAGGCAGCAGAGGAGGGCACTCTAAATTGAAGGGCTGAGGGTGACCTCCCTCAGAATGACCGTGGACTTACAAGTTGTAAGGTAAAACAGACCCTTTCCTCTCCAAGCAGCTTTTGGTCATGGAGTTTATCACAGCAATAGTAACCCTGACTAAGACAGAAGCCTAGCTCACTCTCTCCCTCACCCTGAGCCTATACATCTGCGAGGATGCCATAAGCCCACTGCAGCCAGCACAATCAACCTCTATCATCATCATAAGCTGGTCCTCACAGACAGCAGCCATGGCAATCTCTGAGGAACCACAAGGTGTGAAAACGGCTGCATGCCTGACTCCCAGGAAAATAGCCACTCCTCCAAGGCATTACTATTTCTGCACTTTTAAGCCCACCCCCAAATCCTGATTCTCAAGGTTGAGACGGTGATTTTCCAGTTTATCTCCTACTTGTGTTCTTAGCCATGAACAACACTCTCCCCAACTACTCAATGAGTGGTCCTGTACTGTCTGCACACCTCCCCAGGGAAGAGTGTCTGGCTCGGGAACAAAAGACAAACAGAGGAACTTGACAGCACAACAAAACATATTATTCTTGTAACCAGGAAAATTTCAGTCCAAAAATTAAAATATACTATGTCCCACAAGCGACAGTGTGGCTGGTGTACTGATGGCACCGGGGAGCCACCCTGGCCACAGAGTGGGAGCCTGTGTGACAACTCATAGCAACATGAGCTTTCCCAGTTCTGGAATCTCACCAGTCTCTGCAAAGCCATGTACTGGGGAGACATGGTGCCAGGTAGCCATCAAGACAGAAGGACAAGGAACCTGATCCAAGGTCTGTTGAGGGGATGAAGGCCTTGTCAGGGCTGGGAATGAAAGCTAAAGAAAGTACACCAGAGGGGCCGCCCAGGGAGGGACTCAGCTCCATGTTGAGCCCTCTTCCTGGATTAGGGCTAAGTGACTCTGCCAATCTCAGCAGGGATGACAAGTAACAGACACCAGAGAGACAGGCAGGATGTGACTGAAACCCAAGAAGGCAGAGGAGCTGCACACAGACTGTGCTCTGGTAACTACAGCCAAGGAGTCAAAGGACAATTAAGAGAATTTAGCATGCTGGTGGTATTCTTAAACTCTCCCTAAGAAACAACATTTCAGAACAATATATGATAACATAAGGGAGAAACTTAACAACAGATGAAGAGATAATATATCCAAGGCTACTCAGACAAATAGCAAGAATAGTACAGGAGTGGAGAAAAGATTCAGAATCACAGTAAGACCCCAGAGTAAAAGGCATAAAAAATTCAATCTCAAATCAAAACACACGAGACTGGACCAAAGCAGCAGAGATCTGTGATAGACCCCACCAGTCCGGCGGCCACAGGAGAGCAACGATGCACTGCACCTGGACGTGAACTGAGCAGACACCCCAGAGTAAGAATGCGTGCTGAGAGCTGTGGGTGTAGCGATTACCTAGATTTCCGTCCTGACACTATAAACCTCCTCAAAAAGATGACACCAGGGGTGGGCATTGGCCACTCCTAGTCTCTGTGCGATCTGTCCCTTTCCTGTATTTCCAGTGTGATGCTGTTTGTGTTGTTTAAGATGTACTTTATTATTTTTAATTATTGCAAGTGAGCACAGGTGTCGCGGCAGTCAGAGGTGTAGATTACACTGGCTACTGTGTCCTGTTCAATGTTGTTGGGAAGCTAACTCAGGACTTTTGCAAGAGCAAAGCATGCCCTTAACCACTGAGCCATCTCTCCAGCCTGTTTTTGTTCTTCCCGAGACAACAGGAAGTCTCACCGAGTCTGAGCTGCTTTAGAACTCACTATCTATACCAAGGGCTGGCCTTCATCTCCCTACTGCCAACTCCTAGTCCTATGGCAGCGTATCCAACTTCATATGCCTTTTGCCTTGAGGTGAGGGCTTCCAGAGCCAGCACCCTGATATCTGGCCTTTCAGACTCCAAACTTTAACTCTTTCTTTGTGAAATTTACCCCTCCCTACATCCTTCATTACAGTAGCAACCAGAAATAAAAAAAAAAAAAGCAATAGAGTACCTTCACAAGGAGCTAACAGTTAGCAACAGACAATTTCAGACAAAGAAAACAAAACAATGAAAAGCATGAATGACTTGCAGCCTCTCACACTGTCTGCTTTCCATCCTCCTGGAGAAAGGAAAGGATCCCACCCACTCGCAAAGTCAGAAGTTCAGGACCAAAGAAGAGCCAACGGTCAGTTCAGCACTAGAACTGGCTGCACAGTACTGCACAGCTCACAACCGAAGAGACTAAAGTAAAGGTCGGCACAAGATGAGCCTAGAGTTCTAAGATCCCAGCACTATCCAGGGAGAAAGTAAAAGTCCACATTATCCGTAAACTCTGGCAGAGCATGAGTGTGGCACACATGCGTGCATGCACATGTACAGCTGTGCATGTGTGCGTTTGGGGAGGGCTGTTTTCGCAGTGTCGTAGATCAAGGCCAGGTTTTGGGCACCTCCAGCCCTGTCATTTTAACACAGGGGCTTGGTATGTAGCTCAGGATAGGCCTGAGCTAGCAAACACCCTGCTTCTGCCTCCTGCATCTACAGCCTGACATCTACAGCACGTGCCATCTGGGCACCTGCTGCCAGGATAACATAGAGAACTGAAAGACAAGAGGCTGCAGGGATGATTAAGCAGATAAAGAGCAGTGGCTCTTCCAGAAGCCCTGAGTTCAGTTCCCAGCACCCTTAACTGCCCCTAACTTTAGTTCTAGGGCATCTGGCTTTCAGAGGCACCTGTACACATTTGCATACACAGAGAAGCATAAACATAAATATCAACAACAATAATAAAAACCCAGAGAAACAAGTTAACAACTTCCAGACTAATTAGAGGCAAAATGAGGGCTGGAGAGCTGGCTCCGAGGTTAAGGGCACTGGCTGCTTCCAGAGGACCCTGGTTCAATCCCCAGCAACCACATGGCAGCACACAACTGCCTCTGACTCCAGTTCCAAGGGATCCAACTCCCTCACACAGACATACACGCAAGAAAAACACTAAGGCACATACAAAAATTAAAAAAAGAATTACCATCTGAAATATAAATACAATATCCAATAAAAAAAGAATCATCAAAAGAAGTTTTTAAAGAGATAAAATGAATAAGAAATAGTCAATTCAAGTTGTTCAGACCAGAGAGAAGAGTAGGGAAGAAACCAATGCGAGAAGGCTAACCCTATGTCAGGAAGTGAGATGAACTCCAGGCTCTGGATTCCTTCCTTCCTTCCCTGCTGCAGTGCTGGGATGAATGCAGCGTGTCAGACAGCCGCTTCTTCCCCAAGGAAGGGCATGGAACTTGCTAGAACTCCTTTTCTTGTCTCTAACCTTTATCATTATCTGTGGGAAACACAGGACTGTGTAGTACAGGAAACTGGGAGTCAGCTCGCTTCTTCCCTGTGGACCCTGGGGGTCCAAGCCAAGTTGTCAGGCCTGGGCAGCAGGCCCTCTTATCTGCTGAGCCATCTCCATAGTCCTTATTTTTCATCTTAGAAATAAGGGTTTGTTAAGTTGCTCTGGCTGGCCTTGAACTCACTCTGTAGCAGGTAGGCCTTGACCCTGTTATCCCCTGCTTTAACCTAAGTAGCTAGGATTACATGGTCATGTCAATGGGCCCAGCTTTTTATTATTTTTTTTTATTCAATTGCATGTGACCCTACAGTATTTCAAAGTAAAGATTCTGGCTGGGAATAGTGGCTTACACTTCTTATCCTAATTCTCAGAAGGCAAAGGTAGAAAGATTTAATATACTGGTCTCAAATTTGCTTTAGATGGAAAAAAAGAAAGGAAGAAAAATTTGAATTAAAAAAAATAAAGTCCAGGAATAGAAATCCTTGACCATGGTACATGTAAAACTAGGTTATCAATAAGTTAATGCGCCAAACTACCTAGAAAGCCCATATGTATTTAAAATGAATTTAACTTTCTCGTGTAGAAGAGGCAGCCCATAATTTTTCTCAAATGGTTCCTCTGCTGTTTGTGGTGGTTTGAATAGAAACGGCCCCACAGGCTCACATGTTTAATACATTGTCATGAGAAAGTTGCACTGCTTGAGAAACTAGGAGGCATGGCCTTGCTAGAGGAAGTGTGTCCCTGAGGGTGGGCTTCGGGGTTCTGAAGGCACCCCCCAATGGCCCCCAGAGTCTCTCTCCTGCTGCCCGGGTGTCTGGATGCGGAGCTCTCGGCTGCTCTCTAGCAGCATGTCACCCATGTGCACAGGCCGCTCTCTAGCAGCATGTCATCCGTGTGCACAGGCCACTCTCTAGCAGCATGTCACCCGTGTGCACAG
>JANHMN010000006.1:8300608-8332832 GCA_030674055.1 Rhabdomys pumilio | reverse complement strand
TGCACAGGCCACTCTCTAGCAGCATGTCACCCGTGTGCACAGGCCACAACTAAATGCTTTTCAAAGAGCTGCCACGGTCATGCTGTCCTGTCCCTTTACAGCCACAGAACACTGACTAAGACCGTCCCTGAAGATGACACATAAAGAGTCCAAGCCAGTGCAAGGCCAGCCTTGGAACAAAAGGACAAGGGAGAAGGGAAGGGGATAGTACACTTGCAAGGTCACTGTCAGGAGGGCACAGACAGAAACGAAGGGCCCAGAAACAGTCCCATGGGACCACAGGGCCCTCAACACCTTTATGCACCCCAAACTGAAGACTGAAGGTCAGCACAACAGGGAGTCTCCAGGAGACTGAAATCAGATGCAGTGTGGTTTGAATTCCTTCTAAGCTGCTTTGTGGGGCCATAGTTCTCATCCCCGAGTCCACAGAAGTCCTAATGCCTTGTTAGCACACTGGAACAATGGAAACAGAAGCATCTTGCAGAAACAAGTCATTTAAAGTCAGATAGCTTCTCCATCTCTGCTTCAACAAAACAAAACAAAACAAAACAAAACACAGGGACATCAATCAGCTAAGAGATCATTACAGGGATATCATCTGTAGTCTTAGCCACTCAGAAGGCTGAGACAGGAGGATAAATTGAGCCCAGAGTTCAAGGCCAACCAGGAAAAATAGCAAAATAACAGACAAAAAGCCAGGTGTAGCAGGCTACCCTGCTCTACTACAATTCCTTCTGGTATATTAACACTGCCTCGGAGGTACACACACAGATGTGTATTTTACAGCAGCTGTTCTAGAGTGTGATGCTGAGGTGAGATGTGGCTCTGGGCATAAAGTGCCTGCTGCACAAACACAGGCACCCAAGCTTGGGTCCCAGCATCCATGTACAAGCAGACACAGGGCGCCCAGAGCTGCAGGCACTGAGCTGGCAGATCCTGAGGTCTTGCTGGCTAGATAGTCTAGCTGAAACGGCAAGTTCCAGGTTCAATTAGAGACCCTGTCTCAAAAACTATGGTGGTCGACAGGGCATGGTGACACATACCTTTAATCTCAGCATTCCAGAGGCAGAGGAAGGCAGATCTGAGTTCCAGGCTAGCCTAGTGTACCTTGCTATTCCAGGCCAGCCAGAGCCGTATTTCTAAAATAAAATCAAAATACACACTATGGGCTAGGGAGATAGCAAGGTTAGTATATAAGGACCTGTTTGGTTGCAGACCCCACATTAATGAGAGCCTGCCCTGGTGGCATGTACTTATGCTTCCAGCACTGGGAAGGAGACAAGTGGATGCCTGGCACTCACTGGCCAGATAGCAAGCTCCAGGACAGTGAGACTCTGCTCAATAAACAAGGTTGCTGACTCCTAAAGAACAACATCTGAGCTGGGCAGTGGTGGCGCACGCCTTTAATCCCAGCACTTGGGAGGCAGAGGCAGGCGGATTTCTGAGTTCGAGGCCAGCCTGGTCTACAGAGTGAGTTCCAGGACAGCCAGGGCTACACAGGGTAAAAAAAGAACAACATCTGAGGTTGACCTCTAGCCTCCACTTGCATATACACACAGCTGCACCAACCCACACACTCCTAATGTGCTCTGACGCACGGTGGAACAGCCTGGAATGTCAGTACGCGGGAAACTGAGCAGGAAGATCAGGACTCATCAGAGATCATCCTGGGCTATGTAGCAAATGTGAGACCATCTCAAAAACAAAACAGAAAGCTAATGTTCAGTCTGAGTTTATTCTTATGACCTCCTTTGTAAGCCTTTCTTCAATGCTGGGAGCCCAACCCAGGACCCAGGCAAGCACCTCACTGTTCCTCTCACCCCCTGCGGATATTTAAGCCCAAGACAATTTCTTCAGGGGAAGGTTTTTTTTTTTTTTTTTTTTTAAATGTATGTATAGATGCCAGAAAATGTCAGAGGGTGTTGAATACTCTCGAGCTAGAGATTTAGGCAGTTGAGGCCCTCAGTGTGGGTGTGAGGAACATACACTCAGGTATACAGAAAAACTATCTTCTGCAAGAGCAGCACATGCCATCTCTCCAGCACTCCACCTTATTTTAAAGAAAGTCTCTCTCTAAACCTGGATCTCCCTTAAGTGGCTGGCCAGTAAGCTCCAGGAGCCTTTTGTCTGTCTCTTCAGGGCTGGGATTACACACAGCCAGGCACCAAGCTCTTCACCTGAGTTTGAGGGATCTGAGGTCAGGTCCTCACGCTGGTGCTGCCAACACTATGTCCACTCAACTGCCTCCCCAGCCTGTGCTGCCTCCCCAGCCTGGGCTACCTCCCCAGCCTGTGCTGCCTCCCCAGCCTGGGCTACTTCCTTAGCCCATGCTGCCTCCCCAGCCTCTACATCAACTTTTTTAAAAAAAGGAAGGGATACACAATTTTGAACTGGCACAGCAACAATATGTAAGCTTAAGATCCCTGCTTCTGCCTTTACACAAAACTCACTGCGATGCAAGCCTCTGTGTCCTGAGCTCCAGACATTAGGCACTTGGGCGTTTGTTTTCCTCACCCGAGTCACATGACAGCTTAGAAGGCAGGGGGTCCTCGGGAAATGTGTGCTCAGCCAGTGCCTTTCCCAGACAGAATATAAGTGAAGGAGATTCAAACACACAAAACAAAACTGCAGAGATCACCTCTGTAGTTCTGTCAGGAGGAAGGATTTCTTTGAAAACATTAAACAGAAACGTCTAAGAATTCCATGTAATCTCTTTCAAGAAGTATAAATGTTCTCCATCCAAACATTTACAAACTATTATCAGGGCCCAGCAGCAAAAGTCCAAGGTCTGAACAAAGGATGGCTGTAACACAACCAAAGCAAGCACAGAATGCTCTTGGTCCTGTGACATCACCAAGCTTATCCATCACTTACAAACCTAATATAGACCACTACCTTGGATGTGTCTGCTACTTGTGAATAAACCCAAATCCTAAAAGTTCTACCAATATTTTTATCTTGCTTTTTATAAAACAAAATGTAATGCTATATTTAACTCATTTATGTGAAAAATACAAGGCTACATTACCACCTAAAAAAAGTAGCACCCAAGCTATATGTGTTGTTCAGGAGTGAAATGCTTGCCTTGTCTGGCATGCATAGGTCCTGGGTTCAATCTACAGAACCACAAAATAAAATAAAATAAAATAAAGAACAAAAGCAAGTATCTGAAAAGCCGAACCAGCATGATGTGACAGACTGCAACTTGGGGACATGAGGTTTAATCGAGTACTCGGTGTGCATGGCATTTGAATGCAGACTTAACAGATGAGAAGTAACCAAGGAGCAGTCACGAAAGAACCAGGAGGCACTATCTCAGACAGACTAAACAAGACCAAAGCCCCCAAGAGAAGGCAGCCAGACAGACAGGCTGGAACAAACTGACAGAATGACTGAAGATGCCAGTCACCAAGGGACACGCTGTACTAAGAGAATGTAGTTTGCCATTCATGAGAGGTCTCAGGCTGTAAGGGTCAGAGCCAAAGCTGAATGGAGAAGAGTAACCACAGACGGCCCCAGCAGCAGTGTGGAGGTGGGAGGCAGGGAGAGAGAGGAGGTGCTGAGGGGGCGAGCCAACGAGGCAACAAAGGACAGTGTAGTCTCTCAGAACTAATGACAAAATCAGTCAGAAGGGCCAAGAGTACTGTGATGAAGAAAACTAGGCCACTGGCCGATAGTGGAGGCAGGAGGGAGCATGGCCTATCCCCAAATTACTTAATTTCTCCCCTTTGCCAACCTACACTTCTTGGTGTAGACACTGCACACCACTGCTAACACACCAGGGCAACGACATGTCAGGCTCCCTGCTCTAAAGGCAAAGGCCACAGATACAAAAACTGCCTGTAAGCTCAGTGCAGATATAGCTAACAAGACTCTCAACCTAGCACTGAGAGAGGGAATCAGGTTTGTTAAGGGTGTTGAAGGGGCTCTCCCATTGCTAACCAGGAGGCATCACGTGTATTAATTACGGGACTTGAAGAGGGTGGAGATCAGAAAGATCAGTTGAAATACTCTTTGTTCTGTTCGCTGGCTACACTACCTCAACATAAAGTCAGGAAAACTATCTATTCCAAACACCTTGTTTGAGAATTAAATTCGGTAAGGTGTGGCAAGGGGACTCTCAACTCTGCAACTTAGCTTCTTGCTTCTTAAGTCATTCAGATGCGGACATCATTACTTACCTTGTATGTTTTCTGAAGAAATAAGTGAAAGTGTTAAGAGTCGCGCACAGTTTCTGACACACTGTAACTACACAAGTCTCTCTTTACTATTTGTGTGACCAGGACAGAAAATCGGCAGGACAAAAAAAAAAAAAAGGAGCACATGAATACATACTAAGCTTGGCTGGTGAGGAAGCAGGGATCATTGGATGGCTACGTTTAGCCTCTGGGGAGAGACTCACCTGGTGGTTCCAAATAGAGCCCTCTTTGCTGCGCTCGTCAGGGGTCAGACGCACGTATTGGCTCGTAAGCATCGTGCTGCCTTGGAAGTCCCAGAGCGGCATGGAACTGGAACCGACCCCTATGGGCAGAGACGGACATGGACAGGTGCTCAAAAGGCCGCGCCAGAAATCAACTGCGCTGCTCTGTTCAACAAAAAGGGCATGCCCTCCTCCAACCCACTCCGGCCCGCGTCCTCACCCTTCACAGCAGGCCTCACCTTGGTAGGGCTTGATGAGCGAGTGCTCCCGCTTGAGGTGTTCACTGTTGCCGTCTGTTATATCCGCAGCCACCAGCCCCAGCAACAGAAGAAAATGTAGAAATGTAGTGGGGCCCGGGCCGGGGCCAGGAAGCCCAGGCCTCCCTGGGCACCGCTGACCCCAGCCCCAGCCCCAGCGCCTAAGCCAGGCCTCAGCCGCCATTCTCCTTTTCTCTCGGCCACTTCCGCCCTAAGACTTCCGCCTTCCGGGTGTCTTTTCTAATGGTCTCCGGCCGGAAGCCCTCCAAACTAGAATCACCGGAGAGTCAAGAAGGAAAGCCGCGCAGTCAGCAGGGTGGCAGCCTTATTGGCTGGCCAGCCTCCTATCCTAGTAGAGCGTGCTTCCATAACTTTGGAGGTTCCTCGGGCGCCTGTCAACCGGCCACAGTCAAAGGTTCTCATGAGTGACAAGGGATTCAACCAATCATGGAGCAGCACGTTGGGCTTGCGGGCCAACGAAAAGCAGAGGTCTCTTTTGGGCTGGAGGAAAGCGAGCGTCGTCTTTGAAGTGGAGCATGCTGGAACTTGTAGTTTTCGTGGGCTGCTTGCGCAAGCTACGCACACTGCTCAGTCCTAAGCTTCTGGAGAATCCCGACTTTGAAGTGACCTTTCCAGTACAGTGGGAAAAGCAGCACTGGAGTGAAATAGAAAGCCTGGAGTCCAATTCCAACGCCACCCTGGACTCGGTGGGTGGGGGCAAATCCTTTAGGCCACGTCTAGCTAGTTCCACTCCTCTGGAGACTTAAAGAAGCCAGTTATTTGAGGACCTCCGTTACTCTCGATTACTCAGGCACAGTCAGATTGAAGCAGGAGGGGCAGACCAGATCTTGACCTGGGACCTCAATGAAGGCCAAAAGTCATCCGGCTTCAAAAAGTGTCAGTTCCCGTAAGAAGTGTGCTGGCTAGTTTTATGTCAACATGACACAAGCTAGAGTCTTTTGAAAAGAGCAAACATTTGAGTTGAGAAAATGCCTCCATAAGATCTGGCTCTAGAGCATTTTCTTAGTTAGTGATTGATGTGGGAATGTCCAGCCCATGGTGGGTAGTATCATCGCTGGCCTGGTGGTCTTGGGTTCTATTAAAGTATAGGCTGAGCAAACCAGTAAACAGCACTGTTCCATAGTCTCTGCATCAGCTCCTGCCCTGACTCTTTAGTGATGAACAGTGATGTAGAAGTGTAAGCCAAATAAACCCAATCCTCTCTTTTTATTATTATAAGATTTATTTATTTTATTTATATGAGCACACTGCAACTGTCTTCAGACACACTAGAAGAGAGCATCAGATCTTATTACAGATGGTTGTGAGCCACGGTGTCATTGGTGGGAATTGAACTCAGGACCTCTGAAAGAGCAGTCAGTGCTCTTAACCACTGAGCCATCTCTCTAGCCCAGACCCAAAACTTCTCAAAGTTGTTTTTGGTCATGGTGTTTCATCACAGCAATAGTAACCCTAACTAAAACAAGAAACATTTTTTTCTGAATATCTCCCATCTATAATTAGTTGAAGCCACAGGTCTATATCCTACTGATAAGAGGGTTATGTTTATAAATATATGTTGTGTATATATGTGTGTACATAGATACATAGAGAACATACATGTACAACAAAGCTCCTCTGCCTCTTGTCTCCTAATGAGCACTCTCTTCAGAGATTTCCCTGCACTCATACACACTAGGGTGTGTGCATGAACTTCACCGGAGGGCTGAGCTTGTCAGGTGCAGTCGCAGCTGAGTCCCAAGAATGTACAGAAGTGCACCTGGGAAGTAATCAACTAGTGAAAGAACATTTGTTCTAGAACCTGGCACTGGGTCATGGAGAATGAGGAGGAGTTCATCCAGGATGTCTGAGAAGTCTCTCTCAGCAGAGGAAGCAGAGGTGGGGATATGAACTTAAAAAGAAACACAGTGGGGGGCTGGAGAGATGGCTCAGCAGTTAAGAGCACTGACTGCTCTCCCAGAGGCCCTGAATTTAATTTCTAGCAACCACATGGTGGCTCACAACCATCTGTAATGGGATCCAGTGCCCTCTTTTGGTGTGTCTGAAGACAACTACAGCATACTCACAACATGAAATAAATGTTAAAAAAAAAAAAAAAAAAAAAAAAAAAAAAAAAAAAAAAAAAAAAAAGAAAGAAAAGAAAAGAAAAAAGAAAGAAACACAATTATTTGGAACAGATGTAGAGTTTGTGGTATTTGGGCCTGGTAACACATTCCTGTAATCCCAAGATTGGGGAAGTGGATCCACTATCCACAGTCATCTTCCGATACCTAAGGATCTTGAGACCACCTGAGGGCTACTTAGACTCTGTCTCAATTAAACAGGCAAAGCTGTGGAACTGGAAACTGTGGTGGATAGATGATGATGGTTGATCTTCCACCGCCAACTTGGCTGGATTTACAGTGACCTTTGAGACACATCACTGGGTATGTCTGCGAGGTGTACGTAAATAGAGAAGGCTTATTCCATGTGCTGGAGTCCTGGACTGAAGAAAAAGGACAAAGCAAGGTATGCAGCAGCACTCACCTCTGTCTGCTTCCTGTCCACAGAAGAAATGTGAGCAGGATGCCATGTAGCCAGCCAGACAGTGCGCTGTCCTCTGATCCATCAAACAGGCACGATGAGGAGCAGTCACGTGGTCATGAGGGAAGTCCCGTTAGGAGAGGACCCTGTAGACTATAAAGCACCCACGAAATCTGAGTATAGCCTGTGTCCACGGCACAGCAGATGGGCAGACTGCAGTCAGGTCACACAAGCTCCTGCACAGGCATGCTATTTGCTCATTCATTCTAGGGCTGAGCATTGTCTTAGTTAGGGTTTTACTGCTGTGAGCAGACACCATGATCAAGGCAACTCTTATAAAAACAACATTTAGTTGGGGTCGGCTTACAGGTTCAGAGGTTCAGTACAGTATCATCAAGGCAGGAACCTGGCAGTATCCAGGCAGGCATGGTGCAGGAGGAGCTGAGAGTTCTACATCTTCATTTGAAGGCTACTAGGAGAATACTGGCTTCCAGGCAGCTAGGATGAGGGTCTTAAAGCCCACACCCACAGTGACACACCTACTCCAACAAGGTCACATCTACTCTAATAAGGCCACACCTCCTAATAGTGCCCCTCCCTGAGCTAAGCAAATATAAACCATCACAGGCATCAAATCCGGCACTTCGCACATCCTAACACAAGCCAAGCCTCCTCTCTAGTTTCATGAGCACTTTAGTAGCCCAGGTTAGCAATCATGACAATCCTACTGCCTCAGTCTCCTGAGTGCTGGAATTGTAGGAATGAGCTGCTGCAGAAGCACTTGTTAGTTAGTTAGTTAGTTAGTTAGCTAGCTAGCTAGTTAGAGACAAGGTCTCTTGTAGCCTAGCTGGCGTCAAGTTAGCTATGTAACAGAGGGTGACCTTTTGACCTCCCGTAACCTCTATTGCTGTGATTACAGGTGTGCACCACCGAACTTTAGTTTTCTGCAGTGCTGGGGACTGAACCTAGGGCTTCGTACATGTTAGGCAAGCACACTACCAAATGAACTACATCCCCAGCCCATAAGCATCTTAATAAGATCATCTTTGTCACTGCTCCAGCCCCTGAAGCAACCCCAGCCTCACACAATTCAAATTCCTGCCTGGGGTGGTGAGGAGCAAGGTATCCAAAGAGAGAAAAATAAACTGGGGTGTGATTGCTGCTGTAACAAATGTACTCTGGTATGTACACTGGCACCAAGTTCATTTCTGAGGGCTCTCAGAATCATCCAAAGCTGGCGTTCCAGACTTATGGATGTCATGCCTCCATGCACCGGTGTATAGACCCTGCTTCTCTCCTCTTGTGGCTCCAAGATCCTCTGGAGTCTCACCATCCTCTGTATCCAGCCAGGAAACACATCCTGAGGGAGAAGAATCCTTTGAACTCAGGAGCTCGGGGCCCATTTGACAACACAGTGAGACCTTAGGGCTGGCGATGGCACCATAGCCAAGAGCAAGCACTGCTCCTGCATAGGAACTGAGCTCAGTCTCAGTACTCACAGCTCACAACCGCCTATAACTTCAGCTCCAGGGAATCCGATGCTTCTGGCTTCCTCATGCACTGGCAGACACATTCACACACCTACACAGAGACAACAGTCACAGCAATAACAACTCTAATAAAACAAAACACATAGTGAGACCTTGTCTCAAAAGCTCAGGTGAAGCTGATGGATACCTACACAGAAGGGGTGCTACCTGCTATCAAGCCTAATGATCTCTGCATTTTATCCCTGGGACCCTGGGTGAGAGAAGAGAACCAAGTCCTGGAAGCTAGCCTCTGGCCTCTGTGCCACAGCACGATCATGGACCCACATGTGATAAGCTCATTAGGGAAACAAACTTTTTCAAAGAATGTTTCCCTTCACACACATTGAAAGGCTAATTTTATTAATAAATAATTAAAATTTAATTATTAATTATTATAATTAATAGCATATCGTTATAATGTATATTATTATATATTAATATATAATATATTAATTAGAGTGATTATATAATAATAAATATAATAGTTATTATAATAATACTTTAATAAAGACTCATTTTATTAATATTCAGAAATGTTGGAGATGGAGCCTTTGGACAGAAGCACATCATGCTGGGGATGGGCCGGATATGATGGGACAAGTGTCCTTTATTATAAAGCAGGAGAGAATATGTTTCCTTTCTCTCTGCTTTCTGACACGTGGGCACAGCAAAAAGATGGCCATCTGAAAGCCAGGACTCATCAGACCACAAGTGTGCCAGGGCCTCGGCTTGGACACGCCACCTCCGGAATGGTGAGAACGAGACATTTGTTGTCCCAGCCATCCGGTCCGTGGCATATTTCTCTTAATAATTAAAAAAAAATATTTTTGTGTGTATGACTGTTTTGCCTGCCTGTGTGTTTGTGTACTACCTGCATGCCTGGTCCCTCAGAGGCCAGAAGAGGACATCCTGGAACTGAAGTCACAAGCAGCTGTGAGCTACTATGTAGCTGCTGGGAATGGACCTCTGGAAGAGTAGCCAGTGCTTTTAACCACTGAGCCATCTCTCCAGCCCGGATTGTGTTTGTTTGTTTGTTTGTTTGATGACAGGGTATCGTTATGTAGTCCTGGCTGGTTTGTAGATGAGGCTGGCCTTGAACTCAGAGATCCACCTACTTCCTGGACACCGCATTTTTCTTATAGCGTCTGAGCTAAGACAGTTCTGCGTGAAGGTGGGCTTTCTACATGAGTATGGCTTACTTTACCTTCTGGTATGGATGTACCAAATCTGTTCTCCTACCCTCAGTGCATGTGTGCACCCCGGTTCCTGGGGTGTCTGACTACACATAGGCTTATATATAGGTATATGTGTAGGTATAGGCCTACATATAGGTCCAAGGCACTATGGACTATCTATCTTATTTTGTTTATATTTAGATATAGACACAGATATAGTATAAATACAGATTGGGTCTCATGTAACTAAGTCTGACCTCAAACTATGATTTTCCTGCCTCTGCCTCCCAAGTGCTGGCATTATATACATGTGCTACCATGTCCAGCTTTGCATGTGTACATCTGAAGATTCAGGTGCATTCATGACACAGCATGCCCACGTGCATGGTCACACATGCAATGCATTTCCCTTTTTGCTCACCTGGCCATCAGATGACAGTCTAGGGACAGTAGTCTCCACATGCAAACTGTCTGGGCTAGGGGCGCTAAGTGTGCATAAGTCTGGGACATAGCAGGTAAATAAATACTGGATGAAACACTTTTGTGGATGCCTAGGACCTGGTACACATGTCCCGTGTCTATGGAACCACCTCCCCACCAGACTACCAGCTCCACAAGTGCTGATTGTATGAGTATGCGCTTCTGTGAGCTGACACATCCTTGGAGCCTTCAGACTGAGCCAGAACACTCCAGGTTCCTCGCTGGGCACAAAGAGGCTCTTGCTGTGTGTTGGTGCTTGCATGGGGTGCAACCAAGGGTGCGTTGGCGGCATGTGTGTGTGCATGAACGTGTGTGTGTGTGTGTGTGTGTGTCTGTGTGTGTGTCTGTGTGTGTATGAGAGTAGGAAGAGGCATTCGCTCTCTTAGACCTTGCTTCTTTCTGTGGTTTGGTTTCTATAGAGACACTTCCTGTGGCAGAGAAAAGAGGTAGTGAGCTGGTGTTTCAGGATGTAAGGGCCCGGAGGAGCAGAGCGAGCTCTCTCCACTGCCTGCCTGCCACCCTGAGAGTGCTGCTCCGTGCTTCCACGATCCTTGTGGTGGGTGGGCCCCGTGGAGGGGACCTGTGATCAACGGCAATATGCCAGGGAAGCCCAAGCACTTGGGTGTCCCCAACGGGCGCATGGTGAGTGTAGGCTCTGAGCCAGAGCCACAAGGAGGGGGTGGGCACACCCAGGGTGGAGTCCAGGAGGCATACCCGGCAAGGTTGCGGAGGAGTTCAGGGGACTGCCAGCAGGCTGGAGAAGTTGGGTACAGACAGCTGCTGGCAGTGGGACCTGATGCTGTCACCCCAGGACCCTACCAGATGCCCTGCTAAGAGTCTGGTGCAACCCCAGGGATTAGTCCAGAGCAGAGCAAGCATAGGTCTCTGGTACCACATGCAGGTTGGTTCCTCATCTGCTACTGGGATTACTGAAGCTGATTACAGAGTAGCATGGAGACCCAGTGGTCACCCCTACAACTTCTCAAGCCCTATGTCTCTGGCCCTCAGTCCTCCTCTCTTCACCTCATGCTCTAAGTGCCCAAGATAAGGTTTCAAGAGAAGACCTTGCTGGGTCACTACATCAGCCTTCTCCAGAGGCAGCCTGACAGAATTAGTGTTATTTGGGCAGCCCAGGATGGGTCGATCAGCACCGTCTGTTCTATTCCTAGCTTCTAGTAAGGGGGGTGTGTGTGCAACTTAGTATAGGTTGCCCTGGTTGCAGCCCTATCCCCTTACACCGTCTTCAGGCTGTTTAGCTCCTGACTAGAGCTGTCCCCAAGTTTCTGGCTCTTCTTTCATTCACCAAATGGGGCAGGCTGTGTTTCTCCTGAGGGACCTGGCTCACCTAGCAGGGTCACTAAAAAATCCAGGGAGATCAAACAGGGTCCTGGTAGCTCCTATCCTGAGATCCCAGCCTAGAACCATGGGACAAAGCCAGAGGATCAGAGTGACCTGGGATCCAGTTCTAACTCAGTTGTCTTTGCCCAAGAAAGATCCTGTCCTGATTTGTTATCTGTAAAATGAAATAGAAACAAATCTATGTCCTGTTTGCTGAGTGGCACTAATGGGTATGAGACCCTTGAAGTGCTGTAAAGTCCATGGAAGGGTTATCCTGGTAGCCCTGTATTTTCATCCCCTCTTTAAGAGTCTTCTATCTCATTAAACAGTTCCTGTCTCTGCTTTCCAGTTCCCAAGGTTAGTTCTTATCTCTTGTCCAGAAGCCCTTTGCTGCCAGCCCTATGCTGTTCCGGTAGAAAGGAGACCAATTCCAAAAGCTGGCTTGACCCCCACTCTGCATCCTGTACCACCAACCCAACTTAGAAAGTGTGTGGAGAGCCCATCCTCCTCGCGCCGATGCTGGGTGGGCATGGCACTTGGCTTGCGCCTCTTTAGGCGACTTGGCCACAGGACCAGGGAGAAATAGCCCAGGCCCCCTGGATATTAAATAGAATAGCTGGATTGATGCTTCTGGGCCAGAACCCAGAACCACACACCAGCTGAAAGGCTGGAGACACAGCCTGTCCTTTCTGTGTCAGGCCGTGGCTTCTCTATCCAAAAGTCATTCAGAATAAAAAGGATGACGGTACAAGCTGGGTCCTGCCAAGCCCACAGCTGCCCCAGACACAATGCCTCTCAGCCATTGTCGCATGTGTTTATTTCTGCCATTTGGATCCGTTCTGAATCCTCTGTATGACCCTTGAGACCACATGGTTCACAGATGTCTACTTGCTGGACAATGGGCAGCTTTCTGAAGCCATACTTGACTGGGGCAAGGGTGGGAAGACAGGCATTGGCGACTACAGTGTAGACATGAATGGAGAGGGACCTGTGGGCAAGGTGTCAGGCTGTTGTCTCCTGAGGGAGGCTCAGAGGAGCAAAACCAATACGCTGTTGAGTAGAAGGGTCACCATTTGCACACACACCCTGAGTCCCCCAGCACTGTCTGGCTTTGGTTCCGCCCCCTCCCCCACCATTCCTTGCTGAGTTGGTGTCAGTCATGAGCTTCATCCTTCTGGCAGTCAGCTGTCACTTAGAGAGGCTCCTAACCCCCTCCCAGAGAAACCGTCACTCGGTACCAGCTGTCGCTTAACTTGGCTTGTGCATTCATACATCCCCTCAGGGGCTCCTCTGGGTCGTCCCACCTCGAGCACTTAAGACCCAGGTCCCAGTCCCCAGTTAATACCAGTCAGTGGGGCCTGACAGACATGAGTGAAGAGTCCTGGAATACACTTCTGGTTTGGTGAAGAGCTGTAGGTCAGGAGTGGAGAAAGCCTGAGAGTCTGGTGAGGAAGACTGTCTACTCCATTAACGTATAACGCTGTAGAAGATGGTCCACACGCAGCAAGGGGGAAGTGGCCCAGCGGGAGACTTACACATAGGAAAACATACAGAGATGGTGGAGGGCTGTGCCCCAAGGGAGTCTGTGAGTTTAACTTCGAGTTACTCATAGTTTTTTTTTCCTGGAAACTCGGAGTTGGTCCCCCAATACACTCTGGCAAAGAGACCTACAAGGGGCTCATGTGCCTCTATGTTCCTGGTGTCCAACTCAGGGTCAGGGATGACACTGCCGGGGTACATTATAGAAGGGCCATGTCTTGGAGAAGGCTCTACAGACCTGGCTGGAGCTGAAGGAATCAGGACCTAGGATTATATAGTCATCCACAGAGTGAAACAAGACCACAGGTCAGGTGCTCACCTCTGAAAAGGCTCCAGGGACATAGGTGAAAATTCTGGAAGTAAGTTCTGGTTTGAGGAAGAATCACGATAAGGGATAGAGAAAGCCTGAGGTGTCTATCAGTTGATTGCTCTCTCTTTGAGATCTGAATCGTCTAGGGACACAGTTCAAGAGGAGCCTCTGAGCCTCTCCTCCACTCCTCCATTGACCTCACCCATTTGTGCCCAAGGGCTACAAAGCCTGGATCTGTAAGCTCTCCTATCTATAAGGGAAGTAGCAAGTCTGGGTACAGTGACATATGCCTACAATACTGATGCTCTGAAGGCAGAGGCAAGTGGATCTTCTGGAGATTAGAGGCCAACCAGGGCTACAGAGGGAGTGCCAGGCCAGCCAGGGCTACAGAGGGAGTGCCAGGCCAGCCAGGGCTACAGAGGGAGTGCCAGGCCAGCTAGGGCTACAGAGGAAGACCCTACATGTTTCAAATATGTGTATGAAGTGACACAGAGAAACGTGGTGAAGTTTTCAGAGTCTATCGCTGACATGCAAGTTTGGCATGTAATATCTCTGCCCCCTTTCAACTCTATAACTTGTCTGGGTCTCAAGTTCCTTGCCTGTAAAACAGGGTCAAAAACATCTGCTACAGGGGACAGAGATGTTGAGGGTGGAATAAAATTATGGGTTGCTTGTAACACAGCTGGATCAGGAAACTTGAGGTGGTCTCCCAGTGTCTTCAGTACCAGCAGCTCCCTTAGAATCACTTCCTAAGAACAAAGCGTGACAAACTAAAGCCAGAGTCCACTATGGGTTGGGACTGTCACCGGCCACCACACCCTTCCTTGTCCTTTCTTCCCCTTTTCCTCCATTCACTCAGTAGGGCTCCTTGAGCAGAGGTAAGAATCAGGGTCACTGCTGACCAGCACTTCTCCTTGCCTTGTAGCCTGTGTAAGTCATAGCTGTGGCTCTGGACCCCACTTTCCCATATATAGTGCTCTCACTACGACTGCCCCAGTTAGCCCGTAAGCCCACCAGCAGCTCCCAGAGGCTGGGAATCTGAGCCTAGCGCTCCCTTGGGGGAAATGGGCTCAAGTAAAATCAGCTATTTCAGATTCTCAAACGACCAAGCAGGAATTGGGCTTCATTCCTCCTCGAACCCCAGCTTGAGATTCCTGTTCCTCTTCTAGTTCTGTCCCAGTCCCACTGTCAATAAAAGAAGCTGGAACAAGCTGGGCAGTGGTGGCGCACGCCTTTAATCCCAGCACTTGGGAGGCAGAGGCAGGCGGATTTCTGAGTTTGAGGCCAGCCTGATCTACAGAGTGAGTTCCAGGACAGCCAGGGCTACACAGAGAAACCCTGTCATGAAAAACCAAAAAAGAAAAAAAAAAAAGAAAGAAAGAAAAAAAGAAGAGGAAGAAGCTGGAACAAAAAACCTGACACCTGGGCCAGCATCTTAGTCAAGACCACTTAAGCATAGGGTCAAAGAGAGTGCCCCTGGAGCAGGGATTTCAGGTAGACTCCCTTCCCAACAAGACCTCTCTGGGAGCTACCAGGCTGCGGGGGTGAGAGGCCCAGTGAGTACGTATAAAGGAGATGGTTGAAGACCAGCATTTGGGGATAACTGATGACAGGTAGGGATCCAGGAGCAGCGCCAGGGAGCCATAGAAGCAGGTACTTGGGCAGAGGAAACAGCAAAACAGGAAGCAGGGGTGTGGGGAAAATAGAAGTTTGATAAAGTGTAGGGTGGAGGCGAGGAGGAGGCAGCTGTCGGAGGGGCTCATTAGTCAGGTACAGGTAGGGGTGTAACTGTAACTTGGCAACAGCAATCCTACTGAGGCAGGCAAGGAATTGAATCCAGGGTGGAACAGTGGGGTGGGAAGGGCCTGGAGAAAACCTGAAGGCAGCCCTCCTGAAGGATACAGTTAATTAAAGATAATAGAGAAACAAAACTCCTGAGAGCCAAACACAATCCAAGTGTGGTCAGCTTCGGTCCCAGTACCTTTGGCTTTCAAGAGTTCCTACCCAGGGAGAGCTACCTACAAAGGCCAGGCTGACTTGGGAAGGCAGCTTTACAAAGACTAAGGACCCGTGAAGAGGGTAAGGTCCTGCACTGAGATGGGCCACTGCACCAGAGAGCTGGGGGAAGGAAGGCCTGCAGCTCAGGCTCTGAAGCTAAGAGCACAGCTGCCGCTCTGGAGCAGCTGGAGGAGGAAGACAGCAGTGGGGTGCAGGCAGGTGTTGGGAAGAAAATAGCAGGCTGCCTAGGGACCTCAAGCACTGTGAAGACCTCCCACCCTAGGAATCAGGACTTGCTTCCCTCAGCTGAGAGAGGTGAAGACCTTGAGGGGAGAGGCGACTCTAATGACGGGGAGCATCTGGAGGAGTGTGAGACACAGTGTGGGGAGGTGGGGGGAGGCCCAGAGCGTGATGTGCCAGGGAACTGGTCCCACACCCAGCTCCCTGGCACATCAATTGCAAACTTTCTCTCTTGCTCAACCCCCACACAAGGTTGTAAAACAAGAAAAAGGCAGAGCTAGGATTTGAATCTTTGTCCTGGGAACTCAGACAATTGTACCCTTTGCCCTCCGGTATGGTAGCAAACCCAAACTCTTGGCAGCATTGGCCATGAATATTGATGCAACAACAGCACCTGGAATGTTCTAGAACATTTACCAGCCACCACAAAGTGTTTTTGAGCTCCCTCTGTGTGTCTAACTCACTGGAATAAGCAGTCCTTTTCAGGGTCATTGTTTGCCCAACTTTTAGAGAGGACGAACTAAGGTAAAAACATCTTGGGAGTATCCTTCCCAAGATGACAGAGCACAAAATTTGAGTTCAAGCAGTCTAAGCATTGATTGCTTCCCATTGCCTCCAAAAGAAACATAGATGTATCCAACCGGCCCCAGAGTCCCTTGAGTGGAATGAGAATACCCTGTAGGGACGGTCACTGGCTGTTCAGGGCTGGCTGAGAAAGCTACTCTGAGAAGCTGCTCACGATACCTTGAGCATCACGCTTAAAGAGGAGAAAGATGGACCCTGTGGGAACCTCTTAAGTTTTAAACACATGAGGCCCCTTTAAACTTATTTTTTTCCCGGAGGCCAAATAATATCCTACAGTATCCCACAGGCTAGTCCTGACTCCGACATGACCCAGGTGTTCCGAGGGTAGGAGTAGAGAGTGGAGAGCGGGGGAGAGGAGGCTTTCCCATGCTTGCTTCCAATGGGATGGAAAGAAGGGTTTCTGTGACAGGGCCTAGTGAAATGTAGGAGGTAAAGGAACCCAGAGGTCTAAGTGATGGAAAAAAGACAGGGTACAGGGAAGCTGTTTCAGGACTTTTACAGAGGGGATGGATGAGTGTCCATTTAAGATTGGATGAGTTTGAACAGCCTACGGGGCATCTGGAGCCAGGTATTGACCAAAAGCTAGCAGATTATGGTTGGGTCTAGAGGTTAGAGGGGCACAAAGAGCCCAGAACAGGAAAGGGGACAACCTTCCTTGCATGGGCAGGGGTCTGCAGAGGAGCCAGGGAGCTTCTAAGGATGCAAGAAGGGAACCAAGAGAAACCGTTGCAAGAACCCCTTCAAGGTTATGGTGGGAAGTTGGTGTTTCACCAGTGACTCAGATTCCCAGAGAAGCCAGGGTCAGTATACATTGTAGGAGAGACTAAATGGAGTTGGTGTGAATGACAGTGATATTCGTATTGTGGCCCCTGGACTAGCACCAGAATTACCCAGAAGCCTGTTAGAAATGGAGAGAGTCTCAAGCCCCATCCTGGATCTACTGAACCTGAATGTCGGGTGGGGGGGGGTCCTCCTGGTCGCTCCAGACAAGTCTGATAGACTCTGCTCTGTGCCACAGAAACAGCATCCTGTGCTGTCCTCATGGTGGGGTGGGATGAACACCCCACGGAGAAACAGTGCAATGAGATCACTAGCTACAGAAGCATCTGTCCTCTCGCAAACACAAGATTGGTATAGCAAGTGAGCGGCTGTGTCCAAATCCTTCCAGATGGTACCTACCAGAAGAAGCAGGATTGAAGTCCAAGCATACCTTGGCTCATCCAGCAGGGGCAGAGAGAGAGAGAGAGAGAGAGAGAGAGAGAGAGAGAGAGAGAGAGAGAGAGAGACAGAGAGACAGAGAGACAGAGACAGAGACAGAGAGAGACAGAGAGAGGAACCAGGGGCCACTAGAAAGTACCCTGAGTAAGTCCCAGTATGCAGTGGTTGCCACATGATAGAAAAGGGGCCAGGGCAGCCTGAACAAAACCCTAGGCAGAAATGACTACCTGGAGCCAGTTAGCCATACACTCTAGGGAGAAAATACAGTCCCAGCTCACTGGAGATCTGCCTAGTGTGGGTCCTTAAAACGTCTTATAGGGCTCTACTCTGATATTCTACCTTGGGTCTCTCCTAGGTTCTGGCTGTCTCTGATGGAGGTGAGTGACAGATGTGTGGAGGAGGGAGGGAGGGAGGGAGGAGGGGAGGGAAGGAGGGAGGAACAGGGAGGTGGAACTGTGTGGGGACACACCCAGCCACTTGTTGATCTCTCTGGTAATTAATCAGACCTGCAGAGTAGATGTCTGCCTGCAAGGGGGATTGGGCCACAGACTGAGCAAGGAAAAGGCTCGCCCTAACTTGTCCATCTCTCTGCAGAACTGACCAGCACAACAGGTTCCCAGGCCCAGGGTGAGGGCAGAGGCAGCTCCCTCAGCATCCACAGCCTCCCCAGTGGCCCCAGCAGCCCCTTCTCCACTGAGGAGCAGCCTGTGGCCAGCTGGGCCCAGTCCTTTGAACGGCTGCTGCAAGACCCACGGGGTCTGGCTTACTTCACTGTAAGCCCTGGAGTGGGGTGGAACGCGGGAGGACGGGTACCACTGCAGGGAGGGGGGTGCTGGAAAGGACATAGAAAAGGGCTTCAGGTTGACCAGAATATTGCTTCTGTCTGTGGTCCCTGTCTTTGGCATCCTTTCCCTCATCACCAAGCTGGGAACTTTCCCTTCTTGTCCTCATCTCTGTTTCTTATTTTCTTCTGGTACCCCAGATCTGGCACCATCTGTCTGTCTGTCTGGTCTTTTGGCCTCCGTGTCTGTCCCAGTCTTTGAACACGTTCCTGAATCAGCCTGTCTCTGAAGGCCTTCCTTCCCCTTCTTACGCCAGGAGTTCCTGAAGAAGGAATTCAGCGCAGAGAATGTAACTTTCTGGAAAGCCTGTGAACGTTTCCAGCAGATCCCAGCCAGCGATACCAAGCAGGTGGAGAAAAAGATGGGACAGACGGGTGGGGGCTAGGGCCTAAGGCATGCTCCCTGATCTCTTCTGGTCCCTCATTCCCCAGCTAACTCAGGAGGCCCACAACATCTACCATGAGTTCCTGTCCAGCCAGGCGCTAAGCCCAGTGAACATCGACCGACAGGCCTGGCTTAGTGAGGAGGTGCTGGCCCAGCCCAGGCCAGATATGTTCCGAGCACAGCAGCTTCAGGTGAGGGAGCCAGGAGGGGCAAGGACAGGCTGAGAATGGACACCAGTGAAACACTCAAAAGGACCAGATTCAGGGGCAGAGTCTGAGCTGGAAGGAAAGAGGAAAATGCCTTGAAGGATGGGTTGGGGCGGGGTCAAGAGTAGGGGCGGGTCTCAGACTCCAGGTAAATGACAGGCTTTGGGGAGGCAGGGCTTGGGGCTTCCCTACTTGGACTGGCTAGGGCGGGACCTGGGACAGTAGAGGTGCAGGCAAAACCCCACGTCCAGACCTCCACTGTCCTTTCCTGGTGCCAATCGACACTCACACCCGATGGCCAAGCAGATCTTCAATTTGATGAAGTTCGACAGCTATGCGCGCTTCGTCAAATCCCCGCTGTACCAAGAGTGCCTGCTGGCCGAGGCCGAGGGACGCCCCCTGCGGGAACCTGGCTCCTCGCACCTCGGGAGCCCTGACACCTCAAGGAAGGTGCGGACAGGGGTGGCAGGGGGTGGGGCGGGAGCTGGGTCAGGGTCTTCCTCAGACCTAGATCCGTGTGCGGAGCTAGGGTGCTGCTCCGCACCAGAGTCTTCCCTGTATCCCCAGAAGCCAAAGCTGAAGCCTGGAAAGTCACTGCCGCTGGGCGTGGAAGAGTTGGGGCAGCTGCCACTTGCTGAGGGCCCTTGTGGCCGTCCTCTCCGCAAGTCCTTTCGTAGAGGTAAGTCCAGGCGCTGGCCCTAGAATGGTGTGGCCAGGAAATTTGGGCCAATTTTGGGACCGCCCTTTTCTTCCTACCTGACCCCAGTCTCCAATAAGGCAAAACCCAAACGACAAAGCGTAGGCTCTTGAGACCACCTAGTTTCTCCAGGAGGTTGTGCTCCCATGCTACACCCCAGAAGATGGCTA
This sequence comes from Rhabdomys pumilio, assembly GCA_030674055.1. NCBI lineage: Eukaryota > Metazoa > Chordata > Mammalia > Rodentia > Muridae > Rhabdomys > Rhabdomys pumilio. Next base: position 8,312,900 of record JANHMN010000006.1, on the reverse strand, counting down.
CACAGCGACACACCCAGGGGTGGCTCCAAACAAGGCCCATCCAAAGGGAGGGCCTAGTCAGAGGAATGGTGAGAGAAAGAAAGCCTCTTCATTGCTGACTTTCCCTTAGAGATGACGGGTGGAGCCATGAATTCGGCCCTGCGTCGAGAGTCTCAAGGGTCTCTGAATTCTTCCGCCAGTCTGGACCTGGGCTTCCTTGCGTTTGTGAGCAGCAAATCTGAGGTAAACGGCCTTTGAGAGAAGGAAACAAGGTGCTTTCTGCTTAGTTAGGACCAGTGCCGGTTCTCTTCCTGGGATCTGAGAGTTCACGGTGCAAGTCTACACTTTCACTCCCAGCTTGCTCCACGAAGCCATCACCTGACCCTTCTTTTCTCTCCATGCCAGATAGATCTCTGTACATACCACGGATGCACATCCTCAACTGGGAGATGTGGGGGGGGGGGCACCTTTGTGTATCCTGTGTGTGGCTAGTTAGAGGAGCTATCTTAGACTGTCCAAAATTTATTGGTTTTTTTCTTTTTTGTTTGTTTGTTTGTTTGGTTGGTTTGGGTGGGAGTTTGATTTTTTTTTTTTTTTTAGATAGGGTTTCTTTGCATAGCCCTGTCTGTCTGTCCTGGAACTCGCTCTGTAGGCCAGGCATGCTTTGAACTCAGAGAGCTGTCTGCCTCTACTTCCAAATACTAGGATCAAAGGCGTGTTTGAGTGGACATGTGTTTCTGGAGCAAGACATGTCTTTGCCTGGTTCCAAGTGTACATATCTGTGTCCCAGCATGCCTTGTGTGCACACCTGTGTCCCAGCATGCCTTGTGTGCACACCTGTGTCCCAGCATGCCTTGTGTACACATCTGTGTCCCAGCATGCCTCGTGTGCATGAGTACAGCCTCTGCTTGTTCTTGTCCACAACCAGAGCCACCGAAAGAGCCTTGGAAGTGGAGAGGGTGAGACGGAAAGCCGGCCCGGCAAGTACTGCTGCGTGTATCTACCTGATGGCACGGCCTCCTTGGCCCTGGCTCGACCTGGCCTCACCATCCGTGACATGCTGGCAGGCATCTGTGAGAAGAGAGGCCTCTCTCTGCCTGACATTAAGGTCTACCTGGTGGGCAATGAACAGGTGCGAGCATGGCTGGCCCCAACTCTTGCCTCTTTTCTGATCACCTGCGTGTTCTTTTTCTCCTGCTCTGCCCCCTAGTTCTCCATCACCAACTCGCTCCTACCTTGTTCGTGTACCTCATTCCTACTCCTGTGTCCCAGTCTGCACGGGTTTCAGGACTGAGTCCTCATTTGTCCACCCATATCCCACAAAAATCCTGCTCACACACAAACCCACCTCATCATCCTTGTTCCCAGCTATCTCCATCACCCTATGCTGATGGTTTCCAAGAGTTAAAGCTGAGGAGAGAGTCCTCCACCCCCCGCCCCATAGTCCACACTGTCATCTCCACAGGCCCACCCCTGAAGTTGGCACTGGGTGATTCCCTCATCTTTGCCATCAGAAGTATCCACTGAATCTAAATCCCCGAATGCTTCCATTAAGTGCAAATGAACATTAAGCTCTAAGGTCTAGGGAAACTCATTCTTAAGCCACCCTGTAAGGGGGTGCCACCATGTAAGGGGACCCCAGAGGAGCAATGCTGCTCCAGGGGAAGTGACAGGAAGTCATCCGAGCCCCAAGAGACAGCAAAAGCGTATATGAGCAGAACTGGCCGAGAGGCTGTGTTCTCCTAGGTCCAGGCTGCAGGTAAGCCAGGCAAGAGGTGACTACAAGTGAAACCTCCAGAGAGGCTCTTCTGGGGATGGTGGTTCATCTGGTCAGAAGGCTGGGAGAGAGGCAGCAGCTGAGGAGGGCAGAGCAGTTTGTCTGGGAGAACTGGAGGGAGAAGACATTCCAGAAAAAGGGAGGGAAGGAGGTGTTTGCAGGACATGCTTAGGGACCTGGGGTGTGGGGGTGTTGGGGAAGCAATGGGAGCCGCTCTGCCCACTTTCTCAGACCACCGGCACAGCTGCCAACAGCCCAGATGGGCTTTCTGTGCCTGCTAAATATAACTCCACCACCCACCTTCCACCTGTCCCTGTGGCGCAGCACAGGCCTACTGTCTGGGAGAGTCTCTATGCTCCCTTTTAAGCTCTCCCACTACACGTTTTATGCTGGTACAGACAATAGGCTTGTCTGTATACCTACTGTGTGTCAGGACTATACCAGATGCTTTTCATCTTTCTGGTCTGATGTAAGTACTGGGGGTGGGGCTAACTTGGGCATTAAAGAGGCAAGAGGCAAGGACCAATTGGCTAAAAAGCCCAGTGGTGAGGAGAAGCATATCCAGATGGTCTGCTTGAGTTTCCCATACCTGGAAGAAGGGCACACACTCTGTGAACCCGGACCCAAGCTTCATCCTTATTAAGGACCCCCATTAACCTGGATATCCGCCCACATGCCTGTGTTTCCCCGAACCAGATTCTTTCCCAAGCTTCCCCTAGCATTCCCCAGCATCTTCCACTCTTTTCTTTTTTCTTTTTACAACAGGGTCTTACTGTGTAGCCCTATGTAGTCCAGGCTGGCCTTAAACTCTATCAGTCTCTATCTCCTAAGTACTGGGGATAAAGGCATGTACGACCATGCTACCATGCCCAGGGCATCTTCCACTCTTAAAATCCTTAGCCTTGGTCTAATCAGGCTTAAACCCCACTGGTCCTCACCCCATTGGCCTCTTCAGCCTTCTGTTATTCATGAGCTAGTCCTCCTGACCTTTAGGGTGCCACATTAGAGGCCACAGGAGGGAATGAAGGTGGTTTCTCAGTATCCTCAGGGGATGGATTGGGGTGGAGGGAGGGGATTCTTAGACCCTACCTGGCATCTGCAGAAGGCCCTGGTCCTGGATCAGGATTGCACCGTGCTGGCAGACCAGGAAGTGCGACTGGAAAACAGAATCACCTTCCAGTGAGTGCCCACCCTAAATCTCAGACTACTGACCCCCAAATCTCAGATCTTATTATGAGCAGGAGCTCTGCCCCTAGGCTAAAGCTCCACCCCCAAATTGCTGGTTCAGCTTTGTCCCTTCTGGGCTTATTTTGGGAAAGGGGGCCTGGGTCTCCATCAGTCTGCAGCTCTAAGGTCCTGTGCAGGCTGGAGTTGGTTGGCCTGGAGCGAGTGGTGCGGATTTCAGCTAAGCCCACCAAGCGTCTGCAGGAGGCGCTGCAGCCCATCCTGGGAAAGCATGGCCTGAGCCTGGATCAGGTGGTCCTGCACAGGGTAAGTGATGCAGCTGGAGGTGAGGGGAGAGTCAGATCAGCAGGGAAGGTTTTGTGGTCAAGCCCACACACTGCTAACCTCTTTCCGTAGCCAGGAGAGAAGCAGCCTGTGGATTTGGAGAATCTAGTGAGCTCAGTGGCCTCACAGACACTGGTTTTGGACACTCTTCCAGGTAAGCGATATTTATTTCCTGGGACTTGGTTTCCCGGTGTGCCTCTGGCACAGGAGGAGGGGCTTCTGAGAGGAAGGTCAAACCCAACAGTGGTGCTGTCCATTATAGATGCAAAGATGAGTGAAGCCAGAAGCTTATCCCCCTGCCGCAGCCAGGTAACTGAGAGCTCGGGGTCCCCCTTCCTACTCTCTGCTTCTCCCCTCCTAGCTGTGCCCCTGACCCCACTTTCTTGCAGGGATGCCTCCCAAGAACCCAGACCAAGGACAGTCACCTTCTCCCATCGTCCTCCAGTTTGCTGGTAGAAGATGCCAGTAGCTCTACTGGGCGACGACAGACCTGTGACATTGAAGGTGCCCTGTGAGGACAATGGGGGTTATGGGGTTAGAGGGTGAGGGAAGTGGCTTGAGGATCCTCGAGGCTGGCATCAGAGAGGCCTGAGCTAAGGCTGGTACTAAAGGCCATTGGCACTGGAACATACTGATAGTCTGGGGTCACAGCAGGCAGCAGAATGGCGAAGCACTGGGATAGGTGCTTTGGCCGGATAGACCCCCTGACTCTGGCTATACCTCCAGGCCTGGTGGAACTGCTGAATCGGGTGCAGAGCAGCGGGGCCCATGACCAGAGGGGACTTCTTCGCAAAGAGGACCTGGTCCTTCCAGAATTTCTGCAGCTTCCTTCTCAGAGACCAGGCTCTCAGGAGGCTCCACCATAGCCTGAATCAATTATTCAGCCCAGGGAGGGCCCTTCAGACTCCACCACCCACCTGGGGCTCTGACACCTGTGTAACAAGCCAGGCTGTCTGCATGGTGCCTGGGCAAACCAAGCATGTCATGGGTCTGCGCTGCATGCCCTGTCTGTACCATGAGTGTCTTTGGCCCCTTTCTGCTATGGGCAGGCCCACAGAAAGGACCAGGAAGGGGTGGCTATCTGTTCTTTCATAGGCTTACCTACCCATTCCTCGAAGTAGGCCATCAAGGGGAGGTGAACCTAGTCCCTTGGCATTAAGCATACTGAACACGAAGGGGTGACTTTGGCAGTGCCAGCCTCCTCAACCTGTTCTAGGCTTTTTGCAAGGGGTAGGAAGGAGGGGCTGGCTCCTCCTTAAAGAATTGATGTAAGAAAAACCTGGGTGTACTAGTGGGCAACCCCTCCCTCCATCCACAGAGACTTTATTGTACATATGGATTTTATGGTTGGCTTGGGGCAGCTGGGTTTGTCCTGGATATATGATACTGTTATAATAATAATAATTATTATTATTCAGCTATGAGCTATGTTTCTTGTATGCCACTCTGCCTTGTGTGATCCCACTATACCGCTGCCTCTGTGCCAGGCCAGGAAGATTTGGGGAACCTTACTGTATACCTCCTGACTTCCTGTTTTCAGAATCTCTCCTCCCAAGGTAAAGGATATAGAAGGCAGAGAGGCGGGGCAGGGGGCAGACTAGAGAGGGAGAGAGCGCTGCCCCCATCACCACCCGGAGCCTTCGCCGTCACCCAGCTGCCCCACAGTGTCCATGGGACATGAATGTATCCTTTTTGTTGCTGTTCTGTTTCTGTCAGGGATACAATGTATCTCTACATACACTACTGAGGGCTCCTCGGGATACATGGAAAGCTTTTGTGTGGGACTAAGCTAGGCTGTGTATTCCTTTCCTCATTTGCTTTGGCTGACTGGTAGCCCATCTCTAGGCAGCTGGGAAAGACAGGGAGGGAAGTAAGGAGGACTTCTCAGAAAGTCTCAGCATCCAGGAGAGAAGCCCAATCTGGTTCCACCTAGGGAGGTAAGTGTGAAGCTAGGTGGGTTGAGTCTGTGCTGAGTCTGTGCTGATCCCTCCACCAGGACCTCCTCCATCTCTCCCTGCTCATCTGACTGGCTCCTTGTCATCCCTGAAATCTGTGTGCTAGATCAACAGGGTTTGCTGACCTACCCTGCCTTCCTCTAGGAAGGTTTCTGTCACCCTCACTTTATTTGACTGTTTAATGGGCTCCTAGGCTTCTGGGGTGAGCTGATGACGTAGGACTGGCCAACCACATATCCCATTCCCCATGGGCAGAGTTTGGCTCTGAGGTCGTTGTCTAAAACTACTCTGATAAGAATCCTAATCCCAGCCGGCGGTGGTGCCGCACACCTTTAATCCCAGCACTTGGGAGGCAGAGGCAGGCGGATTTCTGAGTTTGAGGCCAGCCTGGTCTACAGAGTGAGTTCCAGGACAGCCAGGGCTACACAGAGAAATCCTGTCTTGAAAAACCAAAAAAAAAAAAAAAAAAAAAAAAGAAAGAAAAGAAAAGAAAAGAAAAGAAAAGAAAAGAAAAGAAAGAATCCTAATCCCCAGGCTGGAGAGATGGCTCAGTGGTTAAGAGTGGTCTTACAGAGGACCTGGGGTTGATTCTCAGCACCCACTCAGCCACTAACAACCATCTGTAATTGCCGTTCCAGGGGTTCAACATCCTCTCTGGTCTTCATACATACTGTACATACACAGTGCCCAGACGTACATTCAGGCAAAACACCCATACACATAAAATAAAAATAAATAAATCTTTTAATTTTAATCCCAATTCTATTGGCTTATCTTCTACCACCTTCTGAGCATCTGCACAAAGACCTTGTGCACAGAAGCAGGACTGAGGTGACAGCCATCCCGTCACTTTATCCATGCCTGAAATGGCCACTTCTTGACTTTCACCTTAGGCAAGCCAGTGAGTTCTTCCTGGGAACATGAGCTTGTTACAGCAAGGTGGGTTTCCGAGACCTGCAACTACAAGACTCCTGCTTCCCTGACCAGCTTGGTAGGTGGGAATAGGTTCAACAAAGCATGGGGGACTGTGTAGTGCTAGGGTATGTGAGTGGTGTTAGGAGTGGGAGGAGGGAGACAAATTCCTGTTGCTAAAATACCTTACCTGGGAGAAATGTAAACAGCATCTACCATCTTCCTAGGGTCCAAACAAGAACGAAGAGCAATTTCCCCAAAGTTCCCCCAGGAACATAGGTCATTTAATCAGCCACACTGAGAAGTCAGCACCTAAGGAACGATGGTATCTTGATTAGGGTCTTACTGCTGTGATCAGACACCATGACCACGGCAAGTCTTATAAAGGACAACATTTAACTGGGTCTGGCTTACAGGTTCAGAGGTTCAGTCTATTATCGTCAAGGCTGGAGGAACTGAGAGTTCTACATCTTCATTCGAAGGCTGACCAGAGAAGACTGGCTTCTAGGCTGTTAGGACAAGAGACTTAAGGCCCACACCCACAGTGACACATTTCCTCCAACAAGGCTATACCTCCAAATAGTGCCACTCCCTGGGCCAAGTGTATACAAACCACCACAGATGGCGTCCCCATGGCTGTGTACATGGAGCCCCAAACCTCTCACGCTTTAAGCATCTACATCTTCTAGCTTCTACCCCAAGAGTCACACAATTAGGGAAGAATTGCATACAACTACTTGGGAGGGGTGACTGGAAACTCGGGTGAGGGCCCCATGATCTTCCTTGGCCGTCCTTCTGTGAGGAAAGTGAACAGTCAGTAGGCCCAGCTGTGACAATTCTCCAGCAGGCTTAGCAGAACTGAAGATGCTGGCTGTTTGGTTCACAGGACAGTCTTGGACAATAATTTTCGTCTTTTCCACTATCAACCACAGAACTTTGCTCTAATTTCCTTGGGGCATATGGGAAGAGACTCAGACATGAGCTCCAGAGAAAGAAGAAGGTGAGATGGGTTGTCTCCGCAAAGCTGGTGAATCCTACAGGCCAAGCTTCCCTTTCTGGAAACCCTGTAGATATGCAATGATACATTGTACACTTTCGGATGGATGAAAGCAGAAAGAGCCAGAACAGTTAGTCTGCTGGGAGAAGCTTACACTTGCTGAGGTCCCGGGTTAACTACCTTTGTGTCTTTTTTTTTTTTTCCTTTCTAAACAACCAGATGGGGCATAAAAGCTAGACTGCATGGGGCCTCAGGACCACTACAGAGGCTTCACTAGCACTCAGGACTCACACAGAGGCATGGTCCCAGGAGGAGTGTGAGGAGCCGTGGCTGTCTTAGGGGAGAGCATATTGAGATGGCTATCCAGTTCTGGAGGCAGGTCAGGAGTTTCCGTTAAAAACCAGAAGTAGAAAAAACAAACAAACAAACAAACAAAACAGAAGTAGGGCCCTCACTGGGCAGTTCTGAAAACCGGAGTTCTGATCTCAGCATCCTCTGATTTCAGCATCCATGTATTAACCTGGGCATCCTACACATGCCAGTGACCCCAGCACCAACTGAAGTAGAGACAGGAGAATCACTGGTTCTTACTGGCTTTCAGAATAGCTGAAAAAATGTGAGTCCCAGGTTCAGAGTGAGACCCTGCCTCAAAGGAATAGGCAGAGGATGATGGATGAGGACCTGGCGTCCTGTTGTCTCCATATGTGGGCACAGATGCACATGAACAGACACAGAGACAGAGACACACACACAGAACACACAGAGACACACACAGAGCCAGAGAGATACACACAGAGAGACATACACAGACACACAGAGTCAGAGGCAAACACACACACACACACACACACACACACACACACACACACACACATTCCTTTCAATGGATTACATTTTTAACATTTTAGCATGTGCCCGTGGAGGTCAGAGGACAGCTGCAGAAGTTGATTTTCTCCTACCATGTGGATCTTTACGGTCGAATTCAGATCGTCAGACTTGAGGCAAGCGCCTCTGCATCCAGAGCCATCGTTCCAGTCCAATAAACATAATTCTTTTTTTTTTTTTTGAGACAAGGTTTTTTCTGTGTAACCCTGGCTGCCCTGGACCTCACTCTGTAGCCCAGGCTGGCCTTGAACTCAGAGATCCACCTGCCTCTGACTCCTAAGTACTGGGATTAAAGGTGTGTGCCATCACTGGCCAGCTGTCAAAAATATATTTTTAAAAAATAAAATAAGCCAGGCAGTGGTGGCGCATGCCTTTAATCCCAGCACTTGGGAGGCAGAAGCAGGCGGATTTCTGAGTTCGAAGCCAGCCTGGTCTACAGAGTAAGTTTCAGGACAGCCAAGGCTACACAGAGAAACTCTGTCTCGAAAAACCAAAATAAATAAATAAATAAATAAAAATAAAAAAATAAAAAATAAAATAGAAATAGAAATAGAAAAGCAATACCACTAGAGAATCATTCAGTCTGTTCAGAAGGCTTCTCATTCCTAGAGCACTGTTTATGATCCAAAACTGGCAAACAATCAAAGGTGGATAGGCTATTGGGTAGAAGAACCCACCGTGACGTGTCCCTGCCCCACTATGCCACATAGCAAATAAATAATTGGGGATATCCTTGGCTAATGAGGAAAGCTCTCCAATATCTATTAATGTTCAGTATGCTATTGTTCAGGGGAGCAACACATCTGACGTGATACCTGTCTTCATCTACTTTCTGAGGCTATGATCGAATAACACACACTGGAGAGTTCCTGAGGAATGGTTTATGAGGCGAAGGGTATAGCTCAATGATTAAGCACATGCTTAGCATCCTTGAGGCCCTTTAGTCTCCGTCACCAGAAATAAAATAAAAATAGAAGTTCATTTAACACACAGTTCAGGAATGTGGGACCTCTGTGGTGGTTAAAATATGCTTGGCACAGGCAGTGGCACTATTTGGAGGTATGGTCCTGTTTGGAGTAGGTGTGTCACTGTGGATGTGGGCTTTAAGACCCTTGTCCTCATCCCACAGAGAGAAACACACACACACACAGACACACACACACACACACACAGAGAGAGGGGGGGGCAGAGTCTAGAAGCCAGTCTTCTGCTAGCAGCCTTCAGATGAACATGCAGAACTCTCAGCTCCTCCTGCACCATGCCTGCCTGGATGCTGCCATGTTCCCACCCTGATGATAATGGACTGAACTCTGAACCTGTAAGCTAGCCCTAATTAAATGTTATCCTTATAAGAGTTGCCTTGAGGGGCTGGAGAGATGACTCAGCAGTTAAGAGCTCTGACTGCTCTTCCAGAGGGCTTGAGTTCAATTCCCAGCAACCACATGGTGACTCACAATCATCTATAATGGGATCTGATGCCCTCTTTTGGTGTGTCTGAAGACAGTGACAGTGCACTTAAATAAAATGAATAAATAAATATAGAAAAAAATAAAAATAAGAGTTACCTTGGTCATGGTACCTGCTTATAGCAGTAAAACCCTAACTAAGACAAGGTCAAAGAGCATGGTGCTGGCACCTGGAGAGCTCCTTCTTGCCAAACCGTAATGTGACAGAGGACATACATGCTGAGAGAGCAAGCTAGCAAAGAGATGTTGGTAATAAAGTCACTCCCCAAATCATCAATCAATCCACACATTGATCAATCTATTCATGACAGCGGGTCCTTCAGGATCCAATCAATTCTCCCTAAATCCTGCCTCTCAGATGTGGCTCTTACCTGTAACTCCAGCACTGGAGGTGCTGAGGCAGGCTAGACTGTAGTTCAGGCAGCCTGGATTACATAGTGACTTCCAGGGAAGCCTGAGTCACAGAGTAAGGTCCAGTCTCAAACAAAGAAAAGAAAGGAAAAAAAAGAGAGAAAGAAGTGAAAAGAAAAAAACTTTAAAGTCAGTCCCTCAGCACTGTTTCACCGAGGGAATTCACAAATTCCCAACATAAATGTTTAGGAAACACATTCCCAAGTCATCCTGGTATCTCTATATAAAACACAAGCACACAAGACACTTGCAAATGTACAGGAAGGAGAGAATGTTCTAGAAGTATAAAACTGATAAAGAAGATTGAGAAAGGTACCAGCATCATGCCAGGATTAGGAAGAGTAGTCAAAGATCTTGAGTTTAGCTTTAATTTTCTTATGGATACAATTTCAAATAATTTAATTACTATAAAGAACTCTCCAAGAATCCATCTTTATTTCTGCTGGACAGCCATTCTTGGTAGAATGCCATACTTGTTTGGAGACGTGAGACCATCACCACTCTTGGCCCATTTGGTTTGCTGGTATGTCCTTCTACCATAATCCCCTCTGCTCTCTCTTTATCAAATAGCCTTGGTGGCTTTTCTTGGGGAGAGATGAGCAATCTCCATTCAGCCAAGATAGGGGACCAACAGACAATAAAATGATTCCACTCAAGTCTAACTTCAAGACTAGTGAATTTAATGTCTTTTTTTTTTTTTTTTTAACTGGAGCATGTGTAACTTAAACACAGCATTCCCACCAACCATTATGAAGTATTTAAATACCCTGGCAAGAGAAGGGGCCTCACTGTTCCTAACAGGCTCTCTGGGGAGCTCCTTATGGGCTGCCACAGAGGCTGTCTTGTGTGTGCAGCCACAGTTGCTCTGATATGGAGATGCATGGCGTCCTGGAGGACACAGCTTCTCAGAAACTAGTATGAGGTGTTCCTTTCTCCTTTCTCCAAGCTGCTTCACTCCTAGAATCCCTCAAGGTCTTGGGCCTTCACCAGCCTAACCAGACCTCATCTTCAGAAAGAGGAAGCCACACCTATAGCTTCCTCTCCTACCAGCTCATTAATCCATGGGCTATATTTCACAGCCACTGACACACTGACTGAAAGGTTGGCAGGCAAGATGGCACAGAGCTGGTCACCTCCGCAGAAGGGAAGCCATGGAGGGTAAACAGTATAAAGAAGAGAACACATGCTACTTTTTAAGCCAGTTTTGCATCCTGACAATTCCCTCCCTACAGAAGATCTGGGCTAAGTTGTGATGTTTTTAAAATGCCCAGGGAACCCAAGCCCGTGCTCCAAGCCTCTTCCAGACAATTTTGCTGTTTCTTACTCTTCTCCGTCTGCAACAGACTAGGGCTGGGGGAAGGTGTGCCATCATTCAGTGACCTTAGTTCTGGACCCGTGCAGGGTCAGGTGGAGGCACAGGCTGCTCACCTGGAGCTCTTGCTGAAGATATGCGGACACAGCAGTGGACTATGCTCCCTGGAACATTCACCCTTCCCCCCAGCAATGAGCACAAGGTGCACCCTGTGGGGGGCCTGGCCCACTGGTCAGGTGACTCTGGCTTCTGAGGGCGCAGCAGCTGGAGGTCATTTCCACAGGGAGAGGAAGGGCCTGGTGAGGGGAGCCCACATAGTTAGTGCCACTGAAGCAGATGCCAATCAAGTATCAACTGTACAACTCTGCAGGAGAGTTTGGAATGTGAATATTTCCAATAGAAACGCCCTTGAGATCAATAGGGTCTGGACAAAGGCTGCTCCGTGGCCATTTTAGCATATCTCAAGAAACTGGCTAGCAGGGAAGAGAAGAGCCTAAGGGAGAGGGCAAGAATGACATGGAACCAGCTAAGATGCTGGCCCTTGCTCAAAGTCGTCCATCCAGCAAAGAGGTGTGGGCAGGGATAACCTTATCAGTCAGGGGCCACCACACTTCTCTATTGCTGAAAGCCTGGAGCCTATAGAACAGAACCAGAACTGAGTGGCCAGAACCCAGAAAATGGTGCCAAGCACCTAGAATCAGAATCTGAAATCTAACATACAAAGCCTGAAACTATCAGAGCCAGGGCCAAACTATCAGAGCAATCACTCAGCAGTGCAGACTTGGGGCCCAGAGAACACCTTAGAATGTGGATTCAAGAGCCTGTGGCTGAGCTCCAAGCCCACAGCATAGAGCCCAGGACTCAAAATTTACTAAAACTCAAAAGTCAGGGGAACAAGACACCAGAGGCTGGGACTGCCTCAGACAGCAACAGGCTCACAGCCTTACCCTCTGGCCAGAACCCTGAGACCAGCGATGGTCAGGGGTGGAGCCACAAGAGGAGGGAACTGCATGGAAGAGGTAATTTCTGAAGCAAACAACACCACACACACACACACACACACACACACACACACACACACACACACAC
>JANHMN010000006.1:8243262-8300598 GCA_030674055.1 Rhabdomys pumilio | reverse complement strand
CACACACACACACACACACACACACACACACACACACACACACACACACACACAAACACACTACCCTCAAAGCAGTCTCAGCTATTTTGCCTAGACTTTGGCCTTACCCATAAATGGGTGACCAGAGCTCAGGCTCACAAGATTAAAGATTACACAGAGTGTTTATTCTCTGTACTGGGTTGGGGCATCATCAGGTCACAGAAAGGCTTGTCTTCCCCATCTGTTCTTGGCTAGAGCTGGGCAGCTCAGAATGAAGTTGAAGCTCTCCAAACTGGGAGAGATGTTTTTAATCTCAGCCCTCAGAAGGCAGAGACAGGCTGATCTCTGTGAGTTTGAGGTTAGTCTGGTCTGCAGAGTTCAAGGCCAAAGGCTATGTAGTGAGACCCTGTCTCAATCAATCAATCAATCAATCCAGGCTCTCCAAAGGTGGACTATGTCAGGAGACCAGGAGAGGGTCTGCTTTGTGCCATACGATGTGAACCATCGTATCAGCCAGCCTGCTCCTGAGACCACGTCCCTCACAGTGGTCTGATTCAGGGAAGGAATGGTGACTGATGTCTTCCATGTCCAGCACTGTGCTGACCCACAGTGAGGCTTATGAATTTATTAAGTTAATAACATCCTTGTGAGAGAAGCCAAGAGCTCTGACAAGACTGAGCTTTGACAACTCTGTGGGATCACAGGGTTAGTCAATCCAGATTGAATGGCTCCAGCTTCTAACCCTGGCACTCAGGAGGCTGAGGTAGAGGAACCGTGAGTTCAAGGCTAGCCTGGGCCATACAGTCAGACCTTATCTGAAAAACAAAACAAAACAAATCCAGTTTAGGGAAAAAGTGGTTATGAATGCTGCTTTGTCTCCCCTCAATTATTCTTGGGCTTTAGGTTCTACTGAAAAACTTCATGTAAAGCAAATCATGTATTTAAATAGCAAATGGTCCAGGTGTGGTAGCACACGCCTTTAATCAGCAGATCCACTCAGGTGCCATAACAAATGGGAATTCTGTAAGTTCGAGGCCAGCCTGATTTACATAGCAAGTTTCAGGGCAACTAGCTACACAGGGAGACCCTGTCTCAAAACAAACAAACAAACAAACAAACAAACAAGAAACCAAAACCCAAATTGATCTTAAGAACTAAGGAATCAGGGCTGGAGAAACAGCTCAGCAATTAAGAGCACTGACTGCTCTTCCAGAGCGAGAAGTTTAATTCTCAGCTCCTACAAGGCAGCTCGCAACTGCTTTGAACTCCAGTTCCAGGGGATTCGACGCCCTCTTCTGGTCTCCTTGGGTACTGCACACATATATTGCACAGATACATGCAGGCAAAACATCCAAACAAACAAATAGTTAAATTTAAGTAAATTGAAAAAATAGCTGAGGCCTCAGCTAGTTACTTGACTTCCACAGCCTGCTCTATCTAGTCCTGGAGACATTTTCCCTGCCGTTCAGCTGTTGAGCTACACTGGCGGGAGAATCATTTTTTTTTTCTGGTGTGCTGAAATTTAATATATGTTAGCCTCTCATGTTGACCCTGGCCATGCTGTTGCCATTTACCCCACCCAGGGCAGCTGGCTCCTCCCTCCACCTGACTCTCCAAGGTCATCCGAGCTCCTGCTTGCTAAATCTGCTTTGTTCTTGAGTTTCATCTCAGCAGCGTTTGGCCCAGCTGACCAGTGTGTCTCTCAAAACTTGGTCAAGCCTGGTTTCTGGGCAGTTGCTCTTTTGTTCTTCCTCCCAGTCTGGTATGCCTCTTCATCTCCCTGGCTGGTCTCTCTTGCTCTGCTCTCTTTAAATGTGGGTACAACTCTTATCTCCTGGACCCCTGTTCTCTTTATAATTTGTACTTTCTCTAGGGAGTAAGTCTGTAGGCACAGCCTAAGGTCAGCAGGTGGCCATGAAGCCCTGATGCACTGACCACTTCACGCTCTGCCAGGGTGTTGGTCAATAGGCCAAGCGCACAACAGAGGCAGGATTTTAAAGGGAAAGCGACATACGTCCACAATTGTGCCTCTGGATGGCCTTGTCGTCACCATAGGCCAAGTTGGTGCTTCTCCTGCTTCAGTCTTCTAAGAGATAGACATCTAGGTGGGAACCACATGGCCACTAGGCCAAGCTTTAGCTTCCTTCAGACGATCGCTGGCTGTGGACCCTTAGGTGGATTGGCAAGTCAAGGCACCTGCTACCAAGCTTGAGGACCTGAGTTCTCCAGAACCCACATGGAGAATGGTCTCCCTCAACTTGTCCTCTGACCTCCACACATAGGCAGCCACACACATACTAAAGTAAAAATGTAACAAAAGACCACTGACTGTTTTTATTAGAGGATAGACCTGGAACAATGTGGGTGTGTGGGGGGGGTGTAGGCAGAGCACATGGGAGGCCTTTGCATCCTGTGCAGCAGAGGACAGTGGTTCGACCTGGGATGCAGCCCGAGATGTTAAACAGACAACTCCTGGAAGATGACGAAAGCATGACGGGGGCAGGGCAGGGTGGGGGAGGGGAGGGCGGGGGGGGGGGAGAGGTTGCTGAGAATAGTTAGAGAAGGGGATGGAAGAGAAACAAGAGTCAGAGATGCCTCCATAGTATCTGGCTGGGATCCGGGTGCTGTTTGCAAAGTCTGTGAGCATGAAGGAGCCAAGGACAGCGTGAGGAGATCAGTGTGCTTGGCTGGCACAGTCAGGTGATCCTGTCAGAGACCCCCCATCTGACAGACTGTGCCTCTCTCCCACATATGGCTTATGCTTTTGGGGGCATCTCCTCACCATAAAATCCCCCTAACTACCCATCCGGGTGCTAACCTTAGAAAGGTCTTAGGAGGCTCTCTCCAGAGCTTGCGTGTACAGAGAGAATACGAAGCACCACTGTGAACATGCAGCCCCAGTCACCAGTTAGGGAGGAGGCAGACAGACTTGGGTGAATGGGAAAAAAGAGGAGATGCTGGGAGACAGCATGCTTTTAGAAGTGCTTGGGTATGAAGACCACAGCATTTTAGAATCATATCTTTTGGGATGCATTTGTTAAATAATAGCTGTTTATTCTAGTCATCAATCTTCCCCCAGGAAGGAAGATAGAATTTAAACATCAAATAAAGCTTAAAAGAAAAACAAAATAGTCTCTCTATGGCCTTGACTGTCCTGCAACTCACAGAAACCCCCTGCCTCTGCCTCCCAAGTGCTGACACTAAAGGATATGCCATCATCCCTGATTTTTAAAAACATTATTGCTGGGCAGTGGTGGTGTATGCCTCTAGTCCTAACACTTGCGAGGCAGAGGCAGGGGAATCTCTGTAAGTTGGAGGCCAGCCCGGTCTACAAAGCAAGTTCCAGGACAGCCAGGGTTAGACAGAGAAACCCTGTCTCCAAACAAACAAACAAACAAACAAAATCACCTTGTCTTTTGTTTTTTTTTTTTTAATTCTAAGTTTTGTTTTGTTTCGTTTTAACCTAAAATCTCTTAAAAGTCAGTCTTTCAACTGTGAGCTCCTGCCAAATCAAAAATAAATTAAACACAACCTTTCTTTAAGAGGGAAGAACCAGGGCACAGTCACAGTCAAAGCAAAGTCAAACCAGACTCCCACTGTAAAAACAATACAATGTCTGTCTGGGATCCACTCATAATCTTCTGGGCTCCTCCAAGGGGCTTAGGGCCACTGCTCTGGCTCTGCCCTCTGCAACACACAGCTTATCTTCTGGGCTCCAGGAGGCTCCACCCACTGCTGCTGCCACCATTGGTAGCTATCCCATGGCACTGGCATCTCCAAACTGTCTGGCGTCCTCTGGTTCAGCTGGGCTCACTTTTACCAATGGCTTCTCTTGAGCTCTCTTCATGGTGCCAAACTTAAATTTCTCTGCTTGTCCCTTTCAATTCTAAGACTTCAGCTACCCCTAAGGCTACACCTTTACCACTGGCCTTTCCTGGCCACTCACAGTGCCAAGCCTTAGCTGCTCTCCATGACCCCTTCATGCCTTCAAAACCAGTACCACCTGGGTGACTCTTACGCTACCAAGTTCAGCTGCCACTGCGAGGTACGACCTTGTCTGCCTCTGGAACACAGCTTCTCTGTGCTCTCAGAAAACACTTGCCAGGACATTTCACCTTGACAATGTTGGTCCCCTCTTAATCACCTCTCATTTCTCAGCTCCGGTTGACCAGCAAACCAAAGATCTCACATTAGTAGTTTTAGTATCTTGTTAATCACAGCTGATGCTTCAACCCCAGCTGACCAGAACCATAGAATCTTAATTCAAAACACCAAATGGCCCCGACAGTCTTTAAGCTTACTTCAGAAACTTCATAAGCCAAGCTTCCATCTTCTGCATGGCCCTCAACATCCTGGTCTTTCAGGCTCCTGTACAACAGTTCACAAAGCACTGAGAACTCAATGGCTTTTCTTACACAAAGTTTCAAAGTCCTTCCATGGTCCTCACCAAAACAGTATGGTCAGGTCAGTCACAGCAATGCCCCTCTACCCTGGTACCAATTTAGTTAGGGTCACTATTATTGTGATGAAATACCATGACCAAAGCAATTTGGGGAGAAATGGTTGACTGGGCTCACACTTCCACATTACATTGTATCATTGAAGGAACCTGGAGGCAGGAACTGATGCAGAGACCATGGAGGGGTGCTACTCACTGGCTTGTTTCCTTTGCTTGCTCAGCCTGCTTTCTGATAGGACCCAGGACCACCAGCTCAGGGATGGCACCACCCACAATGGGCTGGGCCCTCCCCCATCAATTTTACTAATTCAGAAAATATCCTTTGGGGTTGGGGATTTAACTCAGTGGTAGAGCAAGCGCAAGGCTCTGGGTTCGATCCTCAGCTCTGAAAAAAAAAAAAAAAACCCTTCAGGCTTGCATTCAACCCAATCTTGTATGTAAAGTTGACATAAAGCTATCAAGTACAAGCTTCTCTTATTTTCATTTTACTTTATATGTATAAGTACTTTGCCTATGTATCAAGTGTGTCTGATGCCTTAGGAAGCCAGAAGAGGGAATCAGATTCCCTTGGATCTGGAGTTAGAGAAGGTTGTGAGCAACTTTGTAAGTGCTGGGAACCGAACCCAGGTCCTCTGGGAAAGCAGCTAGTGTTCTTGACCCCTGAGCCATCTCTTCAGTCTCTAAATCCATTCTAATTACTACTCCATAATTGCTAATCCTTTCCTTCTGTTCCTCAGAACTGCTGGAATTGTTCTCCTAAGCAGGGTGAGTGTCAGAGTGAAATGGCTTTCTGGACTGACAGTGACAAACCAATGTGAAACTGAGCATGGTGACCCACACCTTTAATCCTAGCTCTTGGGAAGCAGAGGCAGGCAGATTTCTGTGAGTTCAAGGCCAGTCTGCTCTATGTACTAAGTTCCAAGACAGCCAGAACTACATAGTGAGACCCTGTTTGAAAAAAAAAAAGATTTGGCCAAGCAAATTTAGGGTCACTTTGACTAAATTGTAAGGGTGTTGCACAGGGCCAAACCACTTTTGTAGCATTGTGTAAAGCCTCAGCTTCCTCAGCATCAAAAAGCCAATTCCAGTTGTACCCTGCATCCCTTCCCCTTCCTTTTGGGCATTCTGTGGCCTTAATTATCACTTTGGGGTAGAGCTGGAATCTGACGACGCTGGCCTTGTTCTGTGCTCCTCCCTGCTGCACACACAGTCATCGGAGGGAGAGCCACTATGCCCAGACTGTGAAGTACTGACCAGTTAACCTTGGTCAAACTGAGGCAGGAATGAGCAGAAGTGCCTGGCTTCCTTGCTAGAGAAAGGTTAGGTCAATGTTGCCCTGAAGGTGCTGAGTGGAGCTGCAGTTCCAGGGACCCTGAGTAATCAGAGGGCAGCAGGGGAGCCTGAAGCTCTGTTGACAGAGAACCTCAAGGTGACCCCAGGGCTCAGACTCTCAGCCCTGTCCCTAGCCCATCACCACAACTCTTGTTGTGGCTCCCTCTCCTGCTTTCCTAGCCTGCTTTGTTCCCCCTGAGCTAAAGGAATCCACCCTCTTCCTTCTCTTCAGAGCCGTGCCCTGCTGTGTAACTCTCTAGTGTGGCGGTTCTCCACCTGTGGGGTGCCTAAGGGTTCCCCTTTCTCAGGGATCACCTAAGGCCATCAGAAAACACAGGTCTTCCCAGTAGGATTCATAACAGTGGTAAAATTATAGTTATGAAGTAGCAATGAAAATAATGTTGTGGTTGGAGTTGCGACAGCAGGAGGAACTGTATTAAAGGCTTGCAGCGTTAGGTTGGGAATCACTGCTCCAGCGGAACCTGCATTTGTCATAACGCCCAGTTGCCATTTCTACTCGCTAAGAGATTACATCGTCTGCAGCTGTCTCCCGGCCAGACTGTGAACATCCTGAGGGGCTGTGGCTGTGTGTGTGTGTTTGCTTAGGACTGTACCCCAGCATCTAACTCAGAACTTAGGGTCTCCTAGACATTCATGAGGTGTTTGTTGGGACTGGGGTGTGGCTCCTGTGAACTCTCCCATAGGACTTACTATAAGACATGTACATCCAGATCCCAGCTGTCTCTCTTCCTCCTTCCCAGTGCCTCCAGGAGGCTTCCGGTCCTCTATTTCTCCTGCGCCCACCTTAGTTCAGCCATGTCATCTCTCCCCTGGGCCTCT
Organism: Rhabdomys pumilio; assembly: GCA_030674055.1. Taxonomy (NCBI): domain Eukaryota; kingdom Metazoa; phylum Chordata; class Mammalia; order Rodentia; family Muridae; genus Rhabdomys; species Rhabdomys pumilio. The sequence continues at coordinate 8,293,988 of JANHMN010000006.1, read as the reverse complement.
CCTCAGCATCTCAGCTGCTGCCTCTGCTTCCAGATGCCCTTCTGACGTATCCCATAAAAACACTTTAAGAAGGATTCTAAACCGCAGAGCCATCTCTTCTTGGTCTGGCCAGCTACTCCATAATCTCTCAATCTCTCATCGTAACCCATCATCAAGCCCTGCAGATCCTCCATGGTTCAGTGTGCAGCCTCATTGGGCTTCTCCCCTGGGCTCCCCCTCTGTTGAACCATACCCCTCAAGACACACACAGCTGCACAGACATCCAGATGCATGGCAAGGTCACCAGATGTCCAGGTCGCTCTGTGGGGAGTCCTGTCCACTCATAAGCAAAGAAATGATCAGGAGACACAGAATCATTTTCAAGTCCCTAAGAACAAGGTACCAGAGGGGTGTTAGGGTCTCTGTCCAGGGTAGGGATGAGCCTGTGCCCTGTGGTTGTGATTTATGCTGGTGTGGTGAGAGAGGACAGTCTGACCATAGGCTCCCCCCGCAGAGTTGAAGATTAGCAATTAACTGGAAGGAATCTTGGGGGTAAAGTTAATTTAATGGGAATAAGAGGAAAGGCAGCTAAAGTTCTTCTAGTTCATTAAGGACTTTGCCCTTGACCCGAGTGTATAAAGAGGAGGGTCTTAGTTCCTCTTTAGATTTCCTCAAGCAGCCGAGCTGGAGCTGAGCCATAATCAAGGTGAGCCCAGGGCCCCTGTGTCTCAACCCCAGCCCTACCCCATCACCCCAGCTCTTTCTGGGTTTCCTTTTCCTAGTCCCCATGATATCCCAACCCCAGCCCAGCCGGCTTTACTCCCCCTGAGCTAAAATAATCCCTGTTGTTCCTTTTTTCAAGAGTTCCTGTCCTGTCCTGCCCTGCTCTGCCCTGCCCTGCCCTGTCCTGCCCTGCCCTGCCCTGCCTTGGGACACTCTAGGCATAGTGGTAGCTGTAGTCACAATACCTGGTTGCCATTTCTATTCGCTGAGACATTACATCATTCACTGCTGTCTCCTCACTAGATCTGAGAGCATTGGCTGTATGTGTGTTTAATTACTACTGTACCCCAGCATCTAGCTCAGAACTTAGCAAACACTGCACATTTAAGAGACACTTGTTGGGATTGGAGATATGCCTCAACCCTGGAGTGCTTGCCGCCGGTGCTGAGGTTCTAGGTTCTGTTTCCAGCAAAACAAAACAGCCACGAAACCTTACTGGATGGATGGATGGATGGCTGCTTAGATCTGTGACAAGCACCTGAGTGTCCATCTCTAGATGTGTCTGAGGATGAACAGAATCACAGACCCTAAGTTGGATGTCATCTATGTGGGTACGAGTGTCCCAGACACAGCAACTGTCAGATTTGTCCCAACCTTTTGATGCATAGGATTCATTGCGGGTACCCAACATGATGTCCTACAGCGAGAGACTGGGGGGACCAGCTGTCTCCCCACTTCCAGTCCGTGGGAGACATATGGTGCATGGGGCAGCATTTGCTTATGTCCCCAGCCCACAAGGTAAGTGTTACCCCCACACTCTGAGATATGCTTGCCCACAGTTGTCTACCTGCTGTCCATCTACCTGTTTCTCCTGGGCTGCTGAGGCCTCTGGGAACTCCTGATGAATGTGTTACTCCTCAGTCTTGCACAGAATTCCTGGGACATCCACCTATGCCATCTCCAGTCTGAGCCCAGTAACCCTCACAGAGCACAGCTGTCCCTATGGGGAAGTCCTGGAATGTCATGACCCACTACCTGCCAAGCTGGCCCAGGAAGAGGAGCAAAAGCCAGGTGGGCCAAGTTGGGGGGTAGTGGGGGTATGGATAGTCGCTTGCTCTAGTGTTCTGTCCACTGTATTCATGTCTGCCCCACTTCCAGAGCCCAGGCTATCCCAGAAGCTTGCTCAGGTTGGCATGAAGCTCCTGAAGGTGCCGCTGATGCTGGGTTTCCTTTATCTCTTTGTCTGCTCTCTGGACGTGCTCAGCTCTGCTTTCCAGCTGGCTGGAGGTAGGGCCCAGGTCGAGGAGGTCAGGGGAGGGTTCAGAAGGGACCTCAGTTGATGCTGGCTTGTGTTCTGCAGGAAAGGTGGCCGGGGACATCTTCAAGGACAATGCTATCCTGTCCAACCCAGTGGCAGGGCTGGTGGTGGGAATCCTGGTGACGGTTCTGGTGCAGAGCTCCAGCACCTCAACATCCATTATTGTCAGCATGGTCTCCTCTGGCTGTGAGTTGACCCAACATGGCTGGGGATAGAGTCCAGGGGCCTGGTCCTTCACAACCGGGTCAGGTGATCAAGGCGGGCATGTGGAATTGCTGAGGAAGCTGAGGGAAAGGGCGGGGCTCCAGCATCTCTTACACTGTCCTCTAAAGCAGAGCCAAGAGCTGAATCAGGAAGGAATTCCAGGAGCTGAGGAGTGGAAGGCCACCTCCATTCAGTCACAGTTGCTCAGGAAAGCCAGAGAAAACCAGTCAGTAAAAACCACCCCATGCACACACACAATCTATTGCAAAGAATTGACTTACAGGGCTACAGAGATGCTCTCAGTGGTCAAGAACACAGGCTGCTCTTCCGAGGACGCGGGTTCAATTCCCAGCACTCTTGTGGTAGCTCATAAGTGCCTGTAACTTCAGTTTCAGAGACTCTGACACCTTCACTCAAACATACATGCAGGCACATGAAATAAAAATAGATAAATCATTTAAAAAAAAAAAAAGAATTGACTTTCGAGATTGTGTGGCTGAGTGCTCAGGTCTGACATTTCCAGTGTGAGGGATTCGGAAGGGCAGAGTGTGTCGGCAGGAAGGCAATCCTGTGAGCTACAGGTGAAATGTCTCCCTCCAGGAAACTTCAGTTTCACACTTGAGACTCTCTCATGCCGTTGGCTGAGGCCCTCCAAGATCATGAATAATCTCCTTTACCTGGGGAGTCTCGGTGGGTCAGAGTGTTTGCTACACAACATAAAGGCCCAGGTTTGAATTTCCAGTGCTCGCACAAGAGGCTGGCCATGGCTGCATACACACCAGTGCTGGGGGCAGCGGCAGAATTTCTGAAGCTCCGTGGCTACCACCTAGCTCCAGGTTATACAAGAGACGCTGTCACACGGGAATAAATCAGAGAGTACTAGAGCCTGAATTCTTCTGGCCTCCTCCTTTGCATACGCACACTACACACACACACACACACACACACACACACACACACACACGCACGCACGCACGCACACACGCGCACACACACACACGCGCACACACACACACACACACACGCATGCGCGCACACACACACACACACACAGAGATATGCACACATATACACATATGTACACATATACACATATACACACGTAGACACACAAGAATAATCTACTTAAAGTCAACTGGGTGCTACAGGCTAGCCAAGTTGACACATAAACCCAACAATCACACCTGTGGTAAGGCACACCTGCACAAGCACAACGTGTGGACTGCACACGGTATAAGTTCCCATAACGCAGTCGTATGCACTTGTCTATCCTCAGTAGTGTGGGGACACGCCCTATACAGAGGGTGCAAATCTTGTCGCATGTGGACTCTCACATGAGTAAATACACAGCGTACTTACACATGGACCCGTGAAGCCCAGCCTAAGAAGTCAAGAGTATACCAGAAAAGCCTGCCTGAGGCTGGAACAAGTCAGGGGCCTGTAACTTCTACAGGAGTTATCGTAGGACAGAGCCTGCAGCCACAGCCCAGGTGTGTGAGAGGTTCCTCTTTCACCAGTGTTGGAGGTGAGCTCCGCCATTCCGATCATCATGGGCTCCAACATCGGAACCTCTGTCACCAACACCATTGTGGCCCTGATGCAGGCAGGGGACAGGACTGACTTCAGGCGGTGAGCTGGGGAAGGAAGGTGGGGGCTCATACTTGTTGGGGGAGAAGGCAGAACTGAGTACAGGACCCCTCAGCTTGGGCACCCTTTGGGTCTAGCTGTCCTGCAATGTGATGTCCCTGCTCAGGGCTTTTGCAGGGGCGACTGTGCATGACTGTTTTAACTGGCTGTCTGTTCTGGTCCTGCTGCCCCTGGAGGCTGCCACCGGCTACCTGCACCACGTCACTGGGCTCGTGGTTGCCTCCTTCAACATCCGTGGTGGCCGTGATGCCCCTGATCTTCTCAAGGTCGTCACAGAACCCTTCACAAGGCTCATCATCCAGGTGAGGGTGGAATGAGCCATGGGATAGACAGATGGACAGATGTGGGATAGCAAGTGAACCTCCCTTCATCTCCCTCCCTCCCTCCCTCTCTCTCTGTCTCTCTTTCTCTCTCTCCCTCTCTCTCCTGTCATCTTGCTCACAGCTGGACAAGTCTGTGATCACCAGCATTGCCGTGGGGGATGAGTCCCTGAGGAATCACAGTCTTATTCGGACTTGGTGTCACCCAGAGGCCACAGAGGTGAGTTCCAGAGCCAGGTAAGATGCTACCCTGTTTGTCTCAGAGACCTCGGGGATCACTTGGCTAGGAAACAGCAGATGTGTGCAACTGTCCTGCATCAGTATAGCATGAAAACCGCTGGCAATCCCTCCTAACACACACTGCTGTGGGCAAACACCATCTCTACAGTAGCATTGCATGTAATTGTTAGAGCTGTGGTTCCCCAGACTAACCGCGTCGATACCACCTAGGAACCCGTCAGAGATGTAAACTAGACACAGAGTAGAAGAAAATCCACTGCGCAGTAGGTACACATCCTCCCTAGAACAACTGAATCAGGAAAAAACACTGGGAATGAGCCCAGTTGCCTCGTCTCTGACTTGCCCTTTAACTGCTCCGTGCTCAAGTCTGGAAACCATGGATCAAGCCCAACCCTTTGGTTTCACAGACAGAGACACAGGCCCAAGGAGGCTAACTTGCCTGGGACGACCCTGCTGCAGGGACACTTGGGGGTAGTCACTGGGCTCTGCCCTGCTTGGAGCTTGATGTGTAAGCACGGTGGAGAGGAGGAGGAAGAGTCTAGAGGGATACTGAGAAGCTTGGACCCTAGGATTCCAGCTAAGGAGCAAGACACTCACTGGCTTTTGGGTGGCCCCCTGAGAGACGCAGCAGTCACTGGAACTGGCAGGGAGCACTTTCACTGGGAGCCACGAGTTCATTGTTTCTGCTGCTTAGAATGAGGAACTGTTCGTATTGGTTGGGCATTCACAGATCAGCCATTATGCCTATGGTAGCAGGCACAATAGCAAGCGATTAGGCACAAGGAGGCAGGCAATTATCACACTTTCTTACTCAGCCATAAAAGGGAAAACGCTTCACCAAACCACAGTCTTCCAAATTTGCTTCTCCTTAATTATTACATACAAGAAATAGCTCCATTTAGAAAAGCAACACGGAAATCCAAAGCGCACAGCAGAGGCACGGGCCCATCCTCCACCTTCTCTCCTCTTGCTGTGGAAGTTCTCTGTCCTTTATACCAGCACTCACAGAAAACACTCCGTCAGCTCACCCTGTGGTGTTCCTTTGCATCCCGAGTGGCACACGGCATCAATACCACCCTTCTGAGAGTTCTGCTCTTCTGAGAGTTCAAGGCAGCTTGACAACAAAAAGCCCACATGGACAGCTTTGACGCTGGCTCTGTGATCTTCCTAACACGTCAGCCACCTTCTCATGAGCTCTCTGGTACTCTCAGGCAAGCTCTATGAGTCACTGCAGCCTCAGACAGCACAGTCTGGGTAGAGGAAGAGAAATCACATACTGATCTTTAAAAAAAAAAAAAGCCTCAGAGAGATTTTTGGCCCGACATCTGTCTTGGGCAAGCCTCTACCTGTGCCCTGAATCTCCTCACCCACTGTAGTTATGAAGCAAGACAGGCCAAGTGTGTCATTTTACACTGATGGAAACTGAATCTCAGTGATGTCAAGTAACTGCCTGAGTTCCACAGCTGGGCCAGCCTGGCGGCTCTTTTCTGTTCCGTCACTCACCAGAGCACCGGTTCAGGTCACTGCACTAGCAGGAAACCTTTTCCTGTAACAGCAGGTTGCATTTCTTGGAGTATAAGGCTGGACCTGAGGACCCTGCTCTCTGCCTCCTCTGGACCCTACAGGGATGTGACTCACACAGCCCCATCACGGGAGCCTTCTCAATGGAAAAGGGAAAAACAGGCCTTTTGAATATCTGAGACTTGTGGATGATCGATTGGTGACCTGGCATTGACCTTGGAATCCCTTAGGAGAGTCTCAGTGTGAACTGACAACTGTACCTGCCTGATTTAAGCATCATCTTTGGAGGACTGTTAACTGAGGGCAGCTGTTTTTACATCTCCACTCTGCAGATAGGAAACAGCCTTTCTCAGAGGGGCACAGTGGCTCCCTGTATTATTGGTTCCTACAATGGATCCCGATGGAAAACTCACTCTTCGTGAGGCTGCTTCTCCCAGATGCCACTCTAAGGTACCAGCATCTGTCCATTTCTCTATCTGCCTACGTTGCCCCAGACCACTCCACCACCTCGGGACTGGTGGACCGAAGATGCTCTGACAAGTTCTCCTCTCAGCCACCAGATGGCGCTGCTGGCCCAGAGTGCTCCGCGGCTTCCAGAAGAACAAAAGGCCCCGCAGCTACCATATCCTCAGAGGGGAAGCTATTGTGCAAGCCCACATCCTCTGTGGTTCTCTCCTGAGGAAGAACTCTTGAAGTATGGGAGTCCTTTGTGAACTTAATCACCTCCTTCAGTTCCCAGAAGTGTCTCCATCTAGGGCGTCCCTGTAGGTTCTTAAATACCAGCTCTCTCTTCCAAGATGCTTCCAAGAAACCCGTGGGGAAAAGAAGACAGCATCAGGGACTCCGTCATGAAGAACATGGAAGCCAGGGAGGTTAGGTGAACGGCTGGCTCCATTTCCCACTGCTGAGAATGGCTCAGGCACGGTGTGAGGGCAGGACTATGGAACACTCTTGTTCTGCTTTTCATTTCCACCCAGCTCCTTTCTATCCCCTTCTCTACCCCAGACAGGAAGGACACATCTTGGGAACGGAACCAGATCTGGGCTTCCCAGCTCTACACCGGAGTTCCTACCTTCTCTGCCCTATAAGATCTTCTTAAAGGGTTCTCTCTCCCTTCAATTCTGTCCTAGCCTGGCGTTACACTGGATCCCCCCCCCCTTGTCATGCCTGCTATCTCTCTGTTTCCCTCTTGCATTTTAGGGTCTCTGACTCTCTTTATGGGTTCAATTAAGGCCAGACAACCCCAGGAAGAAAAGTCAGGTTTCCAGAATCCCATAGGAGGGTGGAGAATGGAGTCATTGTTGAGTGAGGTCTGGAGTCAAGGGTCAATCCCAAGCACCAAAACTACAAACAAATAACACACTGGGTTATCTCAGTCCTCAGCCCAGTGCTACCCCTGACTCAGTCTACCCTATGCCAAGCTCCTCACCTGTCTCTAGTCTCTATAAGGCCCACAAAATCCCCTCCCCAGGAGATCCCAGGATGTAACTCAGAGAAAGCCAGTGAGGTGCACATGCATCTTAGGAAGTCATCTGCTTCCTAGGGCTTTGGGCTGGGGACCTTCAGGAAGGTCTACCTAGTTCCTTCCCAAAAGGGCCAGGATCTACAGGTGTCTCTGCAGGAGCCTCTGGTCAGGACCTAGGAGGTCAAAGGGAAATGTCTGTACCTTCTCTGGAGGCTCAGTTTACTTGGAGCCTGTGGTAAGCCAGACTCCAAAGTGAGGAACATATGTACCCTTTCTCCTGTGACCTGTGTATCTTTTTAATCACAATTTATTTTTTCCCAAAGATTTGTTTGTTTTATGTGCATTGGTGTTTTGGTTGCAGGTTTGTCTATGTGAGGGTGCCAGGTCCCCTGGAACTGGAGTTACAGACACTTGTGAGCTCCCATGTAGATGCTGGGAATTGAACCTGGGTCTTCTGGAAGAGTGCCCTGTGCTCTTAACTTTTGAGCCCTTATTATCCAGATTTAAATAGGCTCAGAAAGATGGTGTGACTAGCCCAAGAACGTTGGTTTAAAAAGCAGATTTGAACTCAGCAAACACTTGGCTCTCCCCCGACTGACTAAATCCCAGCCTGGTTCTCCCTGACTAAACTCCAGTGTCTCCTGAGCAGGTCAGGAGAACCCCATCACCTTAACAACGTTGCTGTTTTCTTTTCTTTTTGAGTCAAGATCTCACTCTAGTCCAGGCTGGCTTTAAACTCATGGCAATCCTCCTGCCTCAGCTCTCTGAGTGCCTATCTGGATTTCTGTCCTAGAAGATAATTTTTATCCTAGTTTCTTGCCTAGAGTTCAGGCCTCTGGGCTTGCTGGTGGCCCAAGGCTTAGTTATAGTGAACTGGAAGTAACAGCTGAACACCTTGTCTTGCTCAAGGGAGAGCATCGCACAAACACACACTGTGGTGTTAGAACCTGTCAACATTACACTGGGGGGGGGTTGTTTTTTTTTGTTTTGTTTTACTTTTTTAATGTTGGGAATGGAACCAAGACCTTGTCTGTATAGATCAGGGCTTGACCTCTGGCCCAAGCCCCAACCGATCGTACATTCTTTAAATGACACATAGCTTGGAACAGAACCTAAAGAAGCCATAGGCATCATGGTGCCAGCTCCTTCCTGAGACCTACCCTTAGCTTCTCCACAGCCTTGCCCATCCCGCTCCCTCAGCCTTGCCCATTCCATTCCCTCCTGTCACAGCTCCACGGTTCCTGGTATCAGTGGGAAAAGTACAGAATCCTGGTTTCATTTTCAACAACTCCTTAATCCAGTGAAACTACAGATTAGTACTTTACAGACCGAAAGGACATTTCTGCTGGCCTGGGAACTCCGCTTCCTGGAACTTCAGAGTGTGTCTCCATAGGTCTAGTGATATAGGCTTGTGGCTCCTAAATACTTGGGGACTGAGGCAGGAGGATGGCAAATCCAGGCCCAATCTGGACAATTTAGCAAGACCCTGTCTCACAATAAAAAACAAAATGAGATCTTGGGGGGGTAGCTCAGAAGTGGGATTGTTTGCTTAATATTTGTGAGCGTCTAAGCCCAATCCAGAGTATTGGGTGGAAAAGGCATCTGAGAAGCTACAGCATGCATAGGAATTGAACCTAAAACTCCAGAATTGTGCTTTCTCTTCTAGAACCAGGCAGCTGGGCCACACTGGAGTGTAACTCTGGATGGTACAGTGGCCTGGAGCTAAATAGCTGCTGTCTCTACAGACCCGCCATCTTCACAGTCAGCTTGCCCCATAATTTATGTCCCTTGCCTGACTTTTTGTCCGCTCTATCTAGAGACTCTCCCTCACTTCACTCACAGTAGGTCCAGAAAAAAGAAAGGGTTGGGGCTAGACCAACCTGCCCTCACCCACCTTTCTTCCACTTGGATCCCACTGGGGGAAGGAGAGCCGGGTGGAATGGAGATAGGGATAAGTGAGCCTTAGGGGGATCATGGGGCAGGAACTGAGGAAGAAGACATCAAGATAGAACTGGTAAGAACAGTTAGGGATGGGAGCTTTCGGAAAAGGGGCTGTAAATGCCACCGAGACACAGGGGACCAAGACAAGAGGCTACTAATATGGTGACTGGAGTCTGGTCCCGGGGGCAGGCAGATCAGGGCAGTGACAGGGTAGAATATGTACAAGGCCATATTCCTGAGTGGTAAGTATTTCGACCTCATCTCTTCTACAGAGGAGGTAGACTCAGAGCGAGCAGGCAACAAGTCGGTGATCACAGAGCCAGAAATGCGTTCCAGTTCTCCCATTTCTCCGGAACCTCCCTCTTAGCCCCGCCCCCAAGCTGTGCTTTTTTTTCTAGATTCTTTCTAGATTCTCTAAGTCACCTTCCTCTGAATTTAGGCTTCCGCTTCTATGTCCAGGGTAGAGGCCATTGGCAGCCTTGCAAACACCACCATGGAGAAATGTAAGTACCTCTAACACGGGAGGCTTCCCACAGGATAGCCCTGCCCCGCCCTGCCCTGGCTGGTCGCTGCTCTGTCCAGCCGCAGGAAAGGCAGGTGACCTCTGGGCTTATGGCAGTCCTTGGTGCAGAAGCTGAAGGAGGTTGATTGTGGGGGGTCTTAGGCTCACAGCCCATGGGTTGACAAAGGTGGAAAGCAGAGTGTAGGGGCAAACACTGCTGATACTGCCCTTTCAGGCAACCATATCTTCGTGGATACGGGGCTACCCGACCTGGCCGTGGGGCTCATTCTGCTGGCGGGCTCCCTGGTGGTTCTCTGCACTTGTCTTATCCTCCTTGTCAAGATGCTCAACTCCCTGCTCAAGGGCCAAGTGGCCAATGTCATCCAGAAGGTCATAAACACAGGTGAGCTGGAAGAAGGCTGCAGGCCTAGGCAGGGCCCCAGATGAGCTCTTGCCGGCGTTGTTAAATGCACTGCTCTCATCTGTGAGCCTCAGTTTCCCCTAAGAATCAAGAATAGGTGGGACCAGGTTATCCTGGAGGTTCTTTAGATGCTGACATCCAGAAAACTGGGGCCGTCTCTGACTTTTGCATTCTCTAGCAGACAGGCATCCTTAGAAGCCAGTGTTTTGCTTTGGTTTGGTTTGGTTTGGTTTTTCGAGATTTAGTTACTCTGTGGAACCCTAGCTGTCTGAAACTTGCTTTGTAGACCAGGCTGGCCTTGAATCTCACAGAGATCTGCCTGCCTCTGCCCCTGACTCCCCCACCTCCACTGAGTGCTGGGACTAAAGGTGTGCACCAAACAAAACCATCGATTTTGTTTTTATTTGTTCTGGACTTTTCAAGAGGTGGCTTCATGTATCCCATAATGCCCTAGACCTTGCTCGGCAGCCTAGACTGGCCAAGACCTTCTGATGCTCTTGCTTTGACTTCCTCAGTCCTGGGATCAGAGCTATGCATGACCACGTCTAACTAGAAACCTCTGTTTAATAGACTAATGGACATTAAGCCCCTACTGTGTGCCACAGGACACAGGAACGAGGCAAACAGAGAAGGATCCTTGGTCCCAGGATCTCAGAACTGTGATTTTCCTCATAGAACCAGGTGACTAGGCCATGCTGGGCTGTGTCCTAGTGATGGCAGTGGCACAAAACTATTAGTTACTGTCCCTAAAGGTTCACCATTCCCTCATGCCACCTGGGTGGGCCCTTCATTTCAGTCACCAACTGGATCTTTTTCTACCTGGGCCTTCCTCAGGGAGCCCCTCACTTTACTCTCAGGAGATGAGGAAGGAAAGAGTAAGGAGAGGCAAGCAGTGGCAAGGGGCCAGAAGGACGAATGGCAACAAAACAGTGCAGAAGAGGCCGTTTCCAAGGTGATTAGAGGTCTGTCTAAGGAAGCAAAGACCTGCATAAGGAGTCTGGTGTGGATGAAGGGTCTAAATGTGGGGACACGTGGTGCCTACAATCCCAGCACTCTAGAAGTGTGGGCAGGAGGATTTTGAGGTTAGCTCAGGCTTTATAGCAAAACCTTGTCAGAACAAACAAACAAAAAGTTTATTCTTTTTGTTTCTTTGCTTGCTTGCTTGTTTCAAGACAGATACTTTGTGTAGCCCTAGCTGTCCTGGAGCTCTATAGACCAAACTGGCTCAAACTCACCGAGAGCTGCCTGTTTGTGCCTCCCAAGTACTGGGATTAAATGTGTGTACCACCACTATCCTTGGCTTTATTGGGGGGGGGGGGCGGGGCAGTGACTATATATTCTTAGCTAGCCTGGAACTCGATATGTAGACCAGGCTGGCCTTGAACTCAGAAAGTCTGCCTCCAGAGTGCTGGGATTAAAGCCATGCACCAACAAGCTCTGCCAAAATAAACAGAGAAGGGCCAGGAGTCTGTGCCTGCTGTGCTAGCCTTAGAGCCTGCGTTGGATTTCCATAATCACATAAAAACCTAGGGGGTGTGGTGCATGCCTGTACTACCAATGCTATGAAGCAGAGACAGGAGGATCCCAGGTCTGGCTGGCCAGCCAGTTGAGCCACTTGATGAGATCTAGGTTCTGTGAGAGACCTTGTCTCAAAAAATAAGACAGCTGGGTGGTGGCGGCACATGCCTCTGATTCCAGCACTCAGGAGGCAGAGGCAGGTGGATCTTTATGCGTGTGAGGCAAGCACACTGAGTTCTACTGAGTTCCAGGACAGCCAAGGCTACACACAGATAACCCTGTCTTACCTGCTTCCCGCCCCCCCCCCCAAAAAAAGAACAGAAGACACAGAGAGATAAATAAAAACATACAAGATTTCCCTCTGGCTTACACACACAGATAAATAAAATACATGTGGCTGAGAGCCAGATGTGACGACTCACAGCTGTAATCTCTGCACTTGGAAGGTTGAGGCAGGAGGATTAAGGACAGTTTGAGGCCAACCTGGACTATAGAGTGAAGTTGGTGGCAATTGTAGCAGGTTTGGGACAGAGAAGGGGCTGGCAGCAACTTGGGAGGTTCTAGCTAAGGCTAGAACCAACATAGATAGACAGAGCCAGGTTTAGGGGCCTCCACCTAGTGTATTTGCAGGATCTGGGGCAGGGGGATGACATTAACTAATTCTTATTTTAAACTACATTTTGGGCTTTTGAGTTACTGCCCTGACACTAGGGAATCACACATGGCGAGTGTGGAAGGAAGGGATGTCCAGGAGGAAGGTCAGGATGGGCTTTCGAGCAAGGTGGTGAGCCCTGGGGTGATTACAGTTGATATTCAGTCTCTGTGGGACCCTGATCTGCAGATTGTCAGCCATGAGTCAAAAATATTTCAGAAAAAAAATTGTATCTGTCTTGAAGCAGAATTTTTGTATTTTTTTCTTTTTTAAAAAAGATTTATTTATTTTATTCATGTAAGTACACTGTAGCTGTCTTCAGACACACCAGAAAAGGGCATCAGACCCCACCACATATGGTTGTGAGCCACCATGTGGTTGCTGGGAATTGAACTCAGGACCTCAGGAAGAGCAGTCAGTGCTCTTAACCTCTGAGCCATCTCTCCAGCCCTGTGATTTTTTTTTCTTAAACATTGCAGAATAACAAATATGTACACCATTACAATGTCTTTGTTTGCTTGTTTAGTTTTGGGGCTTTTTTTGTTTGTTTGTTTTGATAGAGGATCTCCCAATCAGTCATGGCTGGCATGGAACTCACTAGGTAGACCACGCTGGCTTCAAATTCATAGAAATCCACCTGCCTCTGCCTTTTGAGTGCTGGAATTCGAGATGTGCACCATCTCACACACACACACACACACACACACACACACACACACTTTCTTCTGTGTGTTTGGGTGTGTGCACATGTGTACACCGTGGCACATGTGAAGGTCAGGTGACAACTTGCATGGGTTGGTCCTCTCCTTCCACCGTGTAGATCCAAGGATTGCTCGGGTCAAGCTTAGCAGCAGGAGCTTTGCTCCACTGAGGATATCACCCGTCACAGCTCTTTACTGAATTAGATATGATAAATTATCCAGACGCGACTTAAAGCACACTGCAGCCTGTGTGCGCACTGCAGCCTGTGTGCGCACTGCAGCGCCCTAGGCATGTGCTTCACTGTGTTATAGAGACATACTTAGATTTTGATGTCCACGGGTATCCTTGACCTAATCGTCAATGGGTTTAGATGCTGAGCAGAAAGCACAGCTAGGGCAAAGGCACAGGAGAGTGTGATAGCCCCAGTAAGAAAGCGCTCTGGTCACAAGAGCAAGCAGGGCAAACGAAAGATGCTATAGAGGAACAGAGGACCAGCTAGAAGCTACAGCTTCAGTCCCTCCTCCCTAAAGCAAGTGCTTGCTCTCCCAGGGCTTCTCCTTGACCTAGCTTACTGGGGATTTGCCTTCCTTTCAGACTTCCCGGCCCCCTTCACTTGGGTCACAGGCTACTTTGCCATGGTCGTGGGTGCCAGCATGACCTTTGTTGTTCAGAGCAGTTCCGTGTTCACCTCAGCCATCACCCCGCTTATTGGTGAGTGCCCATGACCAGCCATGGGCAGCAGTGGGGTGGGATGGGTGGGTGCTCAAGGAAGTAGAGCAAGAAGAACGACATTCTCTCCTGCCCACCAGGCTTGGGTGTGATCAGCATTGAGCGGGCTTACCCTCTCACCCTGGGCTCCAACATTGGTACCACCACTACAGCCATCCTGGCAGCACTGGCCAGCCCCAGGGAGAAGCTATCCAGCTCCTTTCAGGTACATGGGGAGAACCGGTGGTCTGTGGGAGTAGAGGGCTGGGATGGAGAGGATGAAGGATTTAACAATGTCTAATTAACATCAATTGCCTGCTAAGGTTACCCACTCCGCTCCCTGGGAACCAGGATGGACAAAGTAACCTTGGTGCATCTCTGCTACATTGCATCAGTCAACAGCAGCAAGTCAGGGTCACACCCTGGCAGTGTGCTGTCACAGACCTAGACTTAGGGGATCAGGGTTGCATAGAACTGGAGATAGCAAGCAGATGGCAAAGAGGGGAAATGGTTTAGGAGCAAAACAGCTGACAAGAGGCTGACCAATTAAAGAGCCAGGATGGGCAAGCCAAAAAAAAAAAAAAAAAAAAAAAAACCGGAAAAAAGAAAGAAAAAAATCTTTAGTGACTGCTAAAGGCAGGCATGGTTGGACACGTCTATAATCATCCCAACACTTGGGAGGAAAATGGCCAAAAGTCCAAGGTCAGCCTGGTCTACAGAGCAAGATCCTATGTCAGAAAGACATTTTAGTTGCTGGGTGGTAGCTGAGGAATCGATGAGAGCAGCTGAAAGGACACACGTGGACAGTTCATGGCAGTTGTCACCCACACAACTGAAGTAATTCAGCAACATAGTATTTTAATAACCAGTCTGGAGTCATCTGGAGCCACATCAGCCTAAAGAGCTTTTCTCCTTCTACCCACATCATGTGGGATCTCTAATATGTAGCCCTGCTGGGCTCACATGGCAGTGCCTCATCACTTCCGGCTTCTCTTCTGCAGATTGCCCTCTGCCACTTCTTCTTCAACATCTCGGGCATCCTCCTGTGGTATCCGCTGCCTTGCACACGCCTGCCCATCCGCATGGCCAAGGCACTGGGCAAACGCACCGCCAAGTACCGCTGGTTTGCCGTTCTCTATCTCCTCGTATGCTTCCTGCTCTTGCCTTCACTGGTGTTTGGCATTTCCATGGCTGGCTGGCAGGCAATGGTCGGTGTGGGCACGCCCTTTGGGGCCCTGCTGGCCTTTGTGGTGCTTGTTAATGTCCTGCAGAGTCGAAGTCCTGGGCACCTCCCCAAGTTGCTGCAGACATGGGACTTCCTACCCCGTTGGATGCATTCACTGCAGCCCCTGGATGGCCTTATCACAAGAGCCACCTTGTGCTATGCCAGGCCAGAGCCTCGTTCACCCCAACTTCCTCCTAGAGTCTTCCTGGAGGAGCTTCCCCCTGCCACTCCCTCCCCCCGCCTGGCACTGCCTGCTCACCACAATGCCACCCGTCTCTAGGCTGCAGGCCCAGACAACTGCCTGGAACACGGAATGGTATTTTTATGGAGCCCACAGTAGAAAGGCCAAGCATGCGTGCGTGCATGTGTGTAGATGCATGTCACTTGAGGTACATGATTTTGTGCCACCTTTGGGTCTATATTCAGGGCCACAGTAGCGTGGACTTTTGTAATTAAGAGGTAGTGTGCACAAATACATGTTAGGTGCTCAGCCTGTGTGATCATTAGCACAGGTATATGTGAGTACATTGTGTGGGTATAGGGGTGCAGATGTCTGGGGAGCCACCAAACTTTTCTGGAAAGAGTCAGCTACACCCTCTCACCTTCTCACGACCCCTGGACCAACCCGAGAGACAGCTGGCCTTCTGTATACATGGGCCTTGCCTCTGCCAATTCTGCCAACTGTGCATAGAAAAAAGTTTAAAAGTTGCATCTATCCTGATCATAAATGGGCTTTTTAAAAATCATATTCCTTACCCCTATGGCACAGTAATTATTCACACGACTTTTACAAAATTGAGAAGCTGAGTCACCTGGAGGTCATACAGCAGGGACATATGTAGCTTCTTTGCAAACACTGTCATTTTATACAAGAGACTTGGGCATCTGAGGATTTGAGTATCCACAGGTATCGTGGAACCAAATCTCCAAACATAGAGGGCCACTTGCCTCTAGCCTGAATCTCACAGGCCTTGGCTGGTGTGTGCTGAGGAAGGAGATGCTGGAAGAGACTCTGCTCACTGTTAAGCCTACTTGTGTGGAAAATTCTGTGAGAAAGATTGCTGAATCCTGAGGTAGAGTTTGAGAACTTGCCACCCCAGTATTCCTTCTCAGGTGTGGGGTCCCTAAAGCCCCTGGAAGGTACCAGGACCAAAGGCCTCTATGAGGCATCCACCACAGGACGGGGGAACAGGGCACAGGAGGCCTGGAAGGTCACCAGGACTACTTTGTTCTGTAAGAATCTCCCCATGAGCTAGTTTCCTTGTTTGCAACTCCTCACAAATACACAAAGAGGATAACTTGCAGTTCATGGTTTATTCTGGTCTCCCTAGCAACCATGGGCGGTCTAGCTGTCCTGCTAAGAGCACTGCTCACGCAGCCCGCCAATCAGATCGTGCACTGTCTTATTGAGGATGCCCCCATGCACGCCTCGTCTGCCCATGAGCACCAGGAGCGCCCGTGGCGTGTGGCCCACACAGATTGCGCGCCCGTCCAGCCCCTTGGTGCGCGCATCCAGTACGCCGTCACCCTCTGCCAGCAGGTAGTCACGGATAACGCAGCAGCGGCGGCCTGCCACGCTCAGACCCGTCTGCAAAAAGGTGTGCCGGTCCGGCCCGGTGAGCACACCCACCTCCTGCGGGGAGATGGCTGCCAGCAGACCCCCAGGCCGTGATGCCCACACACAGCGATTGTCCGAGTGGCCCACGATGGCCACGTCATCGATACGCTGATCCCGCAGCACCGCACTGATGTAGCCCTTCCAGTCACCCATCTCCGCTCAGTCCCAGCAACTTGTGCTTGCGTTACAGGGGCTGGCCGGCTGCATTCAGAGCGAGAACACTGGCGGCACGCCCGAAGTTCGCAGGGCGGGGCTGTGACGTGACGCAAACGTCACAGAACATCTAACTAGGAGGAGAATGTGAGGGCGGAGGAGTTGGTGGGGGGTGGGGGGACGGTTCTAAAAGTAGCGTGTGGGAAGAAATGGAAGAAGATGGGTGAGAGGCTGGAGAGATGGCTCAGCGTTAAGAAAGATTATTACACAGAAACCGAGTTCCGTTCCCAACATCACCTCTTTTGTCCTACAAAGCCTGTAACTCCCACTCGAGAGATCTGACAACTCCTTAGGCAAGCTCACACACAAACACACACAATTTAAATTGAAAGAAAGAAAGAAAGGAAGGAAGGAAAGGAAGGAAGGAAGGAAGGAAGGAAGAAAGAAAGGGGAAAGAAAAGAAAGAAAGAAAGAAAGAAAGAAAGAAAGAAAGAAAGAAAGAAAGAGAAAGGAAGAAAAAAGGTCCAGCGGCAGAGAGCCATTTTCACAGAGGACCAGAGTTCAATTCCACGTAAAGCAGCGCACTGATGCCCCCTTCTGGCCTCCTTGGGCACCTGCACGAGTGTCCACAGAAGCACACACTTTTTTAATTATTAAAATATAGCTCAAAAGGTAAGAGTGTCTTGCCCTATAAGCTTGGTGACCTGAGTTCATCCCTGGAGCCCCCACAAAGGCAGAGGGAGAGGAATGACTCCACAGAGTTGTCTTCTTCTGACCTTCACACAGCAAGCACTGTTACACTCACCCACGAACAACAATCTTTTTCCTTAATTTTAAAAAACCAGACATGGTAGCATATACTTAATCCTGTCACTCAGGAGGCAGAAGCAAGTGAATCTGTCCAAGTTCGAGGTTAGCCGGCTCTACATAGCAAGTCACAGGCTGGACGAAAGCAAGTAGTAAGATGCTATGGGGAAAACGGGTGTAAGACCTGGGAGTGCAGCTGCGTCCATACAGTGCAGTTGACAGAGGGCCTAAATTTACTCTGCATAAAGTTTTGGATTGATCCCCCAGTACCACATAAACTGGGTGATGGCACAGGCCTATAGTCTGGGCATTGGAAAGACAGAAGTCTCAATAAATCAATAAACAGAAGGATGTTTTCAAGAGCAAGAAATGTGCTAGTCTGAACATTCAGGGTCCTCTCCTGCAAGAGAACCATATACCTCGCTTTGGAGCCACCGTGTCCCGGAAGGCTTATGGATTGCTGGCTCCGACCCCAGCTTGTATTTAGAAGCATGGGACGTAGTCTCAGATTTTCCTTGACACCAACTTGTACCACCATGACAGGCTCAAAGTTCAAAAAAAACACAACACAACCCCCTCCTCATTTTTTTAATGGTGGTGCTGGGATCTTACCTATGACCTCACACTCAGCTACCACTATCCGCACCACGATTCCCATCTGGAACATTCTTAACTATGATTCTCAACCTCTATTGCATAAGGAATCACCTGTAGGCTTTTAAAAATATACCACGACTGCCTTCTCCCTAGAGAGTCCTGTTAATTGATCTCAGGTGGACTTGAACACCGGTGTCCAAAGCTCACCCAAGGTGACCTGGGAGTATACAGTCCCGGCTGGTAACCTGTTACTGTGTAAACACAGAATGAGGGGTTTCTGGTGAGCAAGCTGCAGGGCCTCCTTGCACAGGGGTCGGTACAAAGCAAGGCTGAGAAAACACAGAAACCTGTACAAGAGTCTAAGCCTCTGTGCTGAGATCTGGCCAGCTGCCTTGTCCAGGCAATGAGGGAGTTGGCTTACCTGTGCTCCCATTTGGCATTTCAAGAGGAAATTCTGAGGAACGTTTTCTTTTTCTTTCTTTTTTTTTTTTTTCTTTTTGGTTTTTCGAGACAGGGTTTCTCTGTGTAGCCCTGGCTGTCCTGGAACTCACTCGGTAGACCAGGCTGGCCTCGAACTCAGAAATCCACCTGCCTCTGCCTCCCAAGTGCTGGGATTAAAGGCGTGTGCCACCATGCCCGGCTCTCTGAGGAACGTTTTTCAAAGCACTTTATTTTGTTTCTGTGCCCCTGATACCCATGCACTAGCTTCACTGTGGCCCATCATGCCGTATCCACCATCCCATCCCAGGAGCACACAAGAGGGAAGGACCAACCCTGGTTAGTTATGAAGCAGTATGCTCCTGGATCCAAGCCAGGTAGTTGGCCACATCAGTGTAGACCCCAGGCTTGTTACGGTCCCCACAGCCAGAGCCCCAGCTGATGACTCCTCGAAGGGTGAGCTGACGCTCTGCAGCTCCTTCCTCACATACCAGAGGACCTCCGGAATCACCCTGGGTGGGGAACAGGTGGCACATGGCTCTTGCCCTATGGTTGACAGGCAGGGGGTGAAGGTACAAACCAAGACCCCAGGGCTGACCTGGCAGGCATCGGTGCCTCCCTCCAAGAAGCCAGCGCAAAGCATCCCAGGCAAGATGGCAGCTCCATGCACGTTAGAGTTGGAGCAGCGATCCAGGGAGATGAAGGGTACCTGTGCCTCCTGCAGGAAGGTGGAATATTCTTCAGCCCCTGCAAATCAGAGGGTGGAGGACCTGAGCTTGCGGTGTGGGCCAGACTACCAGACAATTTCTCACCTACCCCAACTTTGCTCCCTCACAGCAAGCCTAAGTGACAGCAATCAACCAATAACTAGTTCGTGGCAAGGACCCTGAAGCCCAGAGAAGAGCTGGGATTAAAATGCAGGAAGCACCCCTTATCCTCTCTGACACAGTGTCTCAGAACCTGGCTCCCAGAATAGTTCTCCCCATTGTCTCCATTGCTTCAGCGTGAGGACAAAGTCCTGGTTAAGCCTTTATAACTTGGAGCCCAAAAGAAACACAAGAAAATTCAAGTGTCTCTGAAATCCTGTGCTGGGTTACTGTCTGTCAATTTGACACAATCCAGAGTCATGGCGGGGAGGGACCTCACCTGAGGAGATGCCTCCATAAGATTGACTTAGTGCAATGTCTGTGGGGGCATTTTCTGGATTAATGGTTGATGTGAGAGGGCCCCACACACTGTGAGTAGTGCTGCTCTGAACAGGTGGGCCTGGGTTGTACAAGAAAGAAAGCTGAGCCAGAAAGGTGCAAGCCTTTAATCCTAGCACTTGGGAGGCAAAAGCAAGTAGATCTCTCTAAATTCAAGGGCAGTCTGGTCTACAGAGCTGGACAGCTCCTGAACAGCTAGGACTATACAGAGAAACCTTGTCTTGAAAACAAAAACAAGGAGGAGGAGGAGGAGGAAGAGGAGGAAGAGAAGGAGGAGGAAGAGGAGAAGGAGGAGGAAGAGGAGGAGGAGGAAGAGGAGGAAAAGGAAGAGGAGGAGGAGGAGGAGAAAAAGGGAAAAGCAAGGAAGCAGACTGTTGGGAATAGCTCAGAGGTTAAGAGCACTTGCTGTTCTTGCAGAGGACCTTGGCTAAGATCCCAGAGCCCACGTGATGGTTTTCAACCTGTTCTATAGATCTGGCTTCCTATACCAGGTGTACATATGGCACATACATATGCATGTAGGCAGACGCACATGCACATAAAATAAAAATAAATGAATTTCTAAAAGGAAAGCTGAGCAAGCCATGAAGAGAAAGCAAGCAAGGAGTGTCCCTTCCCATTTCCGGCCTCAGTTCCTGCCTCCAGTTCCTTCTGCGGTTTCACCATTGACGGACCACAACCTTGAAACCTTGGAAGCAAATATACCCTTTCCTACCTAAGCTAGATTTGGCCATGGTGTTTAATAGAAGGCAAACTAGAACAAACCTCAAGGGACTCGGGAATCCGAACAGAGAATTCTAGATTCTGGGAAAGTCACACTACAGAGACAAGGGCCCTGTAAGTGTTTTACAACTGTCACATCAGTGAAACGTGTCCCCTAGGTTCATCGGTGCCTACCAAAAGTGTGTGCTCAGATAACCAAAAAACTCCAACCAGCTCCCAACAGTTGTGCCTACCCTCGAACTGGTGACCCCAGCCGGCCACCTCGCAGAGCACTGTCTCAGCGGGTGGAGCCGCGCTGCTGGGCAGACACACCGGCTGGACGTGAGATGTCAGGATCGCACAGCTGTTGTTTTTCCTCTCCTGCAGGCGAATCAGTGCTACCCCGAGAGGGAAGGGTTAGATGGTGACATAGGGCCCCAGCCCTCCCCATCCTTTCTCCCTATCCCTGTAGGGCCACCCCACCCAAGTCGTGCTGGTAGGTGGCGGAGGAGAAGCCCTCGTGAAGGCGGTAGGAATGCACAGCCAGAGTCTGGCACCGCTCGCAGCTCTGGTTATGGCGATCTTGACCAAGTACCACTGTCAGTTCCTCGGGCGCTGGCCTGCGACCGGGTGGGGGACAGACAGCGTGCTCAGACCGGCTACAAATGTTCTGGAGGCGCCCTTGTTTCCAACCCCTCGAGGGAGCTCAAGAATGGCGGGGACGTGGGGAGAGAGGAGGGTGCTTGGTACGGTAGGAGCGGACTAGGGGGTCCCCGAGGGTGGCGCTTGCCGGTTCTGCAGGCAGTGAGCCGCGGTCAGCACCCAGCAGGGGGCGATGAGACTGCCTGCGCAGAAGTTGTCGCCCCAGTACAGCGCAGCAATGTAGGGGTGCGACCCAGGCAGAGCCACTAGTCCGCCCACCACACGTCTGAGCGAGGACAGTCGCTTGCGGAACCTCTGTCCGCAGCCCACTGTGCCGGTCCTGGACGGAAAAGTCTGAGGGTCGACCGAGGCTGTGGAAGGAGAGATTGGCTGAGGTCATGGATACCTGCCACGGGCTGCCTGGAATAAGAGAGGCCCATGTCCTCAGCGCCGGGATCCCCTCCTCTGTCTAACCATCTAGCTCTTGGGACAGAGATGGTGCCTGGGACGGGGACTGAGGCATCTGCAATATGGGAGGCCAGGACACCGGCAGGTCTTGACTCTCAGGGAGAGCTGGAGGGCTGTGCGTTGGCGTATGGCACTGTTTCAGATCGCAATAGTTCCAGCTCAGCCTGTCGCCACTCCAGACGAAGCACCATGGACGTGTGTCATTATCTGGGTTCCTGCAATCTCAAGAGGGAGCATTGTTAGAACATGGGGACACTCCGAGGGCCTTAAGAAGGAGCAAGTTGCCCTGCCCAGTCCCTTCCCCCGAACCGGCAGAATGCGTGGTGGCCCAGGCCCCAGGTTAGGGCTTGCTTCTCAGTCATGTGCGGGTAGGTGGCCTCTGAGACCCACGGCTGACATGGTGCACCCGACAGAGTAGTTTCAGCCTGGCCCCGGTAGCTGAGACCTCTGCCTTCATAGCAGGTCGCCCTAAGGTCTAGAGAGAGAAGGGGCTTCTTGAAGTCAGGGGATGGGTCTGTTAGTGCCCTCTGGTTCCCTTTTCATTTCTCTCTCTCCACCTCCGGAAGCCTTTCCCACATGGGGTCCTCCTCACCTAAGTCACAAAAAGGTCCAGTGTAGCCTGCAGGGCAATGGCACAGTTGGTGGTCCTCCACGAGGAGGCAGCTGCCCCCATTAAGGCACCGATTGATGCTGCAAGCTGAGGAAGGTGCAAACTGAGCTCTCCCTGGGTACAACACATCATACTACCCAGCCTTCTACCAGGGGCTCTTGACTCTCCTTCCTCCCCACAGTCCTTCCACACCCACTTACCCTGACTGGCCAGCGGCTTGCAATGAGCATCGGGACCTTTGCACTGGCACCTGGCCACGCCTCCTGGCCCGGTTCTAAACCATATCTCATTCTCATGGAAGAACTTGAGAAGCTGAGGCTCAAAGCATTTCTCTGGGGACAAAAGAAAGCCAGTGGGACCATGGCAAAACTCAAGGACTCCAGGGACCTCTTGCCAGGAGGTAGTTCATCTTACCTTTCTGGCAATGTTTCCCAGTGAGGTGTTTAGGACAGAGACAGTGCGGGCCATTGGGGGTGTTGACACATGTCCCTCCTTTGTGGCAGGGGCTGTGTTTGCTGCAATGGTCTGAGAGGTGGGATACAAGAAAGAATCACCTGGAGTTGGAATGACACATGTAGGGACCAATGCCCTGCCTGCACCTGCTTGTCATAGAACCATGGAACCCCAAGCTTCTAGACCTTTAAGCTGGTCTGGACAATGGTGGAGTCTTTCCCCAGAATTCTTCCTCTGACATTTGAAAGGATGCTGTGCTGTAGGAGAAAGGAAGGAGCGGGGCCCAGAATCCCAAGTAGGTGGCATCTGATGAAACCGAGTAGCTGTGTGGGAATGGATGTTGGAGTAGGACACAAACAGCCTTCAGCCACCCGGGGCTGGCGCGCCATACCTTTCACTTTCTTGGGCTCCAAGCAGTATCCCCACTGCTGATCCTCATCAAAGTTGGGTGTGGTAGCACACCTGGAGGATAGATGACGTTTCCCTGCATTGCCTGAGGCCGGCTAGGCTAGCCCTGCTACACACACACACACACACACACACACACACACACCCCTTTTCACCTTTTGCCCAAACGCTTTCTTAGACATCTAGGCAGAATCCCTTTCATTCAGGTCCCTCCCCTAACCCCTATTAGAAATTCTTACCAGGGCCGGGAGCCTGGCCGTCCTTTGTGGATGCATTTGTGGTGCAGGCGACGTTGGTACTGAAATGGAAAGTGGCAGAGCTTCCCGTCCACAGTGAGAACTGTAGGAACACCGCACCTCTGAGTCCTGCCCTGAGGCCCAGCTGCCCAAGCTCAGCCTCACCCAAGCTGGCTCGGAAAAAGGACAGCTGTGCCTGCAAGGCTGCATCCTGCTTAGGAAGTTGCCTTCTAGAGTCAGACAGCTGGAATAGATATCTGACTCCAGCACTTAGCTCTGTGACCCTGAGCAAATCTGAAACCCAGGTGCTTGTCACAAAGTTGTGCTTATTAAAGATTTAGGTCACACATTTAATCCCAGCACTTGGGAGGCAGAAGCACGTGAATCTCTGTGAGTTCAAGGTCAGCCTGGTCTACAGAACAAGTTCCAGGGCAGCCTGGGCTATTACACAGAGAAAGCCTGTCTCCCTCTCCCCCTAAAAATCCCCCATACATACATATATATATATACATACATATATATTCAGGTCACTTAACCATTTTTGGTTTAGTAAACCAGCAACAGTAATGCAACTGCCAGTCTTCATCATTCACTGACTTTACATCTGCAAATCTGCCTGTAAACATCTATCTGTAACCCTCCAACCCAATACTTGTGATTCAGGTTGAGAATATACATCAGAAGTATAGTGTTTGCTAACAAAACACCATAAGGCAAAAGAAAGCCAAACAAACTTACACACATACATGGACACACATGGGCACACACACACACACACTTTTTGAAGAGGGACAGGATTTTAGCTCAGTGGCCAAACATTTGCCTGGTATATACACAAGGCTCTAGGTTCAATCCCCAGTACTTCATGGAGAAAGAGTGGTTCTATTTGTGTTCAAGTGTTACCTGGAGCCCCTACCTGCAAGAACACGAGAAGCTGTGGGCGCCTTATGCAGAGAATGTGTGAGGGATACCTTGTTTAGGCAGCGTTAAGGGATCAACAACACTCACACTGAATAAGGTCTTTAAACAGAATCCATATGTAACAAGGTTACATATGTAACAAGGTTACATGTTAACGACTGATGAAAATGGCTTGATGTTCACAGTAGCTGTGAAGAATATAATTAATCGTAAGAAAGAACTGTATTGGGCATGAGAGGGTATGGAGGAGAAAAGGGAGGGGGAATGCTGTGATTGTATTATAATCTCAAAAAGAAAATGAAAACGAAATCGCTGTCTATTTCAGGGGAACACCATGGGGCTTAGTGGCTACGCTTGGGACACTGAGTCCAGTGCCTGGTATGTGCTCAACAATCATGTGTTGCTTCTGTGTGTGTGTGGCATTGTAACAACAGGGTGATAAAGAGAAAGAGAAGGGTCCTAGAACTTTAGGACGGAGGACCATTGTGGGGATAGGTTGAAATGGCAGGGTTTGGGGCAGAATGGGGGTGGGACTCTTCACCTAAGACAAATTTACCAAGAGTTAAGGTTTTTTTTTTTCTTGGGCTGGAGAGATGGCTCAGCATTTGAGAGCACTGTCTGCTCTTCTAGAGGTCCTGAGTTCAACTCCCAGCAACCACATGGTGGCTCACAATCATCTGTAATGGGATCTGGTGCCCCCCTTCTGGCCTGCAGATAGATGTACATGTGGATAGAGCACTCAGACATAAAGTAAGTAAATAAACCTTTAAAAAAGAATGTTGCTTTCTTTCTTTCTTTTAATATTTATTTTATGTATGTGAGTACACTGTCACTGTCTTCAGACACACCAGAAGAGGGCATCAGATCCCATTACTGATGGTTGTGAGCCACCGTGTGGCTGCTGGGAATTGAACTCAGGACCTCTGGAAGAGCAGTTAGTGCTCTTCACCACTGAGCCATCTCTCTAGCCCAAGAAATTTTTCTTTAAAATTAAAAAAAATAAATAAAAAGAATTTTCCCCCCAGTGCTGCAGATCAACCCCAGGTGTGTGTGCCTGCTGGGCAAGCGCTCTGTCGGTGAGCTTGGACCTGGTCTAAGAGCTGAAGTTTTAAGGCGTTTTTCGGGCAGCAGCATTTAGGTGAAGTTCTTTACAAGGATGGGGACTCATGTCTCCTCTACAACCCGTCTAGTTTTACGGACAGGGAAAAAATGAAGCAGAGTGAGAACGCTGGGTTTGGAGACATTTGGTGATCTTGGGTGAGTCTGAAGCTCTGTTCCGGCTCCTATCGCACATTGAGTCGGAACTCTACTGGTTCTGTCTGACATTCTCCAGATGTAGTGAAAGAAAAGGGAGGAAGATGGGGAAATGGGGAAGACTTATTGGTTGTACAGGTGTGATGACATCATCAGTATATCTCCCACACTGCTGAGTACCTGCCAGGCTGTAACACAGGCATCCAGGACAGCCCAAGCCCTGCCCTCCAGGCCCACATCTGGATCTGCTATCATCTGATCATTAGGCACCCAGGTCTGGATGTCAGCGGAACACCTTTGCTCAGGATCCCTCCCCTGCTCCAGAGGCCTGAGGCTGCCTGGAGACCACGCAGACTGAAGCACACTCATCCCCACAGAGTAGGTTGGGAAGAGGAGCCAGGTCACTTACCCACAGTGGGCCCATCAGCTCCGTCCTTGAACTCCTTGGAGCCTTTCCACGGTGGGGCCTACAGGAGAGAGAAGGCCAGAACATTGCCCACAGTGTCAGACTTTCCTTGATCCAGTATCAGGCCTCAAGCTCCTGCCACCTCTCTGAAGTACAGGATTTCCTCACAAAGCGTGGCCTTCCTCTCTCTTCTCACGGTCTCCCCCACAAATGTAGTCTGTATCCTCATATCCACCAGCATGGACTGCTACCTCCTTTATTTGGGCCTTCTGGGCTGGCTGTGCCTTCCCCCTACACAAGTCTCTCAGACACCTGAACTAACAGGTGACAGGCAGAGTCCAAAGCTGAAACAGGCCCTCACTGCCACTCTGGTCCAATCGCAGTGTCCACAGTCCTCACCGAAAGTGTCAAATCCAGACTCATCAGCAGAGACCCCAGGAAGAACAGAGCCTTCATGGCGTTTGTCGATGGCCCTGCTGCCTGACCAGGAATGAAGATCAATAGATGTGGGCAAAGGTCTCGGAAGCCTCAGAGGTGGAGATCGGTCAAGCTCCCTGTTGAATCTGAGGAGCACAGGCTTCATGGAAAGCCCAGCAGAACAGCGCTGTGGAACCCTTGTGAGCAGGGAGTCGTCTGGGAGGAGTGGACAACTGAAGAGCCGGGTTCCTGCCCACCACCCCCTCCTGAGCAGCAGGACATTGATTTTACTAGGATGGTGTTCCAGGTCCTGTTGAAGGTAAGGTAAGAATGACTGAAGAAAAGCCTGCTTACAGAATCTTACAGACTATCACGAAGCATGCTTGCTTCCTTCTGCTGCATGACTAATTACCACACTCTGAGCACCCTAAAACAATGTCCCCCTAAAACTATGTTTATGGATACACAGACCCATGGGTAAACACTTGGTGCTGCATAGTTAGAGTTTCTGCCCAGAGCATCAGAAAGCTGAGGTTCAAGCCGAGGACTCGAGCTTCTGAAGTGAGATTACCCTCCCAATCCTGATCAGAAACCACCTCCATGTGCCTGCAGGACAGATGTCCCAGCTTCTTCTTAGCTGTCGACCAAGGCTATGTGTGATTCCTACATTTCTGGCCACCTGATTCCTCCAACTTTAATGCCAGTGTCAGGGCTGGAGGGGTGGCTCAGCAGGTATAGACACCCAAATCCAAAGGACCCAGCTCTATTCCTGTCTACATACGTGACGGCTCAGAACTGTCTGTAACTCCAATTCCAGGGGATCTGACGCCCTCTTCTGGCCTCTTCAGGCATTAGGCATGCATGTGGTATATAGGCATGTATATGGTACATAGGCATGCATGCAGGCAAAACATTGTACACAGGTTAAACAAATTAATTTTAAAAATTAAAAACAATAAAATAGAGCCCGGAGCAGAGAATGCTCCTGTATTAAATTGCTTCACACGTTGTGTCTGCTTGGCCAGGAAAATTCTGGTCCCTTTTCAGGGCTCATCTGACTAGGTCAGGCCCATCAAGGATACTCCCATGGGAGTACATGGTGGTACACGCCTTTAGTCCCAGGATGCAGAAGCAGGTAGGTTTCTATGAGTTCGAGGCCAGCCAGGTCTACATAGTGAATTCCAAAACAGTCAAGGCTATGTAGCAAGACCCAATATGGGCCCTTAATTACATTTGCAATTTTTTTTCCTTCTAAGATACTATGTTTCTCAGGTTAACCTTTAATTGTGATACTCCTGCCTGCTTCAGCCTCCCTAGTATCATGTGCCACAATGGCCAACTACATGGGCAAAATGCTCTCACAAAAGGACTGGGGATGTGTCTCCTCAGTGGAAGCGTGTGACCCAGTGGCAGAAAGTTAGTCTAGCATGCATGGGTTCAATTCCTGGCACCTCAAGAAAATGCTTTACAAAATAACCTCAATCACGGTTAACTTGGGTCACTAGGAGCAGGCAGAAATACATACGTGGGAATGGAGGTCTCTACCATCTCAGAACTGTACTCTTTACTGGAGCCAAGTGCTAAATCAAAGGACATTGCCTTGCAGCCACAGATCTGGGAGGAAGATGAGGAGCGGGCACGGTGGCTTTTCCTACGCAGCATTCATCTTGTTCAACAGAAACCATCCCACCCTCCCTCCCTTGTGGCTTTCCAGTGGAAAACTAGCTTTGCCAGTGGAACCCTCTCAGTTCAAGAGCCAATCAGAACACGGCATCTCTAGACTGCAACTCAGAAATAGGGTTTCTTCTGCCTCCTGAATGCAGGGATGAAAAGCGTGCGCCACCAGGCCCTGCCCCCCACAAGGGTCTGGGATTGTTGGTGAGCTTCTATCTCTGATCCGGAACAGTCTGAGAAGAAAAGGCCAAGCGAACGGAGAAGGGAGGATGGAAAATCCTCATAGGTGATTTCATTTTACAGACGATGAAGGGAGAAGGTAACAGGTTCCTGATGCTGCGTGAAGAGAGGACGGCTGTGGTCAGCTTCGCAAGCAGAAGGCCGGAGGCATGGAGCACTTATTCAACTTTTGGTTTCAAAAGGAACTTTTGGTGACTGCCACTAGGACATGAAGAAAGGGTTATGGGTCTGGGGTCGTTCAGAGACTCGCCAGTCTGACCATTAATAAATTTTAACAAAGAAGAGGCTTTTCTTCAGATACTAGCTCCAGGTCTATATTGGCAATTTTGGATTCCCTAATACAGCCACCCTAATGCTGAGCCACCTCAGTCAGGGGTTTAGAAAGGCAAAGAATACAACGTTACAATTTGTTCTGGTGCAAGCAGAGGGTCCTCTGGAGCAAAACAAGCTTGTTTATAGAAGCCGAATAGTAGTAAACAAAACAAAACAAAACTAAGCCTTAACAGCCTTTAACATGTGGAGGTCAAACTTTGCTTTATAGTTTTCTTAAGCACAGACATTTTAAACTTTTAAACATAAAGTTAGCAGTCATAATGTTAGCCTTCACAAAAGCAAGACTGAGCCACACAGTAGAGCTGAAAGAACTCTGTCAGTCCGGGGTTATACCAGAGCAGACCTTGGCCAGGGACCTGACCCTGTAACCACCTCCTCCTGGGGAAGGGCCAGTCCTCTAGGGAAGAGGAACTGGTTTGTACCATAGAGGGCGTGGTTTGGTTTTTGTTTTGTTTTTGAGAGAGGTACTTGATCTAGGCTGACCCAACTTTTCAATTTCCCTGCCTCCACCTCCTAATTGGGGTAATTATAGAAGCATATCACCACAGCAAGCTAAGAGAGTTTTACAGTCAAAAGGGAGGGAAGGGCTTCAAGGTTATGCTGGAACCTAAATTCAGCCAGTCAAAGGTGAACTGTGGTGGGCACCTGGTTCCATGTGGGAAGTGGGGTGTTGGATTATGAGGTGCATGTGTAGGATAAAAGGTCCAAGCTCACTTCAGGGTTCGAGAAAACTCACCAAATCCCACCAATCCCTGAGCTCAAAATCTTGCCAATCCCCTCTCTAGAAATCTCCACCCTGGAAAACTCCACCCCCAAGAAACCCTGTATAAAGTTTGCCTTCTGCTCTGTTCCCTGCTGCTTCTCCACCAAGGGAGGCAGTTACCCTCTTGTATCTCTCCCAATAAATCTCTTGTTGAGGTTTGTTGTGCCGTGTGACGTTGTGATGTTCCTTGGTTACTGAATCCAGGATACCTTTCTCCTCAGAGCTATAACACACCATGGACCAACGGTGGATGCTCCTGGGCATTTGGGGGCCTACTGTCTGTCATAGTGCCAAAATTAAAGGCACTAGCCACCATGCTTGGCCCTTTTAACTCTTTTATTTTTATGTTATTATGTCTATTTCCCCTCCCTTAAGATCCTTTTTTTTCTCTCAGGATTCTCTTTCTAGCTTTAACACACACACACACACACACACACACACACACACACTTTTTAACATATAGATTCCATATAGAAGCGAAAACAAGATATCTAGATATATGTCTTCTTGAGTCTGGTTTAGCATAATAATTTTAGTTGTCTCCATGTTCCTGCAAATCTCATGGCTTTGCTGCTCTTCCCAGCTGGGTTGTATACACAGACCACATTCTCTTCAACTGTTCATCTCTTGATTCCCTCTCTTGGCTGTTGTGGCTACTGCAGTTATAAACGTGGATGCTAAGGACATAGAGTCCTCCAGGAACCCCAAGTGGTGTAGCTGGGTCGTCCCGTAAATCTATTTCCAGTTGTTTGAGAAACCCCCATACCGGTTTCCGCAGTGGCTGAACAAATTTACATTTCTACCAGCAGTGACTAGAGAGAGCTTCCTGTTTCTCTGCTCGCACTGCAGCATCTGGTGGGGTTCGTTTTCTTGGTGGCAGCCTTTCTGACTGGGGTGACAGAAGCTCAAAGCAGCCGTAATTGTACTTCAGGATGAACGAAAGATGGTGTGTGTTTTCCCATGGAGTTATTGGCCAGTTGTACTTTTTCTTGTGAAAACTGTCAGTTCAGCTCATTAACTCACTGGCGTGATGGGTGATGGTTTGTTTCCCTGGTTTGTTTCTGGTTAGTTCCTTTGCTATGCAGAATCATTTTCAAATTTATTTTATTTATTTATTTAATTAATTTTAAGACAGGGTTACTCTGTGTAGCCAAGGCTGTCCTGGACCTCTCTGTGTAGACCAGGCTGGCCTCAAACTCATAGAGACCTGCTGCCTCTGCCTCCCAAGAGCTGGGATTACAGGGTGTACCACCACCACCACCTTGCTTTCTTTTTTCTTTCTTTCTTTTTTTTTTTAAAGATTTATTTATTTATTTATGTATATGAGCACACCATTGCTCTCTTCAGACACACCAGAAGAGGGCATCAGATTCCATTACAGATGGTTGTGAGCCACCATGTGGTTGCTGGGAATTGAACTCAGGACCTCTGGAAGAGCAGTCAGTGCTCTTAACTGCTGAGCCATGTCTCCAGCCCCACCTTGCTTTCATAAACCCTTTATTTTCACTTAATCTCGTTTGTCAATCCTTGGGGTATTCCCGTGCTAGTTGTTTTCAGAAAGTCCTAGCCAGTACACATATCTTAGTTTAACCTACATCCTCTAACAAAATCAAAGTCTTAGGTCTTTGATTCATTTTGAATTGGTTCTTTCTTGGTTTTCATGACTCTCGGTGTGAAAATCTTCAGGGCTACTTCTTTTAAGATCACAGGGTCACAGGATGGCTGCCGAGGTTCTAAGAATCACATCTAAACTCACTCACTGAGGCTCAAGTGAGAAAGCGCTGTCCACTCCTGCGGCTTCTGAGAAATGAGAAAGACTCCACAAAACTGTTAAGCAGAAGCTGGACTCGGTGGAGCACACGGGAAGCAGAGACGGGAGGTTCAAGATCTCAGAAAGCTGAAGCAAGGGCTGACAAGACAGCTCAGAGGGAAGGGCACTTGCCACCAGGCCTGAGCCTGAGCTTCCACATGGTGGAAAGAGAGAACAGAATGGACTCTTGCAAGTTATTTCCTGCATGGCGTGCGCGCGCGCGCGCGCACACACACACACACACACACACACACACACACACCACTCGCAAAACAAGGAAGAACAGCAAGCAAACTCATTGGCCACACCTGGTCACATGACTCCCTTAAACCATCTCTAGCAAGGCCAAGGGGAATTCCCATACCTGGCTTAGAGCAATTCATCTTGGAGCTACATTGGAGAGCTCTGAGGTTTAGTAGCCACTGCAGACAGGGCAGAGAGAGAGAGGCCTGGGATGGCACGATAGCCACAGGCACCTGCTCCTCTGATCCCTGTGCTTTCTGCCCTCCCGTGGATCTATCCATTCCCTTTTCCACATGTATTCCCTCTGGTTGACTCTGTGAACCCTGCAGGCTTACTAGTGAATTCCCTGCTGTTTACCGAGCCATTGCTTGTTTGCAGAGTGGGACTCTGTATGTGTCATGCCTGACTAGCACCAAGTTCTATTTACCCTACTGCCTGGACACAGTCACGTGTCACTTGGCAGGAACACATCCCCAGAGACATGCATTGGTAGCAGACGGTCAATACGTGAATGCCACAGAATGCACTTGTGCAAGCTAAGACAGCCACTAAGTCACTAGCTCACAGACTCTGAAGGGGTCCTCAACCAAAACACTGTAATGGAGTTACATAACTGAGCCCCTCCCCCACCCCAACTTTGTGTGTGTGTGTGTGTGTGTGTGGGGTATATAGATCTCTCTGTAGTGCCTATGTTCCTGTGTGTGAGGCCAGTGGCTGATGTTAAGTGTCTTCCTCAGTCACTCTCCTTTTTATTATTATCATTAGCTTATGAGATAGGGTCTCTCCCTCTAGCCTTGGCTGTCTTGGATCTCATTATGTAGACCAGGCTGGCCTGAAACTCAGAGATCTTTCTGCCTCCTGGATACTGGGATCAAATGTGTGCACCACTATCCTGCCATCTTTTTTTTTTTTTTAAATATTTACTTGTAGGCTGGATTGATGGCTCAGTGGTTAAGAGCACTAACTGCTCTTCCAGAGGTCCTGAGTTCAATTCCCAGCAACCACATGGTGGCTCACAACTATTTGCAATGGGATCTGATGCCCTCTTCTGGTGTGTCTGAAGACAGATGCAGTGTACTCATATACAAAAAATAAATGAATCTTAAAAAAAGATTTATTTGCTATATATTATATATATAATATATCATATATCATATATATATATATATATATGATACACACAAACACACACACACACACACACACACACACACACACACACACACACACTCATGCACACCAGAAGAAGGAATCAGACCCCATTACAGTACAGATGGAACTCTGGACCTCTTAACTGCTGAGGTGTCTCTCCATGCTGCTTTGGGTTTTTTGTTTGCTTTAATGTATGTGTGTTTATATGGATGTGTGTGCAGGTGTCTGCAGAGGTCAGAAGAGGGTGTCAGACCTTCTGTAGCAGTCACAGGTTGTTGTGAGCTGCCTGGCACGGGTGTTGAGAACTGAACTTGGCAAGAACTGCGCTCATAACTGAGGAGAGGTCTCCCTAGCTCTTTCTCTTTTGGGGACAAGGTCTCTCAGTGAATCTGGAGCTCACTGAGTCGGCCCAGTTGGTGAGTCCCAAGGACCCTGTTCTCTGTCTCCTTAGTGCAGGAATCACAGGTGATGGTGCCCCTGTCTTTTGAATGAGCGTTTGAGATCTGAGCTCAGGTCCTCATGCTTCCTTGAACAAGCACCTTACCCACCGAGCCAGCACTCCAGCCCACGACCGACTGGACTTTCAAACTTCTCCATCTTCATTTCTACAGCCCTCTCTTTGACTTCCAGGAAATTAAAAGTGGTCCAGGAGCTGGTGCTATCAAGCTAAAGCTCTGCGGAAGGTTGTACGTTTGTCTGTCTGCAGAGTATTGTACATACATTTGTGAGCCTGGAAATGTTGGCATCTATCTTAAACATCTCTGACAGAGAATAAACACAACAGATTAAAAACAGAGATGGGGCTGTGGGGTGTAGCTCAGTGACAGAGCACTTACTTAGTAGGTTCGAGGCCTTGGAGTTTGGCCCAGAATGGCCAAAACCAAACAAAATACTTAAAAGTGGAGTCAGACACAGGATAGAGCTTTTGAGTGAGACAGCCTTTGAAACCACACCTCCAGAGACACCTGAGTTCAGGACTCCCTGTGTCTTGCAAGTTCTTTGGAAGGTAGACTCTTTTTGACTATGCCGATCTTATTTTAAATCAGATGTCTTAGCTCATGCAAGAGTTTGAGATGCACTGTCTAAGTAGCTTGAGGATACAAAATGATGCCCTTGGGAGAGAGAAGGTGAGAACCACAGGAGTGGGAGAGGCAGCCTGGGGTCCCATTAGGACCAATGTCCACTGCATGTTCCTGGGTCAAGGATCAGCCTCTCTGACCCTTGACTTTCGGGATCCTTAGGAAAAAGTGGGCGCTGCCGCTGGTGGGATGTTGCTTGGGATGGAAACACACAGGGGAGGCAGAGTCTGGTTACCATTCTCCCCACTGGAGAATAGAAAAGCTTTACCACACGGTTACACTCTCAGTCATTGCTACACTTGTCTTCTGTTCCCTCTGAATATTTGGTTTCCTTCCATCCCCTGCTGTGGACCAGGGCAGACAGAAGCCCTCTCTCTGTCTTGGCTTCTTTCCCAGCAAAGCCGGGCTGGGGGCTCACAGAATGGAAAACACCAAGGTCTTACTCTTAGATGTCTAATACTCATGAACATATGGAGACTGAGTAACCTTAGGCTGGCTTTAACCCTCACGCCTCCTGCCAGGCCTCTAAGCAAGATTATAGGCCTGGGCCATACTCAGCTCCATTTCCTTTTAGCAGAGCCTTGAGGTATGAGGACATACTTTTTCAAAAGAAATTTGGATCACACAGAACCCAGTCCATCGTCCTCCATGTCTTGGCCCCCTTACTTCCCCAGTCACCCTGCTTGACATAGTGAAGCCGGCCAAGAAGCAGCTCTCCTTCCAGCTAATAGCTCAACCTGATGGAACTCTTACGTGATTACAAATACATGAACTATGGCTTTGGGGGACTGAGGAACTGGATTCTGGTTTGAGAAGGCTAGGCTGATTTTATGACAGGCTTCAAATGGGCAGTTAAAGACACAAGGCCTGCCGGGTGGTGGTGGCGCACGCCTTTAATCCAAGCACTTGGGAGGCAGAGGCAAGCGGATTTCTGAGTTCGAGGCTAGCCTGGTCTACAGAGTGAGTTCCAGGACAGCCAAGGCTATACAGAGAAACCCTGTTTCAAAAAAACAAAAACAAAACAAAACAAAACAAAACAAAACAAAACAAAAACTTGAAAACTCAGATGAAGAAATCACAAGTTTCTGTCATTAGTAACTAGTGAAGTAGAATGTACTAAACCGGGCAGTGGTGGCCCACGCCTTTAATCCCAGCACTTGGGAGGCAGAGGCAGGCGGATTTCTGAGTCTGAGGCCAGCCTGGTCTATAGAGTGAGTTCTAGGACAGCCAGGGCTACACAGAGAAACCCTGTCTCGAAAAACGGAAAAAAAAAAAAAAAAAGACACAAAGCTTAAATCTGTTTCCAATTCCAGGCAAGTCCAGGCCTCAGAAGCTGTCCCTCCCCCTGGCCTGAGGCAAGGACAATGGGTCAGCAGCAGTTTCCAGACCTCCTCAGCCCCCATACCCCGGTAATGAAATGTCTGTAAAGGTGGACCCAACAGATTAACATAGAGATCACCTACCCCAGAATTCCCTAATGTGCTTTAAATCACGTCTGTGAGCTCACTTGGGTGTCTCTATTCTGGTAATGGGAGACCACAGTATGCTAAAGTTCTGCAAAAAAACTTTGTGTTTACATACTATTTGAGTCTGGGGTATCATTCTACGATGAATCATGGACCCTTACAGGTTTTCACTTCAATGCTGACAACCATACATGGCTGCTGGCTAGATACTGAGAAATGCGGTTTCAGGGTAAGAGAGGTCACGTGTATGGCTGCTAGTGTGTGTGCACCTAGCAAGGGGCTACAGACAGTGGAGGGATAAACAGGACCCAGATCAAATAGCACATTTGTAGGCCATCTGGAGGAGCCTGGAGTCTCTTTTCTTTGATTATGTCAGGCACAGGAAATGAAACTGGAAGCCTTGTCATGTTTGCAATGACATGTCATGTCGGCTGCATTCTTTTCGTCTGAACTCAGACAGGCCATGCTGCCACCATTCAAGGGGTGGGGATGTTAAGGTATGAATGCCCTTTCAGGTATTAAGGCCAGGGACACTTTAGAAGTTGTCCACCATGGGTTACCACAAGAAGGTTCTTAGTAGCTGGGCGGTGGTGGCGCACGCCTTTTATCCCAGCACTTGGGAGGCAGAGGCAGGCAGATTTCTGAGTTGGAGGGCAGCCTGGTCTACAGAGTGAGTTCCAGGACAGCCAGGACTACACAGAGAAACCCTGTCTCAAAAAACAAAAAAGAAAAAAAAAAAAAAAAAGAAGAAGAAGAAGAAGGTTCTTAGTAACTGAGTGGGTCAGGTTGGTTGATTGTTGAGGGGCAGGGTCTCTCTACATCACCGTGGCTGTCCTAGATCTCACTTTGTAGACCAGGGTGGCTTTGAACCCACATAGATATACCTGCCTTGGCCTCCCAAGTGCCTGGGTGAAAGGTATGCACTACACACCCGGCACAGTGGCACAGTTGGCAGTTTTAAAAATAAGCAGCCTGGTTGGGTGTCATGGCACAGACTTACAGTTCTTACTAGGGAGATCAAGCAGGATTGCTTATGATCCAAGTTCAAGACCAGCTAGGCTGCTGGGTGACAAATACAAAGAGCTGGTTGAAAGAAAGAGAGGAAGGAAAGAGGGGAGGGAGGAGGGAGGAGCACATCGCTCTACAGGAAATGACCAAATTTTCCTTGCTCAATTAGTGCACCGTTTTGAACAACACTGCACTCACTAACCTTGATGTTTATTTCTTTGGCCCGAGTGCAATGAGTTCTACAGGCCGGATTCCAGGAAATGCACCTCTGACATTATTGTGTGGTTATTTCATCCAAATTGAAACGTTCCCTCCTGGAGATGGGATGTGTGTGGGAGGGGGGGATGTTTCACAGACCAGAGAAACTAATGAGACTTGTCAGGCTGAGAAGGCTCAGTTTCAAGATTCCCATGTTCTATGAGCAGGAAACAACTTCTCAGGGAAAATGGACTCTAGTTGGGCTGTATGCACACTGGGCAGGGAGCTGGTCCTAAGGACTCACCTATGCTGGGTGGGCTTTTAGGTGATTCAGCTGCCTTTGGGTCAACTACAATGTAAGTAGCCCAATCAGAGCATTGGTTCAAGAAGCTAGAACTGAGTTGGACTGTGCTAAATTTTCCTTTTTAAAAACATCTCTAAAACCTGGGAGTTGTGACTGGTATCTTCCCTTCACTTCCTGCTAGTTCTAGCTAAACAATAGTCTTGATTCAGCTGTTTACATGGCCTGGCTGTCACCCCAGTACAGGGTACCACAGGGTATCATCCCAAAAGGTCTACTTCCTGTCTTAGCCAAATACTTGGTTGCAAGCAGCCTAACTAGATTCTGGGTAATTTAAGACCAGGAAGAGACAGGACAGCTCTTGGAGGAGAGCTTGCTGAATTCCCCAATGCTGGTTTAACACCAGGGTCCGCTAGCCCTCACCACCACCCCCCCAACTCCACCATCACCACCACCCCTCCCACAACAAATTTTAAGTGGCCTCTAGCTGTCTTGTGTTGGCTTCTTCCTTGGCTTCAAAGACCGGGTTGGAAACATTGGGACACAGTCTGTTACCAGGGACCCAAGAGAGTAAATTCTCTCTCCTTCCTGATTGATTTTCTGAAGAGTCAGGGCTGCTTCTGCTTCTCAAAGGACTTCTCCCAGATGGAAGAGTGTTCAGATACTGGACACCAAAACAGACTGTCTGCCATTCACAGCCCAACCTGCAGGGCAGCCTAGAGCCCTTTAGAAAAGCAAATCCACTCACCTTAATATCTGCCTCCATGACTCCCTAATACCCTCAAAAATCCAATGACATCCTGGATCCAGGCTCCATCAAGACGCTATCTTCACTTCATGCTCCCCTAGCCTACCCCAGTGCCCACTGTAAATTCTACAGACACTCTGTCCTTAGGTGCTACATACACTAAGCACCCTTTCCTTCCTCTACTGACCCTGGTTCATGTTGCACTTGTTTAAATCGATCTGCTGACTTATATTAACTTATTAATTTGTGTGTACCTACAGGACAACAAATACAGTTGACGGACTTTCTGCACCAGACAAATCCCAAGGTCGAGCTCAGGTCTTCATATACGGTCAGGCTTGCCCTCAGGTGCCTTTACCTGCCGAGCCCTCTAGCCAGCTACAGGACCCTTGAGGATGCAGAAGGTGTTCTTTATCCAGACAGTTCTTTCCACCCTCCATGTCGTCAAAGCTTCACAGGTGCACAATCTCACTAGCCCTCGGGTGTTACCCGGACACAACACTCCTCACTTGGTGCTTAATCATCTACTAGTCCGGGCTATCACCCTTCCAGGGGCTTCACATTTCACAGAACAAACCCTTCTCTGTAAACCACAACGCCTTCCACGGTCTAGCTGACATCCTTGCTCTTGGCTCACCACTGGATTCTGGAGCCACTTATGCTTTTGTCCTCGCCAAACTTAATTTTAGGCGCTGTGCCTCTTCTGGATCTACTCAAATGTCACAGCCTGAGATCACTCCGGTCTCTTTAATGAACTGGGGGTGGGGGGGGGGCTAGGCATGCTAAGCGCACTCTACCATAAAGCGACGTCTCTAGCTCTTTGTTTTAGTAGCATACGTTTTAAAACCACCATTAATGTGCTCACTTACAGGATCATTACCACCTTCCTTCCCGCCTCGTACGTAAGCACTGAGAGTTTGGTTTTCTTGCTGTTACCACTATATCCGGCACCTGGCTGGGTGCCAGGGGAAAAAAAGCAGTGGCAGGATTTTTTGCAGTAATGAATGAATATGGATCAAAACCACGTAGTTGAATTCGGTTGTTCCTTAATTCCCGAGTTTGAGCAAGCCTCCGTTTCCTGCTGTGCGAAAAGGGGTGGTGAAGAGTAAGTGGGGGAACTGAACTATACTGTGTTGATGAGATGCAAACATTCGGACCTGTTTTCCCCCAGTCAACGCGTGCAGCCAGCCACTCGATATCCAGCGCCTCAGCTCCCCACCTGTATAATGGGTGTGAACTCATCCTCAACGACTTGGGGTAGTAGTGCTGCCTTATAAGGCAGCAGAGGCCGAAGGCGCCGGACGGGTGGGAGGGGAGAAATCACAACATCCGGCTGCGGGGGCGGGGTGCGGGGTGCGGGGTGCGGCTGGGCTGGAGGCAAGCGTCGCTGGGAAGGCAATAGCCTCCTTCGGTCCTCTGCTCGCTTTGGGCGTGAGCCCTTCTGAAGCAGCTGACCCAACCCAAGGGACGACGGCAAGACACACATTCTAACCAAGCTACCTGCTAGCCGGCAGGATACACAGCGTGTCCGCAACAAAACCCTAGAAATCCCACCGGGGAACCAGCTACTCAGTCACGCCCCCATCCAGTCACCCAATCAGATCGTAAAGCTGCATGGTTGACGCTTCCTTAATCCAATCATATGTTTGCTCTCCTGGGCGTGGCTCCCGAAAGGGCCCACCTCCGATTTCTCGGCAGAGGCTCGGCCCTAATTGGCAGCTCGGCATCCTACGAAGGCCTAGAAATTCGAACCTAGAGGCCGAATCGCTCCCGCAGTCCAACCAGAAATCGGCGACGCAACGGGGCCCGCCCCCTCCCCGCAGGGAGCGAGTTCCCGGCTCCGTGGGCGGGGCAGGAGAAAGAGGCTGACCAATAGTAGTCCGGCGCGGGGAGCGTCCGCTCGCCCATTGACTGAGCCAAGTAAACAGAGGGCGGGGCGGGGCGGGCGGCGGTGGCCCGGGAGGGGCGCAGAGTGTGCGGCGGGCGGCGGCGGCCGGGGAGGCCGGGGAGGCCCGGGAGGCCGCGGCGCGGTCAGTCGAGCCGAGCCGAGCCGCGCCGCGCCGCGCCGATCGCCTTCGGCCCCGGCTCTCGTGGGCGGTCCCGGCCGGCGGCGCGGCCTGGCGGGCCGGGCGGCGCTGCAGCCCATGGAGCTCGAGAACATCGTAGCGAACACGGTGCTACTCAAGGCCCGGGAAGGTGAGGCCAGGCAGGCGGGCGTCCAGGCCCGGGTGCGGGGATCGCGGGCGCGCGACCTCCGAGCTCCATGAGGCGCCCGGGCCCCAGCTACCCTCGTGCCGTGGAGTCTGCACCCGGACTCTTGAGCGCAGACATGAGCCCTTCCGGCCCTCCGCATCTGCCCCCGGAACCGGGGCCCAGGAGGGGCGGGGGTCGCGCCATGGGCCTCACGCCCGGTGTGGGGGTGATGAAGAAGAAAGGGAAGGAAGAGAAAAGGTGGGACATGAGCCCCAGGAGAATGCGTGTGAGGCCTCATCTAGGTGAGAGGCAGGAAGGTGCCCCACGTGCCCCAGGCCCAGATGCCCTGAACAGCACAAAGTTGATAATCTGTAGAGATTGGAGAATGAATGAACCGAGCCTTTGCATAGACAATCCAACCGACAGGGGGTAAACTTCTGGACAGACACATTACCAGCAGAACCACCAGTCACCTGGAGCTTCTGGACACTAAAAACGGGTGCATGGTTAACGAATTTTGCATTCAGCAAACCTATGACCTGTTAGGGCAGATGCACAAAGAAATAAATGGGAGACGAGCATACTGGGCTGTTAGGACTGAAAGTTAAAAGCCTGACTGGGAGGCCAGTCTGATCGACTTAGTGTGTGCACGTACATGGACATGCTGCAGAGTCGCTCGTCATTGGTTTCACC
This sequence comes from Rhabdomys pumilio, assembly GCA_030674055.1. Classification (NCBI taxonomy): domain Eukaryota; kingdom Metazoa; phylum Chordata; class Mammalia; order Rodentia; family Muridae; genus Rhabdomys; species Rhabdomys pumilio. The sequence continues at coordinate 8,253,666 of JANHMN010000006.1, read as the reverse complement.
CCAGGTGTTATTGGTACCTGCTCTATGGGTCCTTGGTGACTAGCGCCAGACTTTAAACTCACTGTCACCTCAGCGACATAATCATCAGACACCTGTACTGTTCTACTCTGTCCAGGGTGCTGGGGAACCAACACCAACAAGATTTTTCTTTTTGGAACTCCAGGGAGGGACATGGTGACAGTTTTCCATTTCTTGATGGGTTTCCATGCTGACAGAGCCTTCAACTTCAATGTTCTTTATCGGGTTACAGGTGGGAAACTGAGGTTCAGACCAAAGACTAACCCAACAAGATTATAATTGACCCAGGCTCGGGCAGATACTCAGTAGAGCCTATAGGAAGCTCGGAGAAGCCCCTAGTGGGGTGCAGTCCCTAATGTCCTCTGCCTTCTCCCTGCTCTGCCTTCTCCATGCACGTCACACCCAGAGGTGTTGCCTGGAAATGGGATGGGCAGGCTGGGTCCCTAGTGCCCAAGGGAGGCTATCTTATCTCCTGTCCCTTATCAAGCTCAGGGGCTGGGCCTTCCTCTCAGCCTCTGGGGGCATCTGCCGATTCTGTTCTGCCTCGTCATCCAGCCAGCCAGGGAGGAGGGGTAAGGAGAGCCAAGGCCAGGCCTCACTTCCTAGGGCTAGCCAATTCGGGCCGCTGAGGGCATTGCCTTGCTGGGCTAGACCCTGTGGGCACCTTTGCATAGGTGAGCAGGCATTGCTGGATATTATGGCCAAAATGAGGACTAGTGCCTCCTCTGGAGGTCCTGTGTCCTGAACTTGCTGTGACTGCCCTGTACACACCTGCATGGCCTTGGACATGCTTCCTGACCCTCAACATCATTGTTCCTTTTTTTACATATAAATTTTAAGGAAAGCCTCATTGTGGTGGAATCTTCTAATACCCATGGACTGGCTGTGTCAGAACTGTTTCACAAAACAGCTAGCAGCTTGGGGCCAGTTTTCCAAGTGACCAGAGACCTTCAGCAGCCGGGAAATCTGTGGTATATGTATACAGTTGGCTTTATTTTGTAGATTCTGTTTTTTAGATGATATATATATATATATATATATATATATATATATATATATATATACACACACACACATACATATACATATATATATAGTCCTGGCTTAGTTGGACCTTGCTATGTAGATCAGGCTGGCCCTGAACTCAGAGATCCATCTACCTTTGCCTCCCAGGTGCTAGGGTAAATCTCAGTTGGCTTTTAATAAATGCGAGTCATGTAAGGAACTTGAGTTTGAGAACTGGACTTGAATTCTTTTCCACTGTTACCCTAAGGCTCAGAATCCACTGCCCAGAGCCTGACTTGTACACAATCTGGTTAGGTGGGGTGGCCTTTGGGGTGTGTAACCTCACTTGGGATTTCTTCCTTTCCCAGGTGCCAGAGGCATACGGGAGGAGGGCAGGGTAGGGTGGAGAGGAGACCCACAGAGTGGCAGCCGCTTCTAGGACAGGATATTTGCATGTGACTTTTTGCTCTTGCCCTGATACAGCTGGGGGTGGGGGAGGAGGAAGTAACTTGTGTGGGAGGGGGGTGAGGCAAGAAAATGTAGGGTTGGGGGGGCTGGGGTGGAGGGAGGGTGGGAGGTGTTTCCCTCTGGGGAGGTTTTGCCGTAGCTTAAGGAGTTGGAGGTTTCTTGCTCACTTGCAGTGAGGCAACGGCTGTGGGGCACATGGGGTACAGACTGGAGCAGGGCCACCAGAGGGTTTCTCAAGGGGACACTGGAGCAGTTCCTCCTTCCTCATGGAGCCCAATTAGGGACTCAACCGTGACATTTTCCCAGAAGGCAGCTCCTCCCCCTACATCACTTACACTGGATCAATAGAGGCAGTGCTGGGGAAACTGAGGCCAGGCAAAGGAACTTGGTTGCCCTAGGTTGTCAGTTAATTGGAGCTAGGTCTTACCTCTTTATACAGTTCTGCTGAGAGCTGGACACAGTCTCTCCCACTCACCCTACAGTGCCTCTGGAGGTGCCATGAAAATTGGGTAGTGCTGGGATTGCAGTGATGCCTGGAGATTCAGGTCCAGGAGGCCGCATGGCTCAGGCTCCTCCCATCATTCTGAGACCAGGCTGGCCTCCCTCACAGAGGAGAGGCCCACCTGTCTCTGCCTCCCTAGGGCTGGAATCCCTACCTCTTTTTTTTTTTTTCCTAATAGTTTTAGTTTTCAAATTTCTAGTCTAGTTTGCCTAGCTCTCACTACTTCTGCAGGTGGGGGTGGGAACTCCTGAAGCACACATTTAACCTACCTACCTGTCAGACTCTGGAGGCATCCCAGTCTGCTCAGCTAAAAAAAATAAGGCAGGCATCGGTGGGGCTTGGGGAGTGATGATAGGGGCATTCTCGTGCCACCACCTTGCTGAGGGCAGGGAGATAGTTCTGCTGCAGTGATTGGTGCTAGGGGTATGAGAGATTGCTTAGATTGCCTCTTGCATCTCACATGTGTCCCATATGACACAGGATCTCTGGCTGGAATACCTTGGCATCTTAGGTGATACCTTCCACTGTGGTACCTTTGTCTACTTCCTTCCTTGTTTGTTTGTTTGTTTAAAGACCATGATCTCACTATGTAGCCCTGGCTGTCCTGGAACTGACTTGTGGACCAGGCTGGCCTCAAACTCAGAGATCCATCTGCGTTTTGAATGCTACCATGCCCAGCTTCTTGTCTTGTCTGCTTCCTTTCTTTTTCTTTTCTTTCTTTCTTTCTTTCTTTCTTTCTTTCTTTCTTTTTTTTCCAAGACAAAATTTCTCTGTGTAGTCCTGGCTGTCCTGGAACTTGCTCTGCAGACCAGGCTGGCCTCGAACTCAGATCTACCTGCCTCTGCCTCCCGAGTGCTGGGATTAAAAGTGTGCCCCACTACCACCACCCGGCTTTTAGTCTACTTTCCTAACCTGTAGACTTCCCACTGAGCTAGGGGGAGTGAATGAGGTGGACTGTCTTGTTGAGATGTCCTCCTTGCTCATTCTGGTTCTCATCCAGGGAGCCCTTAACATAGGTGTCCATGGTCCAGAAGGACCATGTGTATCCTGGAACTTGTTAAGGGCATGCTAGAATGTGTGGAAGAAGCCCGAGGTTTCTGCCACAGCAGGCTTGGGCTAACAGGGCCCTGTACTACATGTTAAGGTGAAGGTTTGGAGGCGGTGGCTCAGGACTCAAACGCAACCCAGCTCCTGATTGTTCTTGCAGGTGGTGGCGGGAACCGCAAAGGGAAGAGCAAGAAATGGCGCCAGATGCTACAGTTCCCCCATATCAGCCAGTGTGAAGAGCTTCGGCTCAGCCTTGGTGAGGCGTGGGTAGAGCTTCAGGCTTCCAGAGCAGACTTGGGCTAGCCATGAGGAGCCTTCCCCAGACATTGCCTTGGCCACGGATGGGGGTCCCTGTGGGGGAGGGGTGTCCAGGAAGATTGAGACTAAGTCCAGTTTCAGTTCCTGGGCCTGAAATGGGAGAGGGCAGAGAACTGAGATTGACTGGTATCAGCAGAGTGGGCATGGGAAAGGGAGGAGGGCTGGGCTGCAGGGAGGGGAGAGAAACTTAGGGAGGGAAGCCAGGTTTGGAACACCAGTCCTATGCTTATGAGCTGCGCCTGGGCCAGTCCTGAGGGTACCCATCAGAGTTAAAGCAGTATGGTAGTTACTTTTAGAGGGGCTCCTCATTCCTGCCTGTTGGATGAGGATCTGAACAGTACCTGAGGTGGCCCAGTCCTCTGCTGATTGCTTACATGTGCTTGGGATGGAGGCCCAGCTGAGCACAGCGGAAGCCACAGCTTCCTCTCGCACTTTCGCCAGGCAGTCAACAGGTGTAGACTTGGGCTGGGCTGGGCAGGGCAGGGCTGGCCCGGAACCTCAGACCACACCCAACTCCAGAACTGTGACAAGCAAGTAGCAGAAGACCACATGGAAAGGAGTCCTGGTGTCTGGAGCCCAGACTCCTGGCTGTGTGTGTGGCACTGAGTTGAATTAACCATCCCCTCTGGGCCCCAAGCCCCCAAGTTACATTGGAATTACAGTGGCACCATCTGAAGATTGCAGGGAGGGGTCTGAAGAGGTGATGACTACCACTCTTTGGGGCTAAAAGTTATTGGAGTCCAGATATGGGGGTATAGACCACAGTGTCCGGCCAGTGACTTCTAGGTCTGTGACAGCAGTTCCCCTCTTGGCCTTCAGAGCGCGACTACCACAGCCTGTGTGAGCGTCAGCCCATTGGGCGCCTGTTATTTCGTGAGTTCTGTGCTACAAGGCCTGAGCTGACCCGCTGTACTGCCTTCCTGGATGGAGTGGTGAGTAGCCCAGCCCAGGGCCCAGCCCAGCACTGAGGACAGGCAGAGGTACTAGCCCCTAACCCTCCACCCTACCACATCTGTCAAGGTTTTTTGCCTCTCACCCTGTAGGCTGAGTACGAGGTGACCCCTGATGAAAAACGGAAGGCATGTGGGTGCCGACTAATGCAGAATTTTCTGAGCCACACGGTGAGTAAGCAGTGACAGAAAGATGACAGCAGGAGGCAGGGCCAGTGACAACAGGGACAGGAGTGACCACAGCCTGGGCAATGAGTGCCCTGGAGCTGTTCCAGGCAGCCCCAAGGGCATGGAGCCCAAGGGTTGGTCAAGCTTGGGTCGGGCAAGCTTGGGTCAGGCAGCCTGCCAGGGGCTGTCTCACCCTGCCTTAAGGGTCGGCAGAAAGCTCAGCAAAGAGGCAGCTAGAGCATCAGCCGCCCACAGCCACCCTTGGCGCCCACAGACACTTGGCAGTGCTGCCCGGGAGGAGGCAGTTGTCCAAGGGAGCCCTCTGCATTGAGCTGTCTGTGGCATGTCCCTAGGGTCCCGACCTCATCCCTGAAGTCCCCCGGCAGCTGGTGAGTAGCTGTGCCCAGAGGCTAGAGCAGGGACCCTGCAAAGACCTCTTCCAGGAGCTGACCCGGTAAGGCTGAGTACCTACAGGTCTACATTTGTGCCTGGGAAGGGGGCTTCTGTGGGCCCTGAGGTCTGACAAGCTCAGTTCCTCTTCCTGTCCAGTTGTTTGAGTTTAGCAGTTGCCTCCCACCCTCCATCCCTGCTTCAGCGTGGAACGCTTGTGTCCTGCCTGCCCGGTGCCTTAGTGAGAAGGTTGCCCAAGAGGAAGGACGGTGCTCTGTGGCTGAGCATGGAAGTAGGCGGCCTGGGCCTTCAGACTGAGAATTGGGCTTGTTATAGGATCACTATAGACTGACCCTCTCTCACCAGGTTGACCCATGAGTACCTAAGCATGGCCCCTTTTGCCGACTACCTCGACAGCATCTACTTCAACCGTTTTCTGCAGTGGAAGTGGCTGGAAAGGTGAGCTCCTCCCAAGCTAGCCTGTGATAGACCAGGTTATGGGATATCATGGCAAGCCCTGCCCGCGTAAATATTTGTTTCTTTCACTCTTGCCTATAGGCAGCCAGTGACCAAGAACACCTTTAGGCAGTACCGAGTCCTGGGCAAAGGTGGCTTTGGGGAGGTAAGTGGCCACCTGGTGTCCTTGCAGAGTACATTAGATTGGGTGCTGTAGGCCTAGACCCTCCCACCTTCAGCAAGACCATGGCTGGCCCCCATTCGTTCCTGTCTACCTGGCTACAGGTCTGTGCCTGCCAGGTGCGGGCAACAGGCAAGATGTATGCATGCAAAAAACTGGAAAAGAAACGGATAAAGAAACGGAAGGGGGAGGCCATGGCTCTGAACGAGAAGCAGATCCTGGAGAAAGTGAACAGTAGGTTTGTAGTAAGTACACAAGGAGCCCTCTCCCTCCCCCAGGTCACACTCTCCGCTCCATTCTCCACCCACCAGGCTAAAGTCCCTCCCTATTGCCAAAGGGACTGCCCTCTGCCCCATCCCTTCCTGCCCTGGACAGTACCCAAGAAGGGTGGGGTAGGAGGGCTATTCCAGGCTCAGGAAGCCTGCTGAGCCCTAAGGAGTGGCACACAGAAGATTGTTTGGGTGGCTGCCATTAGCATGCAGGAGACTGTATGCTCCTGTCTGAGGGTGTGGGTCTCCTGAGCACAGGTGAGCTTAGCCTACGCATATGAGACCAAGGACGCACTGTGCCTGGTGCTGACACTGATGAACGGCGGCGACCTCAAGTTCCACATCTACCACATGGGCCAGGCTGGCTTTCCTGAAGCACGTGCTGTCTTCTATGCTGCCGAGATCTGCTGCGGCCTGGAGGACCTGCACCGGGAACGCATTGTGTACAGGTAGGGCGGAGCTCCGACATCTGGCTGTTCCAGTCGTCCGTCCTTCCTGGACAGGGATGGCAGTTAGGTATGATAGTGGCAGCTCAGGCTGCCTGCTAGGCTAGGCCGTGGAAGTATTGTGTACGAGGGGTTTCTCTGACCACAAGCCAACACTGGCTCCACACAACTCCCTCATGTTTGATAGATTTGATAGGTTTGGGGATCCAGCCTGCTGGCCAATGTGTAAATTCTGATTCTTGTCACCCCTCTCTGTGTGACCTTAAGCTAGTCCACCCCCTGCTTCCAGCATGAGTTCTGTTTCTGTGGGCTCAGTAGTAGAGAGCCCTGCTTGTGGCTATAAATAGACCTTTCATTTGAGCCTCCCAGCAACCCTCTGAGGGGATGGAAGAGTAGCCTCATGTGACAGAGAAGGCAGAGTTGGCTACCAGGGGGAGGGAGCTTCAATATCACAGGGGAACAAGTCCAAGGATGACTTCCAGGGATCCCCTCTCCCCAAGTGGGTCCCCCCACTGGGTGGGGGTCCTTTTCTTTGGATTGGAGTCACTTCTCACTTGCATCGAAAGTTCCTGGGGTACTGGCTGCCGCCTGGGGAAAGCAGGGCTCTTTCACCTTGCTCCATGCCTGAACCCAGCAGGCACTTGAACTATGAGAGGCTGGCTCTGTCTAGCTTCCTGGAAGGCGGGCATCTGAATCTGTGTCTCTCTTCCCACAGGGACCTAAAGCCAGAGAACATTCTTCTGGATGACCATGGTGGGTGAAAGGCGCAAGTGGGAGGCGGGATGAGACGGGGAGGCTTGGCCTGCCAGTGAGCCTCCCGCTTCAATACCCTACCCAGGCCACATTCGTATCTCTGACCTGGGACTGGCTGTGCATGTACCTGAGGGCCAGACCATCAAAGGCCGCGTGGGCACTGTGGGCTACATGGGTAAGTCCCTTTGACTTGGTGCACCAGTCTCCTCAGTTCCCCTTGCTGGCCTAGGCCTGGCCTACTGACTGTGGACTAGGGGAGGGAGGGCATCTACCTCAGAGAGTAGATAGATAGCCCATACCAACACTGCTACTGCTGTGTGTGTGTGTGTGTGTGTGTGTGTGTGTGTGTGTGTGTGTGTGTATTGGGAGACCAAGACTTAGCCAGGTCCCACCATTGTGAACCCTGCCATTCATTTGCTGGATGATTATTGAACACCTAAGACTAGGTGGACCCGTGAGGGTGGAGGGAAATGGAATGCACATTCATGGCCCATGCTTGAATAGCTCACCATTCATGGGAGACACAGGCAGTGGAGACCTAGTCTGTGGACAGTGTGACACAGTACAGTCTAGGCTCTCCAGACTCCATCTTGGGCTAGGCACTCCACTTTCTGCCTTCTTTCTCTTACTGTAACACCTCATCAGAGCTGCCTCCTGGAGGGCTTTGAGGTGAAAGAAGCCTGCTGGGCAGGTGGGAGGTAGCAGCCAGTGGTCCTGATTTGGCATCCATTAATTTTGAAGTTGAATTGTTTTTAGAATAATTCAATTGTTTTAGAATAATTTGAATTGATAGCCAGCATTTAATAAGTCAAACAACTTAATGTAAAAAAAAAAAAGTGGAGGGTTCTTGGTTGGATATGTATGATGTAACTCATAGAGTACATGCCTGCCTGACATTCGTGTGGCCCTGAGTACAACAAACTCTAGCACTAGGACCCCTCCAACCCCCATGGAAACAAAAGCAATCAGACATGGAGTTCCTTGATGTGACTTTCCCCTCAGGGTCACATCAGCCATCATTGATGAGATGTGGCTTCTCATGCTGGTTCTCACCCGGCCATTGGCATACCTGCCTACCCAGAGGATGTTTAATCCTCCAGTTTTTGTTTCTGGGGTCCGAGGGCTCTCTTGCTCCTCACTCCCTACCCAGCCCTGACTCCTGGTCCCCTGCCCAGCTCCAGAGGTGGTGAAGAATGAGCGTTACACATTCAGTCCTGACTGGTGGGCGCTGGGCTGCCTCCTGTACGAGATGATTGCAGGCCAGTCACCCTTCCAGCAGAGGAAGAAGAAGATCAAGCGTGAGGAGGTGGAGCGGCTGGTCAGGGAGGTGGCTGAGGAATACACGGACCGCTTTTCCCCACAGGCTCGCTCGCTCTGTTCTCAGGTACTACAAGCCAAAGTCTTAGCTGGGCGGAGCTGGGGTACCTCACCCACTCAGGTACCCTCACCACCACTGCCCTTCTATAGCTTCTCAGCAAGGACCCTGCTGAGCGTCTGGGGTGTCGCGGAGGTGGCGCCCGTGAGGTAAAGGAGCACCCCCTTTTCAAGAAACTGAATTTCAAGCGGCTGGGAGCCGGAATGCTAGAGCCGCCTTTTAAGCCTGATGTAAGTCCTACCCTCCCTGGCTAATGGTCAGGCCAAGCCAGGGCACGGGGTTGGAGATGGGTGACTTGGATCAATGGTCAGGTCACTTTCAGTACAGATGTTGAAAAAACCCATCTAATGGCTTAGACTGTCCCCCACCCCCAAATGTGTATGTGTGAGTGTGTGTCCGTGCATGTGTATAGGTTGTGAAAATGAAAAGCCTAACATAATGTGGGTTTTAGGGAACTAGGCTGAGATGGGGGTGGATGTGGGGATGCTACAGGAGCATTGCTGGAACTCGCTTCCTCTCCTGTGATTGGTTAGCCTTCCATGCTTCATGGCAGGCGTCTTTCCCCAGGGAGTGTCATTGGTGACCAAGTGGCTCAGGCTCATGTCTTCTTAGCTAGCCACTCAGCGGACACAGAGCAAGTCTTGTTCAGGAATTTGAAATGAAGTTCTAAAACTGTTTACTGAAGGGCCTCACTGGACACCCAGATCACATGCCTTCCTGGCCCAATGGGAATAATCCATTTCCAAAAGAAACTAAGATGGTGGTGCCAGCAGGGACAGTTGAGCTAACTGCCCCTCTGCAGGCAGAAAATTACTCCCCTCAAATTTTTATTTTAAAGTATTTATCTTATTCTTAATTAGATGTTTGTGTGTCTGTCTCTGTGTGGGTATGTGTATGTCTATGTATGTGGGAATGTCTGGCTATGTGTCTGTCTGTGTGTCTGTGTGTGGGTACATGGATGGGAGTGCATTGCCACAGAGGCCCAAAGCCTCGGGCCTCCTGGGAATGGAGTCCCGGGTAGTTGTGAGCCTCCACATGAGGAATGAACTCAGATGCTCTACAGCGCCAGTGCAGTCTTCTCACTGCTGAGCCTCTTTCCAGTCCCAGAATCTCCCTCCTGAGAGTTTACCATGAGCTAAGCATCTTGTGGATTGGGCACCCTGCAGGCAGTTGTCCTCTAGATGTCAGAACCTAACGGCAGAACCCTTGCTCAAACTCACGTCAAGTCTTTTGGTTCATTTGGCTTCAAGGCTCTCTGGGCCTTCACTGGGGCTTCATTCTGGTTGTTAGGACCCTCCCTTGACTCTTCCATGTCTCTGTAAAAACCTGAATTCCGGTTTCTCTGTAATATCAGAGGAAAAGTTCCGATTGTCCAGGATGGGACATGCGCTTGCCTCCCTCCCATAAGTTTGTGGACATGGGGTCCTCCTGTGATTGACAGTTTGCCACTTGGGAAAGTCTTGAGGTATTAGGGTCACCAAGTTGATGGCTGTCAGCCACATGTGTTTATGCATTTGACAAATACCTGAATATCTGTATGTGTCAGGTCTTGGAGATAATGAGGTTCATAGAGCCGGGCCTATCATTAAGCTGTAGTGGAGAGAAATAACCAAAATAAACTAACAAGCAAAGAGTGCTTTCAGGTAGTTCCGAGACTGACGGGAAAGAGCAGGCTAAGAAGGCAGTGATGCGGGTGTGGTCATCTCAGACAGGGTAATCTCTGAGAAGGTGATGCTTACGCAGAACTGAAGGACAGGGCCTTGCAAGACTAGAGGGCATGGGCATTAGAGGCAGAAGGGACAAACAACACTGAGGGCCTGTGGCAGGATCAGCCTAGGGACAGGGAACCAGCACCATGAGGCCAGAGTGTCTGGAGCAAGTATATACAGAGCAGTTACAATCAATGTCACAGTGTTCTAAGGATGGCAGGAGACCTTTGGGTTTCAGCTCTAATGTGAGGTGTGGAAATGAGTCATAGAAGATGAGTGTGAGCTGAGGAGAGGCCAGCGAGGGGGCCTCTGAGTGATGGCTCACACGGGGTGGGGGGGTGAACTCTTG